>CM077808.1:59824433-60519433 GCA_039764185.1 Tamarix austromongolica | reverse complement strand
AGAGTTACGGGTCTCCGGCCGGTGCAGGTTTGCGTGTGCAGGCCATAACTTGTTGGGGAAAAAGGGATGGCGCACAGGAGAGGGGAGGGATGGTCTTGTCAAAATGGTAGGGAACTCAATGGGGAAGAGAGGGGAGGAATGGCCGGAGTGGGCGGTGTGGTTGGTGGCTGGATTTTTGGCGTTGATTCGAGAGTTATAGGTGTTGGGAGGTTGAAGATGATGCGGTGGGTTAGACTGGCTGTCCAAGGGAAAGAAGAAAGAAAGAAAAGGAGAGGCCGAATCGGTCGGGAGAGGGAAGGAGTGTCGTGGAAAGGCCGGGCCACACAGGGGGAGGGAGAAGTTGGGCCAGCGGGCCGACCCAGGTCGGGGGAAAAAGAGAAAAAAGGAAGAGACGGAAAGGAAAGAAAAGGAAAAAGAGGGGGGAAAAGGAAAAAAAGAAAAAGGAAAAGAAAGGAAAAGGTGGATTAGCTTAATCAAATTTACTTTGAGTAATTTGGGATATTTAATAAAATATAAATATTAAAAATAATAATTAAATTTTCTTTTTAGGCTAATTTAGGGATTTTGAAAGAATTTCCTTAAATTCTATTTTAATTAGCAAAATACTAAATTTTTTCCTATTTAAAATTATTTATAATTTCTCCTAGATTTACCTTAATTAACTCCATAATAATAAAAATAAAATAGTTTATTTAATTAATCTTCCTAATAATTTTTTATTTAGCCATGATTCCCTAAATTAGGGTTTTGGGGTATTGCAAAATGGACTTAAATTTGAGTGACTAATCAATAAAAAAAATACAATGAATATTTAGGATTGATCAAAACCCTTGATAAGTGAAATAACATTTGACTTTTTTTTTGGAATAATAAGTAGTGATATAAAAATAAAATAAATTGATATATATTAATATTTTAATATTTGTATTTAGATAATTTTATAATAGTTCTAAATATTTCAAAATGTGATAAATTTTAGGAATGATTTTTAACTTCTATATAAATTATTACGGTAAAATTAATATTAATAAGAGATGAGATCACGTGATTTTTATTAATATCATCTAAACAAATCTCATGGAATCTTAGTAAAAACAGTCTTAATGTTTATTTGGTATTGAATAATACAGATGAAAAAATTTACTCTATATTTTATATGCCTTGAAAAATTTATATGTAAAGAAATAATTCTTTTCCAACTTATACTCATTTTATATTCTAATTTTATTTAAAATAAATATTATGTTAAATATATTTTTATTACTTTTAAATAATTGATATAAAAGATATAATCCATATTTCGACCCATTTATTAAAAATTATTAATTATTTTAAAAAAATTAACCTAAAATTTTAAAATAAATAATTATCTTAAATAATCTATATATATATAAAAACGGAGTTGTCTAGCAGACAATATACAGACAAGTTTTTCTGCCTAAACTATATCAATTATTACTAATCATAAATTACCTCTGCCATATATTATTGCTAATTATTGTTATTACTAATTAATAAGATGGAATAATTAATATAACTATTTATTAATATAAAGTGACTATTCATCTCCTACGTGCATTAAATATATATAACTATTCATTTGCTGCACAACAAATAATTTTAATAAAGTATTAACTATATATTTTCTAATCACATATTTTTTTAATTAATTATCCGAACATATGTAGAAAACTATTCATTTCATGCGTATTAATTGAATTGTCGGACTATTCATCTCTTGCATATTAATATATAAATAATTAATACACCAAAGTGCATATTTATTTGCTTCACATGCATATGTCAATTAATACAATATGACTATTTATCTCCTATGTGCAGCAAATGCATATAACTATTCATTTGTTGTACATATGTCGAATAACTAACTTTAATAAAGTATTAATCAAATATTTTCTAATCAAATATTTTTTTTAATTAATTACCTGAACATATGCAGTCAACTATTAATTTCCTGTGTATTAATTGAATTGTCAAACTATTCATATCCTACATATTAATATATAAATAATTGAAAAATAATTAATATACCAAATAAAATGCATAAACCAACCAACCAATACATATACATCTGTTGTTATTAATACAATGCAACTAGCAAATGCATATAATTAATTTTAATGAAGCATTATTTTTTTTTCTTTTTTTTTTAAGGTTAGATCAACATCAATCAAATATGATGACGATGATGATGATGATGATAATAATAATAATAATAATTGTTTATAATAATAATTTTATTATTTATTATTAATAATATGACTATTATTACTAATATAACTATAATAATTATAACTATTAATATAATTAATACTAATATAATTATTTATATATATATAACTAATTTTAATGAAGTATTATTTTTTTTCTTTTTTTTTTAGGTTAGATCAATATTAATCAAATATGATGATGATGATGATGATGATGATGATAATAATAATAATAATAATAATAATAATAATAATTGTTTATAATAATAATTTTATTATTTATGATTAATAATATGACTATTATTATTAATATAACTATAATAATTATAACTATTAATATAATTAATACTAATATAATTATTTATATAATTTTGATAATTACTATTATCATAATTCATAATATAATAATGAATATTAATATAAGTGATTATTACTATTATGAATATTATCATGATTAATAATATAATTATTATTTAAAAAAACTAATAAAAGAACAACAACATTGGTTATTATATAAAAACATAGTTGTTTGGCAGACAATATACAGACAAATTTTTTAGCCTAAATTATACCTATTATTACTAATCATATATTATCATTGTCATATATTATTACTAATTAATAAGGTCAAATAAATGATGAAATACTCCTGTGTATTAATTGATTTGTCAAACTATTTATCTCAATAAAATGATATTTATCTCCTGCGTATTAATTGAGATATTCATCTATTGCACATATGTCGAACAACACATATTAATCATGAATTTTCTTAATTAATTATCTAAAAATATGGAGCCAACTATTCATCTCCTGCGTATTAATTGAGTTGTAAAACTACTAAATATATGAATGTAACTATTTATCTACTGCACATATGTCGAACAACACATATTAATCAAATATTTTCTTAATTAATTACTTGAACATATACAACCAACTATTCATCTCCTGCATATTAATTGAATTTTCAAACTAATGAACATATGAATGCAACTATTTATCTTATGGGAACAGCAAATTTATATAACTATTCATCTTCTGTCATTAATACAGCACAATTATTCATCTCCTACATGCAACAAATGCATATAACTATTCATCTACCGCACATATGTCGAACAATACATATTAATCAAGTATTAATTAAGTATTTTATTAATTAATTACTTAAACATATACGATCAACTATTTATCTCTTGCATATTAATTAAATTGTTAATCTATTAATTTTTTATATAATAATATATAAATAATTAACACACCGCACGGACAAATATAACTAGTTAATTTTAATAACTAACTTAAAATGTATTTTTTTCACCTCCGACGATGACGAGCGAGCCCTCAAGTCTTTTTACTCATCCACCGTCTCCAATCTTCCTTTTCGTCTGTTGTTCTGTTCGTCGGTTCTTCTGTACTACCTCCACTTCGGAAAAATCGGACTGCGTTTATTACCCCAATCTTCCGGTTAGCGTACCTTCCTCAGCCGTTCTCCAATTTCTCCATCCTCTTCTATTCGACAGAACATCTGGCAGTTCGTTCAAATTCTCAAAGCTCGCTGAGTAGCCCTTGTCCCGATAGATGGAATCTGACACTTTTCGAATTTACCAAGCTGAACTATATCCGGAAAAGGTTAGTAAAATCTTCCAGATTGATGAAATTGATTGATTGTTTGAAGTTTGCGAGTTCACTGAGTTCCACGTGGTATATTCACTCCATGCCCCAATGTCGTGTCAACAGGGGTAGTTTTGCAAAAACTGCCGTGTTCATGTAACCTAGCCTTGGACTTGGACCATTATTTAGATTTTGCTTTGGTGGATATATTTGTATTTTGAAAAGAATTTCGAATTGGCTGTACATATCTGCAGCCAAGATAAAGATTGATGATTCTCTCTGGGAAAATTCCGTGCTGGTTTGTTTCTCAGTATTTAGAGTATAAAGTTTAAATCTATAATTTGCGGCATGAATGCAGGTTTGACCCTAGTTTTCAGTTGGCTTCTTCCTTTTTATACTCCATTTTTACACTATGGATAATCAGCGTTCCTCTGTTGGGAACGCTGAGGATCGGTGCACCATTCCCGATGATTTGCGGTGTAAGAGGTCAGATGGGAAACAATGGAGATGTACTGCCATGTCTATGCCAGATAAAACCGTCTGTGAAAAGCACTATATCCAAGCGAAAAAGAGGGCAGCCAATTCTGCTTTGAGGGCCAGTCTAAAGAAAGCCAAGAAGAAATCAGTAGATAACAGTGCTGCTTATGTGGAGAGTAAGAGTGATGATGTGGATATGCCAATTGGGATTCCGGATGCAGAGGATTATCCTGGTCTGCAGCATGGGAAACATTACATGGAAAAAATACCGAAGAATCAGGTTCAGTATCCTTCATCACCTCCACTGAGGACATTGGCTGCCTATCATCCTATGAAGATGAATGATGATCTTCAAAGAGATGTCCCAGTTTTCGAAGAAAGTCAGAGGGTTTATGCAACACCGCCTCCTTTTGTGGGGGAATCGTCAAAGAACTTTTCACAAAGGAGCTTTGATACTAGTGCTATGGCCACTAGTGAGGTATCTATGACTCTAGGTGTTATTGATACTGTTTTTACATCCACAATCTACATGACACAGATATTCATTAAAGTATCTATCTTGAAGAGTTAATGTAGAGTGTGAATGTTCCTAAAGGCTTATTTATTGATTGGGATTCATATTGGTTCCTTAGAATGTAAGAATGCACTGAATCATGTAGTTTTAGGAGGGCATTTACCTGAAGACAGGTGTAACTAAATTACTAAGTTAAGACAGATGTGTTCACATAGAATGAGAGAAGGCAATTCCAGATAATTGTTCTCTTTTAGTTCTTGTTCTCACTTCTTGTTTCCATTTTATATTAGCCACATGATAATCCATCAAGGAAAGGGAAGTTCTAGGTCATTCGCTCACTCTATTATTGACATTCTTATACTTATGGATCACTTTTTGATATTTAAACTCTGCGTCAGGATGACGGAAATACTGAGTCTACCAGTGATACGGGCGGCCTAACTTGTCATCAATGCCGAAAGAATAGCAAAGACTTGGTTGTTTGGTGCCGTAAATGTGACAGGAGAGGATACTGTAAAAGCTGCATTTCAAAATGGTAGAAATTGTTTTCTTTTGAATTTTGTTAGTTGCTAACTATGCTAGCTCAGCTAACGAACCTTGTAATTAAGGTACACGGATATGGCATTAGAAGATGTCCAAAGGGCCTGTCCTGCATGCCGTGGCACTTGTAATTGCAAAGTATGCTCGAGGGGAGATAATCTGGTGAAGGTGAAATCTTCATTCTGGGGCATTTTTAATCTTTTGCTGTTTTTATTTTCTTCTCTTTCAATTTTACAATATAATATTATTCTTTTTAGATTTGAAACTCTAAACATGTAAAATTGATATTTGCCATTTGAATTGCAGGCTAGGGTAAAAGAGATACCTGCACTTGCCAAACTGCAATATCTGTATCGTTTGCTATCTTCAGTGCTTCCGGTAGTTAAGCGTATCCACCAAGAGCAATTGGCTGAAGTAGAGATAGAGAGGAAGCTCCATGGTAGGATGTTTGAGATTTGCATACTTGCATTCTGCTGTATAATTTTGGCACCTATGGTTATAAATACGTTTCTCTGTGCAATACTTCAGGAAATGTGGGAGAACTTGAGAGAACAAAACTGAATGCAGATGAGCAGATGTGCTGGTAGTTCTTGTTTCCTAGTTTCATTCTGTCTCAAATCAATTTGATATTCTTATGATTGCTGTTTTTAGTGATGTTCTTTGTTAAGGGCCACAATTTGCAGCCCATTTGGGCAAATATTTGGACAGCTAATATTTTTACTTTATTTGCGGCTTTGCTATTATTTAGTTATTATTGATATTGAGTCTTATTTAGTATCTAGTAATCATAATTAGCTGAGATGTTATTTAAGAGATGCTAGTGATTATTTTATTCGCCTAAAGGGTTTAGCCCATTGATTGTATTCACGTATAAATAGGAGGCTGAGACCTCATTAATAAGACAAGTTGGGAGAATTAGCAATTGCTAATTCCGTGAGTCTCTACTCTCTCCTTCATGGCCTTCCTATCTTGCTTTTTCTCTATGTCGCTAATCCTCTCCCTCCTCATCAAGGAATTATCAACCCTTTGCTTGTCTCTAATTCTTCCTCAATCCCAATTATAGGGAAGAGTAGGAATTTAATTCTAAGCACTCACATGTTCAATTGATTCCCTAATTGCCCCATAACTTACATCCAAACTTTGGGACTATGACATTTGGTATCAGAGCCAAAAGTTGCGGGGGGTACTTTTTTGGATTAGATGAGATGGTCGCTGCAAGATACCCTGTTACTGTTTGAAGAGATGGAAATGCTAAGTGCAGAATTGAGAATGTTCCCTCTGATGTCGGCCTTCACACTATTGCTACCTACCCCCATCCCAGTGACGAGGAGGGCCTTAGCCATGTCACCTGCACACCACCAGCCTTTCCTCCGCACACTGCAATGAGCCTAGCCACCACCTCTCCCACAGTCTCCATTGCACCATTTGCCACTTCCTTTCTCTCTCCTTGAGGGCGCTGACCTCGGTGAGGGCTCTAACCACTTTGCGGACCCCTACTGCTCATCACAGTCGCTCGCCGCCCTTTGTCAACCACTCCACCTCCTTTTATCACTTTAAAGCCCCAAAATCTATACAATAAAATATCAATATTGTTATTTTGCAGTTTTAGGTAAATTGATGTGTGACATAGTTGAAATACATTCATTTTAAATGATCATATATTTATCGCCAATATATCATGTGTTTTAGCCAATATTTGCTGTTATATATGGTGAAAAATAATAAAAAATCACAGGCATATGAGATACCTTCTAACATCTCAATACCGCAATGCAATCATGACTACCATTTTATTGTTCGCCAAGATGGAAAGACCCTAAACGCTAAAACCCTAGACGCCCACCCTTTGCTTGCCAACCCACTAGTGGCCCTTATTCACCTCTGGTGAGTGATCTGCTTCAAACCACCAACTGCCTCCTTCCATAATCCAAACACCTTCCCAAAACCCTAGCCTACCTGCTACCATCATTGACCAACCACCAATGCCCCCATCACTGCAACATCACTTGCTAACCTCCTTAGCATCAACATCTACCCTCCACAACACCTACGAACTCTAACTTCACCTTAGAAGTTAGAACCCTTGCTTATACCTATTGCACCACCCAAAACATCTACTATCATAATTATAGTCTATGCCAAGTTCTGGTTACATCCCAAAATGCCTTGGTTGCCCTTTATGGTCTTGTCGCCCTCAATTAGTTTAGGGAAGCCTCCTTGCCTCTTGATTACTAGTTTTTGACTGCTTCATACTCTAAAAGAGTCATGGTTAGGCAATTGCCACACCTGGACAACTCTTGAAAACTTCAACAGAACTGTATAATCATTTGGCACAATTAACTACCATTCCATCCATTCAGGTAACACTGTTTTGTGTTTGAAAGGAAGCTTCAGTCTTCAGATCCTATTGAGGGATAAATCAACATGGTTATCAATTGAGGCTATGCATATTGAAGCTGAGAGAGCACATTGTGTATTGGATATGTGTCAAGAATGCTATTGGATCCTAGTAGGGTAGACCCGTGGCCAAAGGACACTCAACCTAGCTTGGCCTATTTCACACCTCTTGCAACCCTACCTACTAGGCTTCCTACTTTGTGGTTACAGCTTGACCCTTCATTGTACCCTACCTAGGATTCTTGTATTGAACATAGGCTTCATTGACACTTGACATACCAAATTTACTTAGGCTAAATTGTCCATACATGGCTTATGTTCTTTTATGATTCAATCGGTTTTAGCCGTCCTTTTGGGTCAACTCTTGGCAAGCTTGGTTGCTCACCACTTGAAATTACGGGGCATGTCAAATGGATTTCCTCTGGATCAAGCTACAACAAGGGCCACTGTGGAAGTCTCATTTTCTAGGTGGGGAGTAATGTTAATGGTCACAATTTGCATCCGTTTTGGGCTAATATTTTGACACCTGTTATTTTTTACTTTAGTCACAAGTTGGCCATTATTTAGTTATTATTGATATCTAGTCTTATTTAATAGCTATTATTTGTCTAAAGGGCTTAGCTCATAGATTTTATTCACATGTAAATAAGAGGCTAGAACCTCATTGATAAGAAGACAATTTGGGAGAATTAATGGGTGCTGAATTCCTAGCTCTCTTCTCTCTCTTTCGTGACCTCCCTATCTCTTTCTATGTTCCGCTGATCCTCTCCCTCATCAGGCAGTTATCGGCCCACTCTTGCATTTTTGTTTCTGATTCTTTCTCTATCCCAACTATTGGGAAGAGTAGGAACCCTAATTTTAAGCACTCACATATTCAATTGAATCTGCAATAGCCTCACAACTTAGAACCAAAATTTGGAATGGTAACAGTCTTTGTATGGGTTTTATGTATTAGTTGTTTGCTACCAATACATCTTCATCATGTTAAAAGCCATCAGATGTTCGTGAGCAAATCTTTATTTTGTTACTGTCTTTTCTGATTTTTAATAGCTGAACTCATGTTGTCACTACTTTTCACTGAATAAGGGAAAAATGGACATGTTTGGCATTTTATCTGGCTCTTTATTCATTCAGTTTTCTTTTGCTTACAGTGACTGTTGTAGGGTACCCATAGTTGATTTTCATCGACACTGTGCCAAGTGCTCCTTTGATGTGTGCCTAAGTTGCTGTCAAGATCTTCGGGAGGAATCTATGTCTGGTTCAAGAGAGGAGTCTACTCAGATGCCTGGGAAAGGTGAGGATAGAACTCTTTTGACAGAGCAATTAAGATCCTGGACCTGTAGACGTCCTCTTGGAGTTAAATTTCCTGACTGGAAAGCTAATAATGATGGTAGTATACCCTGTTTGCCAGTGGATCATGGTGGCTGTGGTCACCCAATTTTGAGTCTTCAAAGAATCTTCAAGATGAATTGGGTGGCTAAAGTGGTAAAAAATCTGGAAGAAATGGTTAGCGGTTGCAGGTGTAATGACACCAGTAGTTTTGGAGATGCTGTTGCATTCAGTTCTTCACTTTGCCAGTTCGCATATAGAGAGGACAGTGATGATAATTTCTTGTATTCTCCGACATTGCAAGACATTAAAAGTGGAGGGATTGGTGGTTTTCTAAAGTACTGGAGCAAGGGCATGCCTGTTACTGTCAAGCAGATCTTCGATATTTCATCAGTGTCTGGTTGGGACCCAATGGTCATATGGAGAGAAGTTAATGAAACCATTGATGAGAGGGTCAAAGATGCTGAAAGAACAGTTAAAGCTGTTGATTGTTTGGACGGGACAGAGGTGGGCTTCTTATTTTCTACTTTCTATTTGGAAAAAGCTAATTTCTGACATTTATTTTTCCTAGGTGATAGATCTTATTAAGCTGTTACTTCCCTTTTTTTAGTTCCTTTTCACCTTTTTTATGCATGCGTTTTTGTTTACTGTTGGAATTCCAAGCTTGATGCCTTCTTTTACAATAGGTTGATATAGAGCTTGGGCGGTACCTCAGAGGTTATTCAGAAGGCTGTTTACATGAAGATGGCTTGAGGAAGATGTTGAGGTTGAAGGACTGGCCATCTCCAAGTGCTTCTGAAGAATTCCTCTTGTACCAGAGGCCTGAATTTATTACTAAAATGCCACTGCTAGAGTTTATACATTACAAGTGGGGGCTGCTAAATGTAGCTGCAAAGCTACCTCATTATTCCTTGCAAAATGATGTGGGTCCTAAGATTTTGATATCTTATGGCTTGTCTGAGGAGTCAGGTGGAGGAAATCCTGTGGCAAATCTCCATTTAAACATGAAAGATATGGTGTGTTTATTTGCTTCTTGCTTTCAGACACTTTATGCTTGGATATGAGAGATTCTTCTAATCATTGTACCTCAACTTCAGATGATGAACTGAAAGCTTAAAGATTACTTGGAAGTGCTCATCTAATCAGTACTTTCATCAATGATTCTGCATCATACTTACGTAATGGTTGTTAGTATATTATGTTGATCTCGGCCTTTTAAATTCAATGATGTTTTCCCAGACGTACCTCACATTTGTGAAACTGAATATGAGCACAGAAAGCATATTTCAAATGCTTGTTTGAACCAGAAGTGTCAGAGGCTTTTGGGATCAGAAAAATTCCCCTTTTGTCTTCAATCTGTGTCCTGATTTGTTGGAAATGAGATCGTGGTCCTACTGCTAGAATCCAGTGCTTCTAGTTGTTTAATCTTTTGGGCTAGGCTGCATGGAAAATTTGCTAAGATAACAGGGTTGCTAGTATATTATGTTGATCTCGGCCTTTTTAATTCAATGATGTTTTTCCAGACTTGCTTCACATTTGTGAAACTGAATATGAGCACAGAAAGCATATTTCAATTGCGTGTTTGACCCAGAAGTGTCAGAGGCTTTTGAGATCAGAAAAGTTCCCCTTTTATCTTCAATCTATGCCCTGATGCGTTGGAAGTGAGATTTTGGCCCTACTGCTAGAATCCAGTGCTTCTAGTTGTGTAATCTTTTTGGCTAGGCTGTATGGAAACTTTGCTAAGATAACAATGCCTTGTTGCAGAAATGTTTTGTGGAGGAAACTCACTTCATTTTGATGGAAATTCTCTTTGGCCATTTTTTCGTCAGACTTGGTTTTATGCTTTTATCCTCTCTTAAGTCGTTAAAAACATGTCACACTTCTTAATTGTTGATGTATACCAAAGTAGTCGATAAACTGCGGTCGCGGTGTTGGTGTCATGGTCAGAAAAAATGTTTTATATATTGCCACGTGAAATTTTATTTTTTTCACAACAAATAAATTTTGGCAGAATATTAGCAAAGATTGGCAGATAATCGATAACCGATATATTATTCATAAATATGTGAAATTTTGAAACAGCTGCATATCACTAATTTTGCACATTGGCTATCAGTTGATATTGCATATTAAGATCGATATTTAATTATATGTACCAAAGCTGTATTTTCCAACTCTTGCACTATTTTCCATCCGTTGATGTCATCAACTAGCCTTTTAGTTATAGTAATACTTTGATGTAATTCTTACTTTTATGGGTTATAACATATATATTTGCTTAATGATCAACACATTTGTTTTTGGTCTAACATCGATACACTTATTTATTTATTTATTTATCCATCTGATGTTTCCTAGATGTTTTCTTTCCTGCTTTCTGGGAAATTGGCATCTTCCCATTTTTTTCAATCCCCTTGTGTTTTGTGTCCCTGTCTCTGAGCAACCTGTATCTTATTTGTGATTTTGACAGTTTTATGAGAGATTCTGAGATCTGTAGTTGCTTGCACTAACATCATTGATGCTGTATGCAGGTATATGTGTTGGTGCATACTTCTGAAGCAAATCTAAAAGTATCCCAAGCTGTCCAGAGGGTGAAAGTTGATGGAGTCCATGAAGAATCCGCGCTGAAAAATTCTTCTGTAGATCCACTCCCAAATGTAAATGAGGCAGTCTGCTCTAATGGGTGTGATAGACGAGATGAATGTTGGGAAAAGCTGAACAAAGTTAAAGATGACTGGGAGGATGAACGATGTGATGAAGCTGTTGCTAGTTCTTATGAAAAAGTCTCTGATCTTGACCTGAACATGGAAAGAGGAGTGGAGTTGTCTCTCAGCCATCCAGGTGCCCTTTGGGATGTCTTCCGTCGGCAGGATGTTCCTAAGCTGACTGAGTACTTACATACTCATTTGGAGGAATTACAGAAACCCAATGCTGACCTTAATGACCCTGTAACTTAGTGCATTGTTTTGTTTTATCTATTCTGTTGTTTCTTAATTTGTACCTTGTTTCTTATACTATATCCTGGATTTCAGGCAATAGCCTATCTTTATGACGAAGCAGTTTATCTGAACAGGCATCATATGAGTAGATTGAAGGAAGAACTTGGTAAGTCGTTGCTCTTTGATTCCTCATGTTCATGTGTGCCATTGATTATTTATGCTGCATTGTGTTGATGTCTTCTCCAGAATGTTACATCTGGAATTTCTTACTTGTTGATCTGAACAGTGAGTTGTCCTAGTTTCAGCCTATGTTATTTTCAGCTTCCTTCTCCCCACTTGTAGTCATCTGTGATTCCAAAAAATCATTCTTTCTTACGGGTGCGACTTCATTTCTTTCTTTTGATTTCTCTTCTTATCTTTTATTGTAGCCACCTGCATCTTCTTTTGAATGCCACAGTTCCACATTCTATCTTCTCGTGGGTATTGACGTGCATCCATTGTAACATTTTCGTTGATGCTACGCCAACTCCTGTACATTTTAGTGTCTAATTGCCTAATGTTTTACACCATATATCATAGCAGGTCGAATATGAGTGGTATTTTGTAGTCATATGACTCATATCAGAAGCCTAAACCACTGTTCTTTTTTGGCCAACTTGTTAGAATCCTGTGTGACCCCTCATCACTCTCACCATTTTGTCTGCATGATATATCAAAGATACCACTAATGGTTATTGTTTGCCAATCTATCCTTAAAGTCCATTATCCCTTTTGCTTTTATTTAACTTGCATTCCATATAGACAGTTTAGACCTGTTTTACCAAAATATCTATCAAGAGATCTTCCATAAGGACCAGAATTTCAACTTTGCATTGCTCCATCCTTGAATTTATCTACCAATACTGCATCATCTCCATGCAGAGTTAAATATTCTGTCATGAATTTGATCCTTAGTACAGGAGTGGAATATTTACTGTGTAAAAGAGCAGTGTGCAATTTACTGGGCAGCATGTCAATTATTCTACATTTATATTGTGGATGTTGTCCCTAGCTTTATATCATCTTAAGTGGATGTATCAATATGGATCAAGTTTTGAGGAAGAAGGTTTAATTATTGAAGTCTCTCTTTCACTCTTTTTGGTGGCTTGCTATTCGGTCTTTGATATTTGTTCCTCTCTTATTTGGGCTGCCAGACCGCACCCCTCCTGCCACCAATAAAAAGAAAAAGAACAGAGGAGCAGTATTTCTTATCTTTAACTCATTCTATCTAGTATTTTACTGTAGACTGTTTTACTTACCCTAAATCTAAAATAATCATGTTGTTGGCTACAGATTGTTATATGATTTCAGGCACGCACTTTGGGTGTTGGGTTGCTTAGCAAGAAGAGGTGGAGAGGGGGAAAGTGAGAAAGAAAAAGAAGCATTTTGGTTATGAACAATGAAGTTGGCTTCAGGACTATGGTCAGAATCGATTCATAGGCCATTTTTGTGACCACATTCTTCAATAATGAATGTTGCTGGAGATTTGACATTGGTTACATTTTAAGAGAAGTATGTAGTGTAAGGGCCTAAGATAAACTAGATAGCTATTTGCTTCTGAAATCTCTCATAAATTGGGTGCCTATCACTTGTAAATTTTTTCTCCATCATTCAAAGTGTTTGATTGCCCACCACTTGCATGCTTACACTTCATCATAATTCACCAGGAATGAACTGCACCGGTTGGGCCCGATTTGGCCAATAAAGGGTGTGTGTTATTTTTATGGGTTTCAGAAGTGGTTCTACTAGAACACCTATCAAATCCAGTCTTGGTTCCATTTTTCTTCCCGTTTTCCCCATGGACCAATTAAGGAAACCATCTATTTACTTTTCAAAACAGCAGATATCAGTGGACCAGTGGCATATGCTAATTCTCTGATAATTCATTGCATCTATAAGATAACCACTCAGAACTGATCAGAAGTGCTGAACTGCTGTGTCAATGTCTTAATATCATACGGGTTTATTTCCTTTTTTTTTTGGGCTACCGTATATCTTTACTCTTTCTGATTTATTACTTCTTATTTTTCCCTTTTTACAATGAAACCATGTTATGTTTGCATGTACTCAAATATTTTAGCATGGTGTACAGTAATAAATTATCATATATATTTGCAAGAGTGGAAAATCATGTCAAAGCATTCTGCTCATGTATATTTCAGATAATTTAGGTCATCAGATATCTTGTCATGTTTGCTTTTACAGACAGTAGTTGTGATCAGACTTGTATATTCTTTAGTCGCTTTGGTCTTCTTGTTCTACTTCCTCATACCGATTCTTTAGATTTGTGAGGATATTTATGATTGCCATGATCGTCATGCAACCTTTTGGTTTCACATCTAGGCTACACTTGCCACCTCGATTGTGCATTTTGAGTGATTCTCATATTTAGTTAGACTGCAACTTTGACAATACCTGTCTGCACTCTCCCTCAGTTGAAATCTCCTTGTGTGTTAATGATATTGGTGTGTAAATTTGGTGGGATAATCATCCACACATCTTTATGCTATAAGCAAAATTGATGAGCATTTTCTCTTCTCCTCAGGGATAGAGCCTTGGTCATTTGAACAATTCTTGGGCCAGGCGGTATTTATCCCTGCGGGATGTCCGTTCCAAGTAAGAAATCTTCAGGTGTGTGCTGCTTGTAACACTATAGATGATGTGTGGTATATTGGCTGCATGATGAACATGCACCGTGAAATGCTTATATATTTCGGTATTTTTTTTAGTCCATATTTCACATTATTTGTTTATATGTAGATTGTTCAGCGTATCATATAAAATTGCGTTTCGTTTACTCAATACTTAGATAATGAAGGAAATTAATGGATGTCCATTGTGGCTAACGTAATCACTATATCTGCTCTGTTGCTGTCCTTTTTTAGCTTTTGGGTTGGGGGGGGGAGATGCATGGGTTGCTGGTGAACATGGCCCCTTTTGGATTTTTGCTGCCGATACATTGGGCTTTGCTTTGTTCCTCCTTTTGATGATTAAGTGTCGGCTATTTCCATTTCTCAGGCATTTTGTATTGCCTGTCGAATACTATTTAATATTTGGGAACATGATTGTTGCTGGCAATCATGGAGTGTCTCTTTTGTTAGAGACCTCTTAGCCTTCTATTGTATGAGGTCTTTAAGCTAGTGTACCTCGATTAGTGATTGTAATATGGTATAGATATGGTATGTCAGCATGAAAGATTAACATTTTTTCCTTCAGAAACCACCTCACAAGTTGCGAGTAGTTAGGGGGTAAGGTTGCATGCATCTAGATCTCCCTAGAGGGCCTAGACCCCACCATGGGGGATATATTGGGTTCTATCTTGATGTCTTCTTCAAGCAGGATGGGTTTTTTATTTGTGGTTGGGGCAACAAGGAAGGTTCGGGTGGGGGGGGGGGGAATTTGACCGAGCATTTTCATATCATCCTTGGCTCCGCCACATTTTGAAGTCCTATTCGTGGAATATGCCTTCAAAGCTTGAGGGTTCTTAGATCTCTTTAGATTCTGTGTGAAATCATGTTCGGAAAGAGTAAGCTTATGGTTTCTGAGCTAGGTAACTTGGTTTGATGAATGAGGTTACTATTCTTGTCTGTGTCATATCCGACATGGTGATTTAACAATAAATTCTATCACTGACGTTCCCAATCCCAAAAACTTCAGTCCACCGTTCAGGTGAGCCTTGATTTCTTATCCCCTGAAAGCCTAGGGGAGACCGTGAAATTGGCTGAAGAGATTCGACGTCTCCCAAATGATCATGCAGCAAAGCTTCAAATGGTGGAGGTTGGGCATCCGACACTTCTTGACTAAATTTCAGTCCTGTTTTTGTGTACCTTCTGCTTCAAAATCTTGTCTACGGTCCCTCCCCATCTGTTGTTGGATAGGCTGATAACACATCTTGGCCTGACTTGCATGCCCATATTTGTAATGTTTCAGGTTGGGAAAGTATCTCTGTATGCAGCTAGTTCAGCGATGAAAGAAGTCCAAAAGCTAGTGCTTGATCCAAAGTAAGCAAAAGAAAGTTCAATTTAACTTTTTAATTTTGATTTTTTTTTGAGGGACGGGAATGTCTATGCGTTGCTTCAAAAGCTGGTGAGAGGATCCTTCATTTTTGCACTTCTGAGAAGCGACGCCTCCCTGTAAAACATTTCTGTTTCAAAATTTCAGGCTTGGTGGGGAGCTTGGCTTCGAGGATCCTAATCTAACCGCTGTGGTATCAGATAACTTGGAGAAAACGGTCAAACGAAGACAAATTGCTTGTGTTTAGCTATATTTTAGTTATTATCTTGTATCTTCTCTCTCTTTCCGTTATCTGCTCCGTTGACGGCCATGTATGCATGGGTGTCCATACCTTTTAATCTACATAAATTCTGTATTTGTCGTGGGAGACATTTGGCTGATGAGAAGCCGCACATTGTGGTTTTGTATGGTGCTATATATGTTGTTGCTTCATTTTATTCTTCTTTTCTCCAACGGCTGTAAATTGAGTGCTCTTTATTCTCATCAGAGTTGAAGGAGCTTGCCAAGCCATAGAATTAGAATGGAAGTGTGGGAATTCCTCCTGTCTTGGGACAAAGGCTTACCATTTTAGACCCGTACTCTTGTTTATTGTTGCCCTCCCTTCAACTCTGCCATTTATATAAAAAAAAAATTCTCCGTAGTCTGAAAGTTTCGTCCTGTTTTATTCATGTCCGAGGATGACGTTATTTTGTAAAATTTTGGATGTGTGAGCTTAGAAAGAGGGGAGTAGGAAGAAAGAGGCGGTTCATCTGGTAGAGCAAGCAACACCACTACGTGGCACGGCCTCTCAATTTCACCGCGTAAACGGTAAGTGCATTGTTTATACTGCTTGAGTTATTATGGCGTTTATGAATTTTTTAGATTAAAATGTTTTTTAGTAAGGTTATTAGAAAAATAATAAGAAAATATATTAAAATGTTTATAAGATTTTTCTCTATAAATAAATATGCATATTAATATACTTTTAATAAAAAAACTATTGTACAAAATAGTGATAAAATATAATATAGTAATTGTGAAACATTAAAGTAATAATTAGTATTGTTCATGTTATTGAATATTCAATGAATGATAGAGATTTTAAAAAATTAAATAATTAATTGAATATGTTTTAAATCAAACAATTGGTTTGGTTAATAAAAATTTAAATAAATTAGATATCTAAACTACTAAATATAAATAACATCTGATTTAATAATTTATATATGTATATGATTTATTTATTTATCCATTGTTACAAAATTTTATATTTTTAATTATTATTTAACAATATTTAAAACATTCATAATATTTATCTATTGTTAGAAAATTTTATATTTTTAATTATTATTTTGATTAAATTATTATTTTTTTAATTAAAATTTTAAATATTATTTGAAATTTGGTACTATTAATTGAATATTATATAATTTAAGGTTTAAATTAAATTATTATATCAAATTGATTCAAGTTAGATTAGTTTAGTATCTTTTAATTGAACACTTTTTTTTATCCAATATTTCTTATATGTGGTTTGCTTGAAAGTTTATGATATTTGATATAAAATATTAGTCATTTGATCCAAAATTTTAGATGTCTAATGTAACACCCTTAAAATTTACTAGTGAAAAATTATGTTAAAGCAAAAATGCTATTTAAACATGAATAAGTGTTACTATCATAATTGATATAAGTCTAATTACAAACTATCCTTAGATTAATTACAAGGTAAAAGTAAATCAAGATGCGAGACATAATAAATATAAAATAAGGATATTCCATAACACAAGTAAAATTTTAAAGTTCATTTTGGAAATGGAATTGAAATACAGAAGTACATGTTTCAAACGAAAATGATAAGAAGGAAAATTGATTTAAAACAACAATTGGATAACATACCTCTCTAGCTCCTAACCCTGGTATAATACGATATCACTCCACCCTGATTAGAGCATCATAAGCAGCGAAGTCATCTAGTGGGTCTTTATTTACATGCACATGATCAGAAAGGGTTTTTGCTCGCGGAAATGAGCAACATCAATAATAAGAATTATTGGTACACAACGTACTGAATAAAGTAGTAATACAGGTAATAATGGTCACATAAATTCATAATACCACAATAAGAGATGGCATGCACATAAGTTAATTGCAACGATTTATTCATTACCCTTCAAACCTTACAGTACTAGGGTGGTGATGATTATTCATGATTTTATTTATGTTAGGTTTAGGGATGCTACTAGTCTGAACTACTAGAACGGTAATCAAGTACGACTCTAGGGCATGACGCTCTTGACCACTATTCTTACCGATGGATCGATAATTAAAATAAAACTCTAGGGTAGGATGCTCTTAACCACTATTCTCACCGGTGGATTAATAATCAAGGTACAATTGATTTTGACCAACGTGATGTTCCACTATAAGTAACTAGTGTCTTATTAAGAGTTCTGATCATCCAATGGTTTAATTAACTTGAGTTTGGAGTCCCACCATTCTCAATTGGTGGAACGTTAACAAGTTAAAGCTTCAAAACAAGATGCTCCTAGTTATTATTATCACTAATGGATTGGTAATCAAAGTACAGCTCTAGGGCAGGACCTCCTGATCACTATTTTCACTAGTGAATTGGTATAGGTATAACTTGTCCCGACTCAAGTGATCTTCTACTTTAATTTATTAGTGTATTATTTGTGCTTTATTCATTTCAAGGTTATCACACAATCATGTACACATGCTCACGCTAGGCACTATCCCAACATATACCCCAAAACAAACCTGGTTCTCCTTACAAACCATAATATCACAATCCTAGCATATTCTCTCCTTTAGTTCCCCTTTAGTCCCCAATTTCCCTAACAAATCTCAACATGTTATTATGAACCACATATTCAAGAGTCATGGTCTACTATTCATGTCTTACACATGTGATAATATCTTACCCTAAGGTTACTATTCGGGCCTCCTCCCAAAAATCCTAATACCTAGCATAGTCCCTTCTCTAGTACTTGTTTAGTTCCCAAAGTCCATGCCCATGCACATAGTACTATTTTTAACCAATAAATCAAACATTGTGGCCTAACTCCTACATCTAATGCATGTGATAATAACCAACCTATTTGGACCTCGTCTAAAACTCTAGTTTCTCATGCTTAGGATAGTTACTTCTCAAGTACTTTTTTAGTCCCCAAATTCCATACCCATGCATAGAATGTTATTGTTAACCATTAAATTAAAATTTGTAGCCTAACTCCCACATCTTACATATGTGATAATAAACCTACCTCTAGGATTACTATTTAGACCTCATTCAAAATCCAAATTTCTCATTTTAGCCATAACCACTTCCTTAAACCCTATATGACTACCAAATCTAGTATACATTCCCAAAATTTTATGTTCAACATTATACCCCAAGGTTGCGGTCCAACTTTCTCATCTTGTACATGATAATAACCTACCCCCAATGGTTACCACTTGGGCCTTCCAAAACACTAATTTTACATTTTGGTCACAACTCCCTCCCTAGAGCTCAAATGACTCTCCAAATTTGTATGACTACCCAAGATGCCACCATTAACCTCGTAGTCAATCCCTAGAATCGATCTCCCACTTTTCATACATGTGATCATGACTTCCCTTAGGTTTTATTAATCACACTTTTGGCCTTTCCCTTCATGTATTTACCATAACCCTTCCTTTTTGCTTCAATTATCTCATGTAGTAGCCTTAACCTATTTTGATTCAGTTAATACCCTAAAGCACTCCACATGCCACTTTTTAATCATATTAACTAAAATGCTCCTAGTTCACTGGAAACCTTATTTCTTCCTTCTCTAAGTCATATGACTCCCAACATGAAGGAATCTTCATCTTTCCACACATATAATATTATAAAATTTATGGGCATGATAATACATAAATAGTTTGTATTCACGTAGTTATATCTACACACCTTTCTTACCTTCTTCTACCATCGAGTAAGACTGTATATACAACACCAGAGTCATATAACATTTCATACCATGCCATCACACATCAACACATCAAGGAAATATATTATGACATAATAAAATCCTATCTATGACGATATCCTTACCGAAGTGGCTCTGGTCTATAAGCATGTAAGACCTATGCTTCCTCTTCCTCTACCACTACAATATCACCTAGAAATAAGGACATACATAGTTTAGACTTTTTATTTTAAATACTTTGACCTAAATGAAGACTAAAAGAGGGTAAAAGGAAATGGAGGCAATAGAAGTGGGAAATATTGTGTAGGGTGGCACATGGCTACTATGGTGACGTTGAAGATAGCTTTTTTTAGAGAGTAGGTGAGGGTTGGCAACTAAGGTTGAGGTGGTGGTGGTACTTGGCCTGATTGGATTTGGTGGTGGTTAGTGGTGGCAGATTTGGCAATCAGCGGTGGTGTAGAGAGGATATTAGATGAGAGGGAGAAAGAAGGAGGGGAAATAAAGAGGTCTTGGGGTGGTGGTTACGCTAGCTGGGGTGCCTGCGTAGGGTGGCTCTGGTATAGTGATGGCAAGGGAGAGAAGGAGTTGGTAGTTGTGATGGTGCAACTAGCCGCAACTGCAGGTGCAGGAGAAGAAAAGGGGAGAAGGGTGGCATGATAGGGTGATGGCGTGGTGCATGTAGCAAGGGGAGGTGTTAAGGAGGTTGGCTAGGGGACGGAAGGTGGAAAAAATGCTAGAGGACTGTTATAGATGGAGGAGGGAGGAAAAATAGGGGAGGCTAGGTGGCTGGGTCAATCGTGGGAGAAAGGGAGAGGGGAGTGATCGGGGGTATATATAGGGATGGCAATAGGGTGGGTTGGGGACGGGGACCCCATCTTCAACCTTGAACCCGATAAGCAAAATTATCCCCGAATTCGTCCTGATGCATACTTTTTTCTTATCAAAAAGTCTCTGACCTGATTCTCGTAGGGATCGAATCCCCACACCCGTCCTGATCCCCGATCCCGATCCCGATCCCCATTACCCATCCTCATCCCCAATCTACATCCTCGTCCCCGTTACCCAATCCCCGTCCCCGTTATCAATCTTTGCCTCGTTATCATATTCTATTATATTTATAAAACTGAAATTATGATCTAATAACTTGTATAAAAAATCCCCACAATGGTAATATCCTATGTAGAGGAAAATAATCCTAATCTTTGAGCCTGAAGGGTGCTCTAATGACATGCTTCCATAACTTGAAACATAAATTAATCAACCTTAATAATAGATAAAAACAAGAAATAACATAATAATATTGGCTCATACAATCTATGGACCATTCTAAAACCATAATGTGTCTGTAGGAATTACAACAGATAACTCACAAACTATAAAGATATATAAAATAAACATACAGGTTCTATGTGACAACACTTTGAGTAATTCCAAAAAAAAAATAGGTTGAGGCATCTTCATTCTTCCATTACAAGTAATGCACAATCCTCACCGCATGCAATAGCCTTTAACAATCATTACATCCTGTGTAGGCTGTGTTCACAATCATTAAAGGCATAAAAAAATATCTAGTGTTGTAGAGTTTCAACAATACGATTAGTTCATAAATTAGTAGACTTATATACTTATTTAGGAATCCATAAATCACATGAGATCGTTTCTCGTAGTGTTGCTCTTATTAGTACATTCCTCTGTTGCCTATAAAGTAGTGGAGGCTGGCATCAAGCATATATATATTATATGATTTACATTCACAATCTCTATAGTTTTTAGAACTATACTATAATTTATGCGATGGAAAGTCTATATATACTAAAAATAAGATATAAATCAATTACCTCTATAACAACATCTGCACATCAAAATTTTGACACCCCGAAGTAATTGTAGAGTTTGAAAGAAAAAATAAATAGCAAAATAATAATATTTATAATAAAAAACTTAAGAAAATAACTAAAAATATATGATAATACCTTCAATTTCACTCCATAACCAATCTCGAGTACGCATCAAAGCCTCTATAGTGTTAGGATGAAGCCTACTTTGATGAGTACTTATAACTCTCCCACTAGTGCTAAATGTTAATTCAGAAGCAACAATCGTCATAGGAATGACCAACACATCCTTAATACTATTTTGTAAATTGGGATACTTGTAACCATCCATCTTCCACCAATATAAGATATCAAAATCAGCAAATGTCCTTAGCACAAGAGGATCTTCTAAGTACGTATCTAACTCCAACTTTATAATTTCAATGCTAGACTTGGAATCCCTGGTCTTTCTAGTCTACCACCCTTAGGGATTGGAGGCTTCAAGGAATAACAAGATTGTGACCCTTGATGGATAAAATGATGTTTTTGAGATTTCTTCTTATATTCTTTAATTAGGTCACTTGCCACTTTCTTAACATCATCAATCTTTCCCAATAATTTTTAAAATTTCTTTTTCATATTACTCGTCATACTTCTCACCCTAATCTCATTTGAATTGATCCATTCATAAATTGTCAACTTAATCTCACATAGAGTGGGGAAGAATAAATTTATAGTGGAATACCCTAAAAACAACTTCATCGCATCATAAAAAATTTCTAATTTGGAAGCAATGTCTCTCATATTTAACCAATATTCTTCTATGGGACCTCTCTTATGTAAAGTCTCACACTATTTCAAATGATAAAACATATATTTATATTTAATTGTAGTGTTGAGCATTAAATATATAGAGTTTCACCGAGTCTTACAATCAAGTTCTAGTTTCTTAGTGCATTGAATTTTCATATGTTTAGCTATTTTAACAAAATTTTCATCTCTTTTCAGAGTTTATGTCCAAAATGTAACACTATAACAGACATTTTCAATAGTTTCAGTCAGTAACTATAATCCATACTTCACAGATAGATTCATTATGTGTGCATAACAACACATATGAAACAATCTTCCTTCTAAGATAAATGAACTCGAAGGAATCTTTTACAAAATGACATCAACCATAGCATCATTGGAGGTGCAATTATCAATAGTCAAACTAGAACACTTACTATCAAGATTCCAATAAAATAAGCAACCAAAAAGATAATTTGCAAGCACCCCAACTATACAAAAATCTAGTAAAAAATAACATAGTATATTAATTAATTATATTATTAGTTTACATGTATAATTTAAAAAAAACACATAAATTTACCTAACAAGTTGACTTTGAAGTTTCCACAAATCATTAATGAACTGTGTTGTGATAGCCATGAATTATCTTTTCTGATTACTTGAATTCAACATATCACTTGTTAATGCGATGCGGATTGCATTTGTCTCCATTAACTTCAAAGTTTTATCTTTCTTAACATCAAAAATCTTCAGGATGTCACTTTTGATTGTGTTATGAGAAACTTCTTTAAATAATAGTTGTAAAATATGAAGGAACCTTCTAAACCATACATGTGTAACCATAGACAATGGATACTCGTGCAACATAATCATTTTACCAAGATCCTCTCTTGTATGATCTTGGTTGAACTGATATATACTAAGCTTTGGTGACCCATCAATGGACTTTGTTGGATTTAAGAGACATCGTGTCATGATTGTTTGCTTTTTATATATACATGTCTTCAAATGATCATGTAGATGCTGAGTGCCATTCTTAATATCTCCTCCCAAGTGCTTCTTATAATAGTTATAAATTGCTTTCCATTTACCTCCAATTGATTTTCTTTTGAAATGATCCCATATAACTGATCTTCTTTTTCTTTTCTTAGCACTACCCAAATACATATTTTTAGTGTTTTTATCATCAGAATTCTAATTTGACATCTCCATATTAGCTTCAATATTCTCATCTTGAGATGATTGTGTTCCACTTTTCCGAGTTGGACCACTTTCCATAACACTATCAACTTCTTTTTCAATGGTTTCCATCTATTTATTAAAAATAGTAGATATTACTAACCTATACATCTCTATAGATTTAAAAGGAAATACATGATATATACTAACATATATTATAGAAAAATAAATTAAGTAACTAATCATAATATCTCTCATTCATCAACATGCTAGTAATGAAATTATTTTCTTATCTATGTTGATGATTATTTATATATGAATCGGTGATTATATTTTTTGCATTTAAGAGCCTTTAGGTTTAGTATTATAAATAATTTTTATGAATTAAACCATCAAGTTGTATTAACTTTTTAGTAATTATTTTGATTGTACCTATCATGATATATTTGGGTAATTTTTATAAATTACATCCATAGGAATTAGGATGTGTGTGTCTTCTTAATTAATTGAGGCTCCAATTAATTACCAATCATGGGATCTAACCTCAATTATTGGCTTAGTTTAGTGCTCATCATTTATAAATCCATTGGAACTAATTAGTTTTGTTAACTTAATTAGATCGTAGAGTGCTAATTGCTAAATTGATTATGTCCCCAGTCCACTACGATGGGTAACACATATGAAACAATCTGCGGGCTGCGACAATTCGGTAACAAGCAAACCCCCAACCACCGTCCACTGCCAATCGACGACAAAACATGAATGCACAACAAAGACCAATCATCGATTGACTATCATTTCAAGTATGAACTATCAACATTCAATGAATCAACAATATATACCAAGAAATGAAGCAAATTAGATACAATACAATTCGCAGACTCGCAGTGCGATTGCATAACTAATTTATAAGAAGAAATCGTACATTAATCTTATACCCCATGAGCACAAGCTGCACAACATGAATCTTTCTTATAATTGTGCAATTGCAGTCTGCATAAAAATTTTAAACACCCAAGTACCCAAACCAAGCCAATAGATCTGTTTAGCTAAAGAGAAAAAATTACCTTATATATCAAAATCGAACACTAATCGGCCGACAATTGCTCTAGCTCCACTGCTCTACTTTGTGAGTCTATGACAAATGGAAGATGATAGGATGAATGGATGAGGAAGATGATAGTATTAGTGGTATTGGAAGATGATGGAGATGACTCAGAGCTAGAGGATTTGAAGACTTGAAATTGAAGTGTTGAACACCAGTGCACAAACACAGATGAAGGGCAAAAGTAATGGTGAAGACACATGATAGGATGAGAAGGATAATATCGATTGTTGACAATGGAGATTGACAAGAGAGGGTTGAGTGCGACTGATGAATAACTAAGTAGTGAGGAGTCAAACCCAGGGGAAGAAGAGTACTTTGTCAGTACTCAGTCAAAGAAGACGACTTGAAGTTGCAAAGCATGGCAGAACTCGAAAGGGATTCGGGAAGGGAAAAAAATTAGGCTCGAGTGGAGATTTGTTTGTTGCAGTTGCAGAGGGATAGCATGCCCATGATAGAAGGAAGGATCGAAGGAACTTGGAAGGGAAAGGGGCAGAGAAGAATGAAACAGAAAAGGGAAGGAAAAAAATTGGGCTATTAGCTAAGGAAAAAAAAATAAGGTGTAGAGTAGACAGTGATAGTGTTGAGCAGGGGTGGGCCGTGGGTGGGGGATAGGGGTCCGTTTAAGACTTTTTTTCTATTATCAGGCTGGGCCGCTGGTGCTGGGTTGTGTTTAATTACCAATTCGGGGTAGGTTTGAGGACAGGGACCCCAAACCTATAATCGACCCGTCCCTGAATAAATCCCTAATAAAAATCTTCGACCCTGAACCTAAAACCCGAACAGGTAATCCATGATGGGGCCTAGAACATGCAGGTAAAATTGCCATCCCTAGGTATATATAGGTGGGGAAGGTTGAGGGAGAGGGGAAGATGATAAGGGGAAAAGTTGTAGCTTAGCTTGCATGGCTACTAGAGAGGAAGGATGGGGGTTGCAGGGTAGATGCAGGGGGTTGGGATAGGGTGTAGGGTGGCACAGCAGATGCAGATGCATAGCTAAGATGGGAAAGGGAGAGGAACGTGCAGATGGCATAGGGGAATTGTTTGGTGCGGAATAAGAAAGCGAAGGAGGAGTGAGGAAGATGAAGGATAAGGAAGGAAGAAAAAAGGAAAAGAAAAGAAATGAAATGGGAAAAGAAGAAATAACAAAAGAAGAAAAGGGGAGTGTGCCTAGGCTTGCTCGGGGGAAGAGAAAAGAAAAAGAAGAGAATGAGAAGAGAGAGCTGGGTCAGATGTGGCACAACCTAAAAGAAGAAGGAGAAGAAGAAAGAAGGAAAAGGAAAAGAAAAAGAAGGAAGAAGGGAGAAAAATAGAAAAGGGAAATTTTGGTTGTGGGATTTGGGTTTAGGTTTTTAGGGTTAAATTTTTTTATTAGTAATTATAAAAAAATTATCTAGAAATTTTT
This sequence comes from Tamarix austromongolica, assembly GCA_039764185.1. Lineage (NCBI taxonomy): Eukaryota > Viridiplantae > Streptophyta > Magnoliopsida > Caryophyllales > Tamaricaceae > Tamarix > Tamarix austromongolica. The sequence continues at coordinate 60,493,083 of CM077808.1, read as the reverse complement.
TGGGTTTGAGGTTATGCTAAAAGAAGATAATTAATAATCAAAATATTATAAATTAGGTTAGATTAAAAGGTTGATGAATCGAAATTAAAATTTTATAAGATTTTGGGGTATTATATCTAAAGTGTGGGATATTTGAAGTTTTTTTTTTGAAATATTCTTTTGAATATTCAAAAGGTTTTAACGAATATCCAAAACACTGAATATCTGATTCGTGAACACCCTTAATAATTATGGTGAATCGTGATAAATTAGCCTTTTTTTAAAAATAAATATGAAACCAATAATGGTGAAATATAGAGACAAAAGTGGTGAAATATATAGGTAATAATAGTAAAGTATGAGGTAATATTGGTGAAATATAACGATAGTTATATTGAAATATGGAGGTAATAATAATGAAACATGGAGGCGATTGTTGAAACATGTTGATGACAAAAGTGAAATACTAATGCAATTATAGTAAATCATAAGATAATATTGGTAAAATATGATTACAATTATAGCGAAAGATGATAAATTAGTTTTTTTAAGAGAAATCATAATTAACATCATAAATAATAACATCAAATATAGAAATAACTACTGTGAAATATGAAAGCACCAATAGTAAAACATGAAGTTATATGGTGAAATATGAAGGCAACAATAGTAAAATATAAACATAACAATGGTGAGGTGTAATATAATAGCGGTGAAATATTAACACAATTATAATGAGACATAACAAATTAGTTTTTTTTTTTAAAAAAAGAACATAACTAACATTGGTGAAACAAGGATGGAATAGCGGTGAAACATGAAGGAACAATGGTGAAATATAAAGATAATTATGAAAAAATATGAAGAAAATAATGGTGATACAACATTTTAGTTGGTAAAAGATATAATAATATTTTTTTAATTTAAATATAAAATAATATGAATTTATATTTGTAGAGAAAAATATTAGAAATAAGACCGTGGTAAAACATTAAGCAGAGTGATATAATGGGTGAAATATCAATTATATTATGGTAAAACATAACAATGACTAATAATGATTATACCATAATAAAATATCGAATATATTATGGTAAAATATAAAGTATATTGTAGTGATATATAATATTAAAAAGAAGCACTAAAAAATTATATAATATTAGACCATAGTAAATCATCAAACATATTATAGGAAAATATAAATTATAATGTAATAAACACATCAAATATATTATGGTAAAATATAAAATATATTATAATGAAATATAGACATGTTATGATTAAATTTAAACAAATGTAAAATTGACTATACTTACACATTTGCTAACATACACACTTTCATATATTATTATTATCAAACATTATTAGTTTATTTTTTAAAAAAATATCGCCAATTACACCATTTTTGTAATATAATAGGTGATACTATACCTTCCCTATCATCTTAGGAAAAATGAAACTTGACTTGCCCTTAACATGACTTCGAATTCAATTGAGTGTATCTTTCAATTATACTAAAACCTTATTGACAATGATTGATTGTCCCCAGATGTGGAGACATGATGATGTAGATTGTCCGAGTTCATATCTTCATCATCTATTCTGATTATTGTGCGCATTAAGGACCATTACAGCTCCAGTAAAAAGTTTTTTGTTTGTTTTTTCTTTCTTCACGGTCTATTTGGTTTTAGAAATTTTTTAAGAAAAGTTAAAAAAAATGATAGAAAATACTTTTATATTAGTTGGTTTTCTGACAAATTATAGTGAGGTCGTTTGGTATATTTATAATTATTTCCATAGTAAATATAACTTTTAGAGAAGTTAGATATTGGAAAGTAGTTCCGTGGAAAAAATATTTATTTATCTTTGTTACATGCATGTACCTCCTCAAAAGTATGATGACTTCCTTAGTTGTTTTGTTTGGTTTATTTTTTTATTACTTAGGAAGTAGACATAAAATTACATTAATATTCTTTATTAATAAATATCAATATTTATTTTTTCTACCTATTTTTTTTTACATGAATAGAAACTTTATTTACCGCTACAAAAATATAAATAATTACAATGGACAAGAACAGAATATTATAAAAATATCATCAAGTAATTGAAGTAGCTCCTGTATCAAAACTTGTTGTAAAAAATTAATAAATGTAATGACATAAACTAGAATGATGAAATAATATACAATACTAAAAAAATACTTATTGAATAATAATAATAATAATAATAAATATGACAAGAATATTTTGAACATCCAGAATTATCAAACTGATAATATATGTCCTTCGATAATCCTCATCCATACTAAAGAAATTATGTATAGTTAAGGATAATTAGGTAATTTATAACTTAGGAAGTACTATTTACTAAATTTCATCCTATAAAGTAGCTTCCTCAACGTATAGGTTGTTCAGAATTTTAGGAAAAATAATTTTTTTTTCTTTAACTTTTTATATCCCTTAAATCAAATAATTAAGTATTTTATATTTTTCAGAAAGTTATACTTTCTTCCTCTACTTTTTAAATACCAAACGACCTCAAAGAAAAAAAAATATGGGATAAAAAAGGAGAAACTTGCTTGTTTGGTATAGAAGTAATATGGGTGGAAAAATTTTCCCACTATTTTACATATTTTATATTAAGTATTTAATAATAATAAATATATTTTTAATAAGATATTCATTTTAGATTAAATTAAGATCTAAAATAAATATTCATTAGAATAAAAATATTTAATTTTAAATAAATTATATAAAATATATATTTTAAATAAAAATTAAAAAGTGAAAAAAGTTTATCAAGTACTCCTGAAAAGCTTCCTACCGTCCTCCTCCCCTCATCTAAGCCCCTATCATCTTTCTTAGATCGTCTGGTTGTCCTCTGTAATTTTTTTCTCACGTGTCCTCCAAGGCGTAGCACTCACATTGGCGGTCCACCCAATTCGACTTTGAAGCTTTCTATCACCAAACCTTCGACTACTTAACCAAATCGATTGGCTACTCTCCAAAATCGATTTGAGCAGGCAAGATTGATTCTGTTTTGACCTGAAATTGGAAGCAAGTATAATCCCAAAACCCCAATTTTATTATCAATTTTAGGGTTCAGTCGGTTCAGTTTTGATCCTCTGCTGTATTATACATTTTTTGGGCGCCGATTGTTGATGAAGCAGGTGTGGATTTCGAAGTTGTAGGAGAATATAGAGTTAAGGGTGAAGGGAAAATACGATGTGCGTGGTACCAGTGAGTTTCAGCTCAAATAGCGAGCAAAATGGAAAGCTGATTTTAGTAGTCTTAGAAAACTAACTGTATGTCCTCGTGTCTTTTGTCTAACTAATTTTGTGCGTTTGCCTTTATTTTATTTGTTTGGGGGCGGGGGTTTAAATTTTCTCCATTCTCAGACAATCCCTTTTTGCCGATCTAATTTTGGGACTGTTTGGTTTTTTCTTTTTTTATGACAATTATCAACTGACAAATGCATGTCTTGAGATCAAAAGTTTGTACAAACTTCCAAATTTTTTCTTTTCTAGTTTGTTGATTTGTACAAGTAGGAGTCGGGCGTTAGCTTGCTAGTTTCAAATAGCGTATAGAATAAATAGAAAATAGAGACCTGTCAGTTTAATCTGTTTTACTGGTTGACTGCTTGACTTTCTGTTCGCAAGTTTTCTCCATTAATCTTGTGTCATCTAGAACTATTTTATTAATTGTCCAAACACTGAATCTTATATAACATCTTCTTTAGTATTATTTCGTACTTCAGCTGTTTGCTGTGTCATTATCATTCAATTTTTTGGGCATTGAAAATATAACCTCGATTCACTATTTCTATCCTCATGTTAGAGTTAAAGGAGCCTGAAGTTTCATTGTATTAGCTTTTCAGTGTTTCAGCAGTTGGTGCTATTTTATCTTCTTGAAAATTATGCACCAAAGGCTACTTGCTTCATATCACTGTCGGCCTTTGTTTATCCGAAAGTTATTGGAAAATACTAATAGCATGTTATTCTGTAGCTTATGTAATTTTTATTTGATTTACTTAATTGCTTGATGCAGTTTCACATGGTCGACATTCTTGTTGGGAGTGAGGCTATTGGTAAGTATGCTAATTAAAATATTGCACACCTCTAAAGGACCCTACTAGTCCTTGTTAGAGGTGATCCTTAGATTGACATGCTTGGAGCATATATACACATACACATATACATACACATACACACATACATACACATACATACATACATACATACATACATATATGATGTCATAGTTATTCCTAATTAGTAATTGATTTTTTATTTATGGACAGAAATTAGGTATATAGAACAATATATCTGCTAAAAATACGTACATATCACTACTAGTTTGTTCTTGTAGTTCCGAGGAGTTCAAATCTATTTGATGCTTGCTTTAGGATACTATTATCACATTGGCTCAAACTTTCAAAAGGAAATGATGTTGGTGTTGTATCAGTCTTCTTAATTTGTTGCTCTAACAACTATGTGTTTTTTGCTTATTATGATATAAGCTCTGGCTTATTCTTCTTTTTTTTTTTTTAAGCTTTGTGCAATGTGCACTTGGTTGTGGATTGTGTTTGGGGTTTTAATTGCATCATCATTTTTTTAACTTTTGTTATTTCTCTTTTAAGTCCTCCATTTGTTTTGTGAAGTAATGCCATCACTCTTACTGCTGCATCTATGATCTAACCATAGGCTACAATGCCAATTGATCTGACCATAGGCTACAATGCCCGCTCATAGTCATTCTTCTTAGTATTAATACAATTTCTTTCCCTTCACCACAGTTGGACCTAATTGGTCTGAGTGTGAAGGGTGGTGGATCCTTTATTTGGGATAAATGTTCGATTGATTGGTTGGATTTTGGCTACTATTGTCATGATATAGGCTATGGTGTTCATGATTAGCAGAAGATATTATAGGTTGATTTAGTATTTTTGGAGTGCTTGGAGAAGCCATATATGCCTACTAACGGTGATAAAAATATTGCTTAGCTTTATAAGACCGTGTGTGCTCAAGGTAATTTGTTGTCCTTGTTCTTCGTATGGTCTTCTATTCTCTATTTTCTATTCTGTACGGCATGTGGCCATATATGAATACTTGTTTTCTTATTTCTTGCTTTTATATGAATTGTTCTTGTATATTGATTATGTAGTTTTTTAATGATATTTTGTAGGTTTAAGGAGTCTGAGGCTACAATCATCCAATCAATCACTGACGCAATTTATGGGCAATCTAGAAGACGGGATGATTGTATAGTCTATAGAGTGCATATAGAAACTCTATAGATGAAGACATCGATCTAGATTCTAAGCCCCTCATGCCCTGCAAAATTTGATTAGCCTAGTCATTATTGAATGTATCTTCTTGTATTGCCCATTCCATCTGATACTAACTTCCTTTTTATGTTCTCCTTGTTCTTTGGGCTTTTCCGTCATCTTCTCCTGAAGTCAACTTTGTGGCCTGGATAGGATTTGGCGACTTCTTAATTTTTATGTTGTATAAAAATGGTGCTGGTTGTCATTTCTCTTTGCTTTGGATGATAATATGAGAGAAGGTTGAAGGACCGAATAAAGTTTTCTTATGCAAATATATACTAATATTGTAGCAAATATTAGCATCACTTGAAAATTTATCAATCTTCTACACGATGATAAAGCTATATGGTTGGGCATAGAGCTTAGTTTAGACGTTTTGATGATCCTAGTATATAGCTTTGATTTATTGAATTAGTTGCTAATAACGATAAACTATCCATTTTCTTTGTCTTTTTCTTTCTTTCTTTTGGGATCTTAATATACTGATGTTTGGAGGTCTTGTGAGATGGTATAAGCTTTGGTTTCTGAATTTTTACATCAGTGTCTAGAGGCATGAAGTAAATTAAGGGGTCTTTTAATTTTAATTTTTTGTCTTCTATTTTTAGTTGACAATACTAAATTCTCTTGGGATGAATTTTGATGAGTATCTTTTATTTATAGTGTTTAAAGGTCTTTACTAAATGGATACATGGAAGATGGAATAATGGGTTATAATATTTTATAGAACTAACACTTGTGAGTAATTAACTATGGAGTTATTATATTTTTTATGTCATGTTTGAAATTAAAAGAAATATTTAATCTTTTTTATATTCTTAGAAACTTTTCCTAAATTATTGTAAATTTATTTAATATTTTACATTTTAAAAAAAACATTTTTGGCATTAGTATTAATTTTATGAAGTTTGTAAAACTTTATAAAAATTTTCATGCACTATTATAATATTTTATTTTTTTATTAAATATATAAGAATATTTACATAATAATAATAACAACAATGATGATGATGAATCGATGATAGTAGTAGTAATAATAATTAACTTTTTTTAGAATTTGTTTTTTTTTTAAAATTCAAATACTAAAAATACTTTACAATAAATTTATTTTCACAACTACTTTAACAATCAAACATAAGAAAGAAAATTTCTTTCAATTTTTTTCTTTCTTTTTTTATTTTTCTTTTCTCGTATTTCCCACAAACCAAACAAAGGCTTAGAGAAGATGCTCCGAGCGAAAAGGAGAAAGAAGGGAATAAAGATCAGTTAACGTAACAAAAAATAAAAACTACAGAAAATTTCAACGGACCGGTGTATTCAGCTTGGAGATTTTAGTTTATCTTTATTTAAAACTGTAGTTGTCGACTGTCTAATTTAATTTATTTTAATAGTTAATTTTATTATTTAAAATGGATACGAAAAATAGATCTAATTATAATTAACAGTACTTGTTTATTTGTCTGAATTACTATTCATCCCAAAAAATGTATTACTAAAATGGCACCGAAGGACTTCTGCCGTAGTCGTCAATGACTTTCTTCCCACTACCGCTGCCGCCACCGTCGCCTCCAACCTTCAGCCCTGAAATCAAAATCACCGTAAGATTTCGCCGCCTCTACTCGTGATCTTTCTTGTACCCAGCATTGCAAAAGAAATATCAATCCTTCTTGTAGCTCACAGGTTGTAGCTCGATCTGACAAATGAGAAGGAAGATCAAGTTTATTGAACAAACACTCACTGGTTGGCCTGTGCCTCTTAACTTTCACCGCTCAAGCGCTTGAGCCTTACGGTCCGCCGCTTTTTTTCTCGGCTGCTACTTCTGCTGAAGTGTCGTTCGGCGAGGAACTAACTATAGGAAGAAGAGCCCTGACTGGTAATGGTAGGTAGGTGGGTATCGATAGAGGCTGTATGTACGGTAGTAAAGCGGCGGCGGCCGCTCAACTGCGGTGATAGTTTCCTAGGGCAGCGTGTTGTTGTTAGATCTTGGCTGGACTTTATTAGATTACTAGCCAAACAAAGTTATGATTAATTATTTTTCAAAATATCTATTATATATTCTATAATAATACAGATAAATTTTAAAATAAAAATTATAAATTAGTTGAGACGATAAGTTAAAAATTAAAGGTTAAGATTATTCTGTTACGATGGTTGATAAACTAATTTATATTTTACGTATTTATGTTACGATCCATGCTCTGTCACTCGCATCTTGCATTCCATGTTTTCACCTACTTGGTCGGCCTAACTTAAGGCGGTCCAGGCTGTTCGCAAGATCAACCTGAGAGAGCCGTGCTCGACTCCATTCACCTTCAATCTTGCTCGCCCTAATCCGACGTCGGCTTCTTTTATCGTCGGACACGCTCGCCCTCAGCATCGCCCGACCTGGAGTTAATTTGTTCACCTTCTTATACCTCGTTCAGCTCTGAAACTTATCGCTCTTGCTTGCTCATGAATCTCATCCTCTCTCGACGTTGCTAAAACCTAGCTTCACACTCCGGTTTACTCAACCTCGTTACCCAAAGTCGAATCATTCCCATTGCCACCGGTCATTCATCATCAGCCACGATTCAATATCTTTTATTAACTTGGTTCATAAATCAATGATTCATGATCAACTTTGTTTTTTAACCATTACTTGTCAAACCAAAAACCTATGATTTTTCTTGCGGAGTGGGGTACAACGACCTTTCTTGCGAAGTGAGGGATATCATTTTGAGAGGTTCATTTTCAGCCAACGGGGTCTAATCTTACAACTTTTATAACGTGGACTTGCGTGTTATTTTTTTTTTATATTTGTATCATTTTTATTTATAGGTACAAAATTATATTTTGTAGTTTTATGTTTATTATTTATGGAGAGAGAGAGTCATTTTTATAAATTTTAATTCTTATATATAGATACAGAGTTATTTTAGTAATTATATAGTGCTTATTGTGTATATGTTAAGCAACTAATGTGTTATTTTTATTTTGTAAAAAAAATACTAAATGCATATCAAATTGTTGAATATATTTATATTTATATTAGTATGCTGTAATGAGTATCATGTAATGAATATTAGTATACTTTTCACTGAACATATAATTAAATAGTTACTGAGCATGCACCAACTATAGATATACTTACAAAAATTGTCAAACATGTATTAAAAACCTGACACAAGTATGTGCTACATGTTATATATAATTTACGGCTCATGCATATAAGTCACGCATAATTCAATGATAAAAATGTTAAATTCTAACCCACAATACAAGCACTCAATATACAGAATTTAACCATATAATGCCTGTTAAAGATCATTTGAAACATATATCCAGCCATTGATGAAATTCGTTACACCGAAAACACAATTTGTATGGAAATTGAATATAATTTTTTGGTTTTACACCATCTTTCTTTAAACCCAATGGTGTGTGTTTATTACATGGAGCGAAAATAGGAACATTCTTCTGTTTTCTTCTTCCTCTTTAATTTTAAACAGAAATCATATAAAACTATGAAGAAGAAGATCTAACCTATTTCTCCCTTCTATGGACATATGTGTGTATGTATGGAATTATATGTTTCTTCAAATAATTGCTCATCACTTTGTAGTTCTCCGGCCATTTCAAATGTGCAAAATAAAAGGTGGGGGATTGGTTATTATAACCAACTCCTTACTTTTCCCTCACCATTTCAAAAGTAGAAATATGAGATAAATTAATTAAATAATAAATTTATTATCTCATTTATTTTCTTATCACATTACACACACACATGCTTCCATCCATATTTACTTAATTCTAATTCTACCATTAAGAATTAGATATAGAGATTAATTTTAAGCTTAATTACTAAGATATTACCATGTAATATAAATATTATCACTAAAGTTTTTATATTTAATTTAATATGTACCACATCAATAGTTAATGTGTGTGTGTGTGTATAAACACTTTATTTATAAAATAATAACAATAATTTTATAAACCTAAAATCTATTAACACTACACATGTACAAAATGTTTGTTGAAATAAATACATACATAATAAAAATTGTATAATTTAAAAAAAAAATCATGTTTAATAATACAAATTATTATAAAATTACAAAAGGGCATTTTATTCGATATACTTGTTGAACATATACATAATAAAAAATTTAAAATTATAAAGATATAATTTTTTATATAATAAAAATTATAAAAAAAATAATCCAAAAATTATAAAATATATTCTCATTCTTTGAGCATCTGTAGCGATGTAAAAAAAAAGGGATCCTAATCTCAAATTTGAGGTTGTGGTTGTGGGAAAAAAATTCTATCCTCAAATTTGGTGCAACCTAAAAAATTTAGGACTCCCAATCTCTGAAAAATCAACTCATCGGTCCTCGCGTACAGCTGATTTTTGATACTTTTCGGTATATTTTTAGCTTAATTTTTATAGTTAGAACATATATATGTATAACCGTTAATATTAATGGTAAAATTTTTTTTTGCCTATAAATATATCATTTTTTACCTAATAATTTTTATATCATCAATTCTACCTCTATTTTTAATATTTATTTCTCTATGTAATTTATCTTATTTATTTATTGAGTTAAATTTATTTTATTAATTTTTTAATTATATTTATTTTATTAAATTTTATTTATTTATATTAGATGTTAAATAATATAAATTATATATAATTGATGATGATGTAATTGATAAAAGTAATTAAATGTTATAAATTTAAAGTCGGTGATCGTAGAATATTAAATTAAATTTAAATAAGTTGATAAAAAACCTTAAATAGTAGAATTAAAATCTTAAATTTAAGGATACTTCATATGCTCTTATATGGTGTGGTGCATTTAGATGTTGGGCACGAAATAATATACCACTAGCTGCATGCATGACAGATTAAAGGTCTGCCGACAAAGCTATTTTATAGCTTGTGTCATCGTGATGTCAATGTCGCATGCACGTATCTCATCTCATCTGGCTTTGTTGTAAACTTGTATGCAGATAAGAGCCATTGATATTAATACACATTTTCTGCTAAAAAATAAAATAAAAATAGTAATGCTCATTTATTATCTCGTTATTCATGTGATCTTATATAACCAGAGGCATTAGAGTGAGATCAGCTAAGGATACCTCATGTCATGTATCCCTAGTATTAAAAATCGGACCGGACCGGCCGGTCCGATCAGTGAACCGACGAACCGGTCGGATCACCGGTTAAATTTCATGTGCCGATTTTTAAGATCTCGGAACCAGTGAAAATCGATGAACCGGTCAAATTCATGTATAGTTTAATTTTCTATATATTTTATATTTTTTGACTTAAAATGTACCACTGGTTCGACCACTAAACCACTGAACCAGTTATGATACCGGTTCGATGACCGGTCCGATTTTTAAAACTATGCATGTATCCCTTTCGTTGCTTCCTCCGTATGATAATCTTTATATTTTATTACTTTTCGGTCGTTCCAAGTTCCAACACAGTATCTACTCCATCTCTCTCTCTCTCTCTCTCTCTCTCTCTCTCTCTCTCTCTCCCTCTCGTTATTTTAAAACATACATGCTAATTCAAAATTGAGTTAGGTCTTTGAGCATCAGCGTCGGCGTAAAAAAAAAGAATCTTAATTTTAAATTTAACCTTAAATTTAAGGTTGTAGTTATAAAAAACAATATTTATCCTTAAATTTAGTATAACATAAAAAATTTAGGGCCCTTAATTTCTGAAAAAACAGCTCCTTAGTCTTTGTACATAGTTAATTTTTTATACTTTCGAGTATATTTTTCCTCTAATTTTTACTATTAAAATATAACTTTTTAATATATATATATATATATATATATAAATTATAACCGTTAATATTAACTGTAAAAAAATATTTTTTGTACCAAATAATTTAAAAACGTCTATTTTACCTCACTTTTTTATTTTCGTTTTTCTATGTAATTTATCTTATTTATTTCTCTAGTTATATTTATTTTATTAATTTTTCTAGTTATATTTATTCTATTAATTTCTTTACTTATATTAGGTGTTAAATAATATAAAGTGTAAATAATTTATGATGATGTGATTGATAAAAGTAATTGAGTGTTGTAAATTCGAAATTGGTGATTTTAGAATATTGAATTAAATTTGAGGTAAATTAATAAAAGTAGGAAAAATGATAGAAAAAATAATTGGATAGTATAATTGGGACCTCAAATTTGATAATAGCATTGTGGATGCTCTATTTTACCCTAAAATATCCCCCCCTCATCTATTCATCATTTTCAATATATTAACCCTACTCTAATTTACCTGACATCATTAATAAAAATATCAAGAAAACTAAAAAAAAACATTATAAAAAAAAGCAGTCATTAACATAAATACCTAAAATAAAAGTGGTCATCAAGATAAATGTATAGGAGATAACATAATCATTAATATAAAATGTAAACTATTTAATAGCAAAAAAAAAGTCAAATAACGAAAAACGGAGGTAATACAAAGGTAGGACATTAAATATATTATTCTTATATTTATCATCTTATTAATTATTATTATTTTCAATATTTATTAATGAAAATAGTATTAATAAGAAACACTATTCTAGAAGAACATCACCAAAAATATTTATTAGTAGTTATATACAGATCAATTTCTTAATATTCAACTTTTAAGTGTCTGTTTGTTTTGTCATATGAAATCTGATCTGATTTGAAGTATAAATGTGTCTAAAGTAATAATGTTTCTAAAGTATTGATGGCATTTGGTAAACACATCTTATTTATTTATAAAATAATAATAGTATTTGGCAATGCATATGATGTGAATTGAATTAATGTATATTAACAATTTTAGAGGTTATTTATTTTAATAAAATATATTATTATATTTTTTATAGATTAAATTTTAATAAGATATAATAATAATAATAATAATTTATATTAATAAATAATAATATTTATATTATTAATGTTAATTATTATTATTATTATTATTATTATAATATATTTTTAATAACTGATATAATGAATAATAATTGATACTAATAATTCATTTTATTTAATATTAATATTTATAGTAATAATTATTAATTATAATTAATTAATAATAAATAATATTAATGATAATAATTCATATTAATACTATCTATTATCAATATTAAAAAAATATAATAATAATAATAAGTATTATTATTAATTATTAATAATTATCATTAGAATTATAAGTTGATATTAATATTTAATATAAATTAAATTAATCAATTTTAACATGTTATTAGTAATACTTAATAATAATTATTATTAAAAATTAAAATTATAATAATTAATGTTATTAATAATTACTTTATATTAATATATAAAAATATACTTATAGTTAATAATAATAAATAATATCAATAATAATTATACAATTAATAATAATAATAAATGGTATTAATAAATAATTATGATAATAATAATAATGATTAGTAAATAATATATAATATTATGAAAATGTATATAAATAAATAATCATTATTAATAATTAATATTAATAAAATTAAATAATAATGGTGGCGTGTAAGCATAATTAAGAAGGTTATAAAGATAATAGTATATGAAAATTCAAATATTTAATAAAAAATAATATAATAGATAATATAATTTTAAAAGTTATATTGGAGTAGACTATAATATAATATATGTGAGTATATAATTTAATTAAAAAGTTATGATGATTTAAATGAAGAGTCATGAACTTTAAAAAGAGACATACCTCTTTATTATAATTCTTCAAATAACCCATATTTTTAGGAATTAATTAATTTAAATGAAGAGTTGTGATGACTTGAATGAAGATTCATAAACTTTGAAAATGAATGTACATCTTTATTATAACTCTTCATATAACTCATAATCTTGGAAATTAATTAATTTAATTGAAAAGTTGTGTTAACTCAAATGAAGAGTCATAAAATTTGAAAAGGTACATATTTTTTTATTATTAGAACTCTTTAACTAGAATAAATACTCCATAACCTTGGGATGAAATAAAATTAATTTTTAAGATATTCAGTTGAAATTTATTAATATAATTATTAAGAGAGTTTCGTATAAATACTTTATTATATTTCGAAGAGAAGTTGTTACGGTAATAATACATTTAAAATAATGCGATATATCCTTTAAAGAAATATAAATTCATACTATTTTTCAATTCTCTAAACAAATAATATATAAGAAAAATTCTAAATTCATTTAAAATACTAATATAATAGATATAGTAAGATTAAAAGTCAGACATGCGTGGGCCGTCTACTTAAAGGAAAAAAAAAACCCCGAGACACATGGAGTATTGTTGACGTTTATTTATTGGGTTCGTGACCCACCTTTTAAGTGTTATATGTAGAGCCGGCAAAAGTTGACCCGACCCGAAAAATCCGACGAATACCGACTCGATCCGCCCGAAATCCGATCCGATTTTATCCGAGTAATTAAATGCCCGAAACCTATCCGACCCGATCCGATACATATCCGATATCCGATATAACCCGAGAAATCATAAGCCCGAAATAAACCCGACCCGACCCGCTATTCACCCGAAACCCGATATAACCCGAAAAACTATAAATCCGAAATGACCCAACCCGATCCATTATTTATCCGAAATCTGATATTATCTGAAAAATTATAAATCTATAAAGATTCAACTTGGTACTGCCCAAAAATTAACATTAACCCATAACTCAAAATTTTTAAAACTTCATAAAACATGAAATAATATAGATGTGCAACTAATCCATACTAGTACTTACATCAAAATCTAGAAACAATATACTTTCATAAAATTTATATCACTTATGTATATACAAATACAATATCCATTGATACCAATAGAAATAAAAGTAGAGAAAAAAAAGAATAACACTACTATGCCATTTAAATATTAGTTCAATTCCATTATTCCATCTAGTACCATAAGATAATAACAGTGCAACCTTGAACACTATATATTAGTATCTATATGGCCATACCTTGCAATATAGCACCTACAACATCATAGAAAAGTAGGAAAAATCTAGAGTGAGAATGTTAGTTATTCATTATAAAAATTGAAGATTAATATTTTTTATTACATCAACAGTGTTAAATAGTAAGAAGTCAATATTAGTTGGTCTTTTGTCAATAATAGTCATTATTACTTACTTTATTTAATTTTTATCTTATTTAGCTTGATATGATCTAATCAAAATATATAATAAAAAACTAATATGTTGTTATTATTATTTTTGCCATAATTGATATTCATTGATTATTATTATTATTGCTATCATTATTTTTGTATTATTATTATTATTATTATTATTATTATTATTATTATTATTATTAATATTATTATTATTATTATTATCATATTTATTAAAATTATGTTGATATGATGTGATCAATCTCTTTTAAAAATAATATGAGAAGTACAACCTTAGAAGTCTTCATTTGTTATCAATTATCAATGACTATTATAAGATAATATCATGTAAGGAGCGTATAAGATATAAATATAATATAAACTTAAAATAATACTAGAACTCAATATGACCAAGCTAATAATGGAGTTGAATTATAAGTTATACCTTAACATAAAAAGAAAAGTGATACGATTTGAAAAAGTTTAAATTTGAAACGTCAGATACATCTCCAAAGATAAAATAATGATAAAAAATTCTAAGGCCCCAAAACAATTAATATAATAATTCACTTTTAATTGAATAAGATAAATTAAAATAAATGATCTCAAAATAATTAGCTTTTAATAATATCTTGGAATAAAAAGAAAGAAAGAAAATGACACAAGCATGGCTCAAATATGAAATGACCTAAATTCAATCTAAATTCGACCCGAAAATATAATAATTGAAACTCAACCGAGCCCGATCCGAACCCGAACCGAAATTAGAACAACCCAAATTTATCCGAATTCGAGTCCATCCGATCTCAACCAGACCCGACCCGAGAGCTTAGAATGACCCGAGATTATCCGATACTAAGTTGATCCGAATCAAACCCGACCCAGCCCGACCCGATAAAATGATCCGAAATTATCCGAAACCGATATGACCCGATTATTATGTTATCCGATCCGATAGTGATCCGACCCGCCCGATTGCCAGCTCTAGTTATATGCATCGGGGTGGCCGTGATCCACATAAACCATATCATCCGCCTAGCACAACGTATTATTTTATTTGTATCACTCCTATTGGTTTAAAGAAGCGTAAGGCTTCAATCTTTATTTGTTTCTAACTTTCTATTATCAACGCACGGAGATTCCCACATGCGTTCCACAAATATAGACAAGCAGGTAGCCATGCCTGGTATCGACAACCTTACTTTAGATTTTAATATATGAAATTCCTGTTTCTAGCGAAATAACAATATTTTATAGAATTTTCTTTAGGCCGGTTTTTGTTTAGACTTATTAAAATTAGTTATTAAAAATATTTATTTATTAAAAAAAATAGTCTAAGTTTTTTTAAAAATAAATAATTATATAAGATAATTATTTTTTTTATAACTAGTCGAATTTCTATTGTATTATAGTAAAAATCATTGGTTTAATCCCTACTCTATACTCCAAATTTTCTATTCCTCTTATTTTTGAAGTTTCCTTACGTCGATATACTATAAAAAAAATATTTAATAATAAGTCGTTACCTCTTTCTCATGTTTCGACTTATGAATATATTGTTTTCACATCCAGAAAGAATAAAGTCATCATAAAAATCCTTACCTTTAATATAAATACAAGCAAAAAAATCAAAATTATCATTTTTCGGTCCAAATATTAATTTTATTTTACCTTGTTCATACTGTTCTATTTAACGAGATTAAAATCTATTTAACTTTATGCCACTAAATTAAGTGTTCATTTGAATAGAAATAAATTGTGGTATTTAAAATTATTCACCCCTGTTTGTTATCTGTGGAAATCTATTAGTAATGTTTGCTTAGGTTAATAGAGGTTTAATATTCACTCAGAATTATCTCATTCTTATTAATCCCATCTATAAAAGATAATTGAAATTAAGGATAAAACTTAAATTGTATAACTCACATTCAACCTGATTTATTCAAATTCAAACGGGAGTAAAATAAATTTCATTCATGCCATAGTTTTGACAGACATTTCTTGTAGCTCTGCATGCCAAAGTTTATTTGGCTATATTATAGTTTAATCCTTATGATACATTACAAAATATCAAACTTAAATATAAGAACTATAAAACATTGAATTCTATAAGCTCCATAAAAAAAATTAGTAGGCAGAACATGCTTATGTACTAAAAAAAAGGTGTATGAGTTAGGACATGCATGTTTATAGAACTGCCGCAAATCCACTCTCGTATATTTAAACCCCATATAGTAAATTTGAATCTACATTTGATCCGAGATTGTGAGAGCGAGGTTTCAATCCGCCTCAAATGCTAATACTCTTCTAAGTGTGTTTGGTTGGAGGTTAATGGGATTAATTTATTTGTTAACCACATTTGATAGTATTTTTTGGGACTTAACCTAGATTAGGTCAAAAGTTAACCTCCTTAAACTTTTAAAATGAATTGGATGTTACAAGAGATTAAAGTTAATTTATTTATAAAACTTAGCTATTCACTTCCACATAAAAATAAAAAATTAAGACCAATTCAGCCAGGTAAAACTAATAAATACCAAAGTAATATTTTAAAATATTTATCTAATTTAAATTTACCTCAATCCAAACATACTCTAACCGTCGTCATAATATAATCATAACAAAAAGTGTTTCAACTATTACTCCCACTTAGTCTTTATTTAGGAAAACTGTTATCGTTAGCCTTTGTAATTTATTATTTTAAAATTCATCAGTTTTAAAAGAAGCTCTAATTTGGGGCCAAAACATTTTCCAAACAGACTTGCTAACTCGCTGTGCACTGCTCAAGAGTAGGGATGGCAATTTTTTCCACGGGTTCGAGCCCCCTTTGAGGATTCTCCGTTCGGATTCGGGGAAGTATTTTAGGGATCGGATTCGGGGTTGGGGATTTTTATCTGGGATTGATTCGGGGACAGGTCGGGTATGGGTTTGGGGTCCCCGTCCCCGAACCTGCCTCGAATTAAAAATTAAAAGGGCATTAGGCCAACGTCACGATGTCCAGCCTAACCTCCTTGTTCATCACCATTTGGATTAGGACTTCAATAGTTCAATGTGCCGCGTGCGTGCGGCCAAAATTTTCTCGCCTCCTCCCTAACCCAGCAGCACTACATCAGACAATAGTAACCCTCCTTGGCTCGACGACTCCTTGCCTCCTCCATAGCTGATAGCTCCATGCCTCCAACCTTCTTTGATGAATCAAGAATCGACATCCAATCTTATCGCTTCACCGCCTCATAGCAGTAAGTCTTCTTCTTCTTCTTCTTCATCCATTCTTCAATATCTTTCGGGCTTTCCTTCGGTCCTTCCTCCAGTGTTGACAATCGAGTCAATCGACTCACTACAGACTGCTCGGCATTTGGGGAAGAAGATCCGAAGAATTAATGTACTAATGTTAGTTCCATACTTCCATTAATTCATAAATTCAGTCTCATAGATTTAGTTATCAACACAAAACCATATCACTTGTGAATTTGACTATCTGAGGTAATTTTTTTCTTATCAGCGCACAACCAGCTTACATTTTTTCTTATAGGACTAGTTAACGTTTGGGGGGGGGGAGCTAATATCCTCGGGGCTTGGCGGCCTGTGTTGCGCAGGAGACTGACTGACTGAGAGAGTTTATGTATGTGTATGTAAGTGCACTTCAGAAATCACCAAATCATGAATCAGGCCACAATATGACAACAGGCAGTAGGCTTGTATTTTTTTATTGAACTTAAGATTATAATAAGATGTTTTATATACTTATCTTCATCATACCCAACTAATGTATATATATTTTAGCTTGTTTTGCTTGTATATGGTCTTTTGGGATTAAAAATTGTTATTTTGAGGAATACTGATTAAAGTTTAACTTTGATGTTTTCTTGTGAATAATTTCTCTTTCGAAAAAGATTATTTTTATTATTTTTAGCATCCTAAGCGATTTCCACTTTCGGTTTGGACTTTTATGGCTTCAAAGCAGAGTTATTGGCCTTTTAAGGCATGTTGAGATGGTTCTTTTTGGAAGAATCTTCCTTCTTGACTAGTATAGCCAGTAGCAAAATTATACTGTATCTATTTTGTTTTCAATCACGAGAATTGTGTTGTACTTCTTTTGATTATGCCAGTTTGTTTTTGGGAGGTCTTATGTTTAGTTTGATTGATTTGAGAAGTTGCCATGGTGGTGGACTGGATGATTTGAGGTAATTAGACCTTTATTTATGACTGGATGAAATTGCAACATCAGTTGGTGGTGGAGACCTGCATTTCTTTGAAGCTTCTGTGCCCTTCATCTCTGCATTTATTTTTCCCAATGACATGTTTGCTACATTACCTTTCAGCTTGTCTTCTCTTAGTTTGTAGAATCTCGGTGACCTGATTCAATTTGATTCTAGATAATGGGCTCGTTATCTGCTTCCATTTTTGTTTCTTTTAGAAACCATAATACATGCACTCAAGTCATTGTTTTGGAAGAGCTGAAATTATACTGCCACTGTTCTCTTTGCTCCTCCTTTGGCTCCTTTCCATACAACCTTTGTCTAGGTTCTTAGTTTCCACAATCTTTTCCTCCCTTCATCATGAGCTGAAATTTAGCCTTTATTTCACTAGTGTGTCATTTATCGTATGACCTAAGATAGTTAATCTATCTAAGTGTTAATATAATGAGAATAGGTCAACCTAAGCTGACTAGTAATTAGCTTTAGGTTTAACCGTTGACATTAAAATTAAGTTGGCTTTGTGTTAACTTTTGAATAATTTAGCTTAACCGATTAAGTTTAAAATAAGTTATTATTAGGAGGCTATGGTTGTCGCTGCTCCAACCCATGAAGCTTTTGAGTTTTTTCCTGTCTCACACCAATGTCTATTTTCGGTGTATGTTGTAATGCATTCAGCGTTTTCTACAATTCATCCACCTTAGTTTCCTCCACTTCATCCCCAAAATTGAACGGTTATAATACCATTTGATAGATATTAGTTACAACAATAAACAAAGATGAAAACTAAGAGAAAAAGTAGCTGAGATTCGCATTCAAAATGCAGAAGTAGCAAGAATAATCCAGGAATTCAAGAGCATGGTCTCTCCCTAACAGAAAGAGGGAATAGTGAACATAATATATTCCCTAACCATGACTCAGCAGTAATCCTAACCAAAAGGTTAATGACTCAATTAAATTAATCCCCTAATAGCCTCTGATGTAGTAGACTAGCCCCTTAGATATTAAAATTTTATTGGAGCTAACAGTAAATAACAGCCCTGTTGCGTTTAATTGTTATTTTGTTATTTTTTTTCTTATTGAAGTTATGATGTATGGTAGATGATTATGTTGGTCAGCCTCATAACAAACTATTACCTGTCTAGTTAATTTTCTTGTTTGTGGCAACAAATTTACTAAAAACTTGCTTGTGGATTAGGTTGCATAAGGTTGATCTTATGCTCCAAGTTGTTATAAGTTGTTTCCTAATTGGCATGCACTTGTTTCTTTTTCAATTTAAATGATTGAGGCTCCATTTGGTTCTTGTAAAGTTTCAAAGAATAGAAAAAAAGAATTTAAATGGAAAATACTTTTCTGTAGTTGTTTTATTTAAGAAAAATGAACTATAAAAAGATTAAGGAAAGAAATTATAGAATATTACTTAACAAACTCAAAGAAACTACTTGAGTTTTTGTAAAGTTTAAGGAATGTAAAGTTTCAAACAAAAGAATTTGGTTCTTCTGTAGTTGTTTTACTTAAGAAATTACTTAACAATTTGAGTGCTCTAAGAAATAAATTAAAACTCATAACTTTCTTAAAAACAAACTCAAATATAGGTTCAAATCATTTTGAAAATAAGAAAAACCTACTAACCAAGTGAAAAACACAAATCATCAACCTTTCCTAATCTTTCGTAATGATTTGTTTTTCTACAATATAAGTTAATATATATCATGTATTTTTATTTAAATCTATAGAGATGTATGGGTTACTAATATCTATTATTTAAATTATTGAATGATCTCCAACTCGAGAAAGTAGAGCACAAACATGTCAAGATGAGAATATTGAAGCTAATGTGGAGGTGTTAAATCAGAATTCTGATGATGAAAACATCGAAAACATGGATGTGGATAGTGCCAAAAAAAGAAAAAGAAGATCAATTGTATGTGATCATTTCGAAAGAAAATCAATTGGAGGGAAATGGAAAGTAATTTGTAACTATTGTAAGATGCATTTGGGAGGAGAGAGTAAGAATGACACTAAGCATCTACATGATCACTCGAAGACATGTGTACATAAAAATCAAGCAATCATGACACAATATCTTTTAAATCCAACAAAGTTCATTGATGGGTCATCAAAACTTAGTACATATCAGTTTAAACAAGATCATGTAAGGGAGGATCTTGGTAAAATGATTGTGTTGCATGAGTACCCATTGTCTATGGTTACACATGTAGGGTTTAGAAGGTTCCTTTATGTTTTACAACCATTATTTAAAGTGATTTCTTGTAACACAATCAAAAGTGATATCCTGAAAATGTTTGATGTTGAGAAAGAGAAAACTATGAAGTTGATGGAGACAAATGCAAGCCGTATAGCATTGTCAAGCGATATGTGGACTTCAAGTAATCAGAAAAGAGGATTCATGGCTATCACAACACACTTGATTGATGATTCATGAAAACTTCAAAGTCGTCTTGTTAGGTAAACTCTATGTGTTTTACAAGAAAAACCTATACACATAAACTAAATTAATTAGTAAACTGTGTGTTTTTTTTTAGATTTGTGTACGTGCCATGTCCGCATACGGCTGAGGAGCTTGCAAATTGTCTTGTTCGTTGCTTATTTGATTGGAATCTTGATAGTAAGTGTTCTAGTTTGACAATCGATAATTGCACCTCCAATGACACTATGGTTGATATCATTTTGGAAAAGCTTCATTCGAGTTCATTTATCTTAGAAGGAAGATTGTTTCATATGCGTTGTTCTGCACACATATTGAATCTAGTTGTGAAGGATGGATTAGAATTAATTATAGAAACTATTGAAAATGTCCGTTACAGTGTTGCATTTTGGATAGCAACTAACTATGAAAAGAGATGAAAAATTTGTTGAAATAGCTAAGCATATGAAAATTCAATGCACTAAGAAACTAGAACTTGATTGTAAGACTTGGTGGAACTCTACATATTTAATGCTCAACATTGCAATTCAATATAAAGATGTGTTTTATCGTTTGAAGCAGTGTGAGCCTTTATATAAGAGAGTTCCCACTGAAGAAGATTGGCAAAATGTGAGTGATATTACTTCTAAATTAGAGATTTTTTATGATGCAACAAAGTTGTTTTTAGGGACTAAGTATTTCACCATGAATCTATTCTTCCCCACTATGTGTGAGATTAAGTTGACAATTAATGAATGGATCAATTCAAATGAGATTAGGTTGAGAAGTATGGCAAGTAATATGAAAGAGAAATTTGACAAGTATTGGAATAAGATAAATTACTTGTTTGCTATTGGAAGTATTTTGGATCCTAGGTATAAGTTAAAGGCCATTCAATTGTATTACCCTCTTGTCTATGGTGATGCGTCTTTGGGGAAGATTGATGATGTGAAAAAAGTAGCAAGTGACCTGATTGAAGAATATAAGAAGAAATCTCAGCAATATCATGTTGTCCATCAAGGGTCACAATCTTTTTCTTCCTCAAAGCCTCTAATCCCTAAAGGTGGTAGATTAGAAAGATTCATGGAGTCCAATTCTAGCATTAAAATTATAAAGTTGGAGTTAGATCGGTACTTCGAGGATCCTCTTGCACCAAGGATTGTTCCTAATTTTGATATCTTATATTGGTGGAAAATGGATGGTTACAAGTATTCCAATTTGCAAAATATTGCTAAGGATGTGTTGATCATTCCCGTGACGATTGTTGCTTCTGAATCAACATTTAACACTAGTGGGAAGGTTATAAGTGCTCATCGAAGTATGCTTCATCCTAACACCATATAGGCTTTGATGTGTACTTGAGATTGGTTATAGAGTGAAATTGAAGGTATTATCCTATATTTTTAGTTATTTCTGTAAGTTTTATTTATTATAAATATTATTATTTGGTTATTTTGCTATTTTTTTTTCTTTCAAACTCTACAGCTACTTCGGAGTGTCAAAATTTTGATGATGATGTTGATACTGATATAGAGGTAATTGATTTATTTCTTGGCCTTGTTGTATGTAAAAATATATGGGTTGTGTCATGTAAATCATATAATATATATATATATATATATATATATATATACATGTATACACACACACACACATACACCAATACATGTATATATATAGTATAAGCGAAGCACGTATGACACAACACAAAATGGAAATCTGATTTTGGTCACTCTTAATCATAGTTCAAATTCAAGTCGGTTCGATATACGATTTGATGTTGTTTCAATTTTATTTATTATCCATAATTTCGAGTGGTTTTGCTCTCTACCTATTATCAAGAGAGTTTCGGGTCAAATGATTGGAGAAGCCCTCTTTTCTCTGGTTATACCCGAAACTTTCGCGAACCTAGGGTATTTGTTTATATATATATATATATATATACATATACACACACACACATGATGCCAACCTCCACTATAAATTGTAGGCAATAGAGGTGTGTACTGATAAGAGTAATACTACGGAAAGCGATCTGATGTGATTTATAGATTTCTAAATCCTAAATGAATATGTAAGTCTATTAAATTGTAAACTAATTATATTGCTGGAAATGTACAATACTAGATTTTTTATTTCTTTAATGATTGTGAGCATAGTCTATTGTTTACACAGGATGTAATGATTGTTAAAGACAAACATGCAGAATTGCGGATGCGGTGTAGATTTTTTGTAATGGAAGAATGAAGATGTCTATCGTCTTAACTTAATTTATTTTTGGCATTGCTTTAGGTGTTGTCATTTATCATGCAGAACTTGTATGTTTATTCATTTGTAATTTATAAATTATCCGTTATAATTTCTACGGATACATTATGGTTTTATTGTTTTAGTCTAGAATCGTCTATGGATTGTATAAGCTAAAATTATTATGTTATTTTTTATTTTTATCTATTAATCAATTTAATTAATTTATGTTTTAGAATTAGGATTATTTTCCTCAGCATAGGAATTACAATATTACCATTGTGGAGATTTTTTTTCAACTTATTTTTTCCTCAGCTTACAGGGCGCAGGGATTGGGGACTATTAACGGGCATCGGGGATCGGGGATCCGGTAATGGGTATCAGGGATTTGGGTGGTTATAGGGGATCAGGGATCTTATCGGGGATTGGGGTGGGTATGGGGATTGCATCCCCGCGGAGATCGGGTCGAGGATTTCCCATTAAGAAAAAATCGGGGATCGGGTCGGATTCGAAAATATTTTTCCTTATCGGATTCGAGGATGGGGATGGGATCCCCGTCCTTGACCCACCCTGTTGTCATCCCTACTCAAGAGCAAACTAGTTCATTATCCTAGGCACAACGCTCAAATGCAGAAACATTTACTAGATCGACCATTAACTCAAAGTCACCCTACGGATAGTACAAGTAATGAGCATACTTTTGTATAAACAGGCAGTAGCTTGTTACTGTGCTAGTAATCTTGGCTATGTCATGTTTCTCTCTACCGGTGCAAGCTGCCTTGATTCTCTAGTCCCTAAGTTTAAATCTATATTTTTTTTTACAGTTTCATACCGTCTTTGCGGCACAAAGGGGGGGAAAAGATAAACAAGCAAAGAAAGACCTTCAACGTTTCACCTGCATTTTTTTAAGCTCTTGGTCTGACCTGGCTACCAGCATATTCGCCTCCTCCATTGGTGTCAAAAGTTCGAATGAGATGATACTAGACAGCCTTCATACACGTCTCTTTAAATGTAAGACGACGGCAATCACCAAGTAGCTAGGAATTGATGAGTAGCACGTCATTGGGCTTCAAAGGTATATGCCAACTACTCTGGAGCTTTCTGATCACTCGGATGACTTGAAGCTTGAGAGTTTTGTTGAGAGTTTTCTGGGACTTTACCAGATACTATTCCTTCGTTTCGGACTAGAGGAATCCCTGTTGTCATGTCATCGGAAATCTCATTGGATAGCCTTTCCTCAGAGTCAGTAGCATCACCACCACCAGTACAGTTTGAAGAAGCATTTCCTTTTATCTGGTGTCGGCTAACAGGCTTTGTATTATGTTCTTGAGGCCAAGTTTGTGGTCGTTGCTTTTTAATCGGTCTCGGGTTCATCCAACCAACCTCCAGTGCTTCCCATGCTTTAGTGCTCAGAGGTCGGCTTCTAGTGCTCTGCCTTCTGCCACCCACCGTTGGCTGCTGCACTTGTTCTGATAACCCATCTCCACTCTTCTGTGGTTGGCCTGTTGCCAATATATCTGATCCTTCTAAAATCTCTCTCACATTGGACAGCAGCTCCATCTTCGGTTGCTCAAACCTGAGAGGCTCAGTGGGAACCTGAGGCAAGTTTAGGTCGAACAACTCTGCTACTTCACGTTTCACAGAATATTCTTTTTGGGATTTCTCGGAATTAACATGGCTGAGACTAAAGCTTTGTTTGTGGCTGGTGCTCTCCTCCGGCGTACTACTTGCAGCTGAAGATGTCACAGAAGGCACATTCTTCTGAGAACGACTCCTGACATTATTTCTGGAAGCAGGCAATCCCAGGACGCAGCTGGCTCCCTCTAGTTCAGAAGGAGTAATTATCTGGAAATTGCTTACAACTTCCTTTCTACATGGAGCCAACCTTCTCTTTTTCGTAATACAAGCAGTAGGATTCACTAAGACAAGTTTCGGACGTGGGTTGGATGTGATGTCCTTTGTTTCTCTGTCAGCTGACAACAAAGTAATAGAGGCGTTAGGATTCGCCAAAGTACCATGGTCCTTGTGATTTCCAACCGGTTTCTTTCTTTTGCTCCCAACAACACCATTTGACAAACTTATAAAGTCTTTGGAGGAATTTGAATTCCCTACACTGTTTGCAAGAAAATCCATAGTGTCTGACTCAATGGCTGCATTTCCAGGTATACCTATTGTGGCGGTTCCTTTTTTGGAGCGACTGGTAAGAAAAGAGGATTGCTTAATTTCAGAAGGTAAACTCCTGAGTTCTCTGATTTTAGAATGGTGCTCTCCATGCTCTATGCTAGTATCCACGACCATGAACTTCATTATACTTGCAACACTCGTCGTAGTTCGTGGTTGCAGGAAACGGGTGCATTCATCCTCAGAAGATTTACTGCCATCAGAATCCATTTCTGCAGCCCACCCATTTTCTTCCTTGGAGCTGCACCCTGCTCTTGGCTCTTCAGCCTCTGTCTCAAGAAGTTCTGGCTTAGAAGCAACCTTTTTCAGCACATCACTCACAGAATCAAAATAATGGTCACCTTTCACCAGCTTCCTCCTAGAGAATTTCTTGACGCCTGGAATGAGAAAAACCAAATAGCCTTTGGCACTTGTGTAGCTCCCATTCTTTGGTAGCTCAGAGTGCCACCCGTTAGCCAATAGTCGAGGCCAAACTGCTTCCCAGAATAAATCGTTTGACCGAGCTTTGCTAAGACGAAAGTCCCCTGTAAGAAACTTGATAACATCTGAAGTTGAAAAAGAAGAACATGCCTTTCCAAAGGGAATTTCAGGACGGAGAGAGAACATGTGGTTGGTTTTTGATGTCTCCGTAACCAGGTTTGTCAGATCATTGCTCTTTCCTATACCTACCGTCTCTACAAGAGCCTTAATGCCAACCAAAGCCTTCAAGGAGGAAATGTAATCTTCAAGCGAAGTGCGCCCCTCGGCAAATGACTTGGACATCTGAGTAGTTGACCATGTATATCAGAAACTCAAAGCCAATGAACCGGCAATTAATATCTACCAAATACTTCTATAAAAAATTCCAATGAAGCGTGATGATTTACCTTCACGCTCTAAAAGAAACAAGGGTTTCTAGCATTCACTGTAATACTCTAATATGGAAACGTACATGATTACGAGCGAGCAAAAATGCAAAAATGCAAAAACCAGACTTAATCAAATACATGAAACGGTGTCAGTGAAAAATAAAATACCTGCAGGGAAAAATGACATTTATGGGGCAAGGAATTTGTTGAATCATCAATCACAATTGCTTTCCAAAATGGTATTTGATAACGCAACCATATTTTAATTACAAAATTGAGCATCAATTTAATTTACAGTAACCAACATTGTCTTACTTATGGTATCCCATCCCTTTCCTTTTCATAACCCCTCCCCCACCTCTCCCCCCCCCCCAAATAAAAGAATAAACAACAGAGTCACATTTATACAAACAAAGGGAGCCAGAAAGATCAGAATAACAAGCTTGTGTACACCTTTTTGTTGGACAATTCAAGTAAGCAATGGAATATTTAGGAGAAAATTTCACAAGCAACCACATCGATCTCCTCAGTCAAGCATATATCACAATCAAATAATATAACAAGAATAACAGCAAGCTACTCTTGATTACCTCATACAGAGAATTCTCTTGTTCTTTTGGCAGATAAGGAGTCAAGCGAGCAAAAAGTTCTTGCAGCCTGCATCCAGAAAAGAGCTTGTATCCAAGGATAGACTTCTTGTTTCTCATTTTCCGACAACCAGACCATCTAGAGTACGCATTAGATCTGTAAAACTTTCCATAGTAAAAAGACAGTATCTGTCCCATTTCTTTAGTCTCCATGAATTCTTTCACTTGAAGCAAATTTTTGCCAAATATATACAAACCAAGAATGAAACAATCGACTTCAAAATGATTCCAGGACTCTGATGGTAAACCCGGAACTGGAAATTTGCCTCTTCTCTCATACTTGTGACCCTGGCCATCATCCTCGGAATCGTCACTTTTCTGAATTGTAAAATTCTCCCAATCTTCAATATTTTCCGAATCCATGCACCTGCCATCAGTGTTGCTCAGTTCAATACTCTCTAATTCACAAGTATCAGCCACCTTAGACACCCACATTACTGGGACAGGTTTGCTGATTAGGAAACAATGGGAGCCATCAAGCTGTACATCAGAGTGATAAGGATTTCTGAAGAGCTGAACACGTTCATATCCTGTCAGCATGGGTGGGATTTCAACCTGATGATCCTCACCAACTCGAGGATGAACCAAAGCCTCGCCACAAACATCACCGCTATTGGAAGAAACGGGCGAAAGTGATTGTTCAGAGGATGTATCCTCTGGGCTTGTGTCACCAATGCTCACCTGAACTGAGTCCATCTGCAAAAACACAAGCAAATATCATCAAGAGGTACTCATTAGTGAATTTCTAACCGCAGTTTGAGATGGAAGATACAGCAGAACAAAATGACTACTTTGACTCCTATAATTCTAAGGATTTGATGTCCAATAGATGCTGTAACTATTCGAGGCAGTTGATCAAAAGATCAACTCACATTTACCAATCGAAAATTAATGATAACTTCCAAATTTCTCGCTCAAAGTAGTTCACAACCAAAATTATAGCTTACGTGGTGCATCATCACGTAATTGGATAGAGATTTCCATATGAAGACAATCCTGTTCTGTTGGTTCACATCACGAGCTTTAAGCTTCATTTCCATTCAGATATTCAACACTGTAAATTTAATTATCCCCAGATTACACAATCCCAAACAAGAAACTCTAATATAGTCTAAAATCATGTATGGAAAGACCTAATTGCTCCAACTGAATGCAATTAATTTCCGGATTCCATTCGCCATTAAATTTTATTATGTTATATAAATCAAGCTATATAATCTCCTCCTTTCCCTCCCACCTTCTCAACCCCACCCCCACCCCAGCCCCTCTACTCCCCCTGCCCCAAAAAAAAAATCATCCTCCTCTTCATCGAGGGACACCAAATTTACGAGCATCACGGAACAGAATTGATGAAAAGGACAACCCAGAAACCAGAACTCAAATACGCAGAGAATTCCAGTACTACCAACCCCCCGCGAAAACACAAACCAACATCATAAAATTTTAAGCCAACGTCCATAACAAACATACAGACAAGCCGTTAACAAAGAAGAGCAATTAACAGCCCCAGTTTGATGTGGTCATCAATCTAGAACACGCTATGTAATTATTCTTATATAAAACAGAACTTACCTACATAGGAAGAAAATGAAAGAACAAACAAAGAGCATAACTTCAAACATTTGCAACAATGCATGAAACCAAGATTTTGTTTAAGATTAAATACAGCGATCTAGTTTTTTATTTCATGAAAAATTATAAAGATCAATAAACTATAAGCAAGAGACGACGACATTTGGAGTTAATCACAAGCATAAAGTGAGACATATAAATGATGAGAAAACGAGATTTACCGAACTTATATTCAAAACGAGAGCTTCAAGGCGTAAGATGTATCAAGCCTGAAACAAATGGGTACTGTACAAGTCAGTTGATTAACCATAATAATTTGTCTTTCATGTTCCGGAAAAACAAAGATAAAAGGGAAAATAGTTAAATGCCCGTATACAATAAATAAAAAATTAAATTTGCTAACCAACATGAGAGAGAGGAAGTACCTGGGTATTTCAAGTTGAAAGTGATGTCAAGAGCAGATAAGTTGTTGAAGGAAGGGGGAGAGGGGAGTTAAATTTTTGGAGTTGAGGGGAGGAGACGCAGTGACGGAGAGAGGAGAGGTCGAGGAGGAACATAGCAAGTCTTCTATTTTGCGTATAGAGAGAGAGAGAGAGAGCGAGAGAGAAACGGTGTGCTCACAATATGCATAGAAAAGAACTCGTCCCCGTCCTGCCTCCCTTTTTTTTGTGATTTGTAAGACCGGCCCCCTCTTCACCCGAAAGAGAAGACTACGTTTGACGTTATATCGAAGTCTTTCATTGCTAGTTTATACTCTCTCCGTATGGAATGGAAAGTAATTTTAGTAATTTATACGTTTACTACAAAATTAATAAAATTAACTACAAGATTTTATTGGAAAGTGGTAGAGTAATTAATGCATATATAAATTTTAAAAGAGAATAGGTAGAAATAAAAGTAAAAATTGGACACAAACCTTTTTTTGAACAAAATTAAAGACTTTAAATAACTTTCCTTCCAAAACGAATGAATTAATTAAAATCTTGGAATCTTCAAAATCATCTTTAACATTCATTTTTTTTTTACCTTTTTTACTTATTTGAATTTTTATGGTAAGTCATTAGTAAACCTAAAAATTATTAGTCAATGGTAAAAATAATCACAAAGGCTTGCAATCTTTCAAATATCTTTGTACCATTTTACACACAAACTTGTGAGTGGCTTTTTATCTTGAGGAACTTTGTAAAATATATTGCGTTAACTAAGAGTTTGCTACTCCTCATTTTTATTCCCAAGTTTATGGCTGAAGTGTTATATGAACACAACACACACACACACACACACACATATCAAGTTTAAATTTTTGTTGAAAAAAAATGATTAACAATATTTAAATATGAAAATTTACATCCCTACCCACCCTAACAATTACATCAGATGTCATAAGGAGCCTATAAATGCGAGTATAAAAATGCTATATATATGTCTATAATTATCATAAAGACGTTACAATATTAAAAAAGGAGACGACGATTCAAATTTAAAACTTTTGATATCCATGAGTTCGTGTTTAAACACTAAATCATTTTTTTATAGTAATGACAACCCGCGATCTAATTGTAATAATTACACGTTTCCAACTAATAACTATAATATATAATTTGACATTCCTATGAGTGCACAATACATTTGTTAATGTTAGTTAAAGTAGATAGAAAATTTACATATAATATAAATACTCAATATGTGTATTTGTTATTGGTTCACCATTTATATTATTTTAGGAGAAAAATTACCGTATTAATGAGTGTCCATGAACATCTCTTGGACAAATCGCATATAATTAATGACATTGTACATGTTTTACAAAATACTATCATGGTTATAAATATACACATGCAGGTTTACTATCCAAATGTCACACATTGTGCGCGCATAAAAATTATGGTTTCCCGTATTGCTCATGCATGACCTA
Source organism: Tamarix austromongolica (assembly GCA_039764185.1). Taxonomy (NCBI): domain Eukaryota; kingdom Viridiplantae; phylum Streptophyta; class Magnoliopsida; order Caryophyllales; family Tamaricaceae; genus Tamarix; species Tamarix austromongolica. The sequence continues at coordinate 60,462,591 of CM077808.1, read as the reverse complement.
ATATTAACCCAAGCGTGGCCCATATACCCATACTATGACAGTCAGATGAACCACTTCCGTGAAGATTATTGAAAGATTACTAGAGGCTAATACTAGGTCATACCTTCATACCGAAGTAATACTATGGCATCATGGTATGGCATATACCCATGCTATGGCATACTAGTTGTCGCTTCATAATTTTACACACTAAGATACACACACACACACACACACACACATACATATATTGTTTTAGTTAATAATAATAATAATAATAATTCTCTTCTCAATAAATTTCAACGAAACCCTCCCTTTCTTGGTCACGTTCCCCTTTCCCTTATTTATTTATTTATTTATTCTGTCCTCTTCCTTTTGTCGACTCAATTTCTTACGTCGTTTTATGAGAGATCAAAATTTTGATTCGTTTGATTCATTAGCGTGGCTCACTTTTTGAATCAAACGGATCATTTTATTAATCAACTGTTGGGCCTGCTCTTAGACCTTAAGTATTACATTTATTTATTTATTCATTCATTCCTAGGCATTTAGCTGTTTGAGCTTTTCTCTCATTTGATGTTAGACCTGCGTTGCTCATACAGGTACGACAGATATATTTGGATACCACTAAAGTAAAAATTTATTTCTAATAATCTCATAGAGGAACCTACTTCAGCATCATTCAATAGTTTAATATTTTAAGCCTTATATCACTAAAATGACAAACATAATATCACATGTATTTTTAGATGACTTGGAAATATAGAATCACTCAAATGTGTTCTTCCAGAATATGTATGTGTGTATGACTTTGAGGCTGTTTATTCTATTAAAATTCAACAAAGTGATAAAATAAAATAAACATATGCTCGAAAAATTAAAATGCTCCAAAGCTAGCCTACGAAGTATGTGATATCAAAATTTTATCTTTTTTTGATAATTCAAGAATAACAACAATAATAAAATAACAATAATTAATATGGTTAGAATAAATAGAAAATTATATCATAGTATATTTGTTGTATTGTTCGAAATGCATGATACCTCAATAAAATTCAGTACTATATATAAATAGAAATTATAATTTATTTCTCTCATTGACATAATCATTGAATCACAAGAGGGAGGTGGATAGAGAACGGAAAACAAGAGAAATATGCTGATAGATGACAACCGTAAATACTTGGTTTGGCTAGTGGAGATTGTGTCAACCAGGCCATTTCTTATGTTAGCTAAGCTTACGTATGATATGTGTAAGTTTGCAACAGGATTCCAACTTTAATTATTATTATTTTCAGTAAGAAAGGGGGCATGAAATCCCATAATGTATACTCAACACCCTACAAAGGGTCCGTATAATGGCGGGGCATTAAGCCTCTAATCCTATCAAACATTTAGGAGCGAGGACACAAACAACCATAGGGTATATGTAAACCAAAGGGAAGGAAATGACCCATATTTGTCAATCTATCTGCAACTACAGAGTCTCCCAACAAACATGGGTGACATGACAACACTCAAACTCCCTCACGAGTCACGAGGGCAGCAGAAGCATCCAAGATGCGAGCAAGAGGGCGATAAATTAAAAGAATATAAGGTTTCCATGCTACATTACGGAAAAGTCAAAGATATCTATTATATAATATACGGGCCGCTCTCCCTACTTAATGAAAAGAGTCGGGGTCTCCACGAGAACATCCTCTTTTGTTCTCGGTCCACCATATGCTAGAACAATTTTTTTGATATCCGATTATTCTAAAGCTGAACACCCAAATATTGACCTAGAGCATATGCAAAATTTGAAGATTTTTCTTGGCAAACATTGCTCCATCCAACAAGGTGCATCTTCTAGCGTTGAGCTGAACGCCCCCAAAGAAAGGTTATGTTCATCTTGTCAGCCTGATTAATGATAACCTTCGGAAGATTATAGGTTTGCATGCTATACTAGGGAACAGTCGAAGAAACCAACTGTATAAGGGTAGCTCTCCTTGCCGTTGAAAATAGCTAGGATATCCACAAGAACACCCTCGCTCTTTTGTACTTGGTTCACCACATGCTGGAACAAAATTTTGGATATATGGTCGTCGCAAAATTGAACGCCCAACTATTTACCTAGTGATTTTGAGTAAGGTATACCTGCGGCTGCTGTAATTTCCCTCCCCATACTCCTATTAACATTGCTAGAAATTTTAGTGGAAGGTTTTTCAAGGCTGACTTTTTATGCAGAAGCATTGCCAAAGTCTTGGAAAACTTCCAATATATTCATGATCTGCGAAACTAAGACATGTGAAGAAAGTAGACGATCATCCGCAAAAACACACAAGTGAGATATCTTAGTACCTCCCTTACAAACAGAAACAGGTTTCTAGGATCCAATCATCACACTCTCACAAATAAGGTAAGAGAGATGCTCCATACATGCAATGAATATATAGGAAGAGATAGAATCACCTTGGCGAATACCTTAGGAAGAAGAGAAGGCCTCATCGATCTCTAAATTCCATATTACCCATGCTATATGTATTTAAGGAATCAAGGGGTTCTTAAGAGTTCATATAGGAATCGTTGTTAACAGAATGTTGGGGGTAAAATGAGGAGGGGAGAGAGAAGAGCAAAAATAAGAAAGTTGTAGTATAATTTCTCATGTCCCAAAATGACTACATGACCCCATGTATATAGGTGTTAAATGAGGGTAAGGGAAAGGGGAAAATAAGACACGGTAGAGAACAAATAAGTTATCTTTAGTATTACATAGAGTGGTGATCTAAATAAGAAGCTTTATGATCTTGTAGCTTAAGACTTGTCCAAGATCAAATAAGGCTTATTGAGACGCATTTGGGAATGGCGTATGAACCATTTAAGGTCAATCCTTATCCTTTAGGCCGGTGTTTAAGGACCTAATTGTCTTTTTTTTTTTAAGAAATACCCATATCATCATTCATTTTAAAATTCTATCTACCACATCAACCCCTTCCAAAGGGCAAACCATCTAGACAACAATTTCACCGACCACAGCCACAACTATATACTAGGTCCATCAGCTAAAAAGGGAAACATACAAACTTATATACACACAAAATATACTCCACAAGGACAATGGACAATCCTATAGATTAAGGTCCATATGTCAAACTATACATAAAATGATGAGGAGCGACGAACAAACTTATATCCCCAAAGTTTTTTTAGAAAAACAATGCATAATAAATGAGCACTTATACCCTAAAGTCTGTCGAACAAACCATGCATAATAAATGAGCAATGATAGACAAATTATACAATAACATTCATTTGACAAGCTATACATAATAATGGCGCGACTAACAATCTCAAACATTAATATTTGTTAGATAAACTGTACCTAATAATGGGCGACAAACAAACCAAAAGATAGAAGGCATCAAGTTAGCCAATCCTACAAAAAGAAAACTAAAATAACACAAAATGATAAACTTCATCAGTTTAAGTAAAAATCAAATTTTAAATTTAAATAAGTATAAGGTAATGTAAAATAGAAAAATGGCTTGTTGAGCAAGATTTATCCTCCTAACTCTCACGTGCCAACAAAGAATGTATTTATAAGCCAAAAAAGCCATAGGATCTTAGCTACAATATTGCATTATAAAATGAACAACTTTCTTGATAATTGAAGACCATACATTTTTTTCCCACTATATTAAGTAAAAAGGAAAAGGATTAAAGTTTTGATTTGTTTCTTTTCACGATATCCTACCAACCGATTGATATGCAAAATATTGGGAATATACCCTCAATAATGAATACACGCATCTCAAAAAATTCTTAGTCTTTTGAATCAAAATATAGGTATTTCTAACTATCTTTTGTTACTATTTATATACCTCTTAAAATTACCTATTTTCTCTAATTCTGAATTCAATACCTTCCAAATTCCTCAACTTTAGTGGTCTCTTTTGCACCAAAAGTTTTAATTTCTTTTGCTTCAAATTTACGAATAAAACCTAAAATTTTCTTTCTTTAATATGCTAAATCTCCCTTCCTTTGATATTTATCCTTGATAGGGCACCATCTACACCATTTTTGTCTCCATCTATTGATATTTGTAAAACTCTTCCCACTATTGCTATAAGTAGAGGAGTGCAATGAAATGAACTTCCTAACTGTAGTTGAACTTGTAGAATTTGTGTTGCCACCATACCAACTATTGGTTCTCTTAAGAGACCTGATAAGTCCCCTACTTTTTTAAAGATCTTTATCTTAAATATCTTACTCATTCCTTTGATTCCTCTAATTCTCATTCTCCAAATACCTCATTTACACCTTCAAATTTGCATCTAACTCCCATGAATCAATTGGTCCCTCCATCTTTAAAGCTCCTCCTCCTTGTTGTTTATATGGTTGATTTCCAATCCCAAGATTTAGACACTCTTCCTCCAAGAAATGTCAATGAGGCCCACCTTAAGCAATTATGTGATAAATACCATTTTCCTTCTACCCTTAGGCTAATCCAACCTTCTCCTTCGGATAGAGATAATGGTCCCCCATATAGATGTATAACACTATGCACTAAGGTTTTATATGCTTGTGTATGTTTACCTTCACTCCCACTTGTTATAGAGTTTCTCCAAACTCATCATTTAATTCATATTCAATTCATCCCCAACACTTAGAGAATGAGTACCAGATTCTTGTATGGGTGATGTTTACTGGTCATCTGACCAACAATAGAGTTGTTTAGAGATTTATTTAAAATTTTGATCCATCTTTTGACCTTTGGTTTCTATTCTATTCATACAAGAGGTGACCGCAAATTCATAAAGAGCCTCAATCTTCTATGAAAAGGTGAAAGTCCTAATATTTTTTTGTTCAAGGGGATGCCAAGTGGGATTTGCCCAAATGGGACTAGCTTAACCCCGATGTCTGAGAGTCTTCATATTTCTCACTTAATCTAGAAGCCATCATTGATATGTTTAGCAAGATTTTATAGGATGGTCATATTATTAATAATAATGAGGTCATGATCGACCTAATTAGTCTAAAAAAACTGAGCTAATTTTTTACGCTGGTAAGTAACTTCCTCCCCTTCTATTATTCTTATCCATTTATTAATCTTATAATTCTGCCAGCTAATTGAGTTTACTCATTTTATCTATAGATTGTGATGAGTGAAAAACTCATCAAAAATTTGTTCCCTCAAACCTATCTGGGGGAACTAAATGACCCATAGTTTATCCCCTTATGGTGTTTACCTTTGGTTCCTCCAAACAAAAACTATGTTTTTCCAATCATTTTTAAAAAATATTCTTTCTCTAGTTATCATTCTTATAATCATGGCCTAAGGTATATTCATATTGTTATTTATCTAGGAAGTCGAAGGGATCGCAAAAAACCAACTTTGAAAAGAAAAATCAAGTCAAATCAAATAAGGTTAGCAACATCTGTTCTAACATGATCTACTATTCTACTCCTAGCCTAGTTGAGCCTCCGATGTGCCAATTTTACTTCCTCTAACACACCCCCTTATCTCCCTCCACTTATCACGCACAACCTCACCTCTCCTCTATACACAACCTTTCCTTATTTTTTTTTCTCAACTAAATCCTTTTCTTTTCCTTCTTAATCTTCATTTTAATTTAATTTTATTTTATCTAAATAAAGGAGGATTAAGGTAGATAAAATGATTGAAAATTATGGTTTTTTCTCCTCTTGGCAAGTTGGCTCTTGGAAGTAGTTTGGTTGAGTATATTTCTTCTTCCTCTTCTTCTTCTTCTTCTTTCACTACCATGCACAGGTTCCTCAACCCCAATCATGCCCCTCCTTCCATAACACCACCGCATTTCACCATCCACTATCACCACAAAAGCCCCCATACTCATTCTCTTTCTTCTCCTTCTCCTTCTCCTTCTCCTTCTCCTTATTCTTCTTCCTTCTTTTCATTTATGATCAAACTCCCTTGTACAACTATGCCCCCTCTCGCATGACCCCCTTTATCTATGCACGACCTCGCACAACTGTGCTCCCCATCATGCACCTTCTTCACCATTTGTAAGCGCCACCCTTTCTAACCTTGCCTTCACATTCAAACTCCACCCCAACAACTAGCCCATCCATATCTGCAACCCATGCCATCATCCAGCAACACCACCCGCTCTTGCCTTTGGTTTCCTTTCCATCATCTACCTCTCTGCCTTATGTTGCTCATCATCGTTGGTGTCACCATCCCACACACCATCTCCTTTACAACATCACCCATCTTTGCAACCCTAGCCTACTATGCCAACCTCCACCGCAACATCTTCCTACTTGCATTTAACTCTTTCGCTACCTCCTGCACAGTAGTGTTGCCTGTTCATGCTGCCCTTCCTTTACAATGTGACCTCCTCACACATCCCCATCACCAACTCCCCCTATCGCCATCTCTCCAACCCCATCACCACCACCCCAACCTACCTCCTCATTTGGATTTTATCCCATCGAACCAACACCACCCAACCATCCAACCTAACCTCTTCCACCTCACCTCAACTAGTTTTTTCCTTATCCTTGGCCTCTACCTAGCTTTATGCAAGACTCACTCTGCCCCAGCCATATAGCATGAGTTTTTCCTTCCATATATTCTCAGCCAATTCCTAGTAGTAGAAGTGTAAATTCAGTTATCATTTATTTATTTTATCATTTTATTAATTGTTATTTTTATGAGTTAGATATTAATATATAATTTATTGGTTTATTTTTAGGTAAAAGAAGTTGATTAGTGGAGCCAAACAATTTTTATTAGGTTGATTATATTTTGTTCTTTTGTTGAAAATTAGGTAATCCATTTACTCTACTTAAATATTATATATTTCATGATGGTACATTAGGATTTTGATGTATAATTAGTGTTAAGCATAAATAATATTAGCATTAAATTTGGTAAAATAGAGCGTGTCAAATTATGTAAAGTATTATGTACAAAACCATATTAAAGTGGGTTTAATGTTAGAAATAAATTATGCATGTTGTGCATGTGTACTATAATAGGTTGAGTATGTTTAGGCACGTTTTTAGCATGATTATTATTATTGTATACCTTAAGGGTATTGATGCATGTGTTAAACAATTGGGTCAAGCTTAGCAATGAAGATGGTAGTTATGGGAGTCATCCACTACCAAGAAAAATGAAGAATAGATAAAGAAGATAGAAGGGAGGGTATTTGATCTACAAGTAACCCTTGAGATCAAATACTCACAACCAACACCTTAGGTATTAACACTGAAAGATAGTATGGATACTCTAGAGGGGGTAAATAAAGTATTTTGTAACAAAAATGGAAAATTATAATTTTGTGAGAAATAAGTAGAAGGATGGCAAGTAACAAATACGTGATTTATAGTGGTTCAAGAAACTATACAAAGTTTCTCAACATCTACTACCAAAAGGTTTTACCTTTTGGATTTGGATATCTTTTTATTTATAGTGGGTGTTTGGTTATGATCACTCATCTCTTGCTTTATGAGCCTACAATTTCAATAAACCTCTAGGAGATGATTTACACTTTGCTTAGTTATCTTATCTAGGTTTATAAGGCTACTACATCAATGACCTCTCTTAGAAATGCTAGACAACACACCACCCTTCACTTATATTTGAGATGATGAGTTTGAATACATACAATAAGAATCTTCACTTGATAGCATATGAAAATGAGTAATCACTAGTGAAGATTTTGATCTATTTAGAGAAAAAATAATTATAAGTGTATGAGCACTCCAGATAAATATGAAAAACACATTGAGCACTAGAGAAGTTTGATTTGGATTTGAAAGTGTAAAATTAAAAATGTAACACCTCAAGTCGATACGACCAGACGGAGGCTACCTTGGAGCGCTTTCGGATTGATCAGCTAACCCTACAGATCAAAACGATTCCTTTCAGTGCGCTTTGTCCTCACTCACGTACTTTCCAATAAATTTTTAGAAAATTTCTAAAACTTTCTAGTAGGGTCACCCATCCTAAAAATTATTCCACAGCCAGCACGCTTAACTGTGGAGTTCTTTGGATGGAATCACCAAAAGGATGGTATACCATGTTGATATAAGTAGCCATATCAATCTTTATAACACTCCGCTCAATTTGGGGTATTACAAAAAATCGCTTTGATTCTTTGTAAGATGTGAAAATGATAATTTTGAGAAGAGTTGTGCTAACTTGATTGATGTTTATTGAAGTCTAACAACTCTTATTAATAGTGATAAAATATGAGAAAAATTGACACTAGTTGTTGGGTGTAAAAAGTACTATAATAGTCAAATTCCAACAGGCAAAAAATCTAAAAAAAATGCCCAAATCAGCAGATTGATTTTGGCAGATCAGTTGATTGATTTTGATTAACCAGTCGATTGGCAGAAAAGTTTTCCACACTGTATACCTTTACAAAAAAAACAATAATTGAGCATCAGAGCTCAAAATTGAGTGTCATATTTTACTCTTATAAATTAGACATCTTAAGCTTTCCAAATAAGCATCATTACTTAAGATTAATATCCATATATTTTATAGTGAATTTTACAATTTAAATCATATGCAAAGTTGTTTAAAATAAAATCAATTTAAGATAACCTTTTGCACAAATACTTGATAATATTTTTGATGCATGAAATCACTTTAAGATCTTTCATAATGATTTTTGAATAGTATTAGAAATATAAGATCGTTAAAAAAATCTAAGTGCTTAATATGTAAATCATATGTACATAAAACCCAAGATTGTAACATACTCTTAGAAGCTTAAATCTTGATTTCTTGGGCACACCTTCTTATCCCTTTATGATTTATCTATTCCATATGTGAAATTAAAGTACTTGAAGATGACGGCTTATTTTTTCCTCCTTGTTGATATTTGGCTTGTGCTTGGGATATAATTTGCAAACTTGATATCCTTAATGATCCTTAACTTAGTTAAGTGTTGAATACTTCAGTTTTTACTATGATATACATGCACACTTAACAAGATAATTAAAATTCATAATTAAATTTATTATCATGAAAACAAAGGTTGATCGATCTATGATGTCAAAAAATACTAAGGATAAAGAATGTGAGATTTTGAAGGTGTAAGATAAAATCTTTTCTTGAGTTTCGTATGCAAGACTTAAGTTTCGACTCAAAGTTTCAGCTAAAGGTTAGTATGTCTCTAATTTTCATGGAAATTGACACATAAAAAGGAGGGTGTTATCTCCTTGAGTTATAAATGAATTTCTTACCCTCTAAGGCTAACTATGTTACATTCCCCAACATTTAGTTACCCTGTAATCCAACTAGCTAGCTCAAAAATTAAATCAACTCCTTATCCGCCTAGCAAATTTTGAAAACACAACAACACACACTCCAACGCTTAAATCATCCATTTATAGGGAGTTACAAGGGTGATAAGACATTGCATTAGCTTTAATTGACAACTAGCTAAAACTAGAAAAAGTTAACAAACTAAAAATGGCTAAATATTCTATTATCCAAATGGTACACAACACGATCTAATTACCCCAAGAATAATAGAGTGAATGCTAACAATATGCTATTAAAGCGTTCTAATTATGCTAGTTAATCCTCAAATATGTTTTGCGCTTATTAGTGGCCCAAAGATTGCATGGTTTGGAGTTTTGAATTGTCTTGGCTAATTGTAAGCTATAATGGCCACACTTAAAGCCACAAAAAGATGGTGTCTTGGGCTAGCTTTTTGCATGGCTTTCATGGCTAGTAGAATTAGTTAATTATTTCTGTGCAAGTTAGGAGTGTTTTGGCACTTTTTAACTTAGAGAAATTAATTAGCATGTGTGTATCATTTGTGGGGGATGCTCCTACATTAGGTATTTTGGTCTCTTGAGCATATCATGACATTAATTATGATAAGCATGACTAATATTTATTATTTATTGTAAAGTATGGAGTGATGTGATTTCATGTTTTAGAAACATCCTATTTGGAGTTTGCAATCAAACTCTTCTATCTATATTATTACCCTTATCATCGCTATCATTATTGTTGTTGTATTATTAGTAAAGCATGCATCTTTTCATTTGTTACTTTGTTTTGTCTTGTATCAGGCATGGGTTAGGTTATGATCACACCTCTCTCATGGTTGATGTGGCAGTAACGTCCTTGATTTTGCTTTTATACATTCTTGTGCATTGTCTTTTAACAAAAAAATTTTGTCCAAAATTTTGGGGTGTTATACCTTGCTTAATTAGAATTAAGGGGAATCAAATGACAAATATTACGGTGTGGATTAGATGCCTTATTTGGTTGAGTTTGGTGATACCTCTAAATACCCAATTTAGCGGCTTGTATGCCTTGGTGAGTGTTTGGTGTCAACACTTAAACGCCCAATTAGATTAATCTTTAGAATTGAATAATGGAATCTTATAGGCCTTCCTAGTATGCATTATTAGGGTTTGCTTATCTTGTTTGTGCCTTCTTGCCTAAGAGATCAAGTGCGGTGGATGTTAAAGATCCCAAAGAAAAATCCTCTTGGCATTAGTGTTATTGTGGTGGGAGTTGTAGTCCTACATTCATTCTAGTATTTGATTTAGGTAATGATTTAATTATAATGGATGTGTGTTCATGGTGTTGCAGACCTAAAATTTAATGTATGCCCCTTCACCTAGGAGATCAATTGTGGTGGATATGGAAGATCCCTGAAGAAGAAAAAAAACCCTTGGCACTAGTTTGTGGTGGTGGTAGGAGTTGTAGTCCTACGCTAGTTTCTGTCATGGATAATGACATTACATGGATTTACCCTTATAGCTTGTCCTAGGGATGGATGTTTGGTTATGTGTGTCTTACAAATTTTGCTATGACATATATATATTATCCTTAATTCTATGTGTTATAGTTTCTTTTAAGCATGTGGTACACCATGTCTTATATAACTTCGATATGTAGCATGACCCCTTACCATATTTTAGATAGTATGCTTTACCGGTACTTTTCCATACTCTATATTACATTAGTATGGTCACTATGATGATCTAGCTTCTGTTTTGGTAAATAGAGAACGGTTTGCAGAGTTATAATTCTTAGCTATAGTATGTTGAGTATGATGACATGGGCCATTAGTTGGCCATTTCATGTGGATTGATATTTACAATTTTATCTGGCCGAGTGTTAGGCTAACCAACTATAATTTGTTCTGCCCACTATATTGGGATGTTTTTGTTATTTTTGATTATTTAAACTCTTAGCTTTAGTTCATGTATTTGGATTTTGTGATTCTCTATTATCTATAGTATTCTCATCCTTGCTATCATTAATATTATATTTTTAGAATATACATTCTTGTGTCTGTCATTCTATTTTTCTCTACATCAAACTAAATGGGTGTTAGGTGATTATCAAACCTCTCACATGGTTAATTTGGTAGTGAAACCCCTTGATTTTGTTTTAATACACTTCTCTATTATCTTCAAAATGAAAAATTCTGGTTCAAAATTTGGGAGTGTTACAATTAATCTTAAGGTTGACTTGAAAAATCAGAATTAAAAGAAAAATGGTTAAATATGGAAATTGATATCGTATGCATATCATGTGATATTTGTAAACACCAAATAAAATACCAATATTTAAAGTGGAAGACATCAAGATCGTGAATGGTTTTTTGCTCCATGTAACATCTGCATGTTTAGCACTATTTTGTGGGTTACTTGGTACCGTTGTACTGATGTGTTCTGTTTTATAGTCCCCTGCCTATTCTCTCGATAGTTGTGCCTCTACATGATTGCTTTAAGGGTTCTACTTGATGATTAATTTTTATAGTTGAGAGGAAGCACTATCTTGTGTTCGTTCTAGCATCTTTTGCTGTGGATATTCTTTGAACTCTTATGTCCCCTTCTGTATTTCCTTCCTTTGGTTGTTGTAACTTTTATCTGATTGTTTATCTTATTAGATTAGTGTAATCTTGTAATAGAATCTCTCATATGTTTCTTGATATTGATATTCTTAATTTAAGTGGGGTAATTTTTTTTATCCTTAGTACTTAATATAAGAATGGTAAGGGTAACCATACTTATACTAAGTGTGGCAATAACACCCTATATTTTTAATATTTTAGCCTTTGCAAATAGCTTTGTTAAAAGAAATTTTCAAGTGTTAAAAGTGGGGGTGTTACAATTTTATTTCCTTTCATCTTCATAAATCATGTCAACATGAAATTAAAAAAAAAGCATGTGAATATGTTTAAGGTGACAAAGAGCATGCTTGATGTGTCAAAATATGAAAAACAATTATATTATGATAAGCATGAGCTTCAACACCTAGGGTGTTAAAGTTTCTTGTTTTATTTTAATTGTTTTACCTACGCATGATAATATATGTATAGTAGCATGTTTATGCTTATATACAAAAAAAGGTAAAGTTTGGATATAAAATAACATGTATATATGCATCATGGTTCTAGAACTGAGGGCTTTTCTTTGAGATTTTAACGTTTTAAATTTTATTTAACCATGTTTATATACATACTTTAGGGTATATATGTTAGTATATGAATCTAGTTGAAAAAGAAAAAAAAATATATGATAATTTATTTCCTAGCCTTGGTCTAGGGGTATTTTAGTCCCTCCAGTCCTTTTTATTAAATTTTAGTAATTCCATTATGTTCCTCATAATTTTTAGGCAAACTTTTATATATATCATGTTTTGATGTAAAGTGGTTTATGGTTATTTATGTATTTTCAATATTTTGATGTATTTTAAGGTGTTTAAAGACATTTTGTCCATTTACAATAATTTTGGAATTTTTTTTAAAAAAATGAATGCTTTTAAGTGTAACAATATTCTAAGTATAAAATGGGTATTATGTAAATTATATTAGATATATTCATGGAGAAAAAATGAATACTCTAAGTATAAAGAGCATTTTGGTCATTTTATATTATTTGGAAAATTATGAGACTTTTAATATCAGTAAAAGTAATTACTTTAAAGTATTATTCCCTTTATTTATGTTTTATATGAAAAGAAAAAAGGTTCGGTATTGAAAAGGTTTAAAAAGTATTATTCTTAACACTAGTGGCATAATGATCCTTTTAGTGTTAATTATATTCAAGTATGGGATAATTGAACCTAGGTGGCCTTTAGTTGACTTTAGCCTAGTGTTGACATTTTGTTGTTAATCGTTGACTTTCATAAGTTGAATTTTCCTGATAGTTGAAGTTAAAGTAAAGTGTTGGAAATATTATTAGTACTGTAATGGCCTTTTATGATAAGTATTAGTGTGATGCCTTGTTCTCTTTTAGATCAAATTCATGATTAATGAAATATAATATCATAAGTGAATGGTTAAGTAATAATGGTGTTGTGTTGGCCATGATTTTTGGAACAAAACATTAACACTTAAAGTGAGAGAATTATTGAGTCAAAAGTTTTTTCTCCATCTCGATATTTTGAGTTAGGTTTGGTTATCATGTCATTTTGGTGTTTTTCAATTTAACTTGCTTTCATTTGTAGGGCCAAAGAGGCTCTACTTCAATCCTATAACATTTATGGGACCCTATAGGGATATACATACTTGATGACTAGACAAATTATTATTGAGGATATCTAGTTGTTAGTCCAACTTCGTTAGGATTATTACCCATCATGAACTAAATTAATATTTTTAACAAAAGTTATAGGTCCATAACCCAATAGGTTTAGTGTCATTTGGGCACTAGGTTGGTTGAGTCTCCGTCCTTAAATTATATAATAACCAGATATTGTGACCACCTTTAATAATTATAGTAATCAACTTGTTACTTAGTTTAGATTATATCATTGGTCTTTGATTGTTTATCTCTTATATCCATTATATTGTGCTTCATTTCATGTTGTAATTATAGTATGCCTTGTTATGCGTCTTATGATCGAATGCTTTCTCATGATATATTATTACTGCTTAGGTGTCGTTTAGAAAATTAATATATTATCTATATGCTATTTGAAATTGTGTATATTGATATTTTGGGGGTATGTATTTTAATATTATTTTTTTTATATTTACTCTATAGAAGATTGTGAAAAAAATAGTTGAGATAGTTTTAAAATTTTATAAAAATAATAATGTGTCACATCAAAAATAATATGAAGATAAGATGTAAATAATATGATTTCCAAACAATACCTTAATATTATATGGTTGTATATGTGGCCTTATGTATCACATTCTACCTCTTTGGGGTAAATTGCATTATTCACTATGATTGTATACTAATATTACATCATGTTCCGTGATGATGATTCTATGGACTTTGAGGTTATACTTATCGAGGAGTGATTGTTTGAGGTTTGGGATGTAGAGTTATAGCCATCCAAGATTACACTTGATGTGTCCTTGGTATTTTGGATATCTCTCTTGAATTCTTAGTTTCACTGTGTCTTTTTTATTACTTCACCTTTTGTTATATCTATGTTTGGATTTGATGCTATCAATACTATCAATACTTCTATTTATGTTATGACTAATTTTGTCATTTTATCTACCTTTCAATTATTGTTATTGAAGTTTATAATATTTTATCCATGCCTTTGGTATGAGAATGGTACAATAACCAAACTTATATTAAGAAAGGTGGTACTAGTGTCTTTATATTTAAGCTTTTGTATATTTTAGTTTAAAAACAAAACACTTTAGCATTAATGCTTGGAGTGTCACATGGCCTCTAAAATGGGGTTATACACGATATATATATATATATATATATATATTCCCCTTTTTAGGTAATTTTTGGTTTGTTGTATTGCACTAGGTAAGGCACCACACCTACTCTATTTGGATTTACCAACCTCTTAGAGGATATCAATATTTAATGATTTGGTGACTGAAGTGATTGAGTTGCATTAGCTGATATATTTGATTTAGTTGGTAGTTTTAGTCTACCTTTGTTTAAGTTTTATTGGTAGCTATATTTAGGTCAGTTGATGGTTTTAGTCCATCTTTAGTTGAAATTGTGTGGTAAAATGGTGATCATGAGTGGTATTTTTTAAGCAACCAAGTGTAGGATAATTAAAGTATGATAGATGTTTTCTATCTTTATCAATGTTAATTGTTATTTCATGTAATACATGATAGTGTGTTATTATATGTATCCCATGTTTTACCATATTTATATCATGTCTTATGTGTTATATGTTGCCTCTATTGGGGGTGCAACATCTAGTTAGTATATTTATGTACAGATTTTGTACTTTTAAAATGACCTAATGTAGGTATATGATGATGACTACTTCATTGATGATGTGTTGATTATGGAATGGTAACCTTGGGTATGGACTCTTAGATCCCTTGTTTCCTTTTTGTTTTTGTTCTACCTTCTACCATGTTCTATTGTAGAAGTTGATGTCCTTTGAACATTTTTTTTCTATATATATATTAGTATTAGTATTATTTCTACTTTTGTTTACCTTAACTCTTATTATGGTTTGGATAAAAGTTTTAGCCTTACCCTTGATATAAGAATGGTCCAAAATAGCAGAGTTATACTATGAGTGGAACAATATTTTGAAATAAAAAATTTTAATTGTAAGTATTAGGGTGTCACACCAACTTTTGTTTAATTTCAATTTCTAAACAATTCCTTTGGAAGTGACTAAGATCATGTTCTTTTCAGCTTATTTTTATTCGTCTTATCTAATTTGAATTTAGTGGCATTGATCCCATCTACTCTCATTATTATTATTATTATTATTATTATAGTGGTATGAATATATAAAAATTCTAACATTAATTATCTTATAAATATTTGTTTAATGTTAATAAATTAATAATATCATTTACTATTATTATTATTACTAATTTAGAGGTAGAAATAAATAAATATTATTAACATTACCTATCTTATAAATATTTGTTTAATAGTATTAAATTAATAATATTATCATTGATTATTATTATTATTATTATTATTATTAATTAGTATTTTTTAATTATTACTAACATAATTAAACTAATAAGAATATAGGTAATTATTATTATTATCATTGTTTTCAAATACTAAAATAACTCATTAATTATTAAGAATTATTATTATTAGTACTATTACTACTATTATCAAGTAATAATATTTATTACAAATTAATAATACCATATTCGTTGGCCAACCTTGTATGGGGACCAAAATTCGTAGATGGGGTTGATTGTTTGCCTGATTTGTTGGCAAACCAAGTGGAAGGTCTAGCTGTGTAGGGAATGGGTGCTTTAGAGATGTTAAATACTATTTTAATAAAGATTTTGGGTGTGGGGTCAAGTAATTCAAGTCTGTAAAAAGGAATGTTAAGCATTATTCTAGCGTCATCAGGTAAATCATACTCTTTCTAGTAGAATTATTCATCTTTTCTTCTTACCTCTTCTATATCTTTCCTTATCGCATGTTATTCCCTCAATATTTCCTCTTCTTCTTGTTGTTTCATATATTCCTCCCTCCATTTTCTAACATACCCTACCTTTTTTTTTACTTCCTATGTTTTTCCTCTTTAGCTAACCTACTAGCCTGCACAATTACTAGTCTCGGCTCCTCACTATCATGCATAAATTCTTAGGGGGAGACACATTTTGTTTAATGTCACAATCTTTTAGGTCAATGATTAAGTCAGAAAAACTGTAAATACCCAAAATTTTTGTTAGCCTAATCCCGAATACTTAATATCTTAATCCAAACCCTAACCTCGAGAATTTTATTTTTAACCCTAACCTAATTCTTTCATCCCAAAATCTTAACCTAAACCCGATCTTTGAACAGGAAAATTTATAATTCTTAACCTAAATTTAATTCTAGTTAATTTATATAATTAATCTTACCTTTTAGCTAATCAAAAAAATTTAACCTAATCTAATCTTAACCTTTAACCTCTTCTTCCTTTTTCTTTTCTTTTCTTTTTCCTTCTTCTCCTGCGCCGATTTTGTGGCATGAAGGAATTTTGTTCCTCTGCACAACCATCACCCTGCCACCCTTGTGCCTCTACTGCACCATGACACCATCACCCAACACACCACCATCATCCACCATGTTCATCCCTCTTGCCTCTGCCTGATCTCCATCAATTTCAACCATCACCATCACCAATATCATTTTTCTTTTCTTCTTCTCTATCGATTATCATCATCGTTGTCGTCACCTCCTCTGCCATTCTCCTCCATGGCACGCCACCTTACTAGTATAAATATACCCCTCCACCCTTCCATTTTTGGTTGTCCATTACCCAACCCCGACCTTCTTCTCTTCTTCCTTCTTCTTGCTTCTTCTTCCTCTTTGTTGTTGCCCTGTTTCAGCTTGGGCACCACCCATTCCACCACCGTGCACCACCTCAGCCATCATTTTTTTCCCATTGGCCGATGAACCGACCACCAAGGTTACCCCAACCTTCCCCCTTGTCGTTGTCGGCCATCGCCGCCGACCACCATCTCTTTTCCCTTCTTCTTTCTCTCGTATGTCGCACTTTTGCAAAGTGCATGGTTGTGCAACACTAAGAAGTTCCTATCACACGGACGTGCAAATTTTTCACCGCATGGTCGTACGTTACTTTTTCTCTCGACCATGGGCTACACCGCCTGTTGCATAGCCATGTAACTTTCAATTTTTGACCGTGCACCCCTATTTTCACCACCAAACCTTGTCCAAACACTACCAAAATTTTACCATAGCTCCACCACACATTCCTCTACACTTCCATATAACTCAAGCTTCCATTTGACTCCGATTATTTCCATTTTCTACCCTTCTCTACCTTAACTTTCCTCTCTATTTTAATCTTCAATCCTAATCGTATCTTATCTTATTTTCGTAGGTGATCTTCCGATAATCTCGGAGGAGGTCTAGGATTTACATGCATAGAGCACAGTGTCTTTGTTGGTAAGGATACATGTCGTAGCTATGGTTTTATGTGATACTTGTATTTTTTTATATGCATTTGTGTTGAGTATGTTGTATTGATTAATGTATTTATGAAAATGCTATGAAATGATATTCTTGAGAGTGATGAAATTATGTAATTACATATTTGGGTTTAATATTAGATACAAGATATCTATGGAAAAATGAGGATATGTACTACGGATAATGATTGGAAATTTATATGTATTAGTATTGGGTTTTATAAGGCATTTGGGAGAATACAATTATCTTAATTACCCTAAGGGTATTATGATCATTTGAGGGTAATTACGTGGTCGTACTTATGTTGTTCAGTTATATGTCTTACACATTTATATGAGTTCAGCATGATAATATACAATCAAATCTGAATAAGGTACTAATCATTTAATGTGAAAGATCACGTGAGTCGGGCCGATGTATTTATATGGGTCTGTTCCACTGGATAATAATAGTGGATCGGGGGTGTTGACCCCGAGAGGTGCATCAGTCTGTTCCACCTGATTAAGAATAGTGGGGCCCCATACTCAACGTGAATGAAAATACGATTAATACGATTAAGAGATAGAGTATAAATGGAAAGATACTAATCATTTAAAGTGGAATACTACGTTAGTTAGGACCCGAGTGTTGAGTCTGTTCCATTGGATAATAATAGTGGTTCGGGTGTATTGTCCATGAGAGGTGCTTCAGATCGTTCCACCGATTTAATAATAGTGGCTTAGGAGTATTTTACTCTGAGAGGTGTTGGGTTTATTCCATTGGATAATAATAGTGGCTCGAATGTGTTGTCCCCGAGAGGTGTTTCAGACCGTTTCCTCGGTTTAAGAATAGTTGGGTCCCTAAACTCAACGTAAATAAAATATTGGAATATGGTATATGTAATGAAAGACCTGAAATCGGTAATTATCTGGCATTCTTTGATTTATGCATATATGATTTTCTTATGAGAATTCTTATAACCCTACTTGAATGTACCGTTTTTTTACTCAGTACGTAACGTACTGATCATCCGTTTCATGGGTGCTGCTCAATCGAACGAGTAGATGACCCAGATGTATATGTGTAGGTTGATGAGGACTAGGTGGACGAATTCGCAACCTTTGATGCTATATATGTGGAGGATTGATTTCTTTCGTATCAGGGTTTTGGGCGTAGAGTCATGTTATCTAGATGATAGTTTTATCCGGATACCTTATTGGACTCTTAGTTTCATGGGATCCCTTTTTTTTTATATTTTGATATGGTAATCGGAGTTGATCTCCAAACGCTTATTTGATGTTATTAAAAGTTGTCTTGTTTCTTACCATCATGTTTTAATTTTCTAATTGTTTTGCCTTGTGATTGACGTAAGGATGGCGGGGTAAGCCAGACTTATGTCAATTACGATGATAACACCCAACTATTTGATTATACGCTTCCGCTTAAGATGAAATTTTTTTTATAGTAAATTTTGGGTTGTTATAGTAATTGTCAATATCGTTAACCTTAATGTCGTAGTGTCAATGCTTGTAATTCACAATCAACCATTTCCTAATCATTTTTCCACCTATAGTCAATAACATAAAAAATAGCATCAACTGAGTGCTTTTGGACAGAGTATATGAAAATCATGTAGCTTCTGTAACTTATTTTTCAAAACCCTAATTTTTATTTAAATAAATTCAAATAATGAACTTTTAATGTCCTATATAACAATCTCACTGATGCCTTACATCAAAAGGAGTATATGAAACTTATTATAGAAACCCAACCTATTTCATGAATTACAAAAATCAGTGGCCACATTATATTACACATAATCTAAAGTATTTGACAAATCTTGATAAAGAATGTATTATTATATGCAATTTGTGCAACACCACCACTAAAAAACACTAAGTATTTACCATGTATTTTCCCTAAGCTTTGAAACTATCACTCTACTAGAGACCACTATTATGAATTTTTCAACCAAAACTCAATTTGTTTGTTGAAATCAAACCACATAAAATGTAATTTGTACAACAACACCACTATAATAAAATAAAACCCTAATTAATAATAACTCATTCAGCTTTTTTAAGAGTGGTTGTGGTCATAGGAAAGAAGACCCGATCTCACCCTATTTGTTTTTATTATTTATGGAGTACTTTAGTTTGATTTTGAATATACTTATGGCTCAAAGAGGATTCTTGGTACATATGAGATCCAACTTGGGTCTTGCTAGGTTTTGATGTTATAAAATTATAGAACAACCAAAAATAAGGCAAAGAAATAAAGAAGATTAGAAGTGATAAATATTGATTCTTGGTAACTCCTTGAATCAACACTTTCAAGAACCACCTAAGATATACAACTCTTAGGATAAATCTTGTAAGATTTTTCAAAGAAACTTCAAACTCATTCCCTTAAGAAAGAAGGAAAACTCTCGGTTTGGAGAGGAAAAGTGTAGCAAGGTAAGTTGTTATTTCCATTCATGTTATCCTAACATTTATAAAAGAGTGTAATAAAGGTTACAACTTAACCAACTAATACAAATATTAGGACATAAGTAGGGACAAAAAATATGCTAAACTGCTAGCCCAAGAGTCTCGGTTTTAGGGAGCAGTTTTAAGTTGAGTTTTGAAACCTTAATCCCCTAATATCACATGCTTAAACTCATAACAACCATAATACAAGAAAGGAATGATAAAAAAAAAGATCCCTTTTAACCTTATAAGTATTTTCTTCTCCAAATCTTCATTGTTCTTCCCAAGTGTTGAAAGTGACTTGTCATCTAAATGAAAAGGACTTGTGGCTTCTAAGGGGGATTGTAGGCTACATTTTTTGGGATGCTTTAGGATTAAAATACTAAAGGAAATTAGGTTTAAAAAATGGGGGTTAAAGCTTGGAAAAAAAAAAAGAACACGGTTTGAGTGCCTTGGTTTTGGGTGGCATTTCGGATAAAAAAAGAGGGGAAAGGTTTTGCATGGCTTGGTTTTGTTAGATAATTAATTTGTACAAGTGATAAGGTTTTTTGGTTCTCAAACTTGGGGAAATAAATGGCTAGATTATGATAATCAATTGGGGAAGTTCCTACACCACTTCTCCTTTTACTCCAAATACAAGTTGTTGGGTATTTCACACTTGGCATTTGCAAATGACTAGGTAAATTTTTCTTTTTTATAAATGTGACCTTCCCTCTTTTATTATTCTCTTTTAAGATCTAAACTCGTTTATTTGAGTATTGGGGCTAGTTACAAACCCCCTCAAATCTAAAAAAAAAATATTCGAGTTAATGGTGTCCTTCTACAGCAAATTTTGGATTCATCTCATATGTCTTAGGTATAATTCCCCTTTAGATTTTGGATTTGTCTTATAAACCCAATTAAGCTAAAGGTAGTTGACTATGAGGTGTTGGTTGGTATTATTTGTGACTAGTTAAAATCCTAGAGAGAAACTCGATGTATTTTGTTGATAGACTTGAGCTCCTGAATACAATGATTAAAGGTATATTATGTTTTTGGTTAGGAAATTTTCCCTTGCCTAAATTTATAATAAATATAATTATATGCTTGTGTCATAGTTCCTTGTGTAACACCCCAAAATTCACTATTTTTTTTAAAGCGGAAGTAATTAAAATACTTAATTTAAAACCCATGAATTCTGGGGATGTTACCGCCATACTTAGTACCAGACCGGTTCACTCCTACCATTCCGGTACCAAGTGCTAAGGTTAAGAAAATACTATTAATAACCCCATACAAATCCAAATTTATAAAAACGAGAATCAGAGTACCCGCAAGTCTTACATAATTCGAAATACCAACTATTGTTTTTCCAGATAATAACTAAACAACGTTAGTAAAATTTTTTCGACAATTCAAATATAATAAAAGATAACACGAGTCATAAATTTAAAAAAAGAAAATGGCCATGTCACTCTAGAGATTGATCCAGCCCAGCTATCACTCCGCCCTTCCCGATGTCTCGTAGACATCGATAGCATCAAAGTAGGTGTCTCCTACCTGCAACAGATCAGACGGGCCTTCTACTCGTGGGAATGAGCAGCACCCATGAAACGGGTGATCAGTACGCTACGTACTGAGTAAGGTAACCGAGTACTAAGGCCGGCATATAACACATTAATTCATGCAGGATAATGATCAACATACATTTACAAACCCACACATATGATACATAGAAGTATAAAATGAAATCCATAACTTATAATCAACAAGTCCACACATGAGGCCCAAAAGATCCAGATTAATTATTTAATCATCCTTTTTATCGGAATTCGATTCACATTATGCCTTTTTTTTATCAATCCATGCAAGTACAGGAACACCCCACTATTATAACCGGTGGATCGGCTTGGTTCCTGCTCGTATGGTGTTCCACTGTAAGTAATTAGTATCTTTTAATAGCATTGACAACTCTGGTTTGTCTTTATTGAGCTAGAGATCCCCCACTATTATAACCGGTGGGCTGGTCACATATAGGACCTCATGTCCTAACCACTATTATAACCGGTAGATCAGTCACATATAGGGTAAAACCCTAACCACTATTCTTGACCGGTGGATCAGTTGGTCCCGTCTCAATATCTTCCACTTTAAGTAATTAATGTCTTAAATATTTTATTCATAAACATTTGTCATTCACAAACATTTGCCCAAACATGCATGCCTAACTCCATGCAGCCCTAGCTCCCATGCAAACCTAACTCCATGCAAACCCTAACTCCACGTAAGCCACACCTCCATGCAAACCCTAGCTCCCGTGCAAATCCTAACTCCTCGTAAACCACACTTCCATGCAAACCCTAGCTCCCATGCAAACCCTAACTCCACGTAGACATGCTTCCATGCAAACCCTAATTCACATGCAAACCCTAGCTCCACGTATACCACGCTTCCATGCAAACCCTAATTCATATGCAAACCCTAACTCCACGTAGATATGCTTCCATGCAAACCCTAATTCACATGCAAACCCTAGCTCCATGTATACCACACTCCCATGCAAACCCTAATTCATATGCAAACCCTAGCTCCACGTATACCACGCTTCCATGCAAACCCTAATTCATATGCAAACCCTAACTCCACGTAGACATGCTTCCATACAAACCCTAACATCATGCCATTTATGCAAACCCTAACACCATGCCATTTCATGCAAAACCCTAACACCACATTGTTACACTCCCCATCATTATTTTACAACCCTAACATGCATGTCTTAAGGCCACATCATACAATAATAATAAGGTAAGTATATACATAACTCTCATGCCACAATTCATTCATACCAACATACTTCAATTCCACTTTATATCACATACGAAATAATCAATAATGATAAACATAGAATACATGGCATATGAAGCACATAGTACAAATAAACACACAAATGGCCTTAGTAACACCCTTACCTAAAACGACACCGGTCTTGGTGCACGATCCTATTCCACTTGAGGGATTTGACTGGGTTCACCTATTATATAAAAGTATACTAGAATTATGCTCCCTTATAAAATTTTATTATTCTCTAACTTATTCTAAGATTTGGTTTTTAATTAAAATAATATTACACAATAATTAACTATACAAAATATTACTTAAAAATACAAATAAATTACTATTTTCATTCAAAAAGGGTAGTGATATAAGGGTTTCTACCCTTCACCAAAATAGTAATAGTAATAGTAATAGTAATAGTAATAATAATAATAATAATAATAAAAATAAAAGTAAAACATTATTAATAATACTCTTATTAGTAGAATATTAATATTAATAATACCATAAATCTTAACATTACAAGGTGGCTTTCGAAACCACCCCATTTAATAATAATACTATATGAAAATGTAACAATGATATTAATATTATATATACACTTATAATATAAAAGTTAATAAAGATAATAATAATAATAATATAATTAGTAATAATGTTAAAAATGTTAATAATAGTAATAAAAAGCAAAGGTAGGAGACTTAATTACAAAACTGTTAAACAATTAAATCCGAACTTTAAAAGCATAACAACGTTACGAGAATTTAAAGTCAATTACAAAACCCTTGGAAATTTAAATACAACACTCGTAACTTCCAAAGACGAATATAATTAAACAAAACAGATTCCGAAGGATAAATATCCGGACCGCTTACTCACTCAGGTCAAGCCTTCCACCCCAATTTAGTAACCGATCAACACCTGCATCAAAGGTCTGCTCCCCACCATCGGTGGATCATCACATGACCCATTCAACCAGTGTAGTATCAGTACGGGTCCAATACTGAGTAAGTCTCACTACCCTATCTTATGGGAGAGACGTAAACTGTAACATCAAGTACATATTAAATTATGATACAATATATGGATACAATATCAGACATACTCACAACCCACAACATGAATCTTGTCATACACCTGTAGTAACATATGAAACATATGTAACATCCCATTTAAACATATAAGCATGGTATAACCGAAATATAAAGTGGCTCATGCGCCTCAAGTAGGAATAATCCATATTATTGGAAACTCAACGCGTGAAATACTCACGTAAGCAGCATGTAGTAATACAGATAATAATAGCTGACCATAGTCCAATTAAACTTATTTCCTTTGAGTCTTTATTAAAAGTAGTCATTTCACACCACAGTCTTTATCAATCCACGTGAGTGCGGGAACCCCACTATTATAGCCGGTGGACTGGAATATATAAACTCAGGGCACAATGCTCCTGACCACTATTATTTGCCGGTGGACCGGTCTCCAGGGCAGAACGCTCCTGGCCACTATTATTTGCCGGTGGACCGGTCTGGCCCCGACTCGTATGGTGTTTCACTGTAAGTGCTGGTGACTCATTCTTTATTCTCATCAATAATATATTCATTCCACACATATTCTTTAATAGTCCATGTGAGTGCGGGAACCCCACTATTATAGCCGGTGGACCGGAAAGTATACACTCAGGGCAGAACGCTCCTGACCACTATTATTTGCCGGTGGACCGGTCTCCAGGGCAGAACGCTCCTGGCCACTATTATTTGCCGGTGGACCGGTCTGGCCCCGACTCACACGGTGTTCCACTGTAAGTATTTAGTATATTTCCCATGTCTTATAAATTTTACATTTGGTTTGCTGAGCATGGTAACCCCCACTATTATAGCCGGTGGACCGGAAATCATACAGGGCAAAACGCTCCTGACCACTATTGTTCGCCGGTGGCACGGTCTCCAGGGCACCCCAGCTCCTGGCCACTATTATTCGCCGGTGGACCGGTCTGGGCCCGACTCAGCATCTTCCTCTTTAAGTGATTAGTATCTTAACGTATCTTATTGAAAGTGTTTTACCCTTGACATGCATGGCTAACTATATCCACACTTATCCTCCCAGGAGGGCCCGTTGATGAGTTCATATTTTGACACATTTTATACCCTTATAATCTTAGTTTTTGGTAGTTTATTTAACTAATATAGGGGAATAATTATTGTTTTATGCTTAAGTGGTAAAAATTGCATAAATTTTATTATTTGAGCTAAAATGATATAAATTAAGTAAATTTAGAATAAAATATTATTTATTAATATTTATTGAATTTTATTTTGCAGGGTTTGTTTTTAAATAAAAGAAAATTAAAAAAAAAGAAGTTTGACCTTTGGACCAACGGCCGAAGGCCGAGGGCCCAAAGGCCTGAAAATAAAGAAGAACCAAACGAAGCCGAACAGGTCAAGAAGGATCGAAGAAGAAAAGTCAGCCGGGCGAGGGCTGACGTGGACGGACAACACAAATTATAAAGAGCAGAGTGGGCGGCACGAGAGCCTTCGAGGCTCGACGCTGAGGGGCAGGCGGCACGAGAGCCTTCGAGGCTCGACGCTGAGGGGCAGAGTGGGACGACGCGGAGAGAAGGAGAGCCTTCTCAGGCTCGGAAGTGAGCGGAGAGAGGCTCGGTGGAACCCAGCTGGAGAGCTACAGGGCGAGACGGGCAGAGAAGGGCGAGCGGCAGAGTGCACAGGGACAACGCACGGAAACCGAGGCCAAACGAGACGTAGCAGCCTCCATCTGCTGTCAGCCGGCAGCGAGAAAGAAGAAAAAAAAGAATTTTTACACGGAAATTGAGGTGCCGAGAGGAAGAAAATCAGAGGAAGTATTTATACCGGTAGAATTTATTTCAGATAAAATTAATTTTTATCTGAATAAATTCTTGATCTTTAATTCAAAATTAATTCCGGTTATTTATTTCTCTTATTTTTAATTTATATTTTAGATATATATTTCTGTGTAATTAATTCTTTAATTATGGCTGGCTGATTATTTATTGTTAGGGAATAAATTGAAACCCTGGATTAGAATTTGAATTATAATTTTATTTTCTTTGTTTCGTGAGATTGTTTCTTGACTCTATATTAATTGCTATCATTTATATGTATAATTCTGTCCAGTATAGTTTATTTGGTGCATGCCTTGTTCTGGTTCCTCATAAGTGACAGTATGTAGGATTATTTGCCTGCGAGGTGGTCATCTAAATATACTAGAATTTATGTGTATAAATTGCAGCTAGATTAGATAACAATTCACCTAATCGTTTTGTGATTCTAACCGAAGTGGTAAAACGTTTCGATACGTGTGGGTCAAGAATAGGAAATACAGCTAGACATGCGTTTTGTACTAGTCTGGGTACTTAGATTGACAGCCTTCCACTTACACTTAATACATTAAATCTAGTTAAATATAGGAGCCGCTTGTAGCTGCTATACTGCTAGTATTTAATAGGGTTAATATAGGCACGTGGTCGTATTAATTAATTAAGGGAAGTAATATAAGGTGTATGGACCTGCGTTTGGTGTGCAACTTGGTCGATCTCTTTCTCACGATTAAAATTGACTTAGAAATAAATATTATATTTTCAACCTAATCTAGTGGTGGATTTTTATTTCCCTAACATATTTCTCATATCTGCGGTTTCTCATTATTTTTATTATTAGTTTATTTTATTTTATTTGTTCCTTTTATTATTCTTATTTTGATAAACCCCCATTAGTATTTTTCTTATTTATTTATTTTGTGTTATTTAGGATTTTTATTTTTAGTTTTATTTTCAAGCTAGTTAATTAGAGGTGAGCCCTCTCAATCTCCGGCTAGAACGATACCCTTATTTACCAGTGCTACAATTGACAACAAGAGGGTTTAAATTGCGTGCCGGCTACAGTCGCACCACCCGTCCCATATCTTGGAACTCGTACACCCCTTATCACACCTTGATATCAATTTCTCTCTATACTCACACATAATAAAAACTAACCCTTAAGGGTGTGGGTGAAGGCCCAACACCTCGTGACATCAGACTCCACCCGTCATTAGCCTCGAGGGTTTCCCTTGAAACCCTAATAGGACCTATGTGGCCCAACTTCCTCTTATTTCACTACCATTAATTCATTTATCCTCAACACCTCATCTCATTTAGTTCCAATCCCAAATCATATCGCTCTACCCATCGATTCCACCTGTGACTCTAAAATCCTAGTTGGCCACTTCAACCCTAGTACCTTTCTTTTTCCACAAGTAAGCTCTCCTTTTCACCCAATATTTCTTCTCTCCCAAAACACCCATAATCATTCCTCATAACATAAACTCTCACTCTCAACCCGCACGTCAGTCACCATTAATCATTTTTACTTCCGCCTTTTCCATATTACTAATTCTTCCCAAAACCCTAATCGGGTCCCTTATACTCCCTTTTAGCAACTCACTTCCCAATTATTTCTTTTTTCCCTTTTATCTCCATGTCAAAATAATAATAATAATAATCGTCCTAGCATGCATGTCCTAGAGGGTTACATCATATCACAGCACATCATAATTACCACATATGGACATCACATTCATGTCGTAAGAAAACACATACCACATACCTTAACTCGAAGCTGCGCTACGCATAAAACACATTAAGGACAACCATACAATATAAAACCGGACATGGTATATATACAAAACATCTAAGGCATGCAAGTCACACAACACATAGGAACCTTAGCCACATCCTTACGAAATACCCATAAGTAGAGGTAAGTAGAGAACTTACCTGGATCCGAAGCTAGCTAAGCGAGATAAAAGGGAGAGAGATCACTAGCTCGTGGATCCATGAGAAAGCTTTCCTAGATCCGATAGAAATTGAAAACTAAATTAGAAATTATCCTATCAATCACTAATCCACATACTCTAATTAAATAAACACAAACGACACAAATGATCTTTCTTAGAAAACGTGTCCAAAAATTAAAACTTAAAAGCATAGCTCTATTAAAATTTAAGGTTAAAACTAAATCAAAATGGATTAATACAAATATCACTTTGGACATTTCAACTTAATTTGGAAAGCCCGAGAAAGAATAATCGATCATAAGTTAATTTATCGAAAATAACTTATTTATTAGGTTTTAACACTAATTAGGTAACCTAACCATTTACATAGAACCAAATCCAAACCGATTAGGTTAAAACCGAATTTAAATGATTTAAAACCCAAAGATAGAATTCGATTAGATAAAATACACATAACAAAATCAATTTTATAAAATCATCCCAGAAAATTAGGGTTTTTAATACTTAAACCACAAATCGGCCAAATCACTTTGATTACCTCAAATTGATAGTTTTAAAACACAATTAAACTAATTTTAGACAAATCTAGACAATCAAATTCAACAAACGATCTTCTGATAAATCAATTCCAGATGATCAATTTTCAAAATTAGGGTTTTAAAGTCCACGACATAAACGCAGGTAATTCAAATCGATTAATTCTAATTAAAGGTATTAGAATACAATTAGGCTCATTTCAACTACTTTTATAAATTTAATTTTAGCAAAACAACTATACAAATAACCAATCTCATAATCCCACTTAAAATCTAGGCTTTTAGACCCGAAAATGCAATTTGGTAAAATTCTATAAATTTAATCAAATTGAATGTTTAGAAATGCAATTAAATACCTTTTATAACATATCAAATAATCAATTGATCAAAACCGATAACATAATGTCCAATTTAGAACAATTAGAGTTTTTGGGCCCGGAACGCAAATCCGATCAATTCTTGCCAAAACATATAAATTGACGGTTCAGAAATGTAATTAAACATGTTCTAATGTAATTTATATAGTTAATTGAATAAAATAACCCGATTACCCAAACCAACTTAAACCCACGGGAGTTTTGACCTAAAAATCCAATTTCGATAAAACCTGCATAAATTTCTCAAATTGACGGTTCCAAAATAAAATTGGATACATTTTAAAACATATTGTATAATCAATTTGTCCAAAATCGCCAAATCGGTTGAATCTGAAAATTTTGGGCATAACCCGGCCAAAATCCAATTTTTCCAAAGTTCCAACACAACCACACAATTAACCTATCCAAATTAATCTTACATCACATATATATATAATCAACCAATCAATTTAGCTTTTTATAAGCTAATTCATACCCAATTAATCAAAACAAGGGTTAGGGTTTTTTGAAAATTATACCAAACGAAAAACCGACAAATCGGGGCAAAGGAAGGCCGAGGAAGCTTCATCGGAGGCCAATGATTGCTCGCCGGTGATCGCCCGAGCTCGCCGATGACCGGACGGTAGCGCAAGCTGTGCGACTCGTTGCTGCTGCGCTCTGCCGCTGCTGCTGCTCCTGCGCCCTGCTGGCGTGGCTGCTGTGCGTGGTTGCTGTGCGCGGCTGCTCGCGGTTGCTGCGGTGGTGGTCGACGGGTGCTGGCGAGGTTGGCCAGAGCGGAGGAGCTGAGGAGAAGGTGGTGGCTGGCTAGGGTTGCGGGACAGGGCAAGGCGCAGGGGGTCGGGGACTGTTAGGGAAAAGAAGAGAAGAGAAAGGAAGAAGGGAAAAGGGAAAACGAAGAGGGGGAGGGTCGGGGCACCGACAGGTGTTGGTTTTTTTTTAAATGCACATATAAAATAAAATACTAAATACTAAAAATATTATTTGAAAGAGTTTATCTAAAATTTATTAAACGAAAATTTATTTCGAACGGATCCGAAGACTTAAAATTAATAAAATAGTTATATAAAGAATTTCGGAAATATTTTCGGAAGAATTTATCAACGAACGTAAAACATTTATATTACTTACGGGAATACATTATAAGACCCCGAAATAATATTTACAAACATATAATAAAATATTTAAGTCAAATTCAAATAAACCAAGACTAATTTAAATAATTTCCGAAATCGGTTTTCCGTAAACCAAAAAACATAAAACGAAAGAGAATTAATTCCAGAAAGAATTTCATAAATAAACTCCGAAAATCTTTTTAATTTAAAACTTTCTGAAAATATTAA
Source organism: Tamarix austromongolica (assembly GCA_039764185.1). Classification (NCBI taxonomy): domain Eukaryota; kingdom Viridiplantae; phylum Streptophyta; class Magnoliopsida; order Caryophyllales; family Tamaricaceae; genus Tamarix; species Tamarix austromongolica. Next base: position 60,432,415 of record CM077808.1, on the reverse strand, counting down.
CGATTACCGAAAACGAATAAATTTAAAGTCGGAAATATTTTCTATGGATAAAATTATTAAAATAAATTTAACTATTTAAGTAGAAATTCTATAATCTAAATAATATATTTCGTCAATGAAATATAACCTCAAAATACACCGTTAACACATGACAAAGTTATAATCGAAAACAAATCTAAAATATTAAAAATAAAAATATGAGAAACAACGGAAATACATATTTTTAACCGAGAATCGAATTCATAAGAATATAATAAAATCATTGTCGTGAACTAATTTGTCTAGAATGGTTCGCAACGACAATGATTAATTACATTCAATTATGAATTCAAAATCATCGATAAATCCGTAAAACGAATCGAAATTAAAATAATTAATTGTTTACATCAAATTACGCTAATAAAATCATTAAACTTAATAAATCTGGATTTTAAAAATACAGGGTATTACAGGTTTTTTGACCGGTTCACCGGTTTTTACTGGTCCGCCCGGTTTTTGAATGGTTTTCACTGGTTCCGTGATCTTAAAAACCGGCACATGAAATCTGACCGGTGACCCAACCGGTTCACCGGTTCACTGGTCGGATCGGCCAGTCCTGTTCGGTTTTTAATACTAGGGTTGAGAGGGTGGTAGAAGCGACATATGTGGTGGTGGGCGGTGGTTTATGGTTTCAGGGTAAAAATTCTGGCTAGATGAGCAACAAACTTTACACGGTTATGGAGACCCGTGCGAGAAGAATCGAAGGATGCGAATGGTTTAATTAATTAGAGGGCATTGCAGGGAAGAGTTTGGGAGGAAGAAGAGGCGACGAGGTTGGCTAATGGTGGAGGACGGTGTGTCTAAAGTGGCGGTGGCGTACAGACTTATACTTAGGGTTTTGGGGAAAAGAAAGCTCGATTTTAGGCCAAACGAGGGGTATTTATAGTGGTGGAGGGTAGGCTCGAGTGCTGGAGGTTACTAGGAGGTCAAATCCGGTGAGAAATGGGACGGTTATGCCGTTGATCGGGCGGCACAAATTTCAAAATTTGCCCTACCTTCGCGAGGGAAACGGGGGCAAACGTGGAGAAGAAAAGGTTAGTGGGGCAATTCAAATTGAAGTGTGCACCGAGGGGGAAGAGAATGGGCGGGAGAAAGGTCGGTCACGACACGTGTGGTCGGCGGCGCCATTTTCGGGGGAGGTGGAAGGTTGCAGTTATGGCGTCAGGGCTAGAAGAGGAAGAAGAAGATGGGGGAAGTTGGATCGGGCGGTTTGGCGCAGAAAGGAAAGAAGAAAAGAAGAGGAGACCGAGCCGATCGGGCACGAGGTGAGGGACGTTTAAATGGGACACCGCGTTTTGGCAGCAAACGAGATACAATGCAGCGCGGCAAGGGACGACGAAGGGCGATGGTCACGCGGGCTAGGCCGCACCGAAGGAAAGGAAAAGAGGAAGGGAGACTGGGCCGCGAGCCAGGCCTAGTTCGGCCAGGAGAAAAAAAAAAGAAAAAGAAAAGAGGAAGAAAGAAAAGGAAAAAGGAAAAAAGGGAAAAAGGGAAAAAGAGAAATAGGATGGTTGGGTTAAATAAATTAATTAAAATATTTGGGGTATTTAAAAATAATAATATTTAAATAAAATAATATTTAAATCCCTTTTTAGGCTAAATTAGGATTTTTAAAAGATTTTCCAAAATTTCCATTTTAAATTAGTAAATCACTCTAATTTTAATCAATTAAGTTATTTATAAAGTTAACATTAATTTGAAACTATTTTCTCTTTCTTAATTTAAATAAAATAATTTATTTAAATAAATTCTCAAATTAAAATCTTTAATTAGTTAATATACCCAAATTTCCTCTAATTAACATATTTATAAAATTTATTATTAATTTTCCCTAATAAATTCTCTTTTATTTTAGTAAAAATAATTTATTAAATTAAATTTTCCAATATTTCACCTTGTGGCAAGGCAAACAAGCCCTCATAGCATGGAAGCTTTAATGTTTCTAGAAGGATGAAGGCGATCTTGGTCTTAAGGACATTTATTCATGAAATCTTGTTTTCTTGTCCAAATACATTTAGCTCTTATAGGATGAAAAAATGAGACTCTTCAGACGAAAAGGATTCATACCCATCATCTCAAATCTCAGTCTTTAAAATTTTTCTCTTCCTCTCATGATTTGTCAAATTCTATGAAGAAGATAGGGAGTTTATACCAACACCTTTTACTAGAGTTTGGAACTCATAAAATAGTGTGTTTATTTGTCTTTTCTTGGGATTTTTCTACAAGTTTCTCAACTAGTGTTTAATTTTTCATCCTAAATTGAGCAAGTGTTGGGATTATGCCATTGTTTGGAAAGGTTGTAATACTCACAAATACTCTTTCATACTTTGGATTACATTACCACGTAAACTTAACAACCATGATCACCTTTCTTTACTTAATTGTACCATGATTTGTTCCTATTGTAATACAAGTTTGGATAGTCATAAGACTCATAACCACTTATTCTTTAATTATCCGGTTACTATAGTTGTATGGAATAAACGATGATCCTAGGTTGGCATCTTCTGAGGTTCCATGACACTCTTTAGTCTAATGAGATGCTTGCATAGAAGGAGAAAGGGAAGCAAGATAGATACCAAGGTGCATGGTTTGGCTCTAGTTGTTGCAGCTTACCTTATTTTGAGAGCAAGGAATACAACATCATTTGGACTCAAGGACTTAGCTAGACACTAGGGGTTTGATTATACAAATAAAAACCTATGTGTATTGTGATTTGTATTTTGATGATTATTTTTTTAACATCTAGTTTAAAGTTATTTGTTGGCTTTTCCTTTAGAGTGTAAGTTTTTTTCTCCTTTTTAGCTTGATAGAGCTACCAACTTATGGTAAGCCTATCTTCTTTTTTTTACTTTAGGGATGCCGAGTGTAATTGTACATGTACTTAAGCTATATTTACCTTCTATTAAACTAAAAAAATTACTATGTATTCCCCCCAATCATTACAACTATCACCCGTCTGGTGACCACTGCTATGAATTTTTTAACCAAAATCCTTTCTTTTGTTGCTATAATTGAATAATAAAATTGAATTTTATATGCATTTGTTTGAATGTGGCATTAAATTTCACTTATATAAAACAAAATTTGACATATGAACATACACAACTTAATTATCAAGAAAACGTACATAAAAATCCCTGACATATTATTTTTCAATGACCTATGCAAATTGGAACAAACACAGACGATTATCCCTGACATAAAAATAATCATTTTATAATTGTTTGTCTCAATTATGTTCGGCAAACCACCAATTATGCCGACAACACCACAAAATTCACACTTTTTCAATTGTGGAAGTTTTCCTTCGGCTTATCCTTTGAATTTTTTATGACACTCAAGAGGATGGTAGAAAATGTTGGAAGGAGGTTGAAGAAGAGGCAATTTTGGAGTTCAAGAGTGACAATGAGTAAATGAAGGTAATTCTTTAGACAATTATTTTTATTTTTATGTCTTAATCCACAAGAGAGAATGGGCATGGGGGTTGTAACTTTCATGTGTATTTTAGTTATTTTCATTTGCTATAGAGAAGGAAAACATTAACAATAGTGGAGGGAAATGGGGTATGTGAGGGTAGAATAGTCATTTCATAACCTTCTTTTAAAAAAAATGAAAAGTAACTGTGATTTAACATTAGATTTGGATGGAGGGTTATGGCATGTGTAATACCCTAAACTTTGGGTTTTATTATGTGTTTCTACAAAATCGAAGCTATATCATATATTTCTCCTAAATTTAGGATTATATCGTGCATTTTTTTCTAAAAGAAAACTAAAAATGAGTTTAAAGAATAGAAAGAATCGATGGTCATTATCTATTATAATTTAGTAAATCCTAATGATATTATTAACTCCTAATTAGTAAATATTCCTCCTCCATATCTCATCTCTCATCCTCACCTTATTTTTCCTTTGTGTCATAAGGCCGCTACCGCAACCCCAATCCATTGAATCATCGTTGCCATTGAAATGCATCTCTAGTCACCACCATAAGAAGATATGAGCTTTTAGATAGACTCGCAAGTTTGAATTAAATATAGATTTGAAGAATGAGGATCAATTTTGATTAGAGATTATATATGTACAAACACAATAATTAATATTAGATCCATAAGAACAATTTTAAAGTGTGAATTGATTTCTAAAGGCTACAATTGCATGCCCATGGCTTCAATTTTGTTGTCCATATCTTCTATTTATGGTGGGTCATATTTAATTTTCTTGAGTTTTGTTGTGGTTGATGACAACTTCAATTATAAATGAGAATGGTGGTTCGGTGACTTCAATTTGTTTGAATTTCATATATTTCATGGTTGAAGCTTGACCTTTTTAGGGGTTTGATCATGGATTAATGGTGGCATAAGTGATATGGTGGTGATGAGTGGTTTAGGCATTAGTGGTGGTTGAGATGGTGGTAGGTGAAGATGTTGCCATTATAGGCGGCGCCACAAGAAGACTAGTGTCACAGTGTTGGTGAGCCAATAGCGGTGGTGGTGGTGGCAATTGAGAAAAAGGAAGGAAATTAAGTTTTTATTTATTTAACTTAGTACATATGTATTTTTTGGTGAAATTTTAATTTTAATTTTATATATTTATTTTTTGGTTGGCATTCTAATTTAATTTTTAAATGATTATCTTTTGGTCTTATTAATATTTGTTATGTTTTTCAAGAAATAAAAAATTAAATGAAAATAAAATAAATGAAAGTATAAATAAGAAAAAATAATAATATAAAGTTAACAACAACTGATATTATAAAATTAATATTAATATTATTCATTATTATACCAATTTTATCTTATCTGATAGATGCTGATATGATCTACTTTTATAAGTCATACAAAAAAATTGTTGAGAATAGGGTCTTTTTTAGCTAGAGACGAGTAAGTCCTACCTTACAAGTTATTGATTACTTTTTAACCTTCCCATTTACCTTTGAAAAATAACTATATTTATTTTTATGGATACTATTGTAATTTAGGTACTACTTTTTGGTAATAATATAATGGAAAAAATACATGATACAACCTTGAGTTTAGGTGAAATATATGGTATAACATCGAGTTTTCCAAACACATGATATAACCTTGGGTATTGAGTGTTATTATGCACCTAATAACCCCTACTCTACAATAACCACTAACTTTCTATTAGAATTCAAAACTTCCAAATTTGAATCACATGAATTGATATTTTACCATTACTTTTATTACATATTAGAATTTGAGAGCACACAACGCATGCATGATCAATTATAATAATTAAACTTATATCAATTTGATGGCATGCATAAAAATTACCATAAAATGCAATATATATTTTCTTTGCATAACATTGCAGAGTAAAATAATAGATACAATCAAAATTCAACTTATTTTTTTATTCTCGCATTGCACTACTAAGCAACGTGCCATAACTTAAATACACTTCACACACCCGAATGCAAAAATTAAAAGGGAAAGACATAAATAATGAGTTTTTTGACCATGACATAATTAATAAGTTGAGAAAGATGAAAAGTTGAAAATCGAAGAAATGGAATTCCAAAAAAAGGAAGAGTATAGATGAGTTGAGTGAGAATGGTAAATAGATAAGTTGAATTTTATGTTTTTTTATAGGAATAATGTAAATTATTCAGAGTATTAAATTAGAATATACCAAATTGTAAGGAGTGAGGAGTTAGGAGTAAACGGAGTAAAAGAAGGAGGTATAATTTTATTTATTTATTTGTGCTAAATCATCTAAAGTTATGATGATGAATTGTTAGGGATAAAGTATGGGGGATGAAGATGGTGGTTACTAAAAGGAAGTTATCACGGATGGATTTATTATTTATTTTAATATATGTTATTTATTAGGAAGGCAGTTATTAAGACTCATTCACTTAATAAATAGTATGGCATCTGTTTTAGAATATACAACATATTAGAGTTTTTTTATTTGGTTTCATAAAAAGAAATTATCAAGAATTAAATGCTTTATTTTTTTATTTTAGGTGTATGCTATTTTCTTTTCAATTAAATAAATCAGGGATTTTAAATTTAATATGATGTTATATTAGTAAAATTAGATATCTATTTATCTAGAATTCAATGGTTCTTATTATGTTCATAAATATATAATATGTTTTATATTATGAAACATGGGAAATATTCCAATATAGATTATTCCCTCCATTTTTCTTTCTGATTCTTTTTATTGTCAAACATAAAATACCTAAAATGTCCCTAAAATAAAGACCCCTCCATCTCCTCCATGATTAAAGAAAACATTAAAACAAAGCTTCCATGAAAGTGAAACATAAACCTCCTCAGGCTTTGTTTGGGCTACTTTTATTCTCTCCTCAAATCCCTTCCCTCTATCATTTGAGAATAGTAGCAAAGAAAATGGGAGTTCAGGTATTCCATTTTTTATTAAAAAATGGCAATGAAGGAAAAAAAGTCAAAAAGTGTTTTACGATATTTCCAATTTGTGATCTTCCATCTTCACAAGCCTCCCTGAGTTGAAATTGAGTTTAGATATAGTCTCTGCTAATTCCTATTTAACATATTTAAGAAATAATTGCAGAGCTGGAAACAATAAAAAAAAGGTCTCAAAAGTTTCAAGTAAATAAATAAATGCGAGATCTCTTAGACCGACCAACATAACTCTTGTCAAAATCAAGCACCCGCCTTAATTTTTTTGGTTGTTTGGATCTGAATGACATGAAATGCAAGTCTAACCTCTACTAACCAGAATGGCTACGAGGGACTCCAATGGAGTTCTATAATCATAGAAAACCAAAGGACCTGAACAACAATAGTACCAAGAAAATGAATCTAGCAATAACACCGGTCTAATCCAATGAATGAATCTTGAAGCTCCTAAGTTGTTACATATTCAAATCCAAAGTGTGCAGGTTCCCCAAGAGATTTGACCAACCCAACAAAACAAAACACTTCTAGGAAACATTAGAGGTGACGAGCTTCCACGATGAGACAAGCATAAACACACATAGAGATAAACTTCCAAACTTGAAATTGGAACAAATTACACCCTGTTCTAAGATAATACCTCCCCCATATAGATCCCCCTAATGTAAGAACCCATGGTTGAAGTGCCGTACTTATATTTATATGTTCATTACTCTATGGGATACACTAGATGCACTACTGTAGAGATAACCTAAGTGATCCATGTTTCATCATGAATGTGATATATATGCCTAAGTATGTTATAACAAGTATATTCCCATATTTTTGTACAATTTTGATCAATCATGTTTCAATAAATCTAAGTATGTGCAAGCATCACCTCATGTAAAAGTATGTGATGACCCAATAGAAGTATTGCTTGCCCATCTTTGTATATTGTAGCATGAGCATGTTATGTGGGGCTTTGCACGTATCATGATCGACATAATAGTGGTATATTGGTTGGCTTAGTAGGTATATCTATTGATGGGGTTGTTGTTGCAATCTCCTTATCAATCCCACGAATAAGAAGTCTTGTGCAGGTTTCTGATGGCGACAAATGAGTGGTTTAACCTCTTCTTCAAGGATAGTTGGACTATCTAAGCGTAGGTATTACTGTATTTCCGAAGGCATTACCTTTTGATGGCCCTTGAGTAGCCGAGTCATCTTTCCTTGTATTTGTTTTCCTTTAGTTATCATTTTCCTCTAGTGTATTTTCATATTTGTTTTAGGCTCGCATGGTTTTGGTTTATAAACCTTAATTCTCTTATTTTTTTGAGCAAATTATCTTGCATGCTCTAGTTTTTCTAGTATTTGGTTGGTTGGATATCCAATCTTATGTCTAACATAAGACAAATAATAAGAAGTCTATCTGATGTTTGTGGTAACACCTCGTTTTTTATAGAATTATTTTGTATTTTTGCTCTCGCAGATGGTTTGAAAGAAAATTTTCACTAATAAAAATTGGGAGATGATACACTAAACGAGACCTTAATTTTAATTATTAATTAAATACTCATCTGTGGTATTAAAAATTAGGCTAGTATAACTGGTCAACTGATGAACCAGTAAGGCAACATATTCGGCTATACAATTAGACAAGCAAATCAATCAAACTGCTAAAACTTTAGTCAAACCAATAACAATGGTTTTGAAAATCGACAGAAAGATGAAGAAAGAAATCGGACATTTATATCTCCGTGTGTCCTCTTCAACCGAAAGAAAAGAGAAAATAAAGAAAATTAAATTACTCAATTAGTATAAAACTTAAAAAACAAGCATCTAGTTATCCATTATAGTTCGTTGAAATCCAATTTACCAGTACTCAAATTCCTTCATCCACTTATCATGATTCATCAACAATCATCCCAGTATCTGATGTCTGGGGAGCTAAGCACGGATATATTATTAAATTCGAAATCTCAATCATCAACGACACTCTTGAACTTTACTAATGGCTCAGTGCTAACGGGTTTTGTAAGTAATATCGGGTCTGGGTTAAAGAAATAGAGGGATTATTTGGATATCTTCATAAAAAATTTAGTTTGGTACCTCTTGAGATTCATGCTAAATAATAATAATAATAATCCTTTTTTTGGACTTAGTTATATTATTTATGTTTTATATTATATTTGTTATCTAGGAATAATTTCAATATTTTATACTAATAGATTATTTAATGAGTGTGAATCACTAGTTGATCCGCTGATTTTACCAATAAATTAGTAAAAAGACCCGTTCAATAAATGATTTGAGTTTAAAAACTGAGTGAATGTTGTCTGCTCTTCCAACGTCTAGCTACCAAATAGTACGTCTGATCTGAATATTGTAGCAACGGCAACAAAGACGAGACCGGCGACACCGTGGTATTCTTTGAGTTTGAGCCAAAGCTCAAGCCTGAAACATCTGAGCCGGGGTTCAGCGTTCTTCAGGCCGTCGGGAATAGGATTGTTAGCTAAATAAATAAATAAATAGCCGAGGCCCGCTTCCTTGCCGCCATTTTCCTATACACCAAAGGACGAGTGTTGTATAGCTTCCCGTCTTCTTCATATTCTAAATTCGCTGTTATCGGATAGGGAAAACCAAATTCAGCTACCCATATCCAAAGTAGTAGTACTATAAAAATACAACCCCCGTTGTAATGTCAATCGGGAATCTAAAACAGTCTGTCAGAGTCAACGGTTTAAACAATTACCGATCCCAATCAAATATTAGTAATTTTAAAAACCCAGTTGCCGGCGGTGAGTATTCCTATGCCCTTACTCTCACATGGTTCCGTGCGTCCTAATTTAAGTTTCCAGGTAAACTAGATGAAAACAATAAATGTTTCAAGTGGTAGAAATATCGTAGGGTGTAAGTCCCAGTTATCAAATTGGCAAAATATAGTAATCAATTTCAATCTGTTGCGGGGCTTCCTCTAAGGATCAATCACATTCTTCTTTTGATTAACCCATTGCGATCTCACTGGAAGCGGCGGGTCTTCATATGATCGTGGCTTGCTTGATGATCAGGAGACTACGTCCAGCCTCGTTGAGATCTGGTATTTTTCGATCTTCTGTTATGCAATTATGATATAAATTTATTCTTATTATGATTACTATACATCCGAAATTGTTTTTCGTCATAGATCTAGACCCTTTTTTTGTGCGGTTTCCTATTCTGGGTTTCTGTGATAACATCATCCCATCTGTTGGATTGGATTGAGCATACGAAGTCCGAATTTATAAGATAGGTAGCAGGTTTGATAAGGCTAGAAATTGGTTCCAGGCTTCCAGCTAGTGTGAAGTCTATTGAGGATGGCAGGTTTCTGCTATCCCAACTGCCGATTAGGAAGAATAATGGGGTGGCTCCAGTTGTGTTTAGGAGGACTGGTCATTATTGTCAGCATAGCTAGTCTACTTAGATTCTACTCTGCTGGATTCTTCCTTAACGATCAAGATCTTTGCCGCCATTTTTACGGGTTGAGGGATGCTTATGATGGATTTGATGTTAAGGCATTGGGAGATCGTATAAATGAAGTTCTTGACAAGATGGAAAACCTCCAAAGCAAGCTTGAGGCTCAAGTTCAAGAGATGGACAAGGATGGAAATGGGATGGCGAGTAAGAAGAATATATCCAGATTGGAGTTCAAGACATATTTGGAGCAAGAGATTGTTCAGCCTCTGTATGATGCTCATATAGCTCTTAGACGGATCCGTCTACCGGTGGCCGAAGGGATTAGGAATACGACGATGATGGAGGAGCCCTTGATCAATTATTTCGCAAATGAGGAAATCCGGAAATATATTACCCCGAAAGAGAACAGAAATAGACAGATCAACGTATATAAAACCGATAGGATTCACAACACGATAGGGCATTCGTGTGTGCTGGTGAAGAAGGAGTTGGAAGCATACATGGATTACGAGATCTCATCTTACTGTAAAGATGATTGGAACTTGGGTCAGAAACTGATGCTCCATGGCTGCGATCCTTTGCCAAGAAGGCGGTGTCTGACAAGAGCCTCGAGGCTTTACCAAAAGCCTTACCCTATAAATGAGTCGCTGTGGAAGGTGCCTGATGGCAGGAACGTTCGATGGAGCAACTATCGCTGCAATAATTTCGAGTGCTTGTCTCGTAAGAATCCTCACCGCGGCTACATCAAGTGTGTCGGGTGCTTTGAGATGGAAAACGAAGAGCCTAAATGGGTCACTAAGGATTTCTTGATCAAGGAAATTTTGGCCATCAAGCCTGGGGAGGTAAGGATTGGTTTAGATCATAGCATAGGGACCGGGACATTTGCTGCAAGGATGAGAGAACAGAATGTGACTATCATCTCAACCGCTCTTAACTTGGGGGCTCCTTTCAGTGAGATGATTGCACTCAGAGGCTTGATTCCCCTCTACGTCACGCCAAACCAGCGGCTTCCGTTCTTTGACAACACAATGGACTTGATTCATACAACCGGATTTCTAGATGGGTGGATTGATTTGATGCTGATGGACTACATTCTGTATGATTGGGACAGGATTTTGAGGCCTGGAGGTTTGTTGTGGATAGATAAGTTCTTTTGTAACAGGATGGATTTGGATGATTATATGTATATGTTTCTGCAGCTCAAGTACAAGAAACATAAATGGGTTGTTGCTCCTAAATCCAAGGATGAGGTATACCTCTCTGCGTTGTTAGAAAAACCACCTAGATCCTGATAATCACATTGCTTTCTTTTTTTTCTGACCGATGATAATCACATTGTTTAGTTGTTTCTTCTTATAATCCTTTATTTTATGTTAGTCGGAGTTCATGACCGAGTCACTTACACGCTGTAACCCTGACCCAGTCTTTGTAGCATAAAACCAACAAATTACTAATAAATATATTGATACAGATACATCGTTTTCGCTTCTTCTTTTTCCTGATCATTTACGCTGATTTTAAGAAGGATGCAACACGAATATGTTCAAAGCAAACAACATTGTAAGAAATGATTGCCACTAACAATATATGATTCCTTAAATCATGTTAGCAGTACGCGCTTTCAGATAATATCATTTTTTTTAAAGCAAATATATCAGTTTTTCAAAAACAAAGGATGAATATATATTAGTTTCTAACACGGGGACGAAACACCATCGTTTGGGGAGTAAAAAACTGTTCAAAATTGATACATGCTATCTATTTTTTTTTCCTTGATGAAAAAACCAAGAAACGTGATTTTTTTCTTTCTCTCCAAGCACAATACTATCAACTCCTACGCGCAATTTATACATGCAGCCGATAACACGCCGTCAATATATATATATATATATACACCAAGAAAGAATAGATTTCAACACAAAAATATGATAATATTCTTCTCTTTCTCCTCACATAGACATTTCTTCTATCGAATTTCGTATGTGTCCTCTTCTCCTTCTATAACATAGTTGATCATTCGTTGTTCCTCAAGCAATTTTGAAATAATTTAGTTTACTGCTTTAGGTTTCTTCAGGCCTATAGTATTCTTTGTGTTTACTGCATTGTTGACTTTACTCACTATTCTTTTTCTTTTTCCTTTTTACTTATACTCCATTGTTGATTTATTTTTATTTTTTTTGGCAAAATGGATGGACTAGATTGAAGCTAACATGTTTGATAATGAGGCCAACCAACATTGTGAATAACCTTTAAGCGAAGAATTTTCAAGTAATGTTTGAGAATTGTATTGGAAGATACGTCGAAAACTGGTGAAAAATATCTTAGTGATTGGTAAATTATATATGTGTTTGTGGAGATATAATGCATAAGATGGGGTGAATATTATGAAACTTAAGTTCAACCCTCATGAAAGATACTTACATGTACAAGGAAATTTTGTTTTGCTCTAATGAAATATTTGATGAGCATGGTGAAAATTTAATAATACAATGATGAGATATACATAGTGTGATGGTGAAAGATATTATTCAGACAGTGCTACATTTTTATTTTTATTTTGTAGTTACATGGTGAAACCTTTTGATGAGCATGGTATAAATTGAAGTATGCAATGGTGAAATGCACGTTTTGTGATAGGGAAAGATTGCGAAAGATATTATTCAAAGTGCTGCAAATCTTCTTTTTTTTTTTTGAGTTACTTGTTGAAAGGTATGTAAAATATTGGTGACATATACATGTGTGTATGTGTGTGTGTGTGAGAGAGAGAGAGAGAGAGAGATAAAGTATATGCATAGTTTTGGTGAATGGCCATAAGAACCCTATTTTATTGCTGCTAGCTTATATGTAAATTTTTAAACCTAACCCTAATTTTGTATGATTAATATCTTGACATTTTCCTAATCCTATAATCCTAACTTTGACCCTAGCTCTAACCCTTAACTCCCTCTTTTCCTTTTTCTCTTTTCTTTCTCTTTTCCTCTTTTTCTTTTTCTCTAGTCCTTCTTCCTTACACAATCCATCTCCCTGCCCCAACCAAAATTGCTTCGTTTGGTTAAGCAAACCATAACCCACAACTATACCCAAACCTTTACCCCATTATCACCATCTCACTTCATTCAATTGTTGACCACGCTAAACACATGCCTTATAATGTTTTCTATGCCTGACATACCTCCTCACTTCCTGAACTCCCTCATGCTACCATTTTGCATGCCACCATCAACTATATACCCTCAATCCCCCTTCTTTGGTCATTTATTGCTTTGCCAACCTAATATTTACCTCTTTTCTCTTCCCAACCCTCTCTTTTACATTTTCTTATCCCAAAGCTCCACCATTTTTTTTTGCAACAAGCTCTACCCAGCACAATGCACTTCACACTGCACCACCATCCTCATCCCAAACACCTCACGTTGCATCCCTTTACCTATGTGATATACACATACAAACACCCAATTTACAGCCTCATCCTTGACCATCTTTATACAACAATACCTAAGTATCATGCACCCTTCACATTGTGATCGATACCTAGTGTGAAAGCCTCACGTTACTCCCCTTGCTAGTTTAAGTTTCTCATTCAATTCAAGTCCATCAAGCACAACTCCTTGATGTAACTAACCACCTTTTTACTTCAGTTCTTTTCTCTTCCCCTTCCTCCTTTGTCTTAACTTTCCTTACTTATTTTTCCTACACTTCTAACCATGGGATTTAATTGGATTTTAAGTGATTGTTTGGTATTATTGGAGGAGGAAACTTAGGTATTTTTCCTTCTTAGAGCAAAGACATTTGGGTAAGGTTACATGTCATCAATCAAGGTTTTTTTTTAATATTATGCGTTTATTATATAAAATACTATGTTTGTATGCTTCTATTGCTTGAAATCAAGTCAGTATAGTATATTTTATGAAAATCATGTCGTTGATTTTATACCATGATCCATGATCTTGTTGTATCGTATTAGGAAAGTATAAACTTATGTGATATTGCTTGGTTAAGCCTCGTCTTGTAACTCTAGCATGTTAGCATGATCTTTTATTTTAATTGAGTTATGAAAAGTGGGTTGTAACTATGATTAAGTATTATCATGGTTAAATATGTTAAAGGTTGGAAATTGATAATGTTGGGACTAGTAGGGTTTTGTGAAATGTATGGGTGGTTTGTTATTTTAAGGGTATTTGGGTCATTTCATGACTTTTATGGGAAAAAAAATATGGAATGGTAATCATTTCATGTTTATCATGTTAGATTTTTTGTTGAGTATGACATAAGTTATGTAAAAAATGGTTTTAAGGCATTTAAGCAAGATATGGGTATTTTAATTAGTTTGGGTTAAATATGAAATTTTAGAATTTATAAAGTGTTATTAGGTTAAAATATTCTAAGTATGTTATTTGAAATACTTGGGGTAAATATGAGTAGCATAAGTCCGATAAAATGTAAAAATGACTTAACTTTGAAATAGTAACACTAGAGTTACGCTCTCTATAACATGTGTGAAATGGTAGAGTTAGTGTTGATATTTGGATATATTTTTAAGAATGATATTTTAGGATTTTGTAATAAATTTGGTGGCTTGGTGAGTCTTATAGAGGGATTTATGCTTATCTTATGAAATTAGGGTTTTAGAGGAACAACGTGTAACACCCCCAAATTTCATAGTTGAAATTTTTTATTTTATTTAAAAATTAGTGGAAGCAACTATAAAATTCAGGGAGGTTACCGCTACACTTAGTACTAAACCAGTTTCCTCCTACTATTCTAGTACCAAGTGCTAAGGCTAAAAGGAACATAATACAATTTATACAAATTCAAATTCCATTTAAATCAAAGCAGCACATTGAACTCGTTACAAAAGTTATAAACCCACTATTAGTGGTTACAAGAGTAAATATCATTTATCAAGGAGTTAAAAAGGTGGAAGAAAAACCCTAAAAGTGTCCCTAATAATCCTTACGCTCATACCCGATACCCACTTGAATATCACCTGCAATAGTTCTGCAAGGGAAACTGCCCATTGAATAGGTAGGGGTCCACAAATGAAACCCTTTAGGACTATGGTACTAAGTAACCCTTTATACCAAACTGAAAGGCAAGTCCTGCATGTAACACATAATACATAACGATATGAAATGATAACATGCACGGACACAGGGATAACCATAAGTATCTTAAGGAATAATACATAGTGAAACACCTCACATCAGAATAAATGCATAGCACAAGGCCCATTCACTTAGCATGCCATCATATACCAAGAGAGAGTTAGGCACTAAGGCTAAAATTATATTATAACGGTGGATCATGAGGATAAAAGTAACTCTTTTGGTCTTAAGCCATTAATTAATCATTATTCAATCATCATCTCTCGAATTATATCCATGTAAGTGCAGGAACCTCACTATTATAACTAGTGGACAGGAATACACTTTAGGGTGGAACATACCTGACCACTATTATTCACCGATGGACCGGTCTCCAAGGCACCCTGCACCTAGCTACTACTATTTGTTGGTGAACCGGTATGGCCCCAACTCATATGGTGTTCCACTATAAGTGATTAGTGTCTTCCCATAATTTATTAGTATCCAACATTTGGTGTATTGAGCTTAGGATCTCCCACTATTATAACCGGTGGATAGGAAAATACTTCAGGACAAAACGCACTTGACCACTATTATTCTTTGATGGACCTATCTCAAGGGTATATAGCACTTGACCACTATTATTCGTTTTGGACCAGTCTAGGCCCGACTCAATAATCTTTCACTTTACTTAATTAGTACTTTATTCATGTCTTATTTCAACAGGTCCATTTAAATGATTCAAGGGAAGGAAAAAGGTCACAAAGCTAGAGATGCAAAGATATACTAGCCATAGAATCAAGCATTCTCTATCAGGGATCATGGCATACATAAAACCCTAACACGTACTTCAAACATATCTAACACACATTTCCATGCATACTTACAAATCAGGCACCTCTTGCATGATTATGAGATAAACACCATACCACACCCTTAATTATCCATCCATCCCTAGGTTATGCCATGTTCTTGTGATACTCACTTGTGATATCCACTGACTTATCAAATACCATTATCTTATTATTCAATATTACTTATGTCTTATTAAGGCAACTCATTTAATCCATCGACATATTATATGCAAGTTACCAATTTACCCCCATCATCCCTTACAAATCACTTAGATACCAAAGTTACCAAGTCATCCCTTTTTATTTGCATAATTACCATATTACCTTTCATGTTTGCATAATTACCAATATACCTCTTGCATTTGTTAGATTATCAAATTACCCTCCATACTTATTAAGTCACCAACTTTTCCGCTTATACTTGTTAAGCTACCAAATTTTCCTTTTGATTGGTTAAATTACCAAATTACCCTTCTTAATTATTATGATTACCATTTTACCCATTTTACTTACAAAATTACCAAATTACCCTTCCTTTATGCCAAATTACTAAAATACCCTTCTTCTTTATTAAATCACCATTTTCCCTTTACTTTTACAAAATTACCAAAATACCCTTCATTTATGCCAAATTACTAAAATACCCTTCTTCTTTATTAAATCACCATTTTCCCTTTACTTTTACAAAATTACCAAAATACCCTTCATTTATGCCAAATTACTAAAATACCCTTTTCCTTTATTAAATCATTATTTTACCCCTTTACTTTACAAAATTACCAAAATATGCTTCCTTTATGCCAAATTACTAAAATACCCTTATTCTTTATTAAATCACCATTTACCCCTTTACTTTTACAAAATTACCAAAATACCCTTCCTTTATGCCAACTTACTAGAATACCATTCTCCTTTATTAAATCACTATTTTACCCCCTTTACTTTATAAAATTACCTAAATACCCTTCTATTATGCCAAATTACCAAAATATCCTTCTCCTTTATTAAATCACCATTTAACCCATTTACTTTTACAAAATTACCAAAATACCCTTCCTTTATGCCAAATTACTAAAATACCCTTCTTCTTTATTAAATTTCCATTTTGCCCCTTTACTTTACAAAATTACTAAAATACTTTCTTACTCACAAAAATTACCAAGTTACCCCCTTTTCCAGGTAAAATTACTAAAATGCCTTCCTTACTTATCCATTTACCATTTTACTCCATTTACACTTGTAAATTACCATTTTTCCCTTATGATACCAATTTTAATAAAATACCTTGACCACATAAAATATTGATATGCATGGTCCATATACATCATCCAACACCACCATTTATTCTCATTTATCATTAATACTTATTAGCACCTACCACACATACTTATTTAGGCCACACCTTTTGCACAAGCAAATTACCAAAGTGCCACCAAGGCACATATTAACATTATCTATGCAACAAGTGGCCACATTAGCATATAATATCCTACATATGTATTTAACATTATCATTAACAACAAGGCTCTTTCCTTAAGCATTATCTCTATACATGACACATAAATTAACACACTTTTCTTTCCATCAACCAACATATGCCACTAAATACATTATACTTAACAACATATACCATGCATATGAACATATTAAAAACTCTAATGTGATAGCATACATATATCCACATATTTTAGTAGGGTATAATGGTTACTTTATTTCCAACAATAATCAAACCTTACCGGTACCCCAATTAAAGGTTTGAGCTTTGATTAGTAAAATCAATACCTAAAAATAATATCAACATTTAGCATATTAGAAGTAGAAAAATCAAAAGAATAAACCTTTATCAAAAACTTAATTAATATATACCAATACAAACTATTTCTATACCTTGAAATTAACTAAAATTTGGCTCAAAATAAAAGGCAAGGCTCACGCTACATGAGCAGTGTGAGCTACATGCAAGGATGGAAAGGATTAAGGGTTGAAGGATGATGGGAGAAAGAGGGAGGGGTTAGTTTGATTAAGGGTTTTGGGGTTCGGTAGAGGGTTTGTGGAGGGGAGTTAGGGTGGTGGATGGGTACAGGGAGGGAGTAGGGGTGTAGGTGGTGGTTGGGGGTCGATAATTGACGGCTTAGGGCGGCGAAGACGATGGCTATAGGGCTGGGAAGTGGGATAAAGGTTGGAAAGAGGAGAAGAAAGAAGGGGAAAGGAAAGGGGGAGAGAGGAGCTGTAGGGGTTTTCGGCCAAGGGAGGCAAGGTGGTGGTAGGGGAGGTTCTATGGGTACATTAGTGGTTGTGGAGGCGACGGAAGAGAAAGGAGGGCGGCAGATGGGGGTGGTGTAGGGTGGAGGCCGAGAAGGAAAGGAAAGAAAAGAGAGGAAGGGAAGGAGGCTACAGGGACGAGTGGGGGTGATGGGGTGGTGTAAAGAGATTGATGGGGTGTCAAGGAGGTGGTTGTGGTGGTCGGCCGAGTAGTAGAGGTTGCGGTTAAGGGTGGCAGAGAAAAAATAGGGGAGGAGGAGATAAGGAAAGAAAGAAAAGGGAGAGGGCTCTGTAGGGAGGTGAGGGGGCTTGAGGCAAGTCAAAAATGAGCAGAAGGGAAGGAGATAAGGAGAAGAAAATGAAGAGGAAAATTAGAGGAGGCAGGCCCTAGCGGGGGGTTGTGGTTGCAGGCGGTAGGCTGTTAGGTTGCAGGGAGAAGGAGAAGGAAAGGGAAGGCATATAGGGGAGGGTTGTAGGCTTGGGTGTGGACAAAAATGGAAGGAAAGGGGTAGGGGAGGGAGCAGAATGGCAGGCTGCAACAGCAGGTGACAGGGGGTTGGTGGCAAGGTGAGTTGCAAGCGACCATGGTGTGCAGCGTCAAAGGAGAAGGAAGGAGGAAAGAAGAATAAGAAGAAGAAGAAGAGGAAGAAGAGGTAGGTAGGTTGGCCAAGGAAGGAAAGAAGGGGGAGCAAGTCGACCCATACGCAAGGAAGAGGGGAAGAAAATAAAGGGAGTTGGATTGGCCCAACCGGGGTGAAAGAAAGGAAAGAAAAAAAGAAGGGGGGAGATAGGCTAAGTGATGGCGCGAGGAGAAGGGAGAGGAGATGGGCCAATGGCCCAGCGTGAGGGAGAGGTAGGTCGGGTGGCCCGAAGAAGAGGAGAGGAAGAAAAGGAAAAGGAGGAAAAGAAAAGGAAGAAAAAGGAAAATGAAAAATGGGGAGAAAATAAAATTAAAATAATTTTTTAAATAATTTATTTAATCATTTAGATAGAAATTTTAATTTAATAAATTATTTTATTTAAAATTTAATATATTAATTTAAGAAGGTAATTTTAGTAAAATATGGGGTTGGAAAATTATTTAAATAAAATAAGAATGAAAAAATAACAAAATATTTATTTTAATTTATTAAATATTCATATCTATTTTTATATACTCAAAAATCCACAAAATAATTAAATTAGATAAATTAAAAAGTTAGTTTACCCCAAATGAGGGTTATTTATTAAATTCTAGATTTTAGATTTTTAGGGTATTACATAATGTGGTCATTTTCCTTATGGAATAACCTAAATCACTCTTGAGTGTGTTGTATGTGCCTTGAATATTTATGCTAAGTATGTATGGAATTAATGAGATAACCAAATGGTCTAATAAGACATTAATAGTTGAAGTGAAAGATCATATGAGTCATAACCAAGTTGTACATGCCTATTGTACCGGGTGATAATAGTAGTTGGGAGTATTCTACCTTGAGACTTGTGCCTTTATGTTCCACTATATAAGAATAGTGGCCAGGAGAGTTCTAACTTAGGATTTGTACCTACCCATTATACTGAACGAAAATAATGGAATCCCTAAACTTAACATAATTAAGTAAAAGGTATGCGTACCTAATACATAACTTTGTTTCAGTTCTTCTATTGAGTAATCTCATGGCATAATTAATGTGCATGTTTAGTATTTTTCATGTGACCTTATGTGTCACGTATGTCATCTTCTTATGACTTGTATTTTTACCTCACTCAATATACAAGTATTGATCATCATTTTCATGGGTGTTGATCATTTCCACTAGCAAATGATCCAAGTAATGATTTGTGGGTTTTCAAAGACTACCTTGAGGATTGTGCTAACTATGATGCACTTTCTATAAGGTAATGATTTATATGTTGGGGCTCAGATGTAGATTCTATGATATCCAGTAGTTATCATGTCTTTCATTTGGATACCTTATGGACTTTTAGTTCCATTTGATCCCTTTTGTTATATTTTGCTTATAATTTACTTGGAGTTTTATCTTCAAACTCTTATCTTAGATTTATGAAAATTGATCTCATCCTCTTTTCTATCTTATTTAAAGTGGTAAACATTTTACCTTTTATTCAATATGAGAATAGTATAGTAAGTTAGACTCCTGTCTAGTATGGCAATAACATCTAATTATCTTAATAATATACTTCCACAAAATAAAAATAAAATTATTAGTAAATTTTGAGGTGTTAAAATATGGGTTACCATAATTTGGATACAAAATAGCAAAAAATATAAGCAACTAACACCACTTTATACTCTACTAATATCCTCCTCCTTCACCTAAAACAATCTAACAAAAATTTATATTAGCAACTAAACAATATAGTAACAATTATCAACCAAACTTGAACCAAATGGAGAAGACAAACTAAGGGGAGTTATGTGGATGAAACTCACGCTACAAAGGGTATAAAATGTGAGAAATTCATTCAATTTATAATCAGCAAAAGCAAGGCTCGCATGTAGAGAGCTAACATGAGGATTAAGGCTACACAAGCTCCTTAAGGATCGCACGTAGAGGTTATATTATAAATCACAAGCTTCATAATGTAAGACGCACACAACACACTCTCAACAACATGTAACACAAACTAAAAAACACAAGGTGCATGCTCAATAACATGCACCACAAAATTAGCAACACAAGGCACACAAGCTCAACAACATGCAACACAAGCTTGAAATACATGGAGGAGGGATGATGAGGGGACTGAATTGTATGAACAATTCATGTTTTAGGCTAGGGTGAGTGTGAGGGCTAGGTATTGAGGGGTGATGGGGGCATAGGAGGCTCACACTAGCTAGGGTTGGTACCATGAGAAATGATAATGGAGGTGGGGGTATTGAACAAAGGAGGAGATGGTGAATGGTGTTTGGATGCGAAAAATGGTGGAAGCTAGGGCGGTGTTTAATTATGTGAGTTGTTGCAAAAAGTGGTGGTAGTGTAGTGCAAGGATTGGTGTTAGGTAATGGCATTTGGGTTGGCTTTGGGGTGAAAGCGCTGTGAAGATGGGGTATACTAGCTGGGAAAAAAGAGAGAAAATCAAGGAGAAGAGGAAGGATAATGGAGGAAGAAAATGGTTTTGATTAGTGACAGAATGGATGGGGAAAAAAGGAGGAAGGGAGAGTTATAGGGATTGTGGCGTGCACATGAAAGGAGGTGAGAGGGAATTGGTGCACAAAAATGGATATGGTAGGGGGTTTATGTGCATTGCAGGTGATAGAGAATAAGGGGTTACATGAGAAGAGAAATATACATAGGATTGAGTGTTGGGTTAAGCTTATTTTGGTTAGGTTAGGGTTTTTGGTTAGCAAAACCAAACCAAAAAAACAACTGGTTATGGTGAAGGGAAAAGTGTAACACCCCCAAAATTTACTATTGATAATTTTTGTTTTGTAGAAGCACAATATTAACATAATTGGGTGTAAACACCATACTTAACATGAATATGGCTTATCGTACCATTCTTATGCTGAATACAAGGAAAAACTATTACAACTTAAAATAAGATAAAGAAGAGAACGAGAAATTTTTTCATAAATTTGAGATAAGAGTTTGGATATTAAACTTTGAGTACAACATATGTAAAATACAATAAAAATGGATCATATGGAACTAAGAGTTTAAAACATATCTAGATAAAAATCTAGCTATTGGATAACATTGATTGTACACCCAACCCTAATAGATAAAATTAATCCTTCACAAAAAGTGTATAATAAGCAGCAAAATTATCAAGCCAACCCTCAGTAACCTATGCATCAAAACCTAGGTCGTCTATTCTTAGAAATGTGCAACGCCCATAAAAAAGGATGATCAAAACTTACATATTGAATAAGGTAACAATACAGTCATAGAAAGGGGATACAAAAAACATGAGGTTACGTGGAAGAACTAAACATGCACATTCATACAACATGAGATGTCACAAGAGAGGAAATAAACCAGAGTTCCATATTAAGAATACTTATAATCCATTTACTTCATTACATTGAGTTAAAGGACCCCCTATTCTCATCCTATGGAACAGATAGGTACAATTCTTAGGGCATAACACTCTTGACCACTATTATAGTCTAATAGAACAAATAGATACACTTTCCCGGACATAATGCTCTTTGCCACTATTCTTGTCTGATGAAATAGACATATACAACTCCCAGGACATAACACTCCCAACTACTATTCTCGTTCAATGGAATAGACTAGTACAACTCAATCATAACTCACATGATTTTTCACTTTAAATATTAATGTCTTATTAGAATATTGATTATATTTTCATTATCATACAAACTTATCATAAATTTCTAGGCACATAAAACACAACCAGAAGATAATTAGGTTGTTCCTTGAGGGGAAGGTCCATAGCGCCCATATAATACCCTAATTTCATAAGATAAACATAATTCCCTCCATAATACTCACGTAAATACCAAATTTAACACACCATCCTTAAATATAATTGCTTAATGTCAATCTCTAATGTTTCACACATGCGACATGCAATAACGAGAATACATTTAAGGTTATTATTCCTAAATTAGGTTGTTTTTACATTTTATCACACCCATGCTACTCATATTTAAGAAAAAAATTTCACATAACATACTTGGAATATTTTAATTCTAAAATTTCATGTTTAACCCAAACCAACCAAAATACCCCCATATTGCTTAAACGCCTCAAATCATTTTTCCTACGTAACTTGTGTCATACTCAACCAATACTCTAACTTATTATATATGAAATAAATTGCAAATCCCTCAATGATTACCATGCCATATTTATTCCCCACAAAAACCATGAAAGGATCCTAAATATCCTTAAGATGAGGAACTACCTAAACATGTCGCTAAAACCCTATGAGACCCAAATATTATAAACTTCTCATCCTCGCAATATTCCATTATGATAATGTTTATTATCTTTATAATCCATAACTTGATTATAATAAAAGATCATGCCAACATGCTCGGGTTTCAAGGCAAGTCTTAGCCAAGTAATATCATATAAGCTCATACTTTTTTATAACAATTATACTTCCATAATACGATACAACAAGATCATGGTATAACATCAACAAAATTATTTTCACAAATAGATTATACCGACATGATTTCAATAAAATAAAACATATTAACATATTATTGCATGTAATTAACGTATAGCATCAAAACCCCTTAATTCATGACATGTATGTTTACATAAATAGCATCGATCTCTAAACAAGAAAAAATCTAAGTCTCCTCTTTCAAGACCACTGAAAGATCACCTAAAAACTAAAAATAGCCCATGGTTAGAAATTTAGGGAAAAAACAAGGAAAGTTAAGGCAAAGGATGTTGGAAAAGATCAAGAACTAAAACAAAAGAGGAGGGTTAAGTGTTGCGTGAAGGATTTATGTTTGGGGGACCAAATTATGTGAGATTTTCACGTAGGTGGGGGTGTGAAACATGAGAAACTCACGTTGGTTAGGTTTGGTTGCATGAGTTTTTTTTAAATGAAAATGGATGCCATATATGGGGTTAATATTGGTGGATAGGAGTCGCATGAAGGAAGGGATTGGGAGTGATGTTGTTGTGTGAAGAATGTCGAATATGAGGTTGGAATGGGGTGGCTGAGTGAGCTTTTCACATGGTCAAAGGGGTGTAATATGAGGTGATTAGGCTAAAGAGGTTGGTGCAGCATGAGTTGCATAGATTTAAGTGGAGCTTGCTGCACACAAAATGTCAAGACTACATGGAAGAAGATGAAGAAGAGAGAAGAGATCAAAACTTGGGTTGGTGGAGTAATAAATGTGGGAACGATGGGGGGAGAAGGGTGTATGTCGTTGGTGATGGGGTGAAAAATGGTTGGCATGATAGGAGAGGATGTAGGTTGGGGTAAGAACATGGGGAATAAGGTAGTATATAGCTTAAAAACACTTGAATGAAGGTAGGTGATGATGATGGAGTGGAAGATTAAACTTAGTAAGTATTTCTTGTTGAAGTAACCAAACTGAAGCAACTCAATCAATTAAGAGAGAAGGTCATGCATGGGTGAAGAACTAGGGAAACAAAAAGAGAAAGAAAAGAAAGAAGTTTAGGGTTAAAGTTAGGCTTATAGAATTAATCTTACCCTAATTTATGTTTGTTTGTGATTTGATTAGATGTTTTAGTCCTTATATAAGTTTTAGTATCATAAGATCACCAATCGACTAGTTCATGAGTACCCATAAATTGATAACTACTTTTTAAAATTTTTAGTCTCTAGTGAAATCAATTCATTAGTCAATCAAAACAAGCCACTAGTCCATCAGTGAAATGATCTTAACAAACTAGATAGTTAGTTCATTGGATGTTTTGTTTCATATTGTGTTCAAATTTCAATCATTACCTAATATTTTTATAAGCATTCCAATCTTGTTGTATTGTTGTTGATAGTAATTTTTATGAGTTGCGTGATTATTATCATGAATTCTAGAACCTCATTTCAATTAACTCATCTAGATATACCAAAAGTGATATTTGTACCTACTACTCAGTACCTCTCAAGTCAACTCCTATTTCCTCTTTGCCCTTTGATTTTCATGTAGAAGTAGTTGTGGGAGAAGTCAAATGAGTTAACTAAGACCCCTTATTACCCATTCTTGGTTGCCTTACACTCCACTTAGCTCACACTCAACCTCTCTTACATATAATACCTAACTGTAATACCTCAAATTTTTTACTAACCATAACATTGAGTAATTAGTAGCATAACATAATCCTAATCTCAAAAAATTGATATTTTTACCTTACCATAATTTCTTAATCCTAAATATAAACCTAATCTTAATATTTATTTAGGGTCTTTAAAATTTAACCTAAACATAACCCTATATGATTTATATTTTTTTCTTACCCAAATTCTCTAATAAAAATTTTAACCTAATTATAATGTTAACCCTAAACTTCCTTTCCTTTTCCTTTTTCCTTTTTCTTTTCCTTTCCCCCGACTTCCTTCATCTTCCTCTCCCCCATTTCCCTACATGAATCCCTTTCTTCCCAACCAAATCCCCCTTACTTAGGTTTCACTCTTACCATCTATCTAGCTAAATTCATCATCACATATATCCCTTCCCTCATCTCATGGGATATGTTTTATTGAACATGTTTCCCCTAATCTTGCCTCAACCACTACTTTTGCCTCTCTGCCTAATCATTGCACCTTCAACACTATCATCCCCATTTTGCATGCCCCACCCCCTCTATATATACCCCTCATATCCGCTCCTTACTTCACTTAATAACTCACACAACTCTCCCCAGACTCCCTCTTGCTTCCCTCAACTCATTTGTGTTTCATTTATCATTTATCTAACATTTTTATCCCATAAAGATTTGTGTATCTTATAAAATCTCATGAAACTCTCATTTTCCAATGTCAACATCTCACATTATTCACCCTTGGCAGCATCAAAATCCTGAACTAATACCCTTTTAGCAGCATTACACTTCGATGCTACACAATGACATACTTCTATGCCACTCTACCACCATACAATAACAAACCAACACCTTACATAACCTATTTGTGTGACTTCTTGATGCAGTAAGACCATAGTAACGTCACTTAACGTCACTTAGTGATGTTTCACCCCCATAACTGCCCCAATTTCTACCGCAACTAGTTCAACTCTTGCGCGCCTTGGTTTGCTTCGGTTCTATTCTATTTTCCAACCTATTTTCCCTTATTTTTATTCTTAAGTTATAATTTTGTATTATAATATGTTTCTTATTTTATTTTATAAATGTCTCATAAGAGGCAAGATATGATATACGTACTTAGAAATCGGTACCTTTTTTCGTAAGGATACTAGTCATAGTTAGGGTTTTTGTGCTAAATGTTATGTATAACTTTGTGCATAGTCATGTTGATATTATGATGTTGTTAATTTTATGATATGATAATGTGGATTATATGATGGAAAAAGAGTAAGAATGAGGAGACATGTGCTTATACGATATCATTACGACTCTTATGTTGTAAGCCCTAAGTGAATAAGTATGATATGGTATTGTAATACGGGTTTGAATAATTATGGTAAGTGATAAATGATTATATTTAAGAATTCAAGTAATTTAATAATTAAGTACTTGAAAATAATGACATCAGACACGTAAAGCTTTTATGAAATAAGGGTGGTTGGTTATTATTAATGTTATTTTCGTCAATATGGGTTTGATATAGAAATTTTAATATTTTAATGTGTTATATGGTCTAAAATATGCTAATAAGACCATGTGAAATGTTTGGCGTAAATAAAAATAGCATATGTTCCACAAAATGAGAAGATGACTTAATTTGGGAATAGTAATTTTAAAATGGCAATGATATTATCACATGTATGAAACGTTGGATTTAGAACACTATTTTTAGATCTTTTGTTAATATTGGAACTTTAGGAATTTATATTTATTTTTTTTACTATATGGATCTTTTCAAAAAATTTATATCTAACTTATGAAATTAGGGTTTTATAAGATTCATGAATGGTAACTCATGAGATAGGGTTGTTATCATATGTGTAATACATTATAGTCAAGCCTTGAATATAGGGTATGATAATAATAATAATAATAATAATAATAATAATAATAATAATAATAATAATAATAATAATAATAATAATAATAATAATAATAATAATAATAATAATAATAATAATAATAATAATAATAATAATAATTGAGTAAGAGATACTAAATTTGGTAGATAAAAGAGCAATAGAGAAGAAGTTATGCCTAAAATGTAAAATTAGGATTTCTTAGGAAGTATATGGATCTAAACCTTTGAGAATGGCCTTGTTATCTATGTGATTGTGCTTTACTTGCTTTAATTATGTTTTTTTTCTATAAAAACAATCATGAATAAGACATTAATCATTTAAAGTGAATGGTCACATGAATTGGGCCAAAGTGTTTTACAGGTCCATTCCACTAGATAGTATTAGTAGCTCATGTGTATTTTTTTGTAAGAAGTGCGTCATTTATTCCCACTAAATTAATAATAGTGGGGCCCTAAACTCAGCATAAATGAGAATATGATTCAGAGATAAGTACTAATGCATAAGACATTAATTATTTAAAGTGTAAGATTACGTGAGTCAAGACCAAGGTGTTATGTATGTTCCACCATACAATAATAGTGATTCATATGTGTTATTCCTGAGAGGTACTCCAAAACATTCCAATGATTTAAGAATATTGGCTCAGGTGCATTTTTCCTTGAGAGGTTTTGGGTGCATTCCACCTGTTAATAATAGTGGTTAAAATGTGTTACCCTAAGAGGTGATTTATATTGTTCCACAAGTTTAAGAATAATGAGGTCCCTAAAATCAACATAAATAAAAAGAATGAAATATGACATATCTAACAATGATATTTGGATCAATCTTTACCTAGCATCATTTTATGTTAATCCATATGTATGCTTGCTCATTGATGTAAACTTATGTAATTCTATGTATCCCTTACTCAACTGTATTGTTACATTATTTAGTACATAGCATACTGATCATCCTTTTCATAGGTAATACTCATTCTTATGAGCAAAACTATCCTATTTTGCATGTGATTAATGATTATTAGCTTGATGTGATTTCCTTGGGTGAGCGTTAATTGAATTGGTATAAGGTATGGTTATTCAGATATCTATATCTCTCTTTGGACTCATAGTCCTCTATTTTCACTATTTATTCCTTTCTCTCTATTTTTTATCATGTATCATGGTGGAATAAAGTGTTTACCATACTTGATACCTAGGTATAATGTTACTTTTGCTTTGCACCTGATACAAATTAGGCATAAGGAGTGTCTCTTCTATGTTGGATGTGGTGTGACGCCCCTACATTTTATATTTTGCCTTTTTCTATTAACTCTTTAAAACAAAATTTTTAAGTTCCAAATTTTTTATTGTTACACTAACCCTATTAATTATTCATTCAAGTGTAGGCCAAGAAATTTTTAACTAGATCTCACTCTCTTTCCTTGGAAAATTTTGACCCATTCTTCCCTTCCTTATCCCTCTTTTTGTATTTGCTTCATTATTTAGCCCATTGGTGCTAGTTCTCTCTACTCTTTAATCTTGAATTTTACATAAGCGTTGGAAGAACTTATTTTTTCCTCTTAAGCTAAGGAAAAATACACTCTCCCCAGCTCTTGTTTTTCTATTTCCTTTTCTTGGTATTTCCCTCTAATCCATTATCTAGCCCTATATATATATATATATATATATAAGTGTGTTAGATTTAGGAGAAAGTTGAAGATTCAACCCCATTCTTTTCCTCATCTTATTGTGTCATCCTATTATTGAGTAAGACTTATTTTCTTATTTGATTTTTACTTTATTATTGTTCTCTTATATTTATGTGGTTAGTATTTGCTAAATTTTAGACTTGTGTTTTAAGGAGGAGAAGGAAGGATAGATTAGTAGCTAGGGAATTTAGAGACTCTTTCTCTCTTTGTTTGCTACTTGTACCTTGAAAAGAAGGTAAACCTATACATCTTCTAAATATGTGGTAGTCCATGTTGGCAACATACATGTTATTGGTATGTTTAAGTGTTAATGTGTGGAGTAAGAATTTTGGTATTACGTGTGATGTTTTGAAGTATGATAGTATGATTGGACATTTTGTCTATTTTAGTGAAGTTTGGTGATTTATGGAATGTGATGGTTACATTGATTTTCTAAACATAAGTTGAATTTAAATAGTGTGATCCACATGAGCATTGTTTTTAAGATCGTGCTATAAATAAATTGATGATTTAGGGATTTATTTATATGGCGCTAACCTTCAATGTTTTTGAGTGTTTGACACATTCATATATAATGATACAAAATATTAAAATCAATTTATGTGCCTAAGGATAGCACAAAACTTTGATAATGTATCACATAACACATAAGATGTAACACTATCATAATCTGTATTTAGCAAATCAGATAAGGTCTTAAAGTCTTCCTTTTCATTCCAAAAGATTACTTAAGGTTTAATTCGAGGAAAAAAATTAACATATTTAAGTATGAAATAGTGAAATAAGGTCACATGTCATTTTTATACAAATATATTATTCACCGAAAAAATTATGAAAAGTCAAAATCAAAGCCAATGATCAATGTCAAAGTCCAAGCCAATGGTCAATAGTGTAAGTCAAGGTCAAAAGTCATAGTCTGACTAACACTATTCACATATTCCATATTTTACCCTTTTAAGGTTAATTAGGTCATTTTATATCTAATCATGAATAATATTGTGTTGATCCTACTTATATCATTAGTGAGGTGATTGATTCAAGATTAGAAATTCATTATCATGAAGAACACCAAGGACAAGGAAGAACACATCGTGTATATTGTAATACCCCGAAATTTTTCTTAACCTAATTCTGTATCTTTAATACCCTAAGTTGATTCTAATCTCAGTAAAATCTTATGTTAGCCTTAACCAATTGCCTTAATCCTAAAGCCTTAACCTAATCTAAATCTTTGACCCCAAAAAAACTATATTTTGTAACCCGATCTTAATTCTGCTAAAATTTATCACTAATCCTACCTATTTTAGCTAATCCAAAATTTATCTAGAACTAATATTAAACTTTTTCTCTTTTCCCTTTTCTTTCTCCTTTTCTTTTTCCTTCTCCTTTCTCCCGTCACCTTTTTGTCATAATGCTTGACCTTGGTATTCTAATTCTTGCAACTTGCACCATCAACCATCATTCTCACCCTATTGTAGCCACCATCAGCCCTCAACCTCACCATGTTTTATCCTCGTGATTCCCTAATTACACACACACACACACACACACCCTGCCATCTTTATTTTCATGCAACACACACACACAACCATCACCATCCCATACAACCACCATCATCATCCTCATGTTGCCACCCTACCATTTTCACCCAACACTCCACCCCCTCGTGCCCCTATGTTGCTACTGCCATCACCCTCGACTATCTCCCCCTACATCCTCTCCATTTTCACACCACCACCATATATATATACACACACCACTCTCTCATTCCTTCCTCTTTTGTTTTTACCTCATTTCTACACATTTTGTGTCAAGCACCGTTGTCTGAGTTCCCTCTCTTATTCTTCCTTCTTCATTCTTCTTTTTCTTCCCCTTTCTCTGCTCTAATATTATGCCACACCACTTCTATCACCACCA
Source organism: Tamarix austromongolica (assembly GCA_039764185.1). Classification (NCBI taxonomy): domain Eukaryota; kingdom Viridiplantae; phylum Streptophyta; class Magnoliopsida; order Caryophyllales; family Tamaricaceae; genus Tamarix; species Tamarix austromongolica. The sequence continues at coordinate 60,402,093 of CM077808.1, read as the reverse complement.
CAGTTTCCACACATAGCCTAAAGCCTGGTGAACTGACCACCAAGGTCACTCGACCTTCTTCTTCATCGCCTCCAGCCATTGTCATCAACCACTGCTATTTTTCCTTCTTCTTTCCTTGCCGCCATCACGTTTTTATAAGATGCACAGCCTGCACACTAGGGTTGTTCATGTTATCCGATATCTACTTATTTGATCCAATATCTGAAACGATCCGATCCAAAAAAGAAAATAAATGATCTGATTTTTTTTCAAATCAAATATCCAATCCGGTGAACGAAAAGTCAAACAAACCAAATATCTGATCCGATAAATACAAATAATATCCGATCCGAAGAAAAAATATTTATACATTTTTTTATAATTTTTTATTTTATATATAATTATATATAAATAAATTTAGATGTGTGTGTGTATAATTTTAACATTATTTATTATTTGAGGCAAAATTTAATTTAGTTGAAATTATATTTTTAATATAATACCTTTTTAGATATTTATAAAAAAAACACTCTACGTGCCGATAGACTCCACTCACCCCTTCCTTATTTTAGTTTTAACATTGGATATTTATTGAGAAAATCGGATATTTGTTGAGCGAATCGGATATTTGTTTAGAAAATTGGATAATATCAAATATATTTGTGATTTGGTAGTTTTTTTATATTTAAAATTTTATTAAGATAATATCAATTATATTTGATATCCGATCGAAAATTCCGATATCCTAAGTTTCAAATCAAATATCAAATATCATTTATAGATATCCAAAATTTTGGATATCCGACAATTAAATATTCAAAATATCAAATATTTGAACCGTGAACAACCCTACTGCGCACGACCTGATGCACAACTGTGCACTACTAATATTCTTTGTTGTACGCCTATGTAAACCAGCACAATCTACCCATGCACCATTACACAACATGTACATAGTCTTTGCATGCCCATGCGCACCTATTCAATTTTGATTATGCGCAAATAGTGCTCAAGCACAACCATGCCTCTTTGCACCATCTGTTTGTGCATGATCCCATCTCACGACTTAGGTATGCATCGCTTGCCGCAGGCCCGTGTAGCCTTACCATTTCAATCATGCACCCTCTTTTAACCCCCAAACCTTATCCAAACACCACCAATTTTGTTACCATAGCTCCACCATACATTCCACTACATATCCACACAACTCAAGATTCTATTTGACTCCAGTTATTTACATTATTATCCTCCTTTACCTTAATTTTATCCTCGGTTATAATATTTGAGCCTAACTATGTATTATATATTTTTTGTAGGTGATATTATGGTGATCTCAGAGGAGGAAGTTTAGGATTTACATACTTAGAGCCTAGTGTCCTAGTTGACAAGCACACTAATTGATGTTCTAGGGTTTTGTGTTAATTGCTTATATGGATATGTCTATTTTCATGGTATTGTTGCTATATAAATTGATGTATATTGTTGATGATATGTTATGATAATATGGATTATATGTTTGAAAGAAAGTAAGAATGGGTAAGAGGTATGGATATGATTTTGTTATGCTAAGTCGTATTTGTGGGAAATATATTTTATGGAATGAAATATAGGCCAAATATATTTAAGAGGTATGATAATGGAGAATTTGAAAAATTAATGGCTGTTGATGGTGCAATATTTTATAAAGTAAAGGCTATTGGTCATCCTTAAGGGTATTTTGGTCATTACTGGTTAATATGGAAATTTCAGAATTGTAATGTGTTAGGGGAATTAAATTATGATAATGATATCCTGAGAAGTATTTGGAGGGATTATCATTTGTCTTAGGTTCATCAAAAAGAGATGATGGTCTAATTAGGGCATAGTAACCTAAAATGAAAATCTTATTATCTCATGTGTAAAACCTTAGAGTTAATCCAAAATTCTGGATATATTACTAATGTTGGAATTATAAGGATGTGTATTAAATTTGGTAATCATATGATTCTCATAGGAAGAATAATGACTAACCTATGAAATTAGGGTTTCGGTTATTCTATGAATAGTAATTTGGGATAAGAGTATTATTGTATGTATAAGATGTAGGAGTTAGACCTTGAATTTTGGATTCGATATCGATGATAATGATATGCCATATTTACTGGTTGAATGATTAATATGAGAGAATAATGCTAGGAGTGTGAAATCAGGGTTTGAGGAAATTGAGGATCTTAACTTGTGTGATGTGTTTATCTGCCTCAATGTGTTCAATTCCTATAAATTAATCATGAAAAAGATACTAATCATTTAAAGTGAAAAAGCACGCGATTAGTGTCAAAGTGATGTTTTTATTTCCATTCTATTCGAGGATAATAGTGGCTCAAGATCGTTTTACCCCAAGAAGATGATGTTTTTATATATCCATTCCATTGAAGGATAATAGTGGCTTGGAAGCATTTTGCTCCAAGATTCCATTCCACCAGATTAAGAATAGTGGGATCCCCGCTCATTGTGAATGAAAATATAATGGTATAACCTATGAATAAGACATTAATGACTTAAGTGGAAGAGTATGTGAGTCAGGGCTAAGGTGATGTTTTTATATCCATTCCACTGGAGATAATTGTAACTCGAGAGCCTTTTTCCCCAAGAAGGTGTTGTTTTCAGCTCTATTTCACCAGATGATAATTGTGGTTCAGGTGTGTTGCCCTTGAAATTGTGCTTCAGATTGTTTCATTAGTTTAAGAATAGTGGGGTTCTTGTACTTAACGTATATAAAAGAATGGAAATGGTTATATTTGATAAAGAGGCTTAGATTGGTATTTATCTTATGAGATGTATCATTGGGTTGAATGTGTACTTATCATCATTTGTGAATGCATATGTTATTTATATCCCTAATTCGTCAGTATTGTTACCTTACTTAGTATGTAGTATATTGACCATCCTTTTTATGGGTGCTACTCATTCTCACAAACAGAAGACCCTGATTCTTGTGTGCAAGTCTTAGAAGACTCGCTAGATGATTGTATTACTTTTGATGCACTATATGGGGATGATTAACCTATTATCTATACTGGGTATCTACATGAAGAGTAATGTTATCCAGTTGATGTATTTACCTGGATACCTTTTTGGACTATTTGATCTATGGTATCCCTTACTTTGTATTTTGTTATTGTAATTCAGAGTCAAACTCTAAACTCGTATTGTACTATAAATGTTTCTTCCATTTCTAATTTCCTTATGTCACTATAAATGATTTTAGCATTGTAATTGATGTAAGGATGGTTGGGAAAACCAGAGTTATATCAATTACGGCAGTAACCCCCACTATTTTACTTATATGCTTTAGTTATAAAACAAAATTTTTCAATAGTAAAAATCGGGGTATTGCATATATCTTCAATAAATAGTGACATATATGTGGAATGTGTTTATAGTTTTGCCTAAATCTTTAATCACCTATAAATTGAATTATAATAAGCTAAGTGATACCATATTTATATCATTTTGCACCCAAAAATGTCGGTAAACAATTTCTAATCCCTTTAACACACAAAATCCAACTCAATCACAAAAATCAAAACCCAAACCAAGGCTAGGATTCTTAAGCTCGCAAAAACAAGATTACACACTTGAGGGGGGAAGTATTTATAGATTCTTTGATAATAAAAAAATTTTAGATCCAAAATTTGAATTGTAAATTAGACACATAATGACTTAATTTGATAATAAATAAGTGTTAACCCAAATTCACAGGTAGGAAACCACTAAATTTCATGATTCTTTAACTTACAATAATGATCGAACCTCCAACATAAATATGGTTGATGTGTTATTGAAATTAATAAAATCATGATTCATGAATCCAATATATTAACATATTCATGAAAAGCCATGAAATTCAAAAAATAATAGAAACTATCTATATTATGCTACATAAGATCATATTTGTTGTTGAGTAAAAATAATCTTACTTGAGATTAAGCAAGAAAATATAAATAAAATAAGGTGGCCTCATTATACCTTCAATTCTTCAACCCATCCTAAAAAAATGAGAACAAAAAGTAAGATTTAATACATAAAGTCATAAGAGGAAGAAAGAAAATGACGGAAAATGGTAAGCTTGAACCAAACTTATATTATGGAGGGTTTCCAAGGAGCTTCAATGGAGGGATATGGTGGTGTATAAAAGAAAGAAAATTGGATAGAAACTTGCATGTGAGAACCAAGAAGATAAAAATAACTAAGTGATTTGGCTATTGGAGAAATAATGTGTAGGGTTAAGATAGAAACCAAGGTGAAGTGAATGTGGTTGTATGATTTGTATGTATAATGATGAGGGAATAATAATCATATTAGGTGATGACTGAGGGAGGTTATATAGTGATTTAGGATAGGGATAATAAGGTCCACATCACATGAAATGACCAGGGGGAGGAATCACACGTAACTTAGGAGATAAAAATGGAACATGTGATCATAATCATTAGAGATGATTTAGGGAATATTTTTGTACATGAGGGAAGAGAAACATATATGGGATTTCTGGTGAACTCTTTATCTTTTCTAGACGGCTAGGATGAATTCTTGTTGGATTTTAATGGTTTCAATTGGATCGCAAAGGATAAGGATAATATTTAAGTACATAAGTTAAATTTTTGTGGCTTATATGCCTAAAAATGGTAATTTATCTAAAAAAAATTAAGTTATTTTTAATTCATTTTTAACTTTATAACACCAAAATACAATAATCCATTAAGTTTCATACATTTTAGATAGCTAAAAGGACCATTTTAAGGTACAAAACGCAATAAAGACTAATTGAGATGAAAATGATGGTTTCCATCAAAATCCTCATTTATAATTTTTTTTATAATAGTCAAGAGGCTTAGAAAAATCCAAATAATTAAAATATGAATAATCTAGAATGATTTAGGATAATTTAAAACAAAAATGTCATTTTTGGTCAAAATCTTCATTTATCATTTATTATGACTAGTATGTTCTTGAATGTCTTCCATGTAAGCATGCTATCTTCTTTTAGTTATCCATGTTTACTCAATGTTGTTATTGTAATAATATTATGATTTTATTTTTAGATGACTTTGTATGAGTTATGGATAAAGAGGCATGCATAAGGGATGTGAACTTTATAGAAATTTAACTTGGGTGGGCTTAGAAAGGAAATTTTGGTATACTGTGTTGGTATTCATTTTTATATCCAAATCTAAATACTCTTAGTTTATTTCAGTTACCAAATTTCTCAGTATCACTTTTTTTGGTCTTGTTCCTAGAGTGTTACCTAACTTTGTAGGTACATTTGTATATACACATCTATCTCCTTCTATTTCTCCATTTCTGTTCTTTTCATCTTCTAATCACTTTACTTTTTAATTATCTTGTATTATTATATTGATATCGGGATAGGTACTAGATATACCTAATTTGAGGGTAGGAACTACTTTTAGCCGTATATTCGACATAGGTTAGGTATTAAATGTATCTTTTGTATGTTTGATATGACAATAACACCTATGTATTTGTATAGTTTAACTTAAGCTTCTACTAAAAAAAGATAGTTGTACTTTTTGGGGTGTTATATTAAATCCGATAAACTATTTGTTTTTTCCTATTTTTCAAAATTCACTATGATGTTTGTATCTATTAGTTATATTGAATTTATATTAACCCTACAAGATTGAGCTATCAAACATTCATAAAACTTGTGCATATATGTTTTTCTTTCATTAGTGAAATGATCATCTTAGATTATGTTTCATTACTTTAGTGATAACTTGGTTGGTAATCTTGAATGTTATCATAACCAAAATCTAGAATAGATGCTTAGTTGAGTATCTAATGCCCATATCTATTTACAGTCTCACTCTACGACCTCTAGCTATTGGAGTAGAAGAAAATTGTATGTAGATTTGCTAGTAAATGATCTAGTGGAGGTAAACTTCCATGAAGTCATATCCTTTATAGTTTTATGGTATTAAGAGAAAAGAGTAGCCTTCATCATGCTCTTCATTTATTATGGAATTTAAAAAGGGACCATATCAAAACACCATGTATCATTTTGTCTAATATCAGCCACAAAAATGTGGTATTCATTTTGTTATAGATCTAGGGCCCAATACCATACTTCTAATAGTAATTCATATCTTTTATCCAAACATCTTCATAGAATAATATGGAGTTATATGATCTAATGTTCCACCAAATTCCCTACTATAATACTGATAGACAATATGAAATACCCTTTCAAGTTGTGGTCTAAGAGCTTCTTTGCAAGTAATTGTGATTTATAAATCTTTCCACAATTTATCTTGACTATTATAAAATAATTTACAAGTAACACTCATCAAACAAGCCATATTATTCTTATTGGCAAATCTAAAACTAAGCCCTCGGTGACTTTTAGGGGCAGGTCACCAATTTCTAGGAGACGTGATGTATTTGTTGCCAACTATTCAAATAGCCTCAAATAAAGCGCGTAGTTATATGATCCATACCTGTGGTAACCTTCTTTGGCAACTTGTCAATTTGCATCATATATATAGAGAGATATTATAATTATGTTTTTGTTAGAACATTTCTACCAAACAAGGATAAACACCTCGACTTCCATAAAATAAGCTTATGTTCCAACTTGTTAAAAAGAAATGTCCATTTCTGACAAAGCCTTATGTAGGACATAGAGGGATATCTAGGTCAAGATCTTTGGTTAGTGGAATGTGAAACTAGAATGAATATTGGGCTTGGTCTTCAAGCATGATATTGGGAGAGAATAACGATTTGGATTTTTTGAAGCTAACTTATTAGGTGGACATATTACAAAAATCCACTAAGATTTAAGAAATGGTTCTAATGTTTTTATCATTAGCTTGATTAAATAGTATAATGCCATTTTCATATATTACGAGAGACACATTAGTTTTTCCTTTAGCTATAGGAAGAGGATCCCAACATTTATTCTGAACTACTCCCGTAATCATGGTAAAAAAGAAATACATATAGAGGATAAAGTTAAAGAGAGAGATACTATATTTTTGTTGGATCCTTTTTGAGGAAGAAACATTTGGGTTTCAGATCCATTCACAAGGGTATAGAAGAAAACAAACTTAATGCATAACCTAATAAGCTTATTTCATTGCATATGGTAAATGAGTTATTAAGCAATGATTATATTATCACTAGTTCACCTTCCCTTAAGGATTGTTGCTCGTTGAGGAGATATATAATTTTAGAGAATGGGTCAAAGTTTATAAACTACTAGTTTTGAGGTAATTTTATAAATGGAGTTTTATATGCTAATAGGATGAAAGAGTTTAACATGAGTAGGTTTTTATTTTTTTGTGATGTAGGTTATAAATGTTTCATTTATATAAGTTGTTAGTGAGTTTTCATTTATATAAGTTGTTAGTGAGTTGGTGGCAATTAATAACTAGGAATGACACCAAAGATGTTGTACATTACATATTTGAATAGAACTTATGTTTTGATCGATGTCATGGCTCCACTAAAAGCATACATAATGATGCGTATGTTAAGCTTGAAATTAGAGGTGGAAATGGAATATACAACCTAATTGAGGAAACGAATTTAATGACTATTTTATAATTCCTCATGGATGATTTTGGAGATCCTCCATGATGGAATTATGAATGATGCTAGAGATGTTGTCGGCTACGAATTTACATAGAATTTTTTTCTTATTGATTGTGTGGAACCACTAGTAACAAAGGCAAGTATGGGTATGCTAGGCTTGAAATTAATAGATGGCAAAGAAATATACAACCTAATTGTGGAGACAGATTCAACAAATATTTTATAATTCCTTATAGATAAGTTTGTTGATTCTCCATGCTAGTGTTTTATCCTTATAAATGGATTCAATTCTGCTAACAAAATTCGGGGCTTCATATTCATTGCATCTAATGATAATCTAAAAAATAACACCTCTACTCTAACTAAACATGAGAATTATGTTTTCCATGTTGCATTTTTAATATCTCGTGTGTTGATTTGGATAATTAAATCATGAATTACTTAGCTAACGAGTCTTAACCACTCAATAATAGTAATTTCAACATTATTCCTCAAAAAAAATTATTTATGGCATAAGTGAATGCTAGATATTATTATTCCTTAGAAATATACAGCTTCCTGCTACATGTGTGTAACACCCCCAAATTTACTACTGAAAAATTTTGTTTACTTTTAAAGGAGTTTAGCGGAAGCAAGCAAATAAAACTGTAAATCCGGGGGTATTACCGCCACACTTAGTACCAGATCGATTCATGCCTACCGACCCGATACTAAGTGCTAAGGCTAAAAAGAATAGAACCAAAACAAATCATTCGTATAGCATAAGTTTTACGGAATCAGAGTGCGAAAGTCAAAAGTTACATTCCAAAGTACAATTTAAAAATACTAAATGTCAGAGGACTTAAAATAACGGAATAACAAAGTACGATAATGCAAAGAAACAAGATAGGGGAAGTTCTCCAGCCACGTCACTCTCGGCCCCCAAGCTAGATCCAAACTCAACTCTCAGCCCTGAAAATGCCACAGATCTCATCCCCTACCTGCAAAACTCAGACGGGTTCTCTACTCGTGGGAATGAGCAGCACCCATGAAATGGGTGATCAGTACACTACGTACTGAGTAAGGGAACAGACGTACTAAGGCCCACATACACAGAAATACATGACAAGCAGACATAGCACGTAACCAATAAACAATGTCACAGATGAATAGTGCTGAACAGGAATCAGATGACTTTCTCATTAGATCTTAGATAATTATAACGAGTTACAACATAGTCTTTATCGATCCTTGTGAGTGCAGGAGCCCCACTATTTTAGCCGGTGGAACGGTCACGAGGGCCATGCCCTGCCACTATTATAGCTGGTGGAACGGTCGCGAGGGTAATATACCCTGCCACTATTATTTGTCGGTGGACCGGTCTGGCCCCGACTCACAAGGTATTCCACTGTAAATATTAATATCTTTCCATATCTTATCACTTTACGTTTGGTTTGATGAGCACGAAATCCCCCACTATTATAGCCGGTGGAACGGTCGCGAGGGCACATGCCCTGCCACTATTATAGCCGGTAGAACGATCGTGAGGGTAAGATACCCTGCCACTATTATAGTCGGTGGACCGGTCTAGGTTCGGCTCAACATATTTCTCTGTAAGTAATTAGTGTTTTAACGTGTCTTATTCGAGGGCATTTCACCTTTGCCATGCATGGCCAGAGGGCCTCAACACATCACATCAAAACTGATGACATATTCGTACTATCACATACTAATGAGGGCACATGCACACGACTTGATTCCAAGACACGCCACACATGAAACAGTTAAGATAATGGCATTTAAGACCACGACACATAAATCATATAGAACATCCACGGCACGTAGGACACATGTCACACATTCAGCCTTAGCTATATTCCTACTCGGTTTAGGTTACCGAGCTATCTCCCGCGCTTATATTAGGCCACTAAACACCATTTGTAATTATCATACTTAACACATTTCTCACATCGGAAACCCAAATCATGACCCTCATACTCAACTCTCCCTCATACCTCACTCCTCCTCATTTATTCTTATTATTTCATTTTTCTTTTTCCACCTTCTCAAATTAGGGTTTCCTTCTCAAACCCTAGGTACCCTTATATGACCCTACGTACTATTTTTCACCTCGAGCCTCCAGACTCCCAAACAAACCTTCCATTACTTTCCCCACGTCCCAAAGTAACTTTTCATACGTAAGGTTCGCCCAAATGCGGACCTTAACCTCCCCATACAAACCCTATCATCTCCACCCTGCCAACTCTATCATTCCCATGCAACCCTAGTTCTCCCATGCAACCTTATTGTCCCCCACACTTCTATTTATTTAATTCCCCTTTTTCTCATCATTTCACAGATTACAGATTACCTAGGTCGTCCATACCTACGTTAACCAACGTACTTCCCCTTAGTTATCTTAATTGCTTGTTTTTCTCTTTCAAGTCCCCACTCCACAACACCTCATCAAATAACCTAGCATGCATGTCGTAGGGGTCACCTCACATCACATCATATTTGTAGCATGCCATATTAGTACATACAGACAAGAGCACGAGAACATACCTCGATTCCACGCTGCGCTACATAATAACACCGATAACATACAGATTATAGCATACAACCGCACAAGGCATCCAAGACAAGTAAAACATGCAATACACACAGGTGGCCTTAGTTACGTCCTTACCTAAATCGGCGCCGGGCTTGAAGCACGCTCCTACACCTCCTGGGGTTTGACGCGGTTCACCTATAAGGAAGAAATACTAAGGGTCAATCTCTCTCTACCGAATTATCACAATTTTCCTATCTTACCCCTATCCTAGTCTAGTACTATAATTAACATTGATAATAGTAGTTTATAATTAAAAGGTGGGGTTATTATTACTACTAATAATGATATTGTTATTAATACCAATAATAATAATAGTAATGATAATAATAATAATGATGATACTAATAGCAACAACCACGATATGATAATACTCATAATAATAGTAATAATAGTAAAAAAAATGATAATAATAATAGCAACAATAATATTGGTGATGATAATAATGATAATAATATTGCAATAGCAATAATAATACTAAAAATAATGATAATAAGGATAACACCACGATATTAAGGGTTAGAACAATAACATAAGAATAATAATAATAATAATAATAATAATAATAATAATAATAATAACAATGATAGTGAAAATAATGGTGACAGCAATAACGATAGTAATAATAATAGTAATAACAATAAGGATAATGACAATAATAATGATAATAACACAACACCAACACAACCATAATAATCGTAATAATAATAATAATGATAATGATAATAATAATAATAATAATAATAATAATAATAGGAATAATAATAATAATAATAATAACGATAATAATAATGTTGAGGACACTAGTAATAATAATAATACTAAGGGTAAGAACAATAATAATAATAATAATAATAATAATAAAGACAGCTACAACTACCATAGCCCTATTACTAATAATAATGATAATGATAATGATATTAATAGTGACAATGTTGCTATTAGTAAAACTACTAAAATAATAATAATAATCATAATAATAGAGATACTAAAGATGTTAGTCATAGTTAAAGTAACACATGTGATAATGATAATAATAATAATAATAATAATAATAATAATAATAATAATGATAATAGTAATAATAATAATAATAATAATAGTAATACTAGCAATATTAACAATAATAATAACTTAATAGGGTCTTGTATTGCTTAATACCATTAATTAGAAGTTCTTAGGGGTAATGTTAGGGCCTAAGAATAATAATAGGGGTAGTAATAATAGGGATTAGGGTAGTAGTATTAATAATAATGTTGATTACCATATCATTAATAATATTGGTTAATGGTATTAAAATTTACACTTTTATTATTCAGGGTCTAGGGTTCAACTGTCCAAGAAATTTGGGGCAACCTGGCTGAGGTGGCGGCGGCGGTGGAGGGAGGAAGAATGGGAGAGTTGGATGTGGAGGCTAGGGAGGAGAGAAGTAGGGGAAATTGGAGATGTAGGGTGGTAGGGGAGGAACTCCTGGTGGTTTTGGGGGGGGGCAATGGCGGTGCTGCAGGTGGCGCGAGGGGGTCGAAGGGTCGATTTGGGGAGAGGTTTTCGCTCGGCAGGGGCGGCACGTGCGGCGCGAGGCAGGGAAGCTAAGGGGGTTGGTTGCGTAGAGGGCGGTGCAGGGAGGATGTTGGTGGCGCGGGCAGGCGGCAAAGGTGGCTGAAGGCGGAGGAAAGGGTGGGCGAAGGTGGGGCGGCGCGCGTTGGGATTTCTCTAGGTTCCAGGTTTTTCAAACCCAATTCAGGTGGCCTTCGGGGCTATTTATAGGCAAATTGGGATGGGAAAACGACAAAGGTGCGAGGGGGAGTCGGGGGTTAGGTGTTTGCGTGTCCGGAGAGGCTGGCCAGCGCAGGTCTGCTGTTGCAGACCGAGACCCATCGGGGGGAAAGAAGAAGAGGATTGCGTGCGAGAATGGCTGAATCAATTGGTCACATCTGCAGGGGAGTCAACGGGGATGAAAGGGAGAAATGACCGATGAGAGTGGCGTGCCGTTGAAGCTAAGATATCCGGCAGAAATTTCGGCTGCAGGCGTCGAAAGGTTGAAGACGACTTGCAGGTGGGGCGGACCGACGGTCCAGGGGAAAAGAAAAGAAAGGAAAAGGAGGAGGGCCGAACCGGCCGGGAGAAAAGGAAGAGGTGCGCGGGGGTGCTGGGCCGCGCCAAGGTGATGGGCCAGCAGGCCGACCCAAGTCGGGGGGAAGAGTAGAAAAAAAAAGGAAGGGAAAGAAAAGGAAAAAGATGGGGAAAAGGAGAAAAGGAAAAAGGAAAAAGAAGGGAAATTAGTGGTTGGATTAATTAGTATGATTTGGGTAATTTGGGATGTTTAATAAAATATAATTATTACAATAGTAATTAAATTACCTTTCTAGGTTAATTTAGGGATTTTTGAAAGAAATTTCTTAAATTCCATTTTAATTAACAAAACACTCTAATTTTCTCCAATTAAATTATTTATAAAGTTTATATTAATTTGAAACTATTTTATTCTTCTTAATTTAAATAAATTAATTTATTTAATTAATTTCCAAATAAAATCATTAATTAGCTTAAAAATACCAACAATCCTCCTATTTAAAACACTCATAAAATCCTTCTTGATTTATCCTAATTAATTCCCTTTTTTTTCACTAAAAGTAGTTTATTTTTAATTAATTTCCTAATAATTCCCTATTCGACCATGATTTCCTAAATTAGGGTTTTGGGGTATTTCAATGTGTCAATTGAAGAAAGGTTAAATTGAAGGTTGAAGAGAAGATGATTGAATGTTGAAGATAATAAGGTTGAAGAAGTTCATTCGCTTTATTAATATAATGATTAATATTATTCTTATAAACTATTTATATATCATCAAACATAAAATCATTTGTATTCATTAATTATTTGTAATAATTTTAATAATTACTAATATGTAGTTATAATAAATACTATTCTTATTGATTTGCTATTTATAATTACAATTAATATTTTATTCAGTGGTTATTTATAATTATGATTCAGATCATTTTTTATTAAGTATTAATTTATCATTATAATTAATAATATTTTTATTCAAAATTTATTTTTAATTACAACTTATATTATTTGTATAGATTATTTAATTATAATTATAATTATAATTAATAATATATATATATATATATATATTAAAAGTAATAATTATGCTTAATATTATTCTCACAAACTTTTTTCACGTATCATTAAATTCAAAATTATTTGTATTGATTGATTACATATAGTTATAATTAATAATATTTTAATAATTATTAATTTTTAGCTATAATAAATTTTATTCTTATTAATTTTCTATTTATAATTAAAATTAATCATGTTTGCAAATATTAATTGTTTATTATGATGATTAATATTATTTTTATTAGTTATGGATTGATTACTTATAGTTATAATTAATAATATTTTAATAATTATTAATTTTTATCTATAATAGATTTTATTATTATTAATTTTCTATTTATAATTAAAATTAATCATTTTTGTAAAGATTAATTGTTTATCATGAATATTATTGATTATTATCATAATTAATAAAGTTGTTTTCTTGAATTTTTACAAAAAATAAATAAATCTTCAGTTGCCTAGATTAGACCAATGATTTTATTGTCACAAAGATAGTGGCATGAGGTCTGGTGTTTCAAGAGGTGCACAAGCATCATCTCTTGGCAGTAGTTACCTACTCTAAAGTGAAAAGTGTTATACTCTCCATAGGTGATAATAAGGATCCAAGGGTGGATGAATTTTTAACATTATTTCAAAAAAAAACTTCGGGTATTATTGGTGATGAGATCATGATTGTAGTGAATGCTCTTTTTGCTATTAGATTTTTTCCATGTCAGATCAATGTTATTTCACTTATGTTCATCCCCAAAATAGAGAATTCTTCCAAGGTAAGTGAATATCATCCACTTACATATTGTGGGGTGCTCTATAAAATCATCCCAAAGATACAAGACCATAAATTATCATGCCTTTCCTATTGATGTAGCTCAATCAAGTTTTGTTTGAGGGAGATAAATTGGTGATAACATTCTTCTTACAACAGAATTAATATGGAAATACTCCTAGAAGCTTGCGCTCACCTATATGTATAATAAAAATCAACATCAAGAAAGCCTATGGATTAGTAAATTGTAGATTTTTGCAACAAATTCTTCACACATGTAGATTTTGTCTTCAATTAGTCAGGATCGTACTAGCTTATGGAGTGACACTGATTTTAGAGGTCACCCTAAATGTAAAAAACTAAAGTTTATCAACTTGGATTTTGTAAATGAGATTTTACTTTTTTGTAGAGGGGACATGCAATCTATTCAAAAAGATCATTGAGTCATTAAGGACTTATTGGCTAGATTTGGTCTTGTTATTCACTCTAAAAAAATTGCATTTATTTTGGGCATGTAGAGTAGAGGGCAAAGTCTTAGATTATGCAACCTCTCTAATTCATAGAGGGAAAAATTCCCTTAACATATTTAGGAGTACCTTTGCCTTATACTCCTTTAATTGTTCGATAGATGTAGGGGTCGGTTCAAAAGGTTGCAAATAGGCTTACTAATTGGAACACCAATTTACCCTCTTATGTTAGAATAACATATTTACTAAAATATGTGATTTTCAGTATGCATATATCATGAAGTCAAGTTTTTATTTTACTTCAAAAGATAGTGCAACAATTGGAAATTATGTGTCAGAAATTCCCCTAGACAAGAAAGATTGAGACATCCATGAAAACATTAGTTGCTTGGAGAGTGGTTTGTTCTCCCAACAAAAGAAGGCTAGGGAAAATTATATGGATTATATGCAACTAGAAAAACTCATTGTGGGTGCAATAGGTGCATTCTATCTATTTCAAGTCTAATATAGTGTGGTCTTTCTCTACAACACATTTATATTCTTGGAAACTACACATATTCTTTAAGGTGAGACGTGTGTTTGCCCCTCTATTTGATGTCCTTAACACATACAGATATGCATGGCTAGTGATATATCCTATAACATACGTAGAGTATATGACTTGGTAAGATATAAAGGTGTGAAAAATTAGTGGTATCTAATCATTTGGCATTCATTAGCATCCTCGAAGTATAAGTTATTTATCTGTCTTGCTATCTAATAATGATTGCTAACTAAATCTCAACATCAACGAATATACTTTATGGATGAAACTCATGTGTGTTATGCTTTGTAGGTCATGATGAAACTATGTAACATCTTTCTTTAGAATGTTTGTACAACTTGAAGATATAAAGGAAGATTAGGGTTTCTTTCCATCAAAGAGATGGTATGTGCTAATGGGAGGATGAACCAAGGATCTTAGCTAAAGCTACAAGATAGCCTAAAGGGAAAAAATATCTTGTCGTGTTTACTAATGGTCACCTTTGTAGGGAATATTTGATATGAAAGGAGAAAATAATTTTTTGAAATGTTTTCCATCCTTGAAATAGCCTTCTCAAGGACATAATTTTTGTAGTATCCAATAGATGGTTTGCTCTTAATAAAATCACAAAGTATTCTAAAAGGAGGGGATGTATTGGTAGTCTCGTGATGAGCTGAGTTGGGTGTATCAATTCCATTTTTTTAGCAAGTTATATAAAATTACTATTACTTGTAAAGAAAATAGTATTGTTTTTAATTTATTTTTTTCAAATTATATATATTTTACTTATATTTAATACTTAATTATAAGTAAGATTAACAACATTCTTATCACTTATTATTAAAAATGATAACTAATATTATTCTTATCAATTATTTTGTTATAATTATAACTAACATTATGCGTAATAAACATTCCTAAAGACTATTTATTTATCATTCATGTTAATATTATTTGTACAGATAAATTATTAATAATAATGATTAATAATATTTTATTTATTATTAATTTATAATTATAATAAATACTGTTCTTATATATTTAATATCTATTATTATATTCAACATTTTTATATTTATTATTTGTCTATAATTATGATTAGTCTCATTTTAATTGAGTATTAATCTATCCTTATAATTAATATTATTATTTTATAATAAGTTATCTATAATTATAGTTAATATTATCGGTATTGATTACTAATTTAATTTTGATTTTTATCTTTTAATTAGTTATTCATTTTTTTATTACAATTTAATATTATTATTAATAATTAATTATTTATAATTTTGACTAATATCAATTATTTATAATTATGATTGATATTTTCATGAATTATAATACATGCTTACAATTATTAATTTTTAATATTTATTTCTATAATAGTATTGTTATTAAATTTAACTTAATAATAATATTATTTTTATTAGATAATATATATATATATATATATACATAATTATAATTAAAATTATTTTTATTTATCACTTAATTATAATTTTGATTAATGTTATTTTTAAATATTTTTATTATTAAATTATAATTATAATCTATATTATTCTTATTATTTATTTATTTATGATTATAATTATACTTATTGTAACATTTATGTATTATTATTATTATAGTTAACACTATCACTATTAATTATTAATTTACATATATGATAAAAAAAATTGGAGAGGTGGGTGAGAAATTAGTGAGGGATATTATTATGGTGATAAAAATGAATAGTATAGGATTTTTGGGATATTTAGCCCTCATTTAGTATTAGTTATTTTTAATAATCACTTTTAGATAAAAATTACTTTTATAAATCTACTTTTAAAAAAGTACTATATAAAGTAAAATATATGTTTGTTTTTACTTTCGTTGTATAAGTAATTAATACTAAAAAACTACTTATTATATCTCATTAGTGTTTGGTTTTATTTTTCTACAAATTTACTTTTTATTTTTCATCTTCAATTTTTATCTTCGTATATATATCTTTTGGTAATAATTATTATGTAAATTATGTAATATTAAATAAAAATATATGATATATAAAAATATATATAAAAAAGTATAAAAAGTGTAAAGATATTTATCTCCTATCCCCTAATAAAAACCAAAACCTGCTAACACCCATCCAAGTCCCACCCAACCCTCTAATAAAAACCAGGCCATCTCTCCTCTTTAGCACTAGAGAAGCACTACCCTTTTGTGCCACATTTATCTCCTACTTTCCTACCAAAACTAACTAGTCCGAAAACAAAATGAGGGAAAGAGGAAGCATATAACACCCCCAAAATTTACACATTTTTTTAAACAATACTTATAAATTAAACCGTAAATTATGGGGATGCTACCGCCACACTTAGTAACACCCCCAAAATATACACATTTTTTTAAACAATACTTATAAATTAAACCGTAAATTCTGGGGATGCTACCGCCACACTTAGTACCTGACCAGCTCACTCCTACTGTTCCACTACTAAGTGCTAAGGCTAAAGAAAACAACTCAATAAACATTAATAGATAGTCCAAATTCATAAATATGGAAATCAGGTACGCATAAGTCTTTATTCAATCCAAAATACGAGAGTAGTTTTTTAGGGAAAAGAAATAACTACAATCATAAAATTGTTTATGAAGTGCTCAACATAATTAAAAGAAGATGGGATAAAATCTCAATGGAAAACCGGCCACGCCACTCCGGAACTGATTCGGCCCAGTCATCACTCAGCCCCATTTGACTTGCTGTAGGTAGGAGATATTTATTTTGACTCGATTGATGTCTACGGGACATCGGATGGGGCTGAGTGATGACCGAGCCGAATCAGTTCCGGAGTGGCGTGGTCGGTTTTCCATTGAGATTTTATCCCGATCTCAATGAAAATAAACCAGAGTTTTGCTAAGGCAAATAAAAGACATTAATTACTTACAGTGGAACACTATGCGAGCAGGAACCAAACTGATCCACCGGTTAGGAATAGTGGTTAGGGTTTTTACCCTATATGTGACCGATCCACCGGTTATAATAGTGGTTAGGGTTTGACCCTATTTGTGACCGATCCACCGGTAATAATAGTGGTTAGGGCATGATGCTCTATGTGTGACCGGCCCACCGGTTATAATAGTGGGGTGTTTCTGTACTCGCATGGATTTGATAAAAAGCATGGTGTGAATTGAGTTTTGATCAGAGATTAATTAAGTAATTGAATCGGGTAATATGTGGGCCTTTGTACTTTTACTTGGATGGTCATGTGTATTTATGTTATCATGTTGGTCTTATACTCTATTATTACTCTGTATTATTTATGTGATGTTATGTGTTGGCCTTAGTGCTCGGTTACCTTACTTAGTACGTAGCGTACTGATCACCCCTTTTATGGATGCTGCTCATTCCCACGAGTAGTAGACCCTTTTTATTTGTGCAGGTGGGCGAGACATCAGTCGGGGTTGTGTGCTGAGTTTGTGGTTGGCTCAAATTCGAGAGAGTTGTGGCCATATTTTAGTCTTTATGTGATTCTTTTTCCTTTTATTAATCTTTTATCGATTGTAACTATTTCTCTTTTTAAGTTGAATAATAATTCCTTATGCGTACTCTAATTTTTGTTTTACAACCGTTTAATGCTTATTTGTAATTGGATTGTATTGATTTATAACTGATTATTTCTTTTCTTTAGCCTTAGCACTTGGTACTGAAACGGTCGGGGAGAACCGGTTTGGTACTAAGTGTGGCAGTAACACCCCCATAATTCACGGGTTTTAATTTAAAATTCTTCAGCAAAAAAAATAGTGAATTTTGGGGTGTTACAAAGTGCCCGTAGTTTTTCCTTCAATTCTAAATCCAAGTCGAAAGATATGGTCCGATACTACTCGACTCCTTTCCCTTCTTGTTTACGACCCCCAACCACCGGTGACAACCACCACCTCAATCTTCCTCCACCGCCCGCCACCACCGCATCAAGCACAACATCTTCCTCCTCAATCCCTAAACTCACAACTTATCTCTACCACACTCAAATAGGCCTATTCTCTTTAACTTGGTCCCGAAATCTATTCGGCTGCTCCCTCTGGCTTCACCTCCTCCCCGACAACTACCACTCATTTCTTGCATCGTCCCCCCTCTCCACCCTATCCTTCCACCTCAACATTAAACCCATGTTATTCTAGAACACATCTGGATCCAAAAAGCTCAATTTTTTTCCTAACCCAACCAATCACGAAATCCCTAAAACCATCCTCCTCCATTACGACTTCAGCAGGTCTAATTTTGGATCAGGTTTGAAACCCTATTCTGGATTCTACATTGCAGTGGTGTACAACAACAAGCTGACCCTTTTGGTCGGGGATTTAGATAAGGAAGCGTATTCAAAAACGAAAGAAAAAACCCATGAAAAACCGCCTCAGGCATTGGTGGTCAAAAGGGAGCATGTTTTCGAAAACAAGTTATTCGCAACAAATATGAAGATCGAAGGCGAAGAGAGGGAAATCTTGATCGATTGCTGCTCGAATTCAGCTGATCCGAGACTATCGATCAAGATTAATTCAAAACGGATGTTACAAATCAAGCATTTGAAGTGGAAGTTCAGAGGGAGCGAGCGGTTTGAATTCGATGGGCAGCCTATTTTACATATATGTTTTAAACGACTTTTTTACATAATTTGAGGTACCATACCAGATACAATGTAAAAGTAATTTTCAGAAGTAGGTAGAATCTACTTCTTAATTTTAACTTATAAAAAGTAGTTTTAAGTAATTAATTTTAAAAAGGAAAACCAAACAGTAAAAATTAATCTATAATTACTTTTTATAATTAATTATATAAAAACTATTTTTCCTAAGTAAAACCAAACAAGCTCTTAGTGAATCAATTTTACTTGTCTATGCAATAATAATAAGTATTAGATGATATAGATAATAATATTTTTAATGTATATGAAGTAATAATGTAAAAAGGCTACCAAACACACCCTAAGGCCTTATTCTCCTGAATTAATTTTTACTAATTTGATTTGATTGAATTTCATTAATCTAATATTTTTATTTACTATTATTAATGTCAATACTAATATTTTTTTATTAACATTACTGCTATTTTTATCATTATCATCATTGTCGTCGTTGTTGTCATCATTATCATAATTATTATATATTTTTCTTAGAATTAAAACTTTACTAAATTGATTTAATTTGATAAATGTCTTAATAGCATCTTATCAATGGTTCTAAAAAATAGTTTTCATATTACTCTTTAATGAAAAACCATAGACTCCACCTAATTACACCTCCAGTGTAATACCCTAAAATTTTTAAAAACCTATAATTAAATAAATAACATTTCTTTAGGATAAATTAACTTTTAAATTATTTAATTTAATTATTTTGTGGATTTTTGAGTATATGAAAATGGATATGAATATTTAATAAATTAAAATAAATATTTTTTTATTTTATTATACTCATTTATTTAAATAATCTTCCAAACCAATATTTTACTAAAATTAATCTTTTTAAAATAATATATTAAATTATAATAAATTAAATTATTAAATTAATTTATCTATCAAAAATATTAAATTTTATTATTCCAAAAATTATGTTCATTTTATGTCTCCCCATTTTCCTTTTTCCTTTTCCTTTTCCTTTTTCTTTCTCCTTTTTTCTTCTTTTCATTCTTTTTCTTTTCTTCTTTTTCTCCTTCAGGCCACTGACATGCTTCCTTTCTCCCCCTCATGCTAGGCCACCAGCCCATCTCCTTCGTCCTTCCTCCTTCCTTCTCCCACGCGAAGCCTTATCCCACCTCTATAACACCCTCAAATTTTGGGACTTAAAATTTTCGTTTTGAAAAGTTAATAGCGGAAGTCAAAATATAAAAATGTGGGGATGTCACGTCACATCTGACATAGAAGAGGCACTCCCTATGCCCAGTCCATATGGTGTAAGGAAAAGTAACCTCATACCAAGGAATTGGGTGTGGGAAGCACTTGATTCCATCGCGATATAGGATACAAAAAAGAGATAAGGGAATAAATAGTGAAGACAGAGGACTAAGAGTCCAAAGAGAGAGATAGAGATATCAAAATAACCATACACTTTACCAAAACATTTAGCGCTCACCCAAGGCAAGTATATCAAGTGAAAAATCATCAATCACCTGCAAAACAGGGCAGGTCTACTCGTGGGAATTAGTAGCACTCATAAATCTAGTGGTCAGTACGCTACGTACTGAGTAAGGGAACAATACTATCGAAATAGGAATACAAATAGCACATGTTTCCATATTAGATAATAAAGGTATATAACAAATTAAATGAACATCTCATAAGGCATATTACGATCCAAATCCTTATGTTAATTATATTTCATTTTTATCCTTTTATATACATTGAGTGCAGGAACCCTACTATTCTTAAACCGATGGAACGGTCTGGAACTTTCGGGGACAACACACCTAAGCCACTATTCTTTCCGATGGAACAAAGGTGAAAACATCTTCTCGGGGCAGAATACTCCCCAGCCACTATTCTATCCGGTGGAACGGAGATTAACACATCTTCTCTGAGCAAAACTCTCCTAAGCCACTATTGTACCCGGTGGAGCGGGAATGCATATGCATATAGAAAACATATCACCATGGTCCTGACTCATGCATTTTTCCACTTTAAATCATCAGTATATTTTCCATAGGTTGTAAAGGTAATGATGCAGGAGCATCCACTGAACATAATGACTGTCATATTCATTCTAATCCTCAAGGTAAGGAAGATGATTTAGCTTTCTTAATATTGGAGCCTATCATGTTAAATATTCTTGATAATTCTAAGATGCTTGACATTAAAAACCATTCAAGTTATTATTGTAGGTATGTTACATATTTGCAAGAAGATGATGTTCATACACATTGATGTGTACAAGTATTCCAAGGCATGCAAGACTATGACATACATGGGATGATACATTACAACAAGAGATAGAGTGATGATATTCATTATTTTTATAAACTTGTTGTAAACTCTAACCCTAAGTATATTTTATGTAAGTTAGGGTATGGCTATAATTTCATGTATGTATCTTAGTCTATTGTATAGCTTTGTAATATTAATCCTTTGTATCATTTAACCAATGATATTATGCTTTGGATTAAGGTTAATATGGGCTTAATTCAACCATGATTAATGGGCTGAATTAAGAAGGAAAACTCGACTGGTTTAAGCTAGCTCACCACCGAGTCTCCCTTCTCCTATATATACCTTTTGTGCACAACATTTGTATGCAGAATGAATAATAAGAACTTTGATAAAACTTTGAGCAAGAGAGCTAAAGTCTAATCGTCCCTTTTGGTTCTACATTGAGCAAGGAAGATCTGGGATAATCCTTCCTCAAAACTATCTTAAATCTCGACATATTCGAAGGTTATACAAATCTGTCAAGTACCTTCACTTGTATCTTCAATTTCTTCGTCCATAATCCACCAATTCACTTCATTCTTTTTGCATTAGATCGTGGGTGACAGCTTCTACTACAAATTTTGATCCAACCTTCTGTTACTTTGATAAAAAACCACATCAGGTAAGTTTTATTTCACGATGAGTAGGCACCCTACTATTCTCAACTAGTGGAACGGTTTGAAACTTCTCAGGGACAACACACCCGAGCCACTATTCTTTTTAGTGGAATGGAGATTAAAAACATCATCTCGGGGCAAAACTATAACACCCCCAAAATTTACTACTAAAAAAATTTCATTTTATTAAAAAGAATTAGCGGAAGCAAAATAATAAAAATGTGAATTCTAGGGATATTACCGCCACACTTAGTACCAGACTTGTTCACTCATACCGTTCCAGTACCAAGTGCTAAGGTTAAAAGAGTAAAATATATTTTACGAGAAATTCAAATATATTTAAATTAGAGTAGCGCAAGTAAACATTTTATAAGAATATAATCCACCAATGGTAGTTACAAGAACAAAGGTTACATTTACACCAAACATTAGAAGAGGAAGGATGAAATCCTAAAAGCCCAGATAATCCTTACGCTCTTTCCCATTGGCCCACTTGAATAACACCTGAAAACGCCCTGCAAGGGACATTGCCCATTGAATAGGTAGGTATAACACCCCCAAAATTTACACTTTTTTTTTAAACAAGACTTATACATTATAAACCGTTAAGTCTGGGGATGATACCGCCACACTTAGTACCAGACCAATTCACTCCTACCGTTCCAGTACCAAGTGCTAAGGCCAAGAAAAACTACACTTAACATTATTAAATAATCCAAATTCATAAATACGGAAATCAGAGTACGCATAATTCTTTACATAATTCGAAATACTAGCTATTGTTTTTTAGAGAAGAAAAATAGCAACATTAATAAAATTGTTTCTGAAGGCTCAAACATAATTAATAGATAACAAGGATAATAATCTTAATGGAAAAACCAGCCACGCCACTCCTAGGACATTGAATCCAGCCCAATCATCACTCGGCCCCACCTGATGTCCCATAGACATCAATGGCATCGAAATAAGAATCTCCTACCTACAATACATCAGACGAGCCTTCTACTCGTGGGAATGAGCAGCACCCATGAGAAGGGTGATCAGTACGCTACGTAGTGAGTAAGGTAACCGAGCACTAAGGCCAATACATAAGCACATAAAATCATGTAGGATAATATTAAACTTACAATTTCAAATCCACACATATAAATAAAGTCAACAGAGTATTATACAACTTATAAATGATCAAGCCTACACATAAAGATCCAAGTAGTCCAGATTAATTATTTAATTAATCTCTTATCGGAAATCTATTCATACCATGTTTTTATCAAAACCATGCGAGTACGAAAGCCCCCACTAATATAGCCGGTGGATCGGTCACACATAGGATATCATACCCTAACCACTATTTCTTACCGGTGGATCTGTTGGCCCCAGCTCACATGGCGTCCCACTGTAAGTACTTAGTGTCTTTTAGATGTCTTAGTAACTTAGGTGTTCGGTTTATTGAGTTCGGAGTCTGCCACTATTATAGCCGGTAGATCGGAGGCACATAGGGTATCATACCCTAACCACTATTATAGCTGGTGGATCGAAGGCACTTAGGACTATGCGTCCTAACCACTATTTCTAACCGGTAGATCGGTGGGACCCGACTCAATACTCTTCCACTTTACATAATTAGTGTCTTAAGTATTTTATTCAAAACTTTGCCTAGACATGCATGATTAACTCCCACTATTCTTATCCTCCATGCCCTAGTTGACCACACCAAGCCATGGTAACCATAACAACCCTAACTCCCATGCAAATCCTAACTCTCATGCAATCGTTAACTCCCATGCAACCATTAACTCCCATGCAACCATTAACTCCCACCATGCAAAATCCTAATACCACCATGTGAAACCCTAACACCACCATGTAAATTTTATTACAACCATGGGAAACCCTAACACCACCATGCAAACCCTAATACCCCTATGCAAACCCTAATCCCACCATACAAACCCTAATGCCACCATACAAACCCTAATACCACAATGCAAACCCAAACACTTCCATACAAACCCTAATACCATACAACGCATAACTCCATGCCAAACCCTAACACCACATTATTATGCTCCCCATCATTATTTTTACAAACCCTATCATGCATGTCTTATGGGCCACACCATACAATAATATCACAACTCCAACATATAATACACATGCCACAAATTAATGTACGATCTTACGTTAACGCCATATCATGCTACACATATGATAGATATACAAATACACATAAAATACATTATAGTTCACATTACATGGCATGCATGGCATATAAAACACATAAATACACAAACGGCATTAGTACTCCTTTACCTAAAATGTCACCGGTCTTGGAGCACGCTCCTATACCTCTTGAGGGCTTTGACTGGGCTCACCTATTATGAGGGAAAAAACTAGAATTAGGTTCCCTCCTAAAAATACTATTATTTACTAACTTATCCTAACACTTCGTTTTTAATTAAAATAATACTATACTAAAATTAACTATACTAAATAATACTAAAACTATTAATAATAATATTAATGTAATTTAAAACGAATGGTGATATAAATGTTTCTACCCTTCACCAAAATAATGCTACTAATGATAATAATAATAATAATAATAATAATAATAATAAAATATTAGTAACAATAATAATAATAATAGAAAAAATAATAATATAAGCTTAAAATTACAAGGTAGGGTTTTTGACCCTACCTCCAAATAATGTAAGTACTATTCAATAATAGTAATAATAATATTAATAACATATATTACTTATAATAATATTAAAAATAATAAAGATAATAATCATAATAATATTAATAATAGTAAAAATAGTAATAATAGTAATAAAAATACAAGGTGCGAATCCTAATTAAAATTTAGGGCTTCGGCCCTCCCTGGATAAATAATAATAATCATAACATAATAATACTAATACTAATAATAATAATAATAATAATAAAACTTATAATAATACAAATAAATACTTATAATTCGAAACTAACCCCCTAATTAATTCAAGACTACTCTCGACCCTGCCAATAAAATTTTCCATTAATATTACATCCAATAATAATAATAATAATAATAATAATAATAATAATAATAATAATAATAAATATAGAAATTTGAAATAAAATAGAATAAATTTAAATAAATAGGAAAGAAGGGCTAAGAGGGTCTAGGGTTTCACCTTGAGTTGGTGGAGATGGGTGGCACCGGCGGTGGTGCACGGCGGCGGCGGCGGTGGTCGAAAAAGAGGGTAAAAAGGGGAAATTTTGAGGTTTGAGAAGAAAGGGTGGAGGTTGAGGTGTTGGTGGTAGCCTAGGCTGAGAGGGGTAAAGTGAGGGTGGTGGCACGACAAGGGGCGGCGGCGCACGGTGGTAGAGGTGGCAGCTAAAAGTGAAAGATGAAGAAAAAGAGGGGAGGAGAAGGAGAAAAGAGAAAAGAAGGTTATAGCTAGGTGGAGGAGAATTAGTAGCAACTTTTGGGTGGTGCAGAAGGTAGTAGAAGTGGCGGATATGGTGCTGAATGGTGGCTCGAAGGTTGTGGGGGTAAAAATTTTAGTTTGATGGGCAGGGAACTTTGCACGGCTGTGGTGGCTCGTGCGAGAAGAATCGAGGGAGATGGGTGGATCAGATAGCTAGAGGGTGGTGTAGGGAAGATTTTGGTGGGAAGAGGTGGCAGCAAAGTTGGCTAATGGTGGCGAAAGGGTCTTCTGAAGTCAGTGTGGTGCATAGGTTTGCTCTTAGGGTTTCGGGGTAGGGTTCTAGGGGTCGGCAGGAGGGTATTGTATGTTGGGTTTGGGGTGGTAGGCGGCGTTAATCGGCCAGCGCAATTTTTGGTCGGGGTCGACCCTTCGCAAAGGAATAGGGAGAAATCGAGCGAGAGATGAGGAAAACAGATTATACCAAGTTGATCTGTGAGTCAAGGGGAAGATAAAGAGGGGGGAAACGGGCGGCCAAGTCAAGCGTGACCGGTAGTGCCATCTTTGGGGCTTGAAGGTATAGGTCGACGACGGAGGAGGAAGGAGGAAGAAGGAGGTGAACCAGTGGCCGGGGGAAAAGAAAAGAAAAAGGAGAAGAACCGGCCGGCTAGCAATGGTTATAAGATACATAAATGAAACAGGCGTTCCTAAGGAAGGAGGCACAAAACGCAGTGTCTCAGCTGCCGAAGGAAAGAAAAGAAAAGAACAGTGCTAGGCCGCAAGAGAAGGAAGGAAAAGGAGAAGGATTGGGCCGCACCACAGGCCCAATCGGCAAGAGAAGAAAAAGAAAAAGAAAGAAAAGAAAGAAAAAAGAGGGATGAAAAAGAAAAAGGAAAAAGGAAAATTTAAGTGGTTTGGGGTTAAACAAAATAATTAGAATATTTTGGGTATTTTAAATAGAAATATTAAAATAAAATAATATTAAATTTCCTTTTTAGGCTAATTTAGGATTTTTAAAGGATTTTTCCTAAATTCCTTTTTAATTAGCAAAAAGCCCAATTTTTCATTTATAAAAATATTTATAAATTCCTTATTAATTTTTCCTAAACAAATCCTTCCCATATCAAAAGAAATAATTAATTAAATTAATTCCTTAATAAATCATTATTTTATTATATTTCTTAAAATAAATATTTTTGGGGCATTTCAGCAGGGGCCCCACGAATAGAACCCTTTAGTACTATGGTACTGAGTAACCCTTTAAAACACACTTAAAGGTAGGCACGCAATGTAATACCACTATACCCATACATAACGACAGGTGTAAACATAATATTCAGATTCATACATTCATATATTTGACAAGTCAATCGGATATTAATGGTGCATAAGTAATATTCAATTTCGTGTATTTGCATACTTAACAAACCAACAAAATATTAATAGGCCATAATTAACAATCGATACTTTTGGGGCCTTAAGGCCATTAGTCTATCATTAATCAATCATCTCGGATTATAAAGATCCATGTGAGTACAGGAACCCCGCTATTATTCGTCGTTGGACCGGTCATGCAAGGCAAAACGCTCCTGGCCACTATTATTCGCCGATGGATCGGTCTGGCCTCGACTCACATGGTGTTCCACTGTAAGTAATTAGTGTATTTACCATGTCTTAGCTTCATTACGTTTGGTTTGATGTGCACGGAATCCCCCACTATTATAGCCGGTGGATCGGTCATGTAGGGAAAAATGCTCCTGGCCACTATTATTCGCCGGTGGACCGATCATGCAGGGTACCCCCGCTCTTAGCCACTATTATTTGTCGGTGGACCATTCTGGGTCCGGCTCAACAATCTTCCTCTTTAAGTGATTAGTATCTTATTTGTATCTTATTCGAAAGTATTTCACCCTAAACATGCATGGCTAACTACATCTACACTTATCCTCCCAAGAAGGGCTCGTCTCATATCTTGAGACTTCTGCACCTCCTAACTCGCCCCGACATCCTTCCCTTATTCCACTTACTCACACCCGGAGCCCAACTCCTAAGTGTGTGGGTCAAGCCCATTCACTGCCTTACCCTAGGGCTTTCTCCAAAAACCCTAATTTGGGCCTATGTGGCCCATCCTTCTCTGCCTTACACATCCCAAACTATTTCAACACCCCACACGTCACAACCCTTAGATCCAACCCTCACTTTCTACCCCCACTCATTCTCATTTATTTTTATTATTTTCTTTTTCTTTTTCCACCTTCTCAAATTAGGGTTTCATCCCAAACCCTAGTTCCTCCCATGTAACCCTATTTTCTCCCATTCTTTCATTTTACTTATGTCCCCCCTTTTATTCACCACTCATGGATCATGGATTATTTAGGTCATTCTTACCTACGTTAGCCAACTTACTTCCCCTTGGTTATCTTATTTTTCCCCTTTTCTTTTTCATGCCTTTCACCCCATATCCTGTTATTAAACATCCTAGCATGCATGTCCTAGAGGGTCACATCATATAACATCGTACACACAACATATATAATCATCATTCACATGCCATAAGGAAGTTACATGAGCATACATCCACTTCTTGTTGCACTACAAATGATTAATCATTTAGCATAAAATACACAATATGGCATAATACATGGCACATAAGGCATGTAACCCACACATAGTTGTTCTTTGCTACACCCTTACTCAACTTAGGTTACCAAGCTATCTCCCACACTTATTAGGCCACTAATCACCCTTTGTAATTGTTACACTTAATATATTTTCCATTTGGTTGGTTAGATTACCAATTTGCCCTTCTCCTTTATTATAATTAATAAATTGCCCTTTAGTTGGTCAAATTACCAAATTACCCCTTTAGTTGGTTAAATTACCAAATTACCATTCTCTATTATCATAATTACCAAACTACCCTTCTCCATCATAAAAATTACCAAATTACCCTCTAGTCGGTTAAATTACCGAATTGCCCTTCTTTATTATCATAATTACTAAACTACCCTTCTCCATTATCAAAATTACCAAATTACCCTTTAGTTGGCTAAATTACCAAATTATCCTTCTCTATTATCATAATTACCAAGTTACTCCTTTCCAATTCCACTTTACCCCTTTTTTTTACAAAATTACCATTTTGCCCTTTTACTTTCAAATTTACCATTTTACCCCTTAACTTCCAAAAATTACCATAATACTCTTTCACTTATAAAATTACCGTTTTACCCCTTTACATCTAAGATTACCATTTTGCATTTTAATTAAGGAATTACCATACCATTTTGCCCTTTAATTACGAAATTACCACTTTTCCCTTTTAATTATGAAATTACCATTTTGCGCTTTAATTATAAAATTACCATTTTGCCCTTTAATTACAAAGTTACCATTTTACCCTTTAATTACAAAATTACCATTTTACCTCTTTACCTCCAAAATTACCAATTTACCCTTTACTTCTAAAATTACCAATTTATTTTTTTACTTACAAAATTATCATTTTACCATTTACTTCCAAAATTACCAATTTACCATTTTCACTTACAAATTACCATTTTACCCCTTATTACTCCACTTATACTAAATTATTATCACCACATGAATTACTAGCATTAATAACCCATTCTCATTATCTAACTCCTCAACTATTATATTTAATATAATACTCATTAACACCTATACACATTATGCCACATTCTTGTACAATACATATTACTAAAATACCCCTAGGGCTCACAAGAATATTAACCATGCATTAATGGTCACAATAGTATAACACAACATGGATAAACACTTAACATTTTCATTAATAACCAAAATCTTACCTTAAAAAATATTTCCATAAATAGAATATAATCTAACATACTCCTTTTTTATCGATCAACACGTGGAAGTACGTATATTACATTAAACAACATATATCAAGCATAATAACATATTAAAAAGCCTAATGTGCTAACATACGTTATCCATGTATTTAAGTGGGGTTTAACGGTCACCTTAATTAGCACAAAAACAAACCTTACTAGTATTCCAGTTAAAGGTTCAAGCTTTGATTAGCAAAACCAACACCTAAAAATAATATCAATATGTATTATATTAGAAATAAGGAAAGCCAAGCATAAGACTTTATAAAATTCACTTAATGAAATAATTAACTTAAATATTATTATACCTTAAATTTTTTTTAAAAAAATGGGCCAAGAAATGCAGTAGCTCATCCTGCTTATACAGCATGAGCTGCATGCAAAACAATAGGGTGGTGGCTCAAAATGGCATAAAGAGAAGAAGAGAAAATCAATTTCGGATTAGGGTGTTTAGGCTAAGAAAAATGGTAGATGGGGGAGGATTTGGGGCAAGGGAACGGTGCAAAAGTGGAGAGGGGGTGTAGGTGGTTGTTGGGGATGGGTTGACGGTGGCCAAGGGCGGTGGCAGCGAGGCCACGAAGGTGGCTGCTGAGATGGGTCGAGATGGAGGTGCTGAGGAGGAAGGAAAAAGGAGGGGAAAATAAAGGCCTACAGGTGGTGGTTTCGGCCAAAGGGGGTTTGGAGGTGGTAGAGAGGGGGTTGTAGGGATTGGTTTGGTGGCTCAGGTGACGGCAGAGGCGGCAAAACGGCGGTGTAGGGTGGCTGCCAAGAAGGGAGAAAAAGGAGAGAAAAAGAAGAGGGGAGGAAGAAAGAGGTTGTAGGGTGGCTTAAGGGGTGTTGTGATGGTTCAGGGGTGAGGTAGAGGGTAGCAAGAGGTGGTGCATGTGGCTAGTTCGGCGGTGGCAGCGGCGGAGTGGGGTGGGGCGGCGAAGCAAAAACAGGGTGAGAGATGGGAGGAGAAGAAAGGAAGGAAAAGAAGATCGAGGAAGGCATGGGAAACTCGAAAAATGGCAGAATGAGGCAGGGAGGGAAGAACAAGAAGAACAGGGAGAGAAAGGAGGGGACAGGGAGGCTCGGTAGGGCGGCGGCAGGGTGGTAGAGGCATGGGAATTGCAGGGAGAGGGAAGGAAAAGAAGGGGTATGGCAGGGCATGCGCGAGGGGAGAGAGAGATGGTGGGGCTGGGATGGGGCAGAGAAATGGCAGGAGAGAGAGAGATAGGGAGATCAATAGGGGAGAGGGTTACAGGTAGGGTGGCTGGGTATGGCGTCAGGGAAAGGAAGAAGAAGAAAGAAAGAGGAAGGGAGGGTTGCATGCAGGCATGCAGGCTAGCGAGGGGGAAGAGGGTGTGGGCAGGCCCATTCTGGGGAGAAGGGGAAAGAAAAGAAAGGAGGGAGGCAGGACGGGCTCGTGAGGGAGAAGGAGAGGGAGGAAGAAAGGAAAAAGAAAAGGGAAAATGGCATAAAATAATTTAATTTAATTTATAAAATAATAAAATGTAATACTTTTGGGTGATAAATTTATTTAATAATTTAATTTAATATAATTACAATATATGGGTTTAAAAAAAATAATTTTAGTAAAATAATGGTTTGAAAAATTATTTAAATAATAAGAGTATGATAAAATAGCAAAATATTTATTTTAATTTATGAAATATTTATATTTAATTTTATGTACTCAAAAGTCCATAAAATAATTTAATTAAATAGATTTAAAAGCTAATTTATCCCAAATAAAGTTATTTATTAAATTATAGGCTTTTAAAAATTCAGGGGATTACAAGAACGCTCCCGAGCCACTATTATATCTAGTGGAATGAGAATACATACATACATACATACATACATACATACATACATATATATATATATATATATATATATATATATATATATATATATATATATATATATAGATTTGGGACAAATAATTATCATGGCCCTAATCACATGCTCTTTCACTTTAAGTGATTAGTATTTTATTTAAGATTGATTCTCAAGTATAGAACACAGTCAAACATATATGCATATAATATAGGTCTAAATCCTTAAATCTTGTCAAACCCTAAATACACTTCCTTTAGGGTTCATTCTCCCATATTAGTTGTTCTACTCATATTATATTATGTCATCACCCAAAACCCATCATTAGTATCACACCCAAAAATCACAACCTAATTCCCATAAGCTTGCTTCAGTAATATCATCCCGATATAAATATTAATTTCCGAAGTATCCAAGCCCAAATCCCATAGAATTGTCATAACATTTAAAATGAAATTTTCATCATTTCTAAATCCAATAGATAATCTCTAATCCCTGAAAATGGAATAATAACATTAACATCTCAAGATGACTTGCCCCAAATTTACTATTAAACATGTATGAACCCCAAATAATGATAATATTCCCATGAATTACTCAAGTTGTTATTGTCATAATTTAAGTCTCCTAACACATAAATTACCAAAACTTCCTTAATATCCCATAATGACGAAGTTACCCTTTAAGCACAATTAGCACCTTTATTTTATAAAATCTTATACCTTCTATACATATTATTTTTCCAAGTCCTCATTCATCATCATACCTCATGAGAGACCTTAAGCCCATTGACCACAACTCACTCAACCCACATTTCATTCTTTAAGTCATAAATTTCACCAATATGACATTATCATTATTTAATCCATAATTCATACCTTAAGTTATATTTTCAAAAATATGACGTCCTCATCATTCAACCCATATTTCATACCTCAAAATATAATTTCACAAATATGACATTGTCATCATCCCACCCTTATTTCATACCTTAAAATATATTTTTACAAATATAACCTTATCATCATTCAACCCATATTCCATACCATGGATATATTTCCATGAGTGTGATATTGTCATTATTTTAACCATAGATATATTTCCACAGGTGTGATATCATCATCATTCAACCATAGATATATTTCCCCAAGTATGATATCATCATTATTCAACCATAAATATATTTTTATTAGTTTGATATCATCATTATTCAACCATAGATGTATTTTTCCAAGTGTGATATCATCATTATTCAACTATAGATATATTTCCCCAAGTGTGATATCATCAATATTCAACCATAGATATATTTCCATAAGTGTGATATCATCATTATTCAACCATAGATATATTTCCATAAGTGTGATGTCATCATCATTCAACCATATTCCATGCTATAAGATGTATTCTCACAAATATGTGATTATCGTCACAAATCATAACATAATGATATCTCTTCCCAACTCTTATTTTCTTTCAATATAACATTCCTATCAGCACAAATTGTTAATATAAACATATAATGCATAATACAACAACAATATCATGGAAGACACATTTATCCATACAAACAAATATCATCAAAAGTCCTAAGCATCGAATAGTATCCTTACCAACTAGGACACCGGACTTTAAGCACGCAAATCCTAGACTTCCTCCAAGATCACCAGAAAATCACCTATGAAAACAAGATAAAATATGATTAGGATCGGAGGTCAAAAATTAAGAGGGAGATCATGGTAGAGAAGGATAAAAATGGAACTTACCGGATTCAAATGGAAAATTGAATTGTATGGAAGTGTAGAAGAATATGTGGTGGAGCTATGGTTAAATTTTGGTAGTGTTTGGACAAGATTTGGGGTGAAAATAGGGTTGCACGGCTAAAATGGGAAGTTGCATGGCCATATAGAATCAGGCTAAGAGAAACAGTTATGCACGATCAGACGGTGCAAGGGTTGCACGGCTATTTAGTAGGGGATTTTAAGCATTGCACGGTCGTGTGGTAGGTCATGTACCGACCGTGCACACTACGACGCTGTAACAAACGCGAGAGAGAAGAAGGGAAAAGAGGTGGCGATCGGTGGCGATGGCCGACAACAGCGAGGAGGAGGGTTAGGATGACATTGGTGGTCGGTCCACTGGCCAAAGGGTGGCGAGTGGTGCACGGTGGTGGGAGATGGTGGTGCAAAAGCTAAAATAGGGAAAGGAAGGGGAAGAAGAAGAAGAAAGGGAGAAGAAAGGAAGGAGAAGGGTGAGGGAGCTTGGTAATGGCTCTTTGGCACAAATATTAGTAGAGTGAGGCAAAACCAAAGAGAAATAGTGAGAGTTTGAGGTATATATATATATATATATATATATATATATATATATATATATATATATATATATATATATACATATATTCATGTGTGCTTGTGTGGTATGATTCGGGAAGGAGAAAAAGAATAGGGGTGGCATGAGATGGAGAGGATGGTGATGGTGCAGCTGCAAGTTGATGATGATAGTGATGGTTGCAGAGGATGCCTAGGGTATGGTAGTAGCTGCAAGGTGAGGGTGGTGATGGTTGATCGAAGTATTGCATGAGAAGAAGAAGAATAGCAGGGGAGATGGGTGGTGTGCATGGGGGTGCAGGTCTATAAAGGTGGGAGAAGGAGAAGAAGAAGGAGAAAGGTGATGGGTGATGGGTGATGGATGAGGGAGCAGAAAGGTGATGGGTGGTGGTGCAAGTAGATGGTGCAAGTGGATGGTGTAAGAGTTGTAGCATGAGGTTGGCGGGAGAAGGAGAAGAAGGAAAGAAAAAAAAAAGAAAATGAGAAAGGGGTGGGGGAATTAGTTTCGGGTGATTTTAGATTAGCTAAAGGTAATTAGGATTAGCAGAAATTTTAGCAGATTTGATTTCAGTTTACGAATTACGGTTTATCAAAGTTAAGGTTTTTAGAATCGGTTAATGTTTCGGGATTAAGGATAGGTTAAGGCAAATATCAGATTTATTGATATTAGCATTAGATTAGGGTGCTAATGATGCAAGATTAGGCTAAGTAAATTTTTGGGGTATTGCAACCTCCCTCCTTTCTTTTCTTCCTTCCTTCCCCCCGATTGGGTCAACCCAGTTCTCTCTTTTTTCCTCCCCCTCTCCCTCACACACAGGCCGACCAGCTCACCTTCCTTTCTCCCTGCCTGACCAGCCTTCCTTCTTTCTTCTTTCTCCTTCTTCCTTCTTCTTTGACGTCGACCGCTGCACACCGCTTGTAATTCTAGCCTATAATCACCACCTCTACCACCTTCCCTTTTTAGCCCACCACCTTGCTTTCTCCCCCATCCTTTTATTCCCCTTTTTAGACCAAACCAACTCCTATAAACCCTCACATGCCCTATTTTCCCTTCTTCTCCTCCTCTTCTTTCCACCCTATGTCTTGCCCTCCTAGACCCTACCTAACTGGCCATACCTGCTCTCTCCCACCCTTCCCTTTTCCTCTCCTTAACCTCCCTTCTCTACCCATTTTTTGAGCCTCCCTCCTCCTGACTGAGCCTTCTTCTCATCTCCTTTCCTTCCCTTGTATTTTCTCTACCACCGTCAACCGCCGTTGCCACCA
This sequence comes from Tamarix austromongolica, assembly GCA_039764185.1. Taxonomy (NCBI): domain Eukaryota; kingdom Viridiplantae; phylum Streptophyta; class Magnoliopsida; order Caryophyllales; family Tamaricaceae; genus Tamarix; species Tamarix austromongolica. The sequence continues at coordinate 60,366,777 of CM077808.1, read as the reverse complement.
CCCAACCAACCACTTGCACCACCTCCTGCCACCCCCTCCCCCGGCGAGCCCCCTACAGCCACCCTTCTTTCTCTTCTTTTTCTTTCCCCTCTCTCAGCCTCCACCTTGCTCCACCATCGTTTGCCGCCATTCCACTGTCTTCAGAGCCACCAATCTACTCCCCAACACCTCCTCTACCACCCCGCATCCTCCCTTTGGCTGAAAATTCCCAGCTACCCCTCCTTTCTCTCCATCTTTTCCCTTTTTTCTCCTCCTCCGCCCAACCTTCGACCCATTTTTTCCCAACCTGCAGCCGCCCTGAGCCTCTAATCACCGATCCCCAACCACCACCTATACCCCCACTCCACCCCTGCACCCAACCTCTGTCCTAACTCCCCTCCACTTACCCTCCTCCTAACCCCAAAACCCTTACCCGAACCAGCCTCCCTCCATTTTCCCAACTCCCTCCTTCGAACCCTTCCTCCTTAATTTATACATGCAACTCACGATGCATAAGCACCTTGAGTCTCGCCTCCATTTCTAGCCTAAATTTAATTAATTTTAAGGTATAAAAATAGTTGGTATTAATATATATTAATTAAGCTTTTGATATAAAAATTATTCCTTTGATTTTCTACTTCCATTATGCTAATTTTTTATATTTTTTTAGAGATTGATTTTTACTAATTAAAGCTTCAGCTTTTAGGGTTACCAATAAGGTTTTATTTTTTACGAGAAATAAGGTAACTGTTAAACCTTACTAAAACGTATAGACATACGTATGCTAGCACATTAGGATTTTTAATATGTTTATATATATATGATATATGTTGTGCCCATTTGTTATGTTATGTTATGTACAATATGTTATGATAATGTGGCCATTTGTTGCATAAATATTGTTATTATGGGCCCTAGGGGCATTTTAGTAATATTTCTTAAGTAAGAGTGTGGCCTAAATAAGTGTAGGTGGTAATGTGTATTAAAGTTAAATAATAATAGTTGGTGGAGTTGGATAATAGGTATGAAGCATTAATATTAATATTTTATGTAGTGATGGTATTTTAATAAAAGTAATATAATAAGGGGAAAATGGTAAATTATAAGAGTAAAGGGGGTAAAATAGTAAATGGATAAGTAAGAAGGGCATTTTAGTAATTTTACATGGAAAGGTGGTATGTTGGTAAAGTTTGTAAAGTAAGGAGGTAAAATGGTAGTTTAATAAATGAGAAGGGCATTTTAGTAATTTAACATAAAGAAAAGGGGTATGTTGGTAATTTGGTGTAAAGGAAGGGTATTTTGGTAATTTAATAAGGTATAAGGGTAAAATGGTAATTTGGTGTAAAGGAGTATTTTGGTAATTTAAAAAGGTAAAAGGGTAAAATGGTAATTTGGTATAGAGGAAGGGTATTTTGGTAATTTGTAGAAAAAGGGGCAAAATGGTAAATATAATAATGAAGAAGGGCAAAATGGTAGTTATAATAATGAAGAAGGACAATTTGGTAATCTAACTAGCCAAATGAAAAATCTGACAAGTGTAACAAGTATGAAGGGTGATTTGGTAACTTAATAAGTCTAAGGGGGTAATTTAGTAATTTGGATAAATATAAAGGGTTATAGAGTAATTTAGACAAGTGGAAAGGTAAATTGGTAAATTAATAAATATAAGAGGTAAAGATGGTTATTTAACAAGGATGGATGATAATTTGGTAATCTAACACGAGTAAGGGGCAATTTGATAATTATGCGACATGGAAGGTAATATGATAAATTGGCAAACAAAAAGGGATGACTTAGTAATTTTACAAGTAAGAGGTATTTCAGTAATTTGTAAAGATGATAGGGGTAAATCAGTAACTTGTATTTAACATATTAATCGGTTAAAAGAGTTTCATAATAAGACACAAGTAGCATTGAATAATAATATAAGGGTATTTGATAAGTCAGTGAGTATCACAAGAACATAGCATAACCTAGGGTTGAATGGATGATTAAGGGGGGTGACATGGTGTCATATCACAATTATGCAAAGGGTGTCTGGTTTGTTAGTGTGCATGGAACTATGTGTTGGATATGTTAAAGTATGTATTAGAGTTATGTGTGCCATGATCATTCAATGTGAACTAACCAGACTCTAAGACCGTATTGTGATCATGATGTGATAAATCCTCTATGGCATATGATGAAATACCTCAAAATCCTAATTTAGGAATTGTAGCAAAATAAGGATTTATCAGGGAAATTAAGTAAATAAATTACCATATTAAAATAAAAGGAAATTAATTAAGGCAAAAAAAGGAGAAAATAATAAATAAATTATTTAGGAAATTTTGGACATTTTGCTAATTAACATGGAAGTTAAGGAAAATTTTCCCAAAATATCCAAATTAATCTAAAAAAGAATTTAATTATTATTATATTAATAATTATTATTAATTTTAAATATTCAAAAAAAAATACCAAACACCAAATATCCCAACCCATTCATTTTCTCCTCTTCCTTTTTCCCTTTTTTCCTTTTCTTTCCTCTCTTCCTTTTTCTTTCTTTCTCTCCTTCTCCTTTCTTCTTTCTTTCCCCATCCCCCCGATTGGGCCAGCCCGCACAGCCTAAGCCCTTTCCCCTTGGCGTGGCCCAGGCCCGCGTGACCTATTCTTACTCGCCTGTTTCCCTTGGCTAGCGTCGAACCGGTTCCCTATTTTCTTTTTCTTTTCTCCCCCTGGACCGCCTGGTCCTCCCCCTTCACTTTCTTTCTTCTTCCCCGCAAAGCTGCAGCCTGACCTACATCTCTGTGCACACAGGCCACCCCCTGCACCGCAGGTCGTCCTTCCCCACCCCTCTCCCTGTCATTTTCTTTCCTATTTTTGACCCTAACAAGCCCCATAGCTACCCTCCATGCGTGCCTCCCCTTTCCTTTTCTCACGCCCCTCCCCGACCTAACCTGCCATGGCAGGATTGCATCGCCTGCCACCGTCGGCCGGTGGTCCTGCCACACCTTCCCCACTTGTCATCTTCCCCTTCGTCGTTTTCCCCCTCAATTAGCCTATAAATACCACCCATGGACAGTCATAACCGAGCTTCTTTTCCACAGCCCAGAAATCCAGATTTTTGCCACTACCCAAACAAACCCTTATTCCGCCACCATTGGCGACCTCCGCCGCCAACTCCGCCCATCAAATCCTTCCTTGCACCACCCCATACAGAACTAAACTTCCCTCCTTCCTCGATTTGACCTGCACAAGCCACCCCGGCCGTACAAAGTCCGCTTCCCGATCAGCCCTCACCAACCCCGCGCCTCCCCTTGCACCGTCGTCGGCCGCCAATCTTGCCACAACCAGCACCTCCTCCACCCTCCAAAACATCTAGGGGACCTTCTGAAATACCCCAAAAATTTCTAATTTTAAAGATTATATTTAAATAAGGTTTTATTATAAAAAAAATAAATTAAATAAATTATTTTATTTAAAATAAGAAGGACAAAATAGTTTGAAATTAATAATAATTTTATAAATAATTTAATTGAAGAAAATTAGGGTGTTTTACTAATTAAAATAGAATTTATGGAAAATATTTTAAAAACCCTAAATTAGCCTAAAAAGGGAATTTAATATTTTTATTAAATAAATATTTTATGTTAAATACCCAAAATATTCTAATTAATTTATTTAAACCCAAACCTTAAATTTTTCCTTTTCTTTTCTTCTTTTTCTTTCTTTCTTTCTTTTTCTTCTTTCTTCCACGGTTGGGCCTGGACACGGCCCAACCCACCTTCTCTTCCTCTCCCCGCGGCCCAACGTCGCTGGCTGTCCCTGCATACGTCCAAACACGACGTTTTTTCCTTCTTAATACCGAGACATTGCGTCTCGTTTAATGAAGGAGTAACTGGCGCCAACCGGCCCAGTTCTCCCCCTTTTCTTTTCTTTTTCCCGGCCGACTGGTCCACCTCCCTTTCTCCTTCCTTCTTCCTCCTTTCTCCTCCATCAATGTGGCTGCAGCTCCCGACCCCAACAATGGCGTCGCCGGCTATAGGGACTTTGACCGGCCGTTTCTTGCCTCATTGTATTCCCCTTGACTCGAGGAACAAATTGGCATAACTCTCGTCCATTATCTCTCGCCCGTTTCCTCTCTCCTGCCTCGCAAAACTTCGATCCAACCCAAATGATTGCCGACCAATTATTGCCGCTGGCCACCCAAATCCTCGCACCTAATACCTTCCTGCCGACCCCCAAAACCCTATTATCCCATCTACCATCTATAAATAGCCTAATTGTACGAGTTTTGGAATTTTTTTCCTCACCTGAAACCCTAAGCGAGGGCTGCCGCCACCGTGACTTCCGACGCATCTTCCGCCACCGACAGCCAACCTCAGCACCACCGCAGCATCTCAAATTCTTCCCTGCAATTTCTTCTAGCTAACTAAGCTCCCCAGATCCTTCAATTCTTCTCGCACGAGCCGCCATAGCCGTGCGAAATCTCTTGCCCACCGCGCAGAAATCTATAACCAACAACCTTTAAGCCGCCATCCGTCGCCTTTACTGCCACTTCTATTGCCCTCTGAACCACCCAAAAATTCCCTCTAATTCTCCTCTACCTAACCACAACCTTCTTTTCTTTTTTCCCTTTCTCATTCTCTCTTTTTCATCATCTTTTTCCCTCTTAGACTCTTTTCCCGGCCACCGCCGTACACCACCGCCGGTGCCGCCCATCCCCGCCGACTCAAGGTGAAACTCTAAACCTTCTTAGGCCTTAATTACTATTTATTACAATATATTATGTTTTTATTTCAATTATTAGTAATTGTTCAAATACAATAATTATTTCTATTCTATTATTAATATTATTATTAAACATAATATTGATGCCAATTTTTACTTGCAGGGTATAGAGTAGGAATGAACTAATTGTGTTGTTAGTTTTGAATTTTAAGTTATTAATTGAATTATTATATGTTTTATTATCATTCTTCTTCTTATTATTATTAATATTATAATTATTAGAATAGTTATTATTATCATTTTATTAATTATTCTGGAAAATCTTAAGCCCTAATTTTGTATTAACATTCGCACTTATGTATTTTATTATTTTTATTTCTATTTTTTTAACCATAAATAATAATATTAGTATCATCTCTATTATTTTAATATTATTATATATTATATTAATTTATTATTTATTTATGTTAATGAATAGTAGGTAATTAATTAGAGGCAGGGTTAAAATCCCACCTTAAAATATAAGGCTTATATATTACTATTACTATTATTATTATTATTCTTAATATTATCTTTATTTATAATATTTAGTTGTTATTAAAGTTATATTATTATTATTTTCATCCTTACTAATATTATTTTGGGTGAAGGGTAGAGACCCTTATATCACCCTTTTGTTTTAAAGTTCATTGGTGTTATTATTAGTTTTTCTACTAGTATTTCGTGTAGTTAATTTTAGTATAATAATATTTTAATTAAAAATAAGGTCTTGGGATAAGTTAGAAATAATAGCATTCTTAAGAGGAAACCTAATCCTAGTATTTTCCCATAGTAGGTGAGCCCAATCAAAGCTCTCAAGTAATATAGGAGCGTGCTCCAAGACCGGTGACATTTTAGGTAAGGGGCGCTAAGGCCTTTTGTGTATTGTGTGATTTTGTATGCCATCTATGCCACATGGTATGAATTATAGTGTACTTCATGTCTATCTTGTATAATTATTATGAATGTAGCATGATATGGAATTTGAGACTTGATTGAGTAAATAATTATGGCATGAGAATGATGTGAATGTTATGTTATTGATATGGTATGATGTGGCCTAAGACATGCATGGTTGGATTGTAAAATAATAATGGAGTTGCATGATGTTAGGATTTTGCATGGAGTTGCATGGTGATAGGGTTGCATGGAGTTGCATGTTGTTATAAATTTGTATGGAGTTGCATAGTGTTAGGATTCTGCATGGAGTTGTGTAGTGTTAGGGTTTGCATGGGAGTTAGGGTTGCATGGGAGTATGGTCTACGTGGAGTCAGGGTTTGCATGGGAGTTAGAATTTTTCATGGAAGTGTGGTCTAGGTGGGGTCAGGGTTTATATGGGAGTTAGGGTTTTGCATGGAAGTGGGGTTACGTGGAGTTAGGGTTTACATGGGATCTAGGGTTGCATGGAATTAGTTATGCATGTCTGGACAAACTTTTGTGAATAAAATATTTAAGACACTAACCATTTAAAGTGAAAGATTTTTTAGCCGGGTCCAAACCGACCCACCGGTCAGAAATAGTGGTCAGGGCTTTACCTAATAAGTGACCGGTCCACTAGCGAATAATAGTGGTGTGGATTTTGTCCCGCAAGTGTCCGGCCCACCGGCAAAAATAGTGGGGTGACTCGAGCTCAATATACACAAACCATAGTTTGCTAAAGGCACTTAAAAGATATTAATTACTTACAGTGGAACATCATGTGAGCAGGAACCAGACCGATCCATCGGTCAGGAATAGTGGTATGGACTATTGTCCCGCAAGTGTCCGGTCCACCGGCGAACAATAGTGGTGTGGACTTTGTCCCGCAAGTGTCCGGCCCACCGGCTATAATAGTGGGGTGTTCCTGTGCTTACATGGTTTTGATAAAAGGCATGGTGTGTATCGACTTTTGATAAAAATATTAATTAAGTAATTAATCCGAACTATAATTGGGCCTTTGTACTTTTACCTGAATGATCGTATGCATGTATGTTATGGTGCTAGTCTCTATGATTTCTTGTTATCCTGTATTATTTTATGTGATTATATGTTGGCCTTAGTGCTCGGTGACCTTACTTAGTACGTAGCGTACTAATCACCCTTTTCATGGGTGCTGCTCATTCCCACGAGTAGTATGCCCTTCTGATTTTGTGCAGGTGGGCGAGACATCAGTCAGGGCTGTGTGTTGAGTTTGTTTGGCTCGAAGTTCGAGAGAGTTGTGGCCATATTTCAATCTTTATGTGATTCTATTCTTTTGTTAATCTTTCATCGGTTGTAAGTTTAATTCTATTTTGGAAATGAGTTATAATTATTTATGCGTACTCTGATCTTGGGGTTATAATCTTTCTAGTTCTTTTATGAACTTTTGGTTTGAATTTAATGTTAATCTTTTCTTCTAGCCTTAGCACTTGGTACTGAAACGATCGGAGAGAACTGGTTTGGTACTAAATGTGGTGGTAACATCCCCAGAATTCACAGGTTTTAAGTGTTTCTATTTTAATTGCTTCCGCTTTAAAAAAAAGTAGTGAATTTTGGGGTGTTACACCTTCCCCTACCTCCCCATACCTCCAGCTCTCCCTGTCTCCCTCTTCTTCCCCCTTCTCCACCTCTCACCACCTTCGGCCACCGCACCAACCTTCTTGCGCCGCCACTTCCAGCTGCACAACGACCTCCATTCCACCCCTCTCCACCTAACACATCTCCCACCACCTCAAACACCCTTCCACTTCCTCTCCTTTAACCTACATGTCCATCTTTCCACCTCTCTTCCTCCTCCACGGCCGTCGTTGTCGCCGGTTCCGCCACCAACTTTAGGTGGTACTCCAACTTCCCCAGCCCTTAAACTATTTTCTATAAGTGTTAATAATTTTTAGTAACACTGCTAGTATTATCCTTAATATTACTATTATTATTATTATTAGTGTTGTATTATTCTTACTATTACTATTACCATTATTAATATTATTAGCATATATCACCTTTATTACCTAACCTAATTTCAGAAATATTTATAACTATGGCATGTTACTTAAAAGGGTTACAACTTTAGTACTAACAAAGTGATCTTTATTATTATTAATATTACTACTACCACTACTAGTATTACTATTATTATTTTCTTACTAAATCTAACTTGGCCATCATCGCTAAGACTACCACTAAGATGATTTCTAGGACCTTCATTAATGTTATCCTTAAGATGAGAACTATTATTATTATTATTGTTGTTGTTGTTATTATTATTATTATTATTATTATTATTATTACTACTACTACTACTTAACCTTACCTTATGATTTTCCTAACCAGTATTATTATTATTATTATTAATGGTCTACAACCTTAGTGTTATTGTGATTAGGATTTTCCCTTGTTGTTACTATTACTATTGCTATTATTATTATCCTCACTATTATTCCTACTATTATTACTAATGCTAGCTTTGGCCTATAATTATTATCTTTATTATTATGGTAAATATTTGAACCCTTATATTACTATTACCATTTTTATTATCATTACTATTAGTATTATTCTTAACACTATTATTATCATCATCATCATCATCATTATTATTATTATTATTATTATTATTATTATTAATGCCATTATTATTATTATTATTATTATTAATGCCATTATTATTATTATTATTATTATTATTATTATTATTATTATTATTATTATTATTATTATTATTAGTACTACTACTACTACTACTACTACTACTATTACCATTATCATTATCGTTATTTTCCTGCTAATATTGTTAATACTAACCTTGTCTATTATCACTTTTATTTATTAATATAAATATTTGAACCCTTATATTATTATTATCTTTTCGGTTACTATAATTATTGTTGTTATTATTATTATTATTATGCTTAACATTATCATTATTATTATTATTACTATTACTATTATTATTATTATCACTATCATTATTACTATTTTTATTATTATTAATGTTATTTAAACCGAAATTGGCATGTTACCATTTTGTTACTACAAAAGAAGAATATTCAACCTTAGTATTATTATTATTATTATTATTATTCAAATATTGCTAATATTATTCCTAATGCCTTTGTTACTAACATTAGTACTATGGTATTATTATTAGTTATTACTTTTATTATTGTTATTATTTTGTTACTATTATTGTAACAAAAACATTTGAACTCTTATATTATTATTATTTCAAATATAACTATTATCATTATTATCTTTAGCAATATTAGTACTTTGTCAGTATTGCTATTATTATATTATTATTTTAATCATAACATTATTATTAGCCTTAGCCTTAAAAACAATAGGGCTTCTATTTGTAGGGACGTTAGTATTACTATTATTATTATTATTATTATCACTATTTTGCTATAACTAGTATTAGGAGAAATAAAGCTACCAGGTTTGATGATGTAAATATAGCTACAAATATTAAAATAAATATAATTTGACTAGTAATATCTAGTAGGCTAACTTGAAGATAAAAATTCTAGTTTTCACGTGTAATGCTTCCTTTAATAATAATAACCCTAATCTTAGACTTAAATAAGGAATAATAGTACTTTTGGTAGGAGGGAATCTAATCCTTGGTTTTTCCTCTTATAGGTGAATCAATCCAAAACCCTAAGGAGGCATAAGAGCGTGTCCCAAGCCCGTCGTCGTTTTAGGTAAGGATGTAGCTAAGGTCCATGTGTGTTGTATGACTTGTATGCCTTAGATGCTATATATCATGCTATATCGTATATCATATGATTGTCATTAACTTGTCTTATGTGTAGTGCAACTTGGAGTTGAGGTATATTTGTATGTGTTTTCTTATGACATGAGTATGATATGTATATATAGTGATTATGGTTTGATATGATATGGCCCTATGTTAGGACAATTGATAATGTGATATGGGAATGAAAGGATAAAAATAAAGAAAGTGGGAAGTGAGTTTACTAAGGGGATATGAGGTTGACCAAATTACCTCCTAATCCATGAGAGGAAATTAAAGAGGAAGAAACAACCAAAATGAATGAGAGATGGGAACCATGCATAGGAATCCTAAAAATTTGCATGGGGACTTTGGGTGTTTGCATGGGGATGATCCTTACGTGAGAAAAGTTATTTTAGGGTGTAAATGAGCTAAGGGAGAATTGTGGAGTGATTGGAGACTTGGGATGAAAAATAGTATATAGGTTGGCTTAAGGGTATATAAGGGACCCGATTAAGGTTTTGGGAGGAAGTAGTAATCTGGAAAATGTGGAAATAAAAATGATTAAGGGAGAGTGGAGTATGGGTTAAGAGTGAGAATTTATTATATAAGGGGTGATTATGAGTGCCATGGGAGATAAGAGATATTGGGTGGAAAAGAGAGAGGTTACTTGTGGGAGAAGAAAGGTACTAGGGTTGAAGTGACCAACTAGGGTTTTTCAGTCCATGTGGAATCGAGGGGTAAAGCAATATGATTTAGGATTGGATCTAAATGAGATAAGGTGTGGGACGATAAATGAAGTAATGGTAGTGTAAGTGAGAGAAAGTTGGACCACATAGGTCCAATTAGGGTTTTCAAGGGAAACCCCCAAAGGGTGATAGTAGGTGGAGTGGATGTCATGAGGTGATGGGCCTAACCCACACCCTTAGAAGTTGGATTTTTCATTATGTGTAAGCGTAAGGGGGAATGGATGTCGGGGCATGATAAGGGGCGCAGGAGTCTCAAGATATAGGACGGGCCCCCTTGAGAGGATAGAGGTAGAATGTTGGAGGCATGCATGTCAAGGGTGAAATACTTATCGAATAAGACACGAATAAAATACTAACCATTTAAAGAGAAAGACTGTTGAGCCTAGCCCAGACCGGTCCACCGGCTAATAATAGTGGCTAGGAGCCGAGGTGCCCTGCATGACCGGTCCACAGGCAAATAATAGTGGTCAAACGCATTTTACCCTGCATGACCATTCCACCAGCTATAATAGTGGGGGTTTTCTGTGCTCAACAAACGAAACATAATGATGATAAGACATGGGAAATACACGAAGTAATTATAGTGAAACACCATGTGAGTCGGAGCCAGACCGTTGTACTGGTTAATAATAATGGCCAGGTGCATTTTGCCCTACATAATCGGTCCACCGGCGAATAATAGTGGCCAGGAGAATTTTACCCTGCATGACCGGTCCACCGGCTATAATAGTGGGGTTTCCGCACTCACTTGGATTGATAAAGACTATGATGTGAATCGACTATATTTACCAGAGATCTAAAGAATAAGTCTATCCGGACCGTAGCTGGCCTTCATCATCTGTATTACTACATGCTACTTATGTGACTATGCCATGTATGCTATGTTGTATGTTTTGTATGTTTGGCCTTAGCGCATATGTTACCTTACTCAGTACGTAGCGTACTGATCACCCGTCTCATGGGTGCTTCTCATTCCCATGAGCAGAAGACCCGTCTGAGTTTGTGCAAGTAGGGGACGACGTCTTCAATGTATACGACACTTACGAGGCGTCTGTTGGGGCTGAGCATTGAGCCTAGACCTGACCTGGGAAGTGAGAGTGACTTAGTTGGACTCTGTTTTTCCCTCTCATTTTACCATGTTTTGTTTTATTCTAGTTATGTGATGTCGTATGGTATTCTATGTTTTGAAAAACTCTAGTCCTTTACTCTCGGGGTTGTAATTCTAAGCCGCATTCTGATTTTTGTATGACTATAAGGGGATCCTCTCCTAGACTGTCATTGTTTTATCTATGACTTGTGTTTTTATTAATGACTTGTGTTTGATGTTAACCTTGATTAACCTTAGCACTTAGTACTGGAACGGCAGGAGTGAACCGATTTAGTACTAAGTGTGGCGGTAATGCCCCTGAGTTTACGGTTTTATCATTTCGCTTCCATTAAACCCTTTTAATTAAACAAAAATTTTCCGGTAGTAAATTTGGGGGTGTTACATATGAACAGATGGAAACGAATACTGAATCAGAATTGGATGAGAGAAAAATGGCCTTAGTGATTTATTTAGGTTATCATGGATAATTGTATGAATAAGGATTACTTAATGATATTAGAAACAACTGGAAGTGAATAAGTATGTGGTTGTTGTGCTTCTCATGGTCACCTTGATCAAGACACTAATAATTAAAGTGGAAGACCTTGAGATTAGAAATGGTGGCTCTATAGGGGTCACTACCCTAAAGACGTGGTTTAGCCCACGATTATTCTGGTATTTATTGGTATGCCTTAGTGCCCTAGCCAAGCCCTATATCTTACTCTATCTAGCACTATGGACCTATTTAGGGGGTATGCATACTTATGGATTAGGTGTCTTTATCGGTAGGGTACTCTGTAGCTTGTATGCACCAATACAACTAGGGTACCTTTGTGTCCCTAGGTTGATGGTTGAAGGGTATTGAGTTGCTTGTATGCGCCATTATAACCGGTGTACCTTTGCATCTCTGGGTTCTTAATCTCCCCCTTGAGATAAATAAATAGAATTTTTGTGCTAATTAAAAGGAAAAACACTAATCATGTAAAGTGAAAGACGATTGAGTCAGGCCCGGATGGATTATATCATGTGTACCGGTCCACCGGTTATAATAGTGGCTCAGGAGCGCTTTGCCCTAGAAGATGTATATGTGCACTGGTCCACCAGTTATAACAGTGACCCAGGAGTGCTTTGTCCTAGAAGATGTATATGTGTACTAGTCCATTGGTTATAATAGTGGCCCACGAGTGCTTTGCTATGGAAGATGTATATGTCTATTTCGGTCCATCAACTATAATAGTGGGGGTCTCGAGCTCAATAAACCAAATATTGGATATGAATAGATCATGTAAAAATAATAATTACTTATAGTGGAACACCATATGATTCGGGGCTAGATCGATCCACCGGTGATAATAGTGGCTAGGAGTATTTTGTCCTGGAGACCGGTCCACCAGCGAATACTAGTGATCAAGTGAGTGTTGCCCTATATGTTTCCGATCCATCGGCTATAATAATGGGTTTTCCACACTCACATGGATATAATTCGAAAGAAGATGATTGAATAATAATTGATTAATGGCTTAAGACAAAAAAGTATTGATTTCACATTATGATCTATTAATATGACCTGAGTTTGGCTTCAGTGTATGTCCCTACTTGGATACTTGATGGATTTGTTAAGTACATGGATTTTATGTTATGCATTTCTCATTTTATGATGTGTTGCCTTGTGTATGAGTCCATATGGTATCATCCTATATAGTCTATGTATTATGTGTTGTATGTAGGTTTGCATTTCAGTTTGGTTTAAAGGGTTACTTAGTACCATAGTACTAAAGGATTCCATTCGTGGGTCCCTACCTATTCAATGGACAGTGTCTCTTGCAGGTGTTATTCAAGAGGGCTTAGGTACGAGTGTAAGGATTACCTGGAAAATCCTTAGGGTATCTCTTCCAATTTTTTTAATTATTTGGTAAATGATTTTACTCTTATAACAACAAATTGTAGGCTTATATATTTTGTAACGAATTCGTTGTGCTACTCTATCTTAAATCAAATTTATATAAATCATATTATGTTTCTTTTAGCCTTAGCACTTGGTACTAGAACAGTAGGAGTAAACTAATCCGGTACTAAGTAGGGTGGTAATATCCCTGAAATTCATAGCGTTTGCTTTTCGCTTCTGCTATTTTCTTTTAATAAAATAAAAAATTTTAGTAGTGAATTTTGGGAATATTACATCTAAATTAGTGATTCATATTTTTAATCTATATCCCATATAGTTAATGTAAAATAATTATTTAACTACTTTTATTATTCATTAATAATTAATTATAGAATATTATTAATTATTATAGAAAATAATAACAATTATTATTAATTACAATTACATTGCATAGAATTATTATTAATATTAGTAATTATAATTTATATAAGAAATAAAAATATTTTGTTTTAAAATTATTATTATCTTTAGTAGATAATAGTGTTAATTATAATTTATTATTAATAATTAATGTTAATAATGTAACACCCCCAAGATTCACTACTGAAAAATTTCTTTAATAAAAAAGAAATTAGCGGAAGCAAATAAATAAATCGTGAACTTTGGGAGTATTACCGCCACACTTAGTACCAGACTGGTTCACTCATACCGTTCCAGTACTAAGTGCTAAGGCTAAAGGAAAATGAAATACAATGTGCAAGAAATTCAACATACTGAAGTTAGAGTAGCGCATCAAATCGTTTACCAGAATAAAATCCACCAATGGTGGTTACAGTAATAACATATACATTTAAAACCAATAATTTAAATGAGAATGAGAAAAAGCCTAATGGTACCAGATAATTCCTTACTCTCTTTCCCATAGCCCACTTGAGTAGCACCTGAAAAGACCTGCAAGGGCACTGCCCATTGAATAGGCAGGGGCCCCAAAAGGGAATCCCTTCAGTACTACGGTACTGAGTAACCCTTTAATACCACACTTAAAGACAGGCCCGCATACGGCACATAATGCAAGCTACACACATAAATAATGAGAGATGCATACATAACAATAACATACATAATAATTTATAAGTCACGATCGATACTTTTGGCCTTAAGCCATGTCATAGTGTAAGATCAATACATTCGGGCCTTAAGCCATTATCCCGTCACCATTCAATCAGTATCATATTTTATATCCATGTGAGTGCGAGAACCCCACTATTATAGCCGGTGGACCGGAAAGTATACACACAAGGCAAAACGCCTCTGACCACTATTATTGCCGGTGGACCGGAAGGTAAACACACAGGGCAGAAAGCACCTGACCACTATTATTTGCCGGTGGACCGGTCTGGCCCCGACTCACATGGTGTTCCACTATAAGTGATTAGTATTTTTCCATAATCTTATTCACATACATAATTGATTTTATTGAGCTCGGGACCCCCACTATTATTGCCGGTGGACCGGAATACATATAACTCATCATCCAGGGCACAACGCTCCTGGCCACTATTATAACCGGTGGACCGGGATATATAAAGAATCATCATCTAGGGCACAACGCTCCTGGCCACTATTATAACCGGTGGACCGGTACTCAATATCATAATCATCTGGGCCCGGCTCATTAATATTCCACTTTCAATAATAGTATCTTTCCTTTCTTTAATCAGCACATCAATCATATTTATTTGCCTCGAATGGGAGATCAATAACCCGGGACACAAAGGTACACCGGTCGTATCGGTGCATATCAACTACTCAGTACCCTTCAACCACGAACCCAAGGACGCAAAGGTACCCTGGTCGTACTGGTGCATAAAGCTAACTCAGTACCCTACCGACAAGGACACCTAATCCATAAGTATGCATACCCCCTAACTAGGTCCGTAGAGCTAGAAAGAGTAAGATATAGGGCCTGGCTGGGGCACAAAGGCACACCAGCAAATACCAAAATAATCGTGGACTAAACCACATCCTTAGGGTAGCGACCCCTAAGGAGTCACCATTCCCGATCTCGAGGTCTTTCACTTTAAGTAATAGTGTCTTAATTAAGGTGATCACGAAAAGCACGATAATCCAATACTTATTCACTTTCAATCGTTCTGATATCATTAATCGTTTCTTATTCAGATGATTATCCAAGATATCACAGAGAAACCATTAAGGCCATACTAATTATCAAATACTCTTACTTGGCTAATCAGCATTATTTGAATCATATTATAATGTTCCACAATCTCAAAGACATGTTAGGTACAAATTACTAATTTGCCCTTTACTTATATAATTGTTAAGTATCCATTCCTTACTCGCCAAATTACCATACTACCCTTTAGGTTACATAATTACCAAATTACCCCTTATACGGTTTAGGTTACCAAATTATCCCCTACACTTTTTAAATCACCATTCACTCCTCATAATTGCTACACTTATCATATTTCCCATTTGGGTGGTTAGATTACCAAATCGCCCTTCTCCTTTGTTATAATTACTAAATTGCCCTTAAGTTGGATAAATTACTAAATAACCCTCCTTCATTATCATGATTACTATTTTGCCCCTTTAGTTGGTTAAATAATTATCACTTTACCCTTTAATCGGCTAAATTACCAAATTGCCCCTTCATTTGGATAAATTACCAAATTGCCCTTCTCCTTTATCATAATTACCATTTTACCTCTCTCAATTATTTTAATTTCCATTTACCCTTTTCGATTATCATAAATTCCAAATTAACCTTCCTCATAATTAATTTACCCTTCTTCATAATTATAATTACCAATTTTACCCTTCTCCATATTTATAATTACTATATTACCCTTCTCCATTATTAAAATTACCATAATGCCCTCCTTCATCCAAAATTACTATTTTACCCCTACTTCCAAAATTACCATTCTTACCACTTACTTATAAAATTACTATATTGCCCCTTTGACTCCAAAATTACCGCTTTACCCTTTTCTCCAAAAATTACCATGATACCCCTTTACTAATAAAATTATCATTTTGTCATTTAATCATAAAATTACCATATTATTCTTTTATCTCAAAAATTACCATAATACCCTTCTTTCTCACAACTTACAATTTTATCCTTTACTTAAAAAAATTATCATCTCACCCCCTTCCCTTTGAAATTACCAAAATACCCTTTTATTTACAAAATTACCAAAATGCCCTTTTTCACTTATGAAATTTCCACTCAACCCCTTTATTAACCATTTTTATGAATTTACTAACACTACATAAAATAATGATATTAGTACTTCATGCTTATCATCTAAGTCCACCAACATGTCATTATTCAACATAATACTCATTAGCAACTACCTACATTAGGTCACATACTTCATAAGCAAAATTACTAAAATACCCTTAGACAATAATATTACTCATGCATTAGCAACATAATACATCATAAACAAGCATTTAACATTTCCATCAATAATCAAACTCCTCCCTTAATTAACATACCTACATATGGCACAAAAGTTATCATACTTTTCCTTTTTATCAAACAATATAAGAAACCATATACATATCATGCTAAGCACACCAAACATGCATAAAATCATACTAAACCCTTAATGTGCTAGCATACGTTTTTTCATATATTTAAGGGAGGATTAACGGTTACCTTAATCCCGCAAAATATCCAATCTTACCAAGCATAATTAGTAACTCAACACCTAAAAATAACATCCATCATTATTATGTTAGAAATAAGAAGTTAAAAGGATAAAACTTTATAAAACAAATTTATTTAATAATAATACACTTTAATTAAATATGGATATACCTCAAAACTTAACCAAATGAGTTTCAAAATAAGGGGGAGCTCACGCTGCATGAGCAGCGTGAGTCTCATGCAAAATCATAGGGAGAAAAGGGCTCAAAGAGGGTGAAGGGAGAAAAATAAGCCATTTTCTGGTTGGGGTCTTTAAGCTAGAAAAGAAGGTAGTTAGGGGAGGTTCTAAGGCAAGGGAATGGTGCAGAAGTGAAGAGGGGGTGTAGGTGGAGGCTAAGGATGGTTTCACGGCGGCATAGGGCGGCGGAGACGGCGGCGAAGTTGGCTGCCGAGATGGGTTGAGGTGGAGAGGTTGTGAAGAAAGGAAAAGGAGAGGGAAAAATGGAGGGGTTCAAGGGTTGTTTTCGGCCAACTAAGGCATGGCGGTTGTAGAGGGGGTTTCAGGGTGTCGAACGGTGGGTTGGGTGGCAGTAGAGGTGGCCGGATGGCGGCGGAAATGGCGGTTGCAGGTGGCTCGGTGGTAAGGGGAAAAACCGGGGAGAAAAAGGAAGAGGTGGATAAGGGGAAAAGTGCAGGGCTCGAAGGGGCTTGGGGGGGTCTCGTGGTGGTGCAGGGTGGTAGTAGGTGGTGGCAGAAGGCGGCGCAGGGGCTAGGCTTGGTGGTTCAAGGGGCGGCGGGCGGCGGCGCAGAGAGAGAACAGAAAAAAAATGAGGAAGAAGGAAGGAGAGAAGGGAGAGCTCGGGGGAAGGAGTAAGGCTCGAAAAATATGGGGAATGAAGGGCTGGTGAGGGTAAGAAAAAGAAGAGGGTGAGGCAGGGGGAGCAGGCGGCCGATCGGTGCTGCAGCGTGGTGGCAGGGCTGGTCGGGTGGCAGGGAGAAGGAGGGGAGAAAAAGGAAGGAATTCAGGCGGGAATGGAGGGTGCAGGGGGGTTAGTTTGGCTCGAAATAGAAAAGAAAAGGATGGGGTAGAGAGAGGGAGTAGCAGGGGGCAGGTACGGTGGCAGACGACGGCAGTTGCAAGCGGCGGTCAGGCGTGCATGGAGGACGGGAGCAGGTCGGGGCGTGGGAGAAGAAGAAGGGAGGGGAGGTGCTGGGCGGCTGGACCGGCGCAGGAAAAGAAGGGAGTCGGCCGGTCCAGAAAAAAAAATAAGGAAGGAGGGCGGGCTAGGTGTGCTGGGCGATGCGCGAGGGAGAGAAGGGAGGAAGGAGCGGGCCTGGCCCAACGCGCAAGGAGGGGGGAAGCAGGCTGAGTGGTATGGCGGCCCAAAGCCAGGAAGAGGGAAAAAGAAAATAAAGGGAAGGAGAAAGAAAAGAAAAGGTACGAAAAGGAAAGTGGGAAAAATGGAAAATTTTAAAATAATTAACTTATAAAATAATAGGATGTAATATTTTTGATAATAAGTTTATTTAATAATTTAATTTAATTTAATATAATTAAATATATGGCTTAAAAAGGATAATTATAGTAAAATACTAGTTTGAAAATTTATTTAAATAAAATAATATGATAAATAGAAAAATATTAAATTTTATTTTATTAAATACTCTTATCCAATTTTTCATAATCCAAACTCTATAAAATAATTAAAATAAATAATTTTAAAAGCTAGTTTTATTTCAAATAAAAGTTATTTATTAAAATATAGGTTTTCAAAATTTTTGGGGTATTACAAATAATTTGTTAGTACATATTATTTACTAGTATTTGACAAGAAATTGTTATAATAATGCTCATATTTATCTCTCCATACATGTAGTTTGGAGCAATATGATACAATAAAATTAAAAATGACATCGGTTTGTTTACGTATTTCTTTTTATGTAAAAATTAGAATTATGATGTATTGATATAATTAGCCCTAGGGGCTCTATATTATTTTTTGCTTCATGCATGTAATAGGACTACTTACAAAAGAGGTGCCAAGCTACATAATAAATTAAATGAAGGGGAGTTGCAATTATTGAGTAATTTTTTTTGGAGGATCTAAGCTTCATATAACATCTTAACAAAATTTAAAGCAACTTAAGAGGAAAGAAAAAGTGTAAGAAATAAAAGGTGGGGATAAGGGAGAGAAAAGAAAATGGTGACATGTGAAAAGGGGAGGGGTGCGGGCAATTTATACTGTGTTAATATATTTTTATAAAAGAAAAATTGGTGAAAAATCAGCAAATTAGCAGTGAAAGATTAGCTTTAAGTATAAAAATATTGAAAAATTATCTCGTTGGTAAAATATCACTACATTAGCAGTGAAATATCGGTTTTAAATAGAATAATAGAGAAACATCAATTTAGCGGTGAAAAATAAGTATATCCGTGGTGAAAGATCAATATATTAGTAGTAAAATATCATTTTTAAGTATAATAGTATTGGCGAAAGATTAATTTATTGGTAAAGAATTAGTATATTATTGGTGAAAATACGTTAATGATAAAAGATGAATACATAAATGATAAATGTAACACCCCCAAATTTACTACTTAAAAATTTTATTTTACGGAATAGTTAATTACAAAAATAATGGGTGTTACCGCCACACTCAGTATAAGTTTGACATCTTCTATTAACCTTACACTAAGAGTTAAGGTTAAATCATTACTTTACTTAAATAACATTTATAAAAAGGTAAGTTAGCAATTTCACCAAATATTACATTATCCTAATAAATAAAAAAAGATCAGACAAAGAGTTGAAATACAATAAAAGAAAAGCAGTAAGGGACTTAAGAGTCCACAAAATATCAGAATCAAAAGGTGTCGGGGTAAACACCGGATAGTCATAACTCTCAACCCTCCACTAGAAGCCATCAAGCGGAACCTTCAAATTATTCTTGCAAGGTCATCACTACCCGTTGAATAGTTAGAGGACCATGAAATAGAACCCGTCAGTACTACGATACTGAATAACCCTTTATACATCACTAATATAAAAAAAATAGCATGAAACGTATACAAGAATAAACTAACATGGTGTAAGACATTTAAATTTACATACGATGATTGATATACACTAATTATTTAGATAATCAAATGTCATCAAGGCTATACACTGCTCATACTCGTTCATTTGGGACAACTGAAAGCTTACCAAATGAACATACCAGAGATTCTCTCTAAAATATGATTTGGAACAACTCCAACTCAATAACCTTAAGGCATCATACTAACACATGGGATAAACATCGAACGTACACGAGATGATCACAATATAATAGTCATGACAGGTAAACTGTAACACCCCCAAAATTTATTACTAAAAAATTTCATTTAATGATAAGTGTTAAACAAAAGTGAGATGACAAAACTGTAAATTCTGAGGGTATTACCGCCACACTCAGTACTAGACCGGTTCACTCCTACCGTTCTAGTTCTAAGTGCTAAGGCTAAATAGGACTAACTTCAACACAAGTCGATAATTAAAACAAGCTTTCATAAAAGAAATGATAGTGTTCACCATATAGAAATCAGAGTGCGGTTAAAGAGAGTTACAACCCAAGGAGTAATTAAATAAGTTTTTCGAATACATCAAAGAAAGTACGACAGAATATGACTAGAGTAAAACGATACATATTAAAAGTAAGATAGAGGCCGGCCAGTCACTCTCGATCCCCAAGCCAAGTTTAGGCTCAACTCTCGGCCCCACCCAATGCCTCGTAGGTGTCGTAGGCATTGAAGACATCGTCCCTTACCTGCACAAACTCAGACGGGTCTTCTGCTCGTGGGAATGAGCAGCATCCATGAAACGGGTGATCAGTACGCTACATACTGAGTAAGGTAACTATGTAATAAGGCCAAAAATACAAAAAACATACAACATAGCATACATGACATGATCATATAGGCAGCTCACGGTAATATAGAGGATGAAGGCCAGCTATGGTCTAGATAGGCTTATTCTTTAGATCTCTAGTAAATATAATCGAGTCACATCATAGTCTTTATCAATCCATGTGAGTATGGGAGTCCCACTATTATTGTCGGTGGACCATTCATGCAGGGGAAAATTCTCTTGGCCACTATTATTCGCCGGTGGACCGGTTATGCAGGGCAAAACGCTCCTGGCCACTATTATTTGTCGGTGGACCAGTCTGGCCCCGACTCACATGGTGTTTCACTGTAATTACTTCGCATATTTTCCATGTCTTATCATCATTATGTTTCGTTTGTTGAGCACAGAAACCCCTACTATTATAGCCGGTGGAACAGTCATGCAGGGAAAAATGTGTCTGGCCACTATTATTCGCTAGTGGACCAGTTATGCAGGGAACCCCGACTCCTGACCACTATTATTCACCGATGGACTGGTCTAGTCTCGGCTCAACAATCTTTCTCTTCAAATGGTTAGTATCTTATTCGATAAGCATTTTACCCTTGACATGCATGCCACCAACATTATACTTCTATCATCTCAAAGGGCCCAGTCCCATATCTTGAGACTACCTCTTAAGGGTGTGGGTTAAGGCCCAACACCTCATGACATCAAGCTCCACCTATTATCACGCTCTAGGGTTTTCCCTTGAAAACCCTAATTGGACCTATGTGGCCCAACTTTCTCTTACTTACACTACTATTATTTCATTTATCGCCCCACACCTTATCTCATTTAGATTCAATCCCAAATCATATCGCTTTACCACTCGATTCCATATGTGACCGAAAAACCCTAGTTGGCCACTTTAACCTTAGTACATTTCTTCTCCTACAAGTAACCTCCCTTTTTTTTCACCTAAAATCTCCTTTCCCATGGAACCCATACTCACCCCTTAATAAATTCCCACTCTTAACCTGTACTCCACTCCCTTATTTGTTTTTACTTCCACATTTTTTTTCTAGATTAGTGCTTCCTCTCAAAACCCTAATCGGGTCCCTCATACACCCTTACACCAACCTACATACTATTTTTCATCTCAAGTCTCCAACCACTCCACAACACTCTTCTTAGCTTATTTACACCCTAAAACAACTTTTCTCACTTAAAGATCATCCCCATGCAAGTTTCATCCACCCCATGCAACTCTCAAAGTCCCCATGCAAACCTAGAACTCTCATGCATGGTTCCCATCTCTTTTTTATTTTGGTAATCTCTTCCTCTTTATTTTCCTCTCATGGATCATAAGGTATTTTGATCAACCTCATATCCCCCTTAGTAAACTCACTTCCCATTTTCTTTCTTTTTATCCTTCCATTCCCATATCACATTATCAATCATCCGAGCATACATGTCCTAGAGGGTCATATCATATCCCATCATAATCACCATATATACTTATCATATTCATGCCATAAGGAAAACATAAACATACCTCAACTCCAAGTTATGCTACACATAAAACAAGTTAATGAAAATCATACGATACGCGACATAGCATGATACATAACATCCAAGGCATACACATCACACAACACACACGGGCCTTAACTACATCCTTACATAAAACGACGTCAGGCTTAGAGCACACTCCTACTCCTCCTTAGGGTCTTGGCTTGATTCACCAATAAGAGGGAAAAACCAAGGATTAGTTTCCCTCCTACCAAAATACTATTATTTCTTATTTTAGTCTAAGATTAGGGTTACTATTATTAAAGGCAGCTTTGCAAGTGAAAACTAGGGTTTTTATCCTCAAGTTAGCCTACTAGATATTACTAGTTAAAATATATTTATGTTAATATTTATAGCTATATTTATATTATTAAACCTAATGGCTTTATTTCTTCTAATAATAGTACCAATACTAGTTATAGCAAAATAGTGATAATAATAATAATAATAGTAATAATAATGCTCCTAGAAATATAAGCCCAATTATTTTTAAGGCTAATGCTAATAATAGTGTTAGGGTTAAAATAATAATATAATAATAGTAATACCAACAAAGTACTAATATTGCTAAAGATAATAATGATAATAGTTATATTTGGAATAATAATAATAATATAAGAGTTCAAATGTTTTTGTCACAATAATAGTAACAAAATAATAACAATAATAATAGTAATAACTAATAATAATACCATAGTAATAATGTTAGTAACAAAGGCATTAGGAATAATATTAGCAATATTTGAATAATAATAATAATAATAATAATAATAATAATAATAATAATAATAATAATAATAATAATAATAATAATAATAATAATAATAAGGTTGAGTATTCTTCTTCTATAGTAACAAAATGGTAACATGCCAATTTCGATTTCTATAACATTAATAATAGTAAAAATAACAGTAATCGTAGTAGTAGTAGTAGTAGTAGTAGTAGTAGTAGTAGTAGTAGTAGTAATGTTAAGCATAATAATAATAATAACAATAACAATAATAATAGTAACCGAAATGATAATAATAATATAAGGGTCCAAATATTTATATTAACAATAAAAAGTGAAAATGGACAAAGTTAGTATTAACAATATTAGTAAGAAAATAATGATAATGATAATGGTAATAATAATAATAATAATAATGATAATGATAATGATAATGATAACAAGGATAGTCATAATAAAACTAAAATTGTAGATCTCCATTAATAGTAGCATTAGTTAGAAATATCTCCAAAGTTAGGTTAAGTAATAGTAATAATAATAATAATAATAATAATAATAATAATAATAATAATAATAATGATAATGATAACAAGGATAGTCATAATAATACTAAAATTGTAGATCTCCATTAATAGTAGCATTAATTAGAAATATCTCCAAAGTTAGGTTAAGTAATAGTAATAGTAATAGTAATAATAATAATAATAATAATGTCATTAATAATAATAATATAAAAAATAATAATAACAACAATAATTTTAAGAATAATACTAACAGTAATGATAATAAAAATGGTAATAGTAATATAAGGGTTCACATATTTACCATAATAATAAAAATAATAATAATAGGCCAAAGCTAGCATTAGTAATAATAGTGAGAATAATAGTGAGGGTAATAATAATAATAGTAATAACAACGAGGGAAAATCCTAATCATATTAACATTAAAGTTGTAGACCATTAATAATAATAATAATAATAATAATAATAATAATAATAATATTACTGGTTAGGAAAGTCATAAAGTAATGTTAAGTAGCAATAATAATAATAATAATGATGATGATGATGATGATGATGATGATGATGATGATAGTAGCAGTAACAATAATATTATTAATAATAATAAAGATACTATATTAATACTAAAGTTGTAGCCTTTTAAATGATAATACCATAGTTATAAACATTTCCTAATTTAGGTTAGATTGTAAGAGTGGTAACATAATAATAATAATAATAACACAACATTATTATTATTATTATTAAGGGTAATACTATTAATATTACTAAAAATTATTAACACTTACATAAAAAGAGTTTAAGGGCTGGGGAAGCTAGAATACCACCTAGGGTTGGTGGCGGAACCAGCGGCGGCGCACGGCGGCGGTGGAGGAGTAAGAGAGGTGGAGAGATAGGGGTATTGGCTAGAAGAGAGGAAATTAGAGGGTGTTTGAGGTGGTGGAAGGTGTCTTAGGTGGAGAGGGGCAGAATGGAGGTGGTGGTACAGCCGGAAGTGGCAGCGCACGGCAGCCGATGCGGTGGTTAAAAGTGGTGGAAGGTGGAGAAGGGAGAAGGAGAGGGAGGCAGGGAAGATGGAGGTATGGGGAGGTAAAGGAAGGTCCCTTGGTTGTTTTAGAGGGTGAAGGAGGCGTTAATGGCGGTGGAATTGGCAGCAGACGGCGGTGCAAAGGGTGGCAAGGGTTGTGGAGGGGTTGATCAGGAGGCAACTTTGCATGGTGGGGGTAGCTCGTGCAAGGAAAATCAAGGGACGAGGAAGGTTTACTTAGGTAGAGGGTGGTGCAAGGGGAAGTTCTAGGGGTGGTTTGGTCAGTAGCGATGGGAAGCGGCGGCGGAGTGCTCGTCTGATGGGGCGGCAGTGAGAAGGGCAGATTTCTAGGTTTCTAAATCAAAACCCCAATTAAGGCAGCCTATGGGGTATTTATAGGCCAATTGGGTGGGAAATGACAAGGGGAAGAAGACAAGAGGGGTGCGGGTGCCAAGCATGCCACTGGTGGTGGTAGTAAAGGTGGTACTACCATGGCAGGGCGACAAGGTTGAGGGATAAGGGAAAGGGAAAGGGGCAGGGTGCTTGGGAGAGGGAAAAAGGGTCAGTTGGGATCGAATTAGTGAAAGAAAGCGACGGGAGAGGGAAGGGAGGATAGCCTGATGGTGTAGGTGGCTGCCGGTAGGTGTAGGGTTGCAGGGTTGGGATGTAGGTCGCGTGGGAAGAAGAAGAAAGGGAAAGGGCTGGATCGGGCGGTCTAGGGGAAGGAAAAGAAAAAGAAAAGGGGGTGGTTCGGCCGGGTAGCTGGGTGACGAGGGCTTTGGGCTACGTAGGGAGACGAGGAAGTTGGGCCATGCGGAGCAGGCTGGCCTAGGTCAGGAGGAGAGAAGGAAAAAGGAAAGGGAAAGAGAGAAAGAAAAGAAAAGGGGAAAAAGAGGAAGAAAAAGAAAAGAAAAAAAAGGGGGAAAATAGGTGGGTTGGGTAGTTTGGTGTTTTTGGGTTATTTAAAATAATAATATTTAGAAAATAATAATTAATTCATTTTTAGATTAATTTGGGCTATTTTTAAATAATATATATTTTTAAAATCCCATTTTAATTAGCAACAATCCCTATTTTTTCCTCATTAAATTATTTATCATTTTCCTCTTGATTATCCCTAAATAACTCCCCCATATTTTAATAAAATAATTTACATAACTAATTTCCCTAATAAATCCTTATTTAGCCATAATTTATAGAATTAGAATTTTAGGGTATTTTATAAACAATAATCACCATACTGCATATTGTTCATATGTGTTCATTTAGAATATAATAACACTTACCAACCAAGCATCCAATGATGCCCTCTAAAGTAATAAATAGAACCAAGCTCTAACACAACAACTATAACCTTCACAGAATAACTCACATTTCAAAATAAATCCCAGTAGAGTCCACAACAATATAGGTAAGACTCAGAAGTACAATAACAACCACAGGTAGGCACGAAGACTACTACTGATCAATCTAATAATAATCATTCTAAATCAAACCATATCATTTTCATTTTTATCTACTCGAGAGGGATACAATAACAACTAGGAAACATAAAGTACAGTGGTCATACTGGCGCTCAAGGCATCACAGTATCCTCCTAGCCATCCAACCCAGAGGTACAACAACATTCTAGTCATATTAGTGCACAAGGCTACATAGTACCCTCCACACCTAAGACACCTAATCATTAAGTATCAATACCCCCTATAAGACCCGTAGGTCACCTATAGAGTAGACTAGGGTCTTACTAGAGCACAACCAACACACTAGAAAACCAACCAAACCAATAACTCCTACCTCATCTCTAGGGTAGCTACCCCTAGAGAGAAATCAAGGTCTTCCACTTTAAGTATTAGAATTTTATAAGGATATCATAGATATCACATATTGTATAATTATTCCCATTTCCATACTTATCCATTTTTCTGTTATTACTAATTATCCAAGTCAACCTTAAGGTTAATGATCCAAAATAAGGTCAACACTAAGGTCAACCTATTAAAATCTAAGGTCATCCTATGTCAAATTATTTACATTTGGGCACATTAAGTCAAAAATAACCAAAATACCCCTAAGATCAATAATTATCAAATTATTATTCATTTAAATACTAAATCCATTTTATTTATTTATTTTTCATGAAAAGGATAAAAAAATTATTTATTTATTACACAATTTAAATTATTAGATATACCAAATGACCATTTTGCCTTTATTTATGATTTTGCACATAAAACCATAGCATGCATTTCTAATACATCTAGAAGCACATAATGTCATGCCCAATGATATAAAATACACATTAGACATGCTTATCAGGATGAAAATCATAACACGCTCAAAATGACCAAATTATCCCTAGAGCACACATCTATAATAATTATTCCACAATTATATTTAAGCATGCTCAACCTATTATTTTATACATACTTACTTATCGCACAAATTTTTTTTCGTCATTAGAATCATTTTAATCCTACTTTCATACGCGAAATATTTTACATCAGATAACATGCTCAATTTATCCAATTTCATGATAACAACAAATAACACATAATTATAACGTAATGAATTGTGCTAACATATTCCTTGCACAAAAATCCTAATGTGCTATCATACAATATTTATTATTTTAGTAGAGTATAACGGTTACCTAAATTTCAACAAAAATGTAAAATTAGCAATATCCTACTAATTTTATAAGGTCTTGCTAATCAAACTTTCGCACCTATAAATAATACCACAAATATTGAATTAATATCTATAAGGTAAAATAATAATAATATTATTAAAAT
The DNA here is from genome assembly GCA_039764185.1 of Tamarix austromongolica. Classification (NCBI taxonomy): domain Eukaryota; kingdom Viridiplantae; phylum Streptophyta; class Magnoliopsida; order Caryophyllales; family Tamaricaceae; genus Tamarix; species Tamarix austromongolica. Next base: position 60,339,433 of record CM077808.1, on the reverse strand, counting down.
ATGTTTTTTATGAAATTACTAAAATGCTCTTATATATAATATTTGGTACCAAAAATCTTTTAAAACCAAACATCACTCACTCACGCTGCACATGCGACGTGAGCTCGCACGAGGGAAAAAGGCTAGAGGGAGGTGATGGGCTGATGGCTGGTGATGCGGGCAAATGTGGTAGCGGTGGAGGCTAGATGGATGGTGGTGATGATGGGGTGGCTGTAGAGGGCTGGTGGTGATTGGTTGTGGTGCACAAAATGGCTGGGAGGTGGTGATGGGTTGGTGACGGTGGCTGCGGGACAGAGGCTGTGGTCGAAGGGGCTCTGCAATTGGTGGTGGAGATGCTGTGATGGGATGGTGATGGCTCAAAGGGGAGTGTAGAGGGAGAAGGGAAGGGTTGTTGGGTGCTGGACAAGGATGGGAGATGGGTGGTTCTATTAGGTTGGGTGGTGAAGATAGTGCCCGGTTAGAGGCTGTAGGCTGGCAAGGGTGGAGTGTGAGGGAGCTACGGTGGCTACTGGTGGTCATAGAAGAATGCATGGAAGGGTTGGGGTTGGTTTTGCATGGTGGGTTGTAGTGGTTATGCTAGTATGGAACCAAATGGGAAGAGGGGGAAGGAGGTTGGTAGTTGTGTGTGATGATTGTGGTGAGTTTGGGTGGGGGGAGGTGGAAGTGGGATCGGTAGAAGTCGCCGAGAGGGGGAGGGGCAGGGTTTGGCTGGGGCTATTTGGTTCTCGGGGAAAAGTCAGGCTGGTACGTATATATATATATATATATATATATATATATATATATATATATATATATATATATATATATATATATATATATATATATATATATATAGATAGATATAATGTAGTGGGGTTGATAAAATAGGCAAGGGCATGGGAGGGCTACGAGGTGTTGTGTGTATTAGTATAATAATGCAGAGAGGGTGAGGTGATCGGTGAATGAGTGATGGGTTACGTGAGGTAAGGGAAACAGTGAAAGTGGAGTGAGGTGAGGAAAACTAGACACAAGTAATGTGAGGAAGGAGGGTGGCAGGGAGGGTAGGATAGAAAATATATATTCTTTTTCTTTTTCTTTTTATTTTAGGTTTAGTTTAGATAGGTGAGGGTATAAGGTAAAAATATATCATAAAAAATAATATAATCTTGGATAGGTTAAAAAGGAATGGAAAGAGTAAAAAAAATAATCTAAGATAAATTTTAGGAATTATTTCAGATTACGGATCAAATGTTATTAGTAAAATAATTAAGATAAAATTTATAGGTATAAACTAGGATTAAATTTAATAACCCAATTTCTATCAAATTTTAACCTAATTAAATTTATATCTAAACCATCGTAGTAATACATATAATAATAATAATAATACATTTAATACTAAACCTCCTAAAATAATTATTACCACCAATCATGTATAATTATTAATTTATAATTAAGGTTTCTAAAATGGGGTATTACAATAAAAGTGGTAGAAGATTAGTACATAAGTGATGAAAAATTAATATATTAGTGGCGAAAGATCAGTTAGATGAATAGAAAAATATCAACTCGTTGGTGATAAATTAATATATTAGTGGCGAAAGATCAGTTTAAGTATAATAATGGTAAAATATCAATTTATAAAAGTCAATCCATTAGTGGTGAAATACTAGTATATTAGTGGTAAAATATCAACACATTAGTGGTAAAAAAATTAGTACGTAAGCGATTAAATATCAATTTCAAGTAGAATAATGGTGAAATATGACATGTTCCTACTGCAAGTGCACGGGGTCGGAGTAGTAGTTAAGGTCGATCCCATAGGGATTGGTGAATGACCACTAGGACAATGATATAACTTAGCTATGTCTAGACTACGAGATGATATGAAATAATAAATTATAAGCTAAAATAACTAAAATAACTATCTATGCTAAAAGGAAAGGAAAATAGCACTCAAGTGACTCAAATAAATAGAAGAGCTGAGGTTCCGGTTCATCACCCCCGATCCTCACATGTAATCGAATATCACATCACAAAATAATTCAACAATCATAATCAATCATGCCAACAAGGATAGAAAGCATTGTGATTTCTCAAGCCACAACCACCCTATTACATATCTATGGCCCTAAATATCTATAGCTTAGAGTCTAATAGAGTGTAATGCATTAAAGTTCATAAAGTTTCCTCCTTTATTGTTGTAAAGGTCAAATTAATTATCTCTCGACCTACAGTTTAATCTCCCGTTGTGCTATTGGGTCTAATACTGGATTATCTCTCGATATCACCGGTATTTCCCACACCAAAAATCAGAACCCGCCCGTGGTTCATCAATCCGTCAATCAATCAATAATACAACACATAGATCATAAATTGAATAAAAAAGGATGCAATAATTTAACACATTTGGATCGGGGGGAATTCCCCTTCACCTTAGCACAAGATCTAGCCTATCAAATTCATAGCAAGAATATTAAAAACAACAAGAGATTCCATAGATAGAGAAAAGATCATTAGATAATACCCTTGATGTTCACAAATTCTTGCAAAAATTAAACTTCTTGCACCTCGGTCTCTAATTTACAAGAGAGATCTTGATGAATTGGGGAAGAATATAGAGAAGAGAGAAGAGAGAGGGAGTGGAGGCTGCTTTGAGAAATTAGAATGAGAGTTTTTATATTACCGCCTCACGAATTCCTAGGGTATTGATAAAGATGGGCTTCTCCATCAGCTTTGACAATGATGCGTATTTTGACCATAAATTTTTCATCATAATTTCTATTAAGATGATTTTGGATGCCTTGGAAAGCTATTAAAAAGATCTACAACTTTAATGTTGAAAGCTTCTCCAAATTCAGAAATTTTCCTGGTCTAAATTCCACTTTTTTTAGGGTCATATACTTTGAATATGCATTCTTGCTTTCATTTTATTCTAGAATTTACATTTTAGCTCTAAATCTCTTTCCGCTTTAAATTTTGCTCCTCTTTGATCCTTTTTTCTCCTTTATTCTTTCTTTAAGCTTATTCTTTTTTCCAACCTTCATGAATTTTTTGTTGCTTGAGACCCTACAAAATTTCACAATACAAATGCAGTAACAAGAACAAAAAGTGAGAATTCCAACTGAAATTAGAGGTAAAAACTCTTATAAATCTTAGGAATAAGATGCAAAAGTTACACTTATCAAAATGTAAATTTGTTGGTGAAAAATTAGTACGCTAGTAGTGAAAGATTTATACATTAGTGGTAAAATATTAGTAAATTAGTAGTAAAATATTAATATATCAGAGATGAAAGATTAATTTTTAAGTAGAATAATTATAGTGGTGAAAAATCAATTTATTGGTAGAAAATCAGTATATTAATGATGAAAAATCAATACATTAGTGATAAAAGATTAATATATTAGTAGTTGATGATTATTTAAGTAGAATAATGATGAAAGATTAACTCACTAGTAAAAAATCAGTTACGTGATAATGAAATATTAGTTTAATAGTAGTGAAAGATAATTAAATGTATGATAAAACACACACACACACACACACATATATATATAATTTTTTAAATTAAAAGTATATCAATATGGGTATTATTCATAGAGAAAATTTTTAGAAACATTATGGTATAATTTTATTTCTTCTAATAATTATAGCGAGAGATATTTCAAATTTATATAAGTAAGTTGTATTTATATGATATAGGTATTAGGGGATGAGGAGGGTTATATATAAATATATAAACTTTGAAGTAAATTAAAACTAAAATGAATAATAGTATTAGTTTTCTTAATAATATTAAACAAAACAAATTTCAAAAAATAATATTAATTTTTAATATAATATTGAAATTTTAAATTAATATTTGTGATATATTTTCATTATTAACTTTAATAATATTATTTTCACATAAACTAATATATTATTATTTTTTAAAAATAATTTTAATTAAAATTATTTTCAAAATTGATGTTATTTTAATTTTTTAAATCAATGTTATTAATAATTTTATTTTTAAATTAATTATATTAGAAATATTATTATGGAATTTTGAAATAATATTTGCATTAATTAATAAACCAAAATCTTACATAAAAGAATAATAAAACTCAAAAAATAATTAAAGTTTGATTAATTTGATGGGTTTTAGAGTGATTAGATTGTACATTTTAATAAAATTGTATTATAAAATATTATAGTAAAAATAAAATAATAAAGATACTTCGTAGAATGCTTTATAATATTTTAGTATTATGATGATTATATGAAAATGCATGTGAATGTTCCAAATTGAAGGGCTCGGACGTCAAAATAAGTCGAGTGGATGGGACCTTGCCTTTCCTGTAATAAACCGTTCCTCTGTTTTCTAATCATGCTGGACCTGCTGATAAATTTCACGGCATCGTAATAGTAATAAATACATTACTTTTAGTTACCATTATTCCACTGTCTCTCCCCTTTTGGTGCTCTCTTGTTCGCTCGCCTTTCTCTGTCTATCTCTGTCCTACCATTCTCTTTTTCTTCCTGAGATTCCTATGTATTGGAAGATCCAGCAATGTCGATTACTCCCTGAGCTCTTATTCCACTCCATGTTTAACTAAGGTTTTGATTAGAAACTCCAAGTCTCATTTATGGAATCGAAGTCCTAATACGCCACCATTTTTAATGCCGACGCTGGGAATTTAGGGTTTTTGGTATCAGATTTGCCCCTGACATTCGGATTTCGGATTAGATCAGTGCTCGCATTTGGTAGACGGTTTCCCAATCGTTGGTGTCGTTTTTTGTTCGTTTCAGTGGACTATGTGATCCAATGTCGTTCTGTCTGAATTCGAGATGATTTGAGAGCTGGTTTGGAGTTAACTTGTTCAAGATAATTCTTTTCCTTGAACTTGAGGGTTTTTATTGCTGTTACTCTAGTACATATCATTGCTGAAGAGTTCTGGATTACCATACAAAGTTTCTTTCACGAGGTTCTAGTAGCATCACTTCCGATTAGGGAGTTTGGATGCTGGAGACCCAAGGGGTCCTCTCCGGTGTCGCGGAGGATCCATGTTGAATAGTTTCGTCGAATCACAGCTTCAGCTTTTATTATCTGATGAATTGATTATAATAATCTCCAGTTTTTTTATTATTTTTTTATCATCGAAATTTTATAACATAGAGCTGACGATTCGGCGTTCTCGGGTATAGCCCGTGAGGTCTATTCGTGGCTCATAGATTTTGGTTTAATTCGAAGTGAAATGTTTGGCGGTGGCTCAGATTCTGGGCACATCAACAGCGGACTTACGGGGCCGGTGGTAATTCCGACTCGGTTTGTGTGGCCTTATGGGGGAAGAAGGGTTTTCCTGTGTGGCTCTTTTACAGGGTGAGGGCTTCGCTATAAAGTTATTTATATTCATGCTATTGCTTTTTCTATGTTTCCTATCATCCTATGTAGGTGTTTTCATGCATTAGATGTGAATTTCAACTCAAAATTTAAAACTGGCTCAGGTGGTCGGAACGCATTTTGATGTCCCCTATGGAGGGCTGTCCAACTGTGTTCCAAGTTATATGCAACTTGACGCCAGGATATCATCAGGTGATTCATTGTCTTTTCCATTTTTGATTCATATGCTCGTCCTCAATTAATAATGTTAATCTATGCTTATCATTTACTATGAAATGTCAAACCTAGATGCCTGTGGAAGCATAGCAACTTGGCATTTTGACTGCCGAAGTCCAAGCATTTATCTGAAATTTATAGTTTCTGTTTATTGTGATATAAATCATAGTAAGAAAGCAGTTAACTCGACATCTTTTGTCTATGTCTATAGTTACATTTGCTCGTTTAATTCCTTGTTTGTGCATCATCTTTATTCATGCTCGCATATTTGGTCCCTCTCTACAGATGTACCATTTTAATTTAGAAGACTCTGAAGAACCATTTAGCAGGAATAAAACCATAAGACTTGATGTTTCTTTTTGTATGAATGTATTATTATGAATTAGCTGAGACTTACTGATACATTATATTTGACGTGTATATTGTTACATTTGCTCGTTGTATTACCTCTTTTTGCATCATCTTTATATCATGCTTGCTTATTTGGCATCTCTCAAAGTTATACCATTTTTCGTCAAAAGACTGTTCATATGCACAATCCTAAGATGCCTTGCATATTCAGAGCAGTGGTTCTCCTAGTTCTTGCAATGAAAGATTGCTTTTGTAAGCTGTATCAGGTTTACATTAGGGACCATCTGCTGCAAATCAGCCTGCCATGCCACTCAACTCTTCATAAAAATTGTGATCTTGATGCACAGGCTCGGACCTCACTCGATTAGGGACAGCTGTTGCATGTTAGTGTTTGTTATAATATTGGCTCAATAATCTAGTGCGCCGTCATGGTAGTTTTTAATATTTATGTATTTATTACTAATATGTTGCAATCCATGGATATCACATAATCATATTACTTGCTGTTTAGTTCTATGCCTCTTTGGATCGGCACCCAATCTTTAGGCTTAGTCCTTGCTGCTCTGCTGTAACAGTTTGTATTAACTTAGACTTCTTGTAAAAATCTTTATTTCAATCAAGCCAGTTTTTATCTGTTTGAAGATGGCTTCTTGAGATAAATTTTTGATGCCTGCTTGGATCTGTATCAACCATACAGTATTTGTTATTATATGCTATGAAGGTGCTATGGAGCTGATAAAATGCTAGACTGACTTATGTTAATGACCCTGTCTGAACATTGGTTTACACTTTACATGCAGTTCAAGTTTAATGTTGACGGTGAATGGCGCCATGATGAGCATCAGCCTTTTATGAGCGGAAGCTGTGGAGTTGTGAACACTGTCTTCTTGGCTGGGGATGCTGACATGGTTCCTGTTAATGCTCCGGGGAGATCAAACATGGATGTGGATGACAATACTTTCATTCCCATGGTGAGAGGCTGCGTTAGTGGATACTGTGTTATTAGTCCATGCTATGAGCAAGCAATAAAGTCGCGGTTGCGGTCGTGGTGTCGTAGCATCGGAGTGTCGCAAACAATATTTTATATATTGCGGCTATCATGATGTGATTTTTTAAATTTTTTTCTCAATAATATTAGCAAATATTGGTAAATATTGACATATATCGGTAAAATATTAGCAATTATCGGCCGATAATTGATATATCGCCGATAAATATGTGAAATTTTAAATCCGTCATGTATCGCCAATTTCGCATATTGGCTGATGCAAAATCCGATAAATATCAACCGATATTGCGTATTAGGACAGATATTTAACTTTATGGCTATGAGCCATGGCAACATGAGTTTGATACCTCGTGTCATTTCATGCTTGGGGGTGTAAAGTGTTTTCTCTTAACTTGTAGATCTAGGTTTCATTTTTCTTGAATGAAGTTTCAGGTAATATGACATAGTACTCTTTATATAGATCCTTGTTTTCATGCAGAAGATCTCTTTTTCATTTTTTTTTCTCTTCCTATTTCTGACAAGGAAATATATTTTCATTGGCCTAGAAGGATGTTGCTCAAGAATTTGTTCTTCCTGCTTTATTTACTTTATTAAATCCAGCAATGATGATGTGTATCAGGAATTACAAATTTTCCTTACTTTATTTACTTTAAAAGATGGAAATAATAAATACATATGTGAAGCAGCCACATCTATATAGGGGGCTTGCTCTTTTTCCATCTTCTTTCTCTGTTGTTATCCACTCCAAAGGGAAAGTCAGTTGTTTTCTTTTTGCATAGAAAGCAATTTTTTCACTGTGACTAATATTGAATTGTTTATTTATGCTGTTTTTGCACGACTCTTCCTGTCTGAAGAAAAATATTCTCTCTGAAGCATATTTCTGCCTTTCATGTGGAACAGACACCAGTAATAGACGGTATGCTGCGTGAAGCAGTTCCTCAAATTTCAGCGGCTGATATTGAAGTCTCTCGACAGCGTATATCTCTCTTTTTGTCCCAGCATAATGCATATGAGTTGCTTCCGGACTCAGGCAAGGTTTGGACATTGGATGCTATACTCTCTTCCCACTATTTTTGACTTCGAAGTTTATCCATCTTACCCCTGATTGCGTTGGCTTCCATTTTTTGTCTGACAATGTAGATCATTGCCTTGGACGTCAATTTACCTGTCAAACAGGCTTTTCATATTCTTTACGAACAGGTATAAGTTACTAATAGCTTCCATTCCCATATATTTCTTCTATCTGTGTGCATTGTTGGAAGTCTTGCAGTGTTATGGGTGAAAACTGTTAGATGATTTTTCTATATTGGCTCGTACATGGAACTTGCTAACTCGCATATTTGAGGAACAGTATGGAGGGGCATTACCTGCTGTCATCCAAACTAAACAAATATATTTGCTTGAGCTAATCATTTCTTGATTCACTAGGATCAATTAATGACCACATCAATTTGAAAAGGCGCACTGGAGGCATGCCTAAGGTGCAAGGTTACTGGGGGTGGGCTTTTTTGGTCCTAGGCAAGGTGAAATGAGTAAGGTGCACTAAGGCGCACACCTTTTATTTTTAGGTTATTAGCAGTGTTTTAAATTCATTCAAAATATTTTATGATTAATATGGCCACTAAATCTGAGGTTTGGAAGGAAAGGGAGGTGGGGAAAAAAAGGATTATGGGAATCCAATATATATTTTTTTTGGGAAGGACAATATTTGATTGAAAAGAAATTATCAGACTTATTGGAAGATCAAAAATATCCAAAAAAAAAAAGAAAAAGAAATTTAATGTGATAGCAGTCAGCAGCAGCAGTGATGCAACATATTAAGCAAAGCTGTGATTCTTCACCTACATCTCACGCACGCCTAGGCTTCAGGACCCTATTGCTTAGGTGTGCTTTAGGCCTTTTCAAACGATGGACTACACAATTTAAGGGGCCAAACAGGCTTCTATGTGCTTTTCGGCCTTTGCCTCGTGGATCTTGTTTTTAGATTGAGGTGTGGCATCTCTTAACTAGCTGCTGATAGTGGTTGTTTATGAGTAATTTATTCCACTTTGATATATGTTTGGTTTGAACATATGTGTGCTGATACTATACAGGTCTAGGTAAATTAAAAAAAAAGGGAAATTTGGGAAAAAAAAGAAGAAAAGAGAAGATGCTCGGCAGCCTAGTTCCCAAGTCTTTTAACCTTGTATGAAGTTCCCCCCAAAAGTCCAATAATTGAATCATAATATTCTCTTTTCTACACTGCTATTACCTTTGATTAATGGAGGAAAAGTATCTATACCTAGATAAACAGTGTGAATGGGACTTTGATTCAGTTGAATAGGGTCAAATGTGTATAGGACGTGTATTCTTGAGATTTTGGTCTATCAATAGTCAGAGAAGTAGTAAGTTGAAAGGAATATCCAGTAACTTAAGTTATTTGTCATTTATCATTGAACTAATTTTGTCAAAAGTAAAGGAACTGACAAGTTTGTTGCTGCGTGTTTCTAGTGTGATACCTTGACTTTACTTTCACTTACATGGGCCGTTTGAAGATATCCTTGATTGCAAAATGCTTTTGCAAATCTTACTGATGTCAGCACATAATGCCACTAATAGGTATACAATCAAATTGTGCCATTTGGTGGGATGATTGCGCCAGTTGCTGGTTTTTATGTTACTGTATTGGAATACCAACAAATCTGCATTGAAAGGGAATGATTGTTTTTAAAAGGCAACCATGTTTACCTGAGGAAAATATGTCATCATTCCCATTTCTGAATGTGATGATCAAAGGCCACTGCTGCAACTGAAATATAAGCTGCAGGCACACACTAATGGCAGAGAAACTTTCTTTTTGGTTGCGGGTGGGGAGGGGGCAGGAAGTGTTGCTGTGTCTAAGGCTCATACAAATCCTTGGGTTAACTGCCTCAACTGACTGAAGATAACTATTATAGACTTGTTCCCACATTCTGTTCCATCACGAGGTGCCTTAAGTTTTTCTTTCAGTTGTTGGACTTTATGAGTTGGTGACAGGAAAGAAAGATGTGAGCTGATTTGATATTGCCAATAGCTGTCCTTTGTTTAAACAACATAAATTGTTGCTGTAAACATGACACAGTGAGTTATTGTTGCAGCTGGCAGGTAGCAGAGTTTAGGCTATATTTTATTTAGACCAGGAAGGATCGGAAAGCCTTGTGTGACCAAGAAATGTGTAAGCTCATATAAGTGGGAATTTTATAAAAAATAGTGATATATAAATTTTGAGAGATGTGTTATTTCTTGTAGATTGGCTCTGAGTTTGTGAGGAATTCCTATGGAATCTGCGTGGTGTTCTTTTTATTTTTGTATTCTTGGTTCATTTTTTTCCTTATATTAACCTCATATTGTTTTGCTTCTTCAGTAAAAAGAAAAAACAGGGAAAGGGTGTTTCTCTGACAGATTTCTCCCTTTAGAATTGTGCTAGGAGGTCACGTTAGTTAAAAATAACCGACAGTGAGGATTATGTAGATTCTTTGCCTGAGTATTTTTATGTATAATCTGAAGGCTTTGGATTAAAAATCTTGCTCAAGAATTTGTTCTTCCTGCTTCAATGTTATTGTTTCACTCAATCCTACTAAAGGAATTTCGGGAGCTATATGAGGTATGTGTTGATTCAGGCAGACTAATTTTATTATGTTTAGCTCCAATCAAGCCAACTCTCAATTTGGACTGAATGACAGTGAATACACCATTATTGTTCTCATTTACTTGGTGATCCTGGTAGTTTGTGTATGCTTAATTAGACAGTTGACCATGAAGTGCATGTTGTGACTGATGGTCAACTTCTGCATTTTCTCTACAATTTCACGTCTTAGTTTTTGCCTCTCGCTTCTGCCGGTGACAACTGACAACTGCAGTCTTGGCTGCTCTGTTTTCTACTTTTAATGCTTTTTAGTGATTTCAATTTTGGAAGTTTTTCTCTTGACTGTTTTTCACTTCAATGTGTCCATTTTCTAATTTGATCTTTTTTCAGGGAATTCCGGTTGCTCCTCTGTGGGATTTTAGGAAGGGCCATTTTATTGGTGTTCTAAGTGCCATAGATTTCATTTTAATGTTACGAGAGGTATGTTAAGAGAATATTCTTCTTACCCTTGTTGTCATCTTTTTCTGCCTATTTGCTTTGATAGTAAAGCAGTGATGACAGGTTCTTTCATGTTGATTGATTGGCCACTCCTATGGTTGGTTCAAGTCATCATTTTGATATCTACACTTGTTCGGAAGGGTTAAGTAGTTTGCTAATCATTGGCTTGTGTTGTGGACTGCTAGCCCTGGGTCCATGAGATGCTTGGCCTTACTAATGTAGACGGGCAACTTTTTTATTATGCTCTTGCTGTAGTGCCCTATTGAGCAGTTGTAGGGCTTTAAGCCTACGGCCCTACACCTAATAGTCATATATTTTGAAAGGACAGTTTTGAAAGAGAGAACGGCAATAATTTATTTCTAACAAAAAATATCTTATCTGGTGAAATGGTTCAAAGGTGCGTTTGTTTGGTTCTCTGAACTTGTTATCTAAGGCTCCCTATACCTCCTCCTTCTTAGGAAATCCCACAATTCTTTCTCTCCATGCTGACTTAGTTCTAGCTTTCATCAACAGTTAGAGGACTTGAAAGGATAAGAGTAATAATGGTAGGACTTGTACTGTTGGCTCATCTGGCATTTGGCCGCGGCTACCAGTTCAGCATGTATGTATACTACTTATTAAAGTGTCTTACGTTATCAGTCCTACAAGTGCAATATTTTTAGAAGTAAAAAAAAAAAAAAAAATTGTACATAATCCACCTTTCCATGAACCACTCTGTAAAATAAAAAAAGTAACTGTTTTCTAAATATTGTTGAGGGATGGAGAAAAACACATGTAGTGTGCAACCAACAATTAGTACTTTATTATTCTCTAATGCCTTTAATCACTCTGGTGAGACTTCCCTCTGGCAGGTGGGTATAAATATGATCCCCATACCCATCACCCCAGCTGCGCAAACAAGGATTAAAAGAGGAAAAGAGGGAGCCTGGATCTTATTAATTACCCATCTGCTAACATCAAGAGCAGGCATCACACCTCCCTGCCTACCTGCTGGGGCTCTATATTTGAATTTGGAAACCGGGGCTATTGGGGTGCAGACTCACAATACATGGTGAACAACCCCCCACCCCGCCCCCATTAAAAAAAAAAAGAAGCAAAGCAAGAATTAGTGATAATCTTTTTTCTCTTAAGCTTTTGCAAGGTTGCAGTCCCTATGTTCAATTAAGGCTAATCAATTATCGTGCTCTGGATGTATTATTTCAGCTTGGGAATCATGGCTCAAAATTGACAGAGGAAGAGCTCGAAACTCATTCCATATTGGCTTGGAAAGAAGGCAAAACATGTATGAGTGGACAGATTGATGAATGTGGGGGACCTTGCATGAGACAGTTTGTTCATGTAAGAGGCTCATTTATCTGATTTTCTGTGATTGATGTATTCTTAAGCTTCATGTCTACATAAACTCTTCATTTTGTAAGCAAGATTTATGAATACATAGGACATCTTCACATTTTACTTCATGGAAGAGCATTAGGATGGCTGGATGACTTTTCTCCGTGTATTTTGTGTTGTGACCTAAAATATGACAAAAACATGCAAGGGATGAATCATACAGTGAAAATTGGTTTTAGGCGCCCCTTTCTTATCTGTAGGGATGGTGATCGGACGAGATTTATCTTAAATTTGAATTTTATCCGATGGATATGAATAAATGAATATGGAGAAAGGGGAAAAAAATTCCAGGATGGATATGGATAAATAAATATGGAGAGGGAAAAAGTCCATCGAGTTTGAGTAGAGATACAAATATGGGTAAGCGTAAGGGGTCTCTAAATCCATTCTCGCCTCCATACCCGTATCAGTACCTGCATCTGTTTATCTAATATAAAATTACCTTTTTGCCCTTAATTTAATTACCTTACTAATAAATTTTACAGGGTTAAAATTGGATATTAACCAAAACCCTAAAAATCTGGAATCTAGATCTAGTTCTTGAAAAAAAGGATAAAAAATCCCGTTACTCTCGTCCCTTCTAGCCTTCTCCCCTCATTCCCTGCATCCCCTTCAAGTCTTTAACACTTCCCGTAGTCATCTATACTCCGTCATTCCTCTCCTTCTCTCAGTAGTCAGTCCCTACTTGCACCAGTACTGCCGTGCACCATCACCTCATCATCGTTGGACATTGGTTTTCCATCTTTCCTTGCTGCTGTCGGTAAGCTCTATTTATACTTCTTTTTGTGGTTCTCTTTGTTTGTCCTTTCCAGGTTAGTTACTTAGTTACTTTGATTAGCTTCTGATTTACCACCGCTATTAGATTTGTTTCACAAATTGCTGCTGTGATCTTGTCAATTGAAGGATTTTTTGTCTTCAGAATTGCGGTGTTAGCTTGGTCCACCAATTGGTTTTTGCTGCTGTGCATTCTTTAATTGAAGTTTGTTGCTGTGCTACTGGTTTTTGTATTTAGTTTTGGTGGACTTGAGTTCTGGGTGTCTATGATGCTAGCATTTGTTCTTGGTTGATATAGGCTAGGAATGGATTAATTCAGGTAATGAGGAAATTATTGGGTAATGGATGTGTCAGGTAACGGGTATCCGTCTGGTACAGATATGGGTGATGTAATGGATATCCGTTCGGGTGCAGAGATGGATATGGGCCTAGGTTTCTTATCGGGTTATGGTAATGGGTAGGGGTTACTCATTCCATCCCTGCCCTGTTGCGTGGATAATTAAGAAAAATGAAAAGGTATCAATATCTTGTTGACATGTCCTAATCATGTGGTGTCTTATCTGCTTTTTGTTGAACAGGAGGATGAAAAAATCCTTGTGTTCGAACCTGAACCAATGCACTGTTTAAATATATGCTTCTTTTAGTTGTAAGTTGCAGCTCTGTCCAATTCCAGTGTTTCACATCTTAAAATGTTAAACATGTTTTTCTTCACGCTTGTAGTCGACTAGTGCAGTAGTTTGCGATTCTTCAGTTTACCCTGCCGGCTTTTGAATTATTTTGAATAAGTTAAGCTGGGTAATGTTTGTATTCATATCATAGATTTTGGCTTGTAGTGGCAATATAACCATGATACTAGAGGTTATTACTAGATTTGGTTGTTCAGCCAACTTAATTTCGTAGTGTCATATATGGTGTCGGATGATCATATTTGTCCTTCAAATCTTTCTAAATCAATAATTTAAATATTTTGATCTTGTGAGTTGTCTATTATTGTATATGTTGGGATTCTTGGCATTGTTGCAGTTATCTTTTGTTACCCACATCTTTAAGTTTATTCTTATTACACAGGCCGGTCCTTATGATTCCTTGAAAGACTTGGCTTTAAAGGTCCTGCAAAACAGAATATCAACTGTTCCTATTCTTCACTCTTCATCACCAGATGGTTCCTTCCCGCAGCTTCTACATTCTGCTTCACTTTCTGGAATACTAAAATGTAAGTTTTTTAGTATTAACTTCACAACACCCATTATTTCCCTAGGTGGTGGTATTCTTGTGGCTAAACAGTGTCCCTATCCTAAGAAATCTGAAACTTGTTCCATCACCATATATTTGATTTAAGATGCAGTCCTTTTTTTATAAATTTGCCTAACGTACTGAGTATCCTTGACTGAGAAATATTGCAGGCATTTGCAGACATTTTAAGCACTCCAGTAGTACTTTGCCAATTCTTGAGCAACCAATTTGTTCAATTCCTTTGGGTACGTGGGTTCCAAAAATTGGAGAATCAAATCGACAACCCTTTGCTATGTTGAAACCACATGCCTCTCTTGGTGAGGCTCTGACTTTGTTAGTTCAAGGTGGGTCATCTGCAGCAGTTTTAGCCTGCATCCTGCAATGCTTTTCTTGATATATCTGAAACTAAATTAGTTTGGTCTGCTGTAACATGGCTCTATGTCATTTTCCACTAAAATAAGAACCTCAGTGAATGATTACTGAGGGTTGTCTGAATAGCCTTGACAAGAAAGGGAAAACATTATCTCCTTTTGTAAGTTATGATCCTTCAATCATGAAACTAAGGGTATGATATGGATGATTACCAGCACAGGGTTTAAGGATAACTATGATAAGGAAAGAAGGGGAAAGAAAAAGATGTTGGGATTGTATGCTCTTTGTTTATGCTTAATGGGTGATTGGGATTTCATTGATTTTCTCATGTTTTTGTTTATTGTGATGAGATATCGAATTGAGGTCCCAGGGATCAGTTTTTGTGTTTATTGCTCTTTGTTTTGTTTTGTTCCCCTTATTTTGGTGAAGCACATCAAATCATCATGGCTGATGCCATTGCATGCTAATTAAATTCTTCTTGCAGCTGAAGTCAGTTCAGTGCCTATAGTTGATGATAGTCACTCACTGATTGATATATATTCTCGGAGGTATTTGACTTAATAGCTCAGTGCTGGAGTCTCTACCTCATGCTTGTTATATGTGACTATATATCTATTATTATTTTGTCAGTGATATTACCTCTTTGGCAAAAGATGGAGCATATGCACAGATTAGGCTTGATGAAACGAGCATCCATCAGGTATGCTCTCAAGACTGCTCAGTTTTAAAATTTTCTTTTTCTAGACATCTCCCACCACCAATCCAGAAGACCTCTCAACATCATACAGAAATATTTGTATTCCTTCAGCCACAACTGCTGCTAACTGGGATGATCTTTTGTGGTGGAAGGATCCCAGGTTTGACTTTGACAATCAGCTGCATTCACATTGACTAGTGTGCTCTGGTCTATTTGCGTGGCACATTTTCTGCCAGCTATCACGTGGCTTCTTACCCTTTTCTGTTGTCGAGAACCTTCTATCACAATGATCCTTCTTTTCATAATGAAAATGCACATCGCGTCTATAACTTGGTCTAATATGCAATGCCTTTTCATAATGTATTGGACTGCTGAGCATTGACTAAAAGTTCATGCATGGTGCCGGCCCTAACGCTAAACTTACTGCATTGGTATCTCCGTAGGAGTAAAGAAGACACAGTAGATTTCATGACCCCTGGAGACAATCCTCATCTTGATCTTGTCCTTGTTTCTTTCTTTGGAACTGGTCTTTATCTTGCTGATGTTGATCAGTCATAAACATATAATATGGACGAGGTATCATGTAGCCTTTGCATTGGAGAAAGAATCATGGGGATGCATTTATTTACTGTCAAACTAAGATATTGCCAGATTTAGCTTGAGATCATACATGGTAGGGATTTAGAGCACAATTTTTTTTTTTGTGTGCTCTGAAGCTAATTTTTTCCGTTTGTACCTAACCACTGATTTGACCTGACAGGCTCTTCAATTGAGTCAAGATGCTAATTCCACTCAGGGGATTTTTAATGCTCAAAGATGTCAGATGTGTCTGCGATCTGATCGTTTGTTTAAAGTAATGGAGAGGCTAGCAAATTCTGGTAAGTTTGATGGCTTATGTCAAGAAAATGTAGCTATGGCTACCTCCTGGGCTAGTTGATTTGGGCCCTTCCCTATGATTTGTGGGGCTATCTGTCTTTTCATCGCGAAGAAAAAAGAGGAAAGATGAGGTGTTTTTGTTCGTTTGTTGTGGCTCTTACCATTGTGCTGCTGCTGATATCTATTGTCAGGGTTGAGGAGACTGGTAATAGTTGAGGCAGGCAGCAAGCGTGTAGAGGGAATTATTACCTTGAGTGATGTGTTCAGGTATTTGCTTGCGCAGCCACCATTCATTTAGAAGGATGTAAGCAAAGGCAGATCCTCGTCCTGTCTTCATGCGATGTATGGTATTTAGTTCTTCAGTCTTCTATTGGATGGACCTCAAAATGTTGAGCCCCATGTGCTTAGGGTACAGGTGAAGAAATTTGAGTGGGAAAAGAAACTGTAAATTGAAAGGATTCAGTTTTATGAATCTGAAGGAATCTATTTTATCAGCTCTTTTGTGCCTGCTTGTTATGGCGGCTAACCAGTGGGAGCAATATACAAGAGATTGTCAGTGTTGCCCCCTCCTCTGTGGGCAATTGGTTAGAAGCTTCAGTTCTAGCTGGCCGATGTTCTGTCCTACGATTCATTTCTTTTGTTGTTTGTTCTCAGTATTTTAGTTTACTTTACTACATTTTTTTCTGTACTGACACTACCAGGGTTCTGTTATTGTGCATCTTTGCTGGCGCTGGGAAAACCTAAAGGCCACGGTTGATGAATGACATTTGGTGATTCAGTTAGATGAAAATTTAAATCCAAATGCAGTCTTTTGATGAAAGCTTTTTCATGCATTTTTAGAGAGATTTCTCTGTTAGCCAAGAACAGTGGCACCTGATTCCTTGATTTCCACTTACTGGTCGATTGTGGGGCTTTGACTGCTTCTGACAGCAGTGTCCGAATAATTTTGAGTTTGCTTTGTTGCGACGTTATAATTAGACATATGGCATTTGAAATGAGAGTAAGGTATACACGCGAGTAATGTTTCTTGTGGAATTATTCCTATTAAATTGATGTCTTTAGATACTATATTTCGGTGTTGTGGTCACAAAAATGTGTTTGGGTGACTGGAGGTTCTTTGTCCGTCTTTTAAAAACTCAAAGATTAAGGGTCTGTTTGGTTTGAAGAAAATTAAGTGGAAAGGAAAATGTGAAGGAAAGAAAATAAAAAAAAATTATTTTCTTTCCTTTGTTTGGTTGTTGGAGAAAATTTTGTGGAAAATTAAAATCTTGGAAAATATTTTAGTGTTTGGTATATAGAAAGAAAATGTTAAGAAAAATTAAATGTTATTATTTAAATATTATTATACATTTAATGTTATTAAAAATATTATATTGATATATAATATTTTCTTAAGAAAGTTGATTATTATTATGATTATTTTTTTTTTTTTACTATTTGAATCTATTACGTAAATATATAGAAGAAGAAAAAAATTAATTCAATGCTGGGAAGTTATTCTTGTTGTACTTTTTAAAGATTAAAAATTAACTTTCGTTAGTTCTTTTTTTCTTTTCTTTTTTTCCTTTTTTAAATCCTTGCTCTGGCTCTTCTATATTTGACGCGACAATGGATTAATTAAACTGGAGAAGCAACAGAAAGCGATCTACCAGTCAAGAACCAATCCGACGCAGTTCTTCCATCCAAAGACCCAATCTCAGGCAAATAAGATCCAGTCCCACAACGATCAACCTCAGGGCCTTTAGGAATAGTCGTTAACGTAGCTGACTTATCGTAAACAACGAAAAAATGTTCTTCCCTTCGTCGCCCGACGCCATCCCAAGACCTCGGAGACTCTGCATAACTTGAATGACAACTCACCTTATTCATCTTAAACACCGATTTCAGAAGCTTCTGCATCGATCTACCCAGCTTGGATGCAGAATTCTTGTTCTTGGATACAACAGACGAAGAAAGTGGCGGCAGTAGCGGCGGAAGAGGGTCGTCGAAAGAGAAAGAGTGGCGGTAGCGTCGAGCATGACCGGTCGATGAAAGATGGGGCATGGATAGAGTCTGCAATAAATTTTCCTCAATTTTCACTTTTTTTCTGTAGCTTTTGATGAAGAAAGTGTTTCTATATAACTTTCCCATTTTTTTTCTCTTTATTTTCTTTTCTCCTACTTTTCCAGACATCCAAACGTAGGAAAAATATTTTCCACTAAATTTTTTTTCCTTTCCTTCAAATTTTCTAAAAACCAAACGAAGCATAAATGATTCTAATAACTGATGTGAGACATAAAGGGGGAAGAATAATTCATATGACTATATTTTTGGCATGCTATAAAGAAACCAGCGTCAATTATGAGTAATGAGTTGGATATTTTAACTATTCAGATATGGATATTTAGGGGTTGCTCAAACATGGTGAATAACTACATTTATTGAAATCTTGTGTTGTTGCATGCATCTAATCATATTATAAGAAAAGGTGGATCCTGTTCTAATGTTTTTAAATATTTTGAACTTGATCTCAAATTATGTGGAATTATTGGTTCAATTAGGATGGAGAAATATGAGACAAAATAAGTCAATTTTCTTTTAGATTTGGTACAATCTAAAGTTATCGTATTCTTTCATTTGCACAACCAAAAATTTATTATGATAAGTGAGATTGTATATATCTTGATCTTTCACAAAATTGAAAATTATAATATATGTATAATATATTTAGCAATAAAATTATGTGACTATTATATCAAATGTAAGCACATTATCCCTTTGTCATTTGTTTGCCTAATTTTTCTAATTGAGACGGTTTTAAATATTTTCTAAAACTATCATCACCCAATTATAAAAATGACAAACTTGAGCATGTGTTCCTTCCACTTTTTAACTCATTTAGTATTTGATTTTCTTGATCATTAATTTTTATGGATAAATTTAAAATATTATTATGTTGGATTGTATGTCACTCATTAGTTATAATATTAATTATTTTTTCCCCTTTATTTGCAACTTATAAAAAAAATATGTCAAAGTAGTTGGTACAATTATACCTGATTTTACTGGGATTCAAATGAGTAAAAACTAATATTGAGAACATTTTCACCCTACATTGTAGTCATGAGTAGCTAATTGAATAATTACATGTACTAAAATAAGTAAAAATTAAGTTCGTTAAAAGTTCTTCAATGACCTTACGAAGAGACCTAATTACAAAAACTATTTACCTTTTATTCTACTTGTAAAGAAAAATTCTATAAGCAGAAATAAAGAGTGTAATGGTTGACTTTGGGAGACTCCAACACAAAGTTCTTCCAAGATTTTATAAAAGGAAAGAAACAAAATCAACCAAATTCACTCAATTACAAATGATGAAGGGGTGGTTCACACTGATAAACACAAGATCTTTAAAATATTTTTACTATTTTATAATAACATTATGGGTACACAAATGGACTTTACTCAACTTATTGATAAAGATAGATTTATGTTGTTCTCTCCATAGGTCTTCTCATTTCTCATGCTAAACAACATAACCTTTTAGCCCCCTGTTACAATGGAAGAAGTAGGGATGGAAGTATTTGCTATGAATGGTGACAAGGCTCTTGAACCTAATGGTTATAATACATTCTTCTTCAAGAGATGTTGGCCTATCGTGGGATGTGATATACATGTTGTAGTGAAGGAATTTTTCCTCACTGGTTCCTTAATTAAAAGCCTTAATGTTACTTGCCTAAACCTTATTCCTAAAATGTCAAATGCCACAAAGGAAAGTG
This sequence comes from Tamarix austromongolica, assembly GCA_039764185.1. NCBI lineage: Eukaryota > Viridiplantae > Streptophyta > Magnoliopsida > Caryophyllales > Tamaricaceae > Tamarix > Tamarix austromongolica. The sequence continues at coordinate 60,319,285 of CM077808.1, read as the reverse complement.
GATATAGACCAATTGATTGTTACAACACTATGTATAAAATCATAGCAAAAATCCTTACCATTAGATTGTAACTTATTCTTCCTCACATTGTGGGTGATTGCCAGTTGGCTTTTGTTCAAGGAAAAAGTATTGGTGATAATGTATTACTAGCCACTAAATTAGTAAAAGGCTATAACCAAAAGCATGTCACCAAGGTGTTTGATTAAGCTATATACGAGAAAGGCCTATGACATGGTGAGATGTTTTCTTCAACAAGTTTTGTGCCTAATGAATGTTCCTCCCCACTTTGTTTATTTGATTTACAAGTGTATATCTACTATCAACTACTCCATTATTTACAATGGAGTTATGCACCCTCCCTTCTAAGCATAGAGAGGATTGAGGCAAGGGGATCCACTTTCACCTCTCTTTTTATTATTATTATCATGGAGTTTATTCATAGAATGATGCAACAAATCTAGAGTTACCCCGATTTATCTCCTCATCCTAAATACAATATGATCAAATCGATCAACTTAATATTTGTTGAAGATTTGCTCTTTTTTATATTATTTTATTTTATTATTATTATTATTTTGCAAAGGGGATTGGTCACCTATAAGGGTATTGTTTGATGAATTCTATAAATTCTCCTCATTATCAGGCTTATATCTTAACCCTTCAAAAAGCTCAATCTACTATGGGGTTGTTGTTCACCAGCAAGTAAAGGACACAATCTGGAATAATCTTCACATCCCAACTAAAAACCTTCCTTTCACCTATTCAAGTGTTCCTTTGGATGGAAATTTTTTTACACCATAGCCATTACAATTTACAAGCCTCTTATTGATAAATTCACTACAAAAGTTAGAACTTGGCATGCATATCTCCTTTCTTATGCATGGAGAATACAACTTATCAAGTCTGTCCTCCTTGGTATACAAACATATTGGTGCATTATCTTTCCCATTCCAAAACACATTGTTGATGAGATCAATGCAATCTATCAAAGCTACATATGATCGAGTTCGGCTACATGAGCTAGAAAATCCTCCATTTTGTGGTCCAAGGTATGTAAACCAAAGAAAGAGGGTGGTTTGGGTTTCACAAACATACATTGGTGGAACCTTGGAGCTATAGGCAAACTGTTGTGGTTTTTGGAATATAAGAAAGACCTCTTATGGGTTAAATGGGTGCACTCTTACTATATAATAGAAGTTGATCTTTGGCTCATTGAATCTAAGGTTTTAGTTTATTGGATCCTAAAGAAATCCCTAAGTCTTAGACAAACACTTCAACCTTTTGTGCCAACACTAAGGGTAATTATGTAGTTTATGAGGTTTATGAGACCATTAGGCTTACAGGAGAGCTTATATCTTGGTTAAAGTTTGTTTGGTACCTAATTACCTTCCCAAATCATCAATTTATTCTATGGATGGCAATGCATAATTGCCTACAAACAAAAGACAAGCTTCTTCAGTTTGGTGTTACTAAAGACAGTTCGTATGTTATTTGTTCTCAATATGAAGAAACAGCTACATATCTGTTCTTCTTATGTCCTTTTTCACGTGAAATCTGGACTCCTTTATTACAAAAAACTAGGTTTCCATCAGGCTATGCATGGATGTAATGACTTGGTTAGTTGGTGGACTAATGGAGGTTGAGGACTAAAGGAAAGAAAGAAACTAATTCAAACTCTTTTTGCTACAATTGCCTATTTTGTGTGGGGAGAAAGAAATGGAAAATTTTTTGTGAACACACAACATAATCTGAGGAAAATTTAGAGAACCGTATTAATTGATGTGGCTACTCGATACATGACCTTCTCGACCTATAAATCCTTTGATAAGTTTGTCTTATATAGATATATTAGGAGGTCTTCAAGTCTTTAATGTTTTTCCCGTAGTATTGATTTTGTTATTTTTGATCGCTAGTTTTTTGCTTCAGTAGTATTGGTTTTGTTTTTTTATTTTATTTGGGATCTTTAATATGCTTCATTTTATGATCATTAATAAAGATAATTCATACTTATCAAAAAAAGAAAAAAGAAAAGAAGTTTTACACTTCTTTTAGCCATGAGAGGCTTATTGAAATGTTAGGTAGATGTGAGACAGAATAACTTTTTAATTTCACTAATTATATTTATCTTATTTGTTGGTAAGTATTTTAATATATTTTTAATTATATTATTGATTTGAAATGTATAACAATTAACAAATATATATGTCTAAGGCCTTTTCGGACAGTCTTTTGTATTTTTATTTATATTGTTGGGCTCGACAAGAGGTAACTCTATTAATCTGCCGTGCATACGCGCCAAGCTCCCGGATGCTCTTGGGCCAGCATCCAGCCATCAGGCCCATAATACCTTCCACACTAGGGTTCTTTGACATCTCCTTTAAACCCTAACTCGCCCCCTCTGTGTATTTTCTCTCACCTGATTTCCACTTCAGCTCGGAGTTGCACTCTTTGATCTCAGGTTCTCTTCGAGGTATGCGTTTTCATCTGACAAGTCGCCCCTGATCTGATATAATGGTTAATAGAAATTGAATTGCGATTACTTCCATGTTGCTTGCCATCTGTTTTTTGCAGTTACTTGCTCTAAGCATTCGGCTTCTGCGAATTCTGTTTATGTAGTAACCCTATATCTTCATATAGTTATTTATGAATTCTATTGTATTTTTGGGGGATCAGAGTGAATCGATGGCAATCAGAAAGTAGTTCTATTAGGTTGTCGGAAACTGTTGGGATTACCTCAATGTCATTGGGATTATGGGCGTTTCTTGGCTAGGATGGATCTCAAGATAGTTGAGTAGGTGATTTTTAACAATCTAGTGACGAATTCCTTTGTGGAGATTGCATTTCCAAGTGCTCTTGTTCGTCTTCATTGTGGTGCTTTAGTGACCTCATGATAAATGTTCTAGAAAATTAGCCTTTTTGGGATAGCCTCCCAGATATCTAGGAATTAATGCTTGTTAATTGTAAATGGAGTTAGAGATTGTTAACTCGCCTTTTTGACGCATCATCCTGGTCATATTTTTATTTTATGTTTTTATTTTTTGTCCTGAAGTCGCTCCTATTCAGATACTATGGTGAGAGTTAGTGTGTTGAATGATGCTCTCAAGAGCATGTACAATGCTGAGAAGACCGGGAAGCGTCAGGTTCTGATAAGGCCTTCCTCCAAGGTCATCATCAAGTTTCTTATAGTCATGCAGAAGCATGGTAAGAATGACGCTGTGGAGACACTTTTGTGTTGTTCTTTCCAGCTTCCAGTCGTTATGTTTAAAACTGCTGGATTTTGGTGTTCTTCAGGTTACATTGGCGAGTTTGAGTATGTTGATGACCACAGATCAGGCAAAATTGTTGTCGAGTTGAATGGAAGGCTCAACAAATGTGGGGTTATTAGTCCACGTTTTGATGTCGGTGTCAAGGAGATTGAATCATGGACAGCAAGGTTGCTTCCCTCTAGACAGGTTTGTATGTGAGATAGTTGCATCCATTTGACAAGATTACTAGTGCACTGCAGTTTGTGAAACTGCGTTAGAAATATTGATATCATCAGCTGGGCATCAGCCATGCAGATCATTACAGCTGTCTCTGTAATCACTTTTGTTTCTCTTTTGGGTACTTTGTCTTGTGTGGCAAGTAGGGAATAATGGCTATTTTTGATATTAATTTTTTGAAATAAATTGCAGTTTGGTTACATTGTCCTGACAACTTCTGCTGGCATTATGGATCACGAAGAGGCTAGGAGAAAGAATGTCGGTGGTAAAGTGCTGGGTTTCTTCTATTAGGCCATGTTTTCCCAAGGGGTGGTCATTTTTGCCTTTTGATCACAGGTTGTGGTGTTTTTTTATTTTTTTGGGTTCAATTGTATCTTGAAACATCATTATTGAAGCCCTAGTGTTCTCTTGTAGGCAGTTGTCACAATCTTGGATTCCTGAGAAAATACTATGAGATGTTCTATTATTTTACCCAGTGGTTGTAATTCTCGGTTGCTACTATAAATTCGGCTATATATTTGGTTGAGCTTTTAATTTTTTATTTTAATTTGGGCTGCCGGCTGCTTTGGCATGATCAAGCACTGGAATTGTATTTCGATTCTCCATGATACTTACATTTGTAGGCTTCAATATGGAAGTTGTTTTGGTCCAATACTCTTTACATGCGACGAGTTCGTTGCCAAATTAGCTGGTAGAGGGCCGTGACCAATCTATGCTTACTTTTCCCGTCGGGTGGTTCAAAATTTACTATTAAGTGCTCTTTTGGTTAGGGGGTAAGTTAGGGGGTAATAGAGGTGGAAAATTATTCTTATATTTTATATATCTTGTATAATTTAATTAAAATTAAATAATTTTGTTCTAATCGTCCCTATTACTTTCATGCCAAACAAGTTCTGAGTAACGACAATTGCTGATTGGGTAGTGAGGTTTTGGTCCCCAAATATCAAACTTGGGTGTTTATAATTTGATTCATATTTGTTAGTATTTTACCATACTAGAGGTAGAGGTTATACTTATATGTAGGTTGTGCTTGTTAATTAAAAGTTATTGCTCTATATTAAAATGAGAGAGGGATTCAAAATAAAAATTATTCAAGAGTTTTGCACATGTACTAAAAAAATACTAAATATATTATCAATTAATATTTTATCTTAGTTAATTAATAGTTACCTTTTTAATTTTTATGATAATTGCACTAATAAAAGTAAAAGCTAAGAAAAGAACTTAAACTTTTTCTTAAATTATAGAATATTACTAATATTGAGATAAAAGTAAATTTTCAAAATACTTTTTTCATTTGAATTATTAATAAATTTATGTGGGGTAACGTCTCTTTGCATTCTTTAAAAGCATTAAAATTATTTATATATTTTGTCACTTTTTAACAAATCATTGTAATGATTAATCATTATTCATGGAAATAGTATTAGATTGTCATCTTTGATCCCATGCAATGAAATATTTTCTAATCAATAAAAAATTATGCATAAATATAAATATTAACATATTACTTTCTTTAATAGGTTAAAATTTCAAACAAGGTTTTAGTGTTTGCTAATGTCTAATAGAGTTTATGACTACAATATGAATTTTACACAGTAAAATATAAAATTATTTGTGATGATGTAACTTCAAAATAAAATTATTTTTTAGAAGAACATTACGTGGCATAACTCGTAAATGATCAAATCATTGCATATTAGTTACTTATATTTGAATCTGTCCCATCTCTTTTCCAATGATGTACTCGAGCATAAGAATTTGTGGGAAAAAAGTCTTTAGTTATATTTTGATATATTATTTGTCTCAAATTCCTTATTTAATAAAACTAAACAACACCCATGTTTTATAAAAAAAAATTCATATATTTTGAATAATAGTTCACAACTTTTATTTATTAAATTGTCATCCTTTACTCATCTATTTTTTTTAATCTTGTTACTTATAGATAAGGAATAATATTAAAAGCAGAATTGGAGTGGTTGGTCTGATAGACAAATTGATGAATGGGTTAGGTCACTGGTTCACTAATAATCAATAATAGTTAAATTGCCTATTTATTTTATATTTTAATAAATAAATATGTACCATTGGTTCCATTAGCTCAAACTACTAGTTTAACTAGTAAATGAGCGAGCCAATTATGATACCGATTTAGTTATAGATCCTATTTTTAAAACTAGAGAGAAAGAGAGGGAGTTTGTGTTTAGAAAATGGATGAATAGAACAATGAATAAGCTTTGCTTTCAACCATTCAAACTCCATATCACACATTGATATGATAATTCATGAAGTGCTTTAGTTTGTGGAGGTAGAAAGAATAAAATGGAGTTATATCGGTAAGAAGGGTAACAATTTGGCACATAGAATAACCAAGCAATTAAAATGGAGTAAGAAAGAAGTCATTATAGAGATATTTTGGAGATTTTAGTTAGAATTAAATGAATTAATTAAAATTTTAAAAAAATATATATGAAAAATAAATATTTTATTAATATATGGATGATATTTGAAATTGTAATTAATTAACTAATTAAATGTTTTGGCTAATAAATTTTTTAATATAGCCAGTAATTAAGTGATAAACCATTAATTAATATATTTAATAATATACTTTGATAATTAAAATTCTATACAAAAAAATCAATATGTTTTAATTTTTTAATAATGATGACTAAAGGGAAAATCATAAAAATTAAACAACATTGAAACCAAAATAAATTTATTATTAAAATAAATAAATAAATATTTTAAAATGTTATTATTGATTTTAAAAATAAATAAATAACATAAATAAAATAGGTGATTTAAATAATAAGATAATTAATTTAAGATATTAAATTGATAGAACTAAATTTTTTAGATTATATAAATGGTGTTTAAGTTTGTATTACATTTATAATATATGTATATTTAGAGTAACATTTTCAAGCACTACTTTTTCTTTTTTTCTTTTTTTCTTTTTATACTCATAAAAAAATTACTTTAAGTGACTTCATTAATATCATTTATGGCAGATGTTTTTAATATACCTAATGGGATTCATGATGTAGCTATAACAGAGTTACATAATTAATGAAATGTCACAAAATTGAGCTAAGGGAAATACTGAGAAGATAGAGAAAAGGAGGAAAAGGAAAGGAGGTTCATAGAAGACTTATAATGAGTGAGTGAAATTGGATTATTCTCATTCCTTACTTGAAAAATAGGAAAAATTCAAGGACATAAACCCCTAGCAATCCTTTATCTCGATTCACCATATAGAATTTTGAAGAGAACCCACAACAAACTTACAACCCTTCTAACAACTAATACTTTCCTCATGATGGTTAATTCTAGCTATAAATCACATGCCAACTGCAACATCTAAGGAAATTGTGTTTGTAGGTAAGAGTAGTCCTCTCAAGTAGTATTTTTAGGCTTAAGATTAAACCATTCAGCTAGTAGCTAAGTTACAACTTTGGTGCCACTCTTTATAATGTGTGTGTCCAGTGATTGTCGTGGTCTTTATATAGAATTTCTAGGGATACACCCTTCACTCAAGTAGTTCTTAAGACATATTATTGCATGTAGCTCATTTTTTCTTGTCCACTATAGGAATAAGACAAAAAAGTAATGACAAAAAATCATCAATAATAAAGAAAAATTTATCAATAATAACTATTACTCATGATGTTTTATTTAAATTCTCGCTATACATGGGTCGGTAATAACCTTATTAATGATAATTTATAAGTCATTAGTAATAAGATATATTACCAACGATATTTTCATCGAAATTAAGTTCATTACAAATAATTTTAAAATTTTAGTTATTTGAAGTTTTAAATTTGAGACTCTTATTATTGGCAATATGATTTTCAAATTTGAAAAATTATGAATTCAAAAATCATTGTTATTAATGATTTTAGCTACAATTTAGAAAAAAAATATTAAAAAAACCTTATTACCGATGATTTTATTCTTAGCAATAAATTTATTACAGGCAATTTTAGGTAAGAAAAAAAATAAAAAAACCTTATTACCAACTATATTATCCTTGTCAATAAGGTTATTGATAATGATTTCAAGTGAATTTTTTTTAAAAAAAAATCTGGAAAACCTTATTACCAAACATTTTATCCTTAAGAATAAGCTTTTTTTCCTAAAAAAATGTAATATATGTAATAATAATATGAATATATTATATACAATTGAAATTAATTAGATATATTTAATAATATAAATAACACATTAAAGTCAAATGTTGTCATAAAAACATAATTTACAAAACATACATAGTATTATTACATCTAACTTGTTTTAACTAACATAAAATCTAAAAATTATCTTCATCTTGATCTTAATAAGATGGTGGAGGCAGATGACCTTTAGTCCATTCGGCCATAAAAGCTCTCATTTATCACAATTATTCCTCTTGATGCTCAAAATGTTACTTGTTGGGCTAAATGTTCATTCATTTATTTTTAGCTTTGTTCTACATGAGATTTCCATTTTTGATCTTCTAGCGGATTAATATACATCCAACTCATGTGAGAAGCATATTGATGTGAACCCTTTTCTACAACCCTTCGTCCTACACTTTTTCTGTGCCCTAGATGAATACCTAGTACTTCCTTATGTGTTGGTTTTTCATCAGCTTCTAGAGCTATAGGATCGTCTGTAGCAACACTGCTAGAAGTCATTTGTGACAAGATTTTCCTCGCTTCCTTAAAATTTAGCTTTGTACATGAAAAAAAGAGTAGGCATATATTATAAAGAATATTAATAATATTATAATTAATTACATATAACTAACTCATAAAATTATCCACAACCCAGTTAGTGACCCATTCATTACTCTTAAATTACATTTCTTTGTAGGTTTCAAGTACATGTAGTAGTGGTTTTTTTTTTCCTGGATGGGATTATATAATTTTAAGAGAAAAACTAATACATTATAATAGGTTGATAATTTAAAAAAAATTTAAATCCCTTTTTGAAGTGATAATGTGACAACTAATGTGTACCATGATAAGAGGGAGTGGTTTGTTTTAACCTATTAGCTATATTTTTTTCGCCAAAGCATGCACCAAAAGAGAGAGTAATAAGTCTGTATTCTTAATATGCAATTTTATTCAATTTGTACACTCAAATTTAAGATTACTTTAACATCTTTCAAATTCCATGGATTGATACATCTTTTATACATGTCTTGCTAAAAAAAAAAAGGAAAATAGAAGGCCTATCATCATTGTCTTATTTCCAATTATTTTTTTGATCACTCTTATAATCTTTGTATAAATCAACCATCATTCAATTGACATGACTAATACTAGCATGTGATAGCTCCTTACACTTAGCTATCTCAAGAGCTTGATATAGGTTGATCAACTTGAAAATAGTGCTTTATGCTTTAAATCCTATTTCAACTTATTAATAAAGTGGAAAGCAAAATAATCTTCATACAACATAGGATTATGCATAAGTGTTGATTTTCAAACCGGAGTTCAAGCCAATGTGATGGAGGTTATGAAGGACCTAGAGTGGAGGATGGTGTGCGTAACCTAAGGAAGGTGTATGGTCAATTAATACATTTATGAAAAATGTTTAATTAGTCCTTAGGAAATGGATAGTATAGTCAATTAGAGTATTAGTTGACATTTAAGGCATTTTACCAAAGGTATTGTTTGTTTTCTTCAGTTATTTTACCAAACTTTATGGTTGTTTTTCATCCTTAGGTTTGTAACGCTTCACATTTAGTTCTAGGTTTTTTTTCTAAAGCCTATTTAAAGGCTTTTTTGTATAGAGTCGAGAGATATGAAAAGTGAGGCATATGCACTATACAACCCGGGGGTGTGTGATAGATCTAGAGAGTAGATCTAGGAAATTCTAAATTGGAAATGGGGTTTTGGAATTGAGTGAATTAATCAAGAGGGTTGTTCTTGATTAATTGGTAAGGATAAAAACATGGGGAGAGTGTCCTTGATTCTTGTATCGCTTGAAAGGATAGCAATAAAGATTCAAGTTTGGTAAATTCTTCTTTGATTTGTTATTATTCTGCATATTGATTGTGTTCTTGGTTTTGAGGATTTTATTTTAGATCTTAAAACTGAGGCGGATATTTCCCAACAATAAGCATGATCCCTTTTAGGTCCTCATATTGGCCTCAGTATTCATTTAGTGAATCCATTTTTTTCAACTTATTGAACAGGTTTATAATCTACCCAAAGTGCAAATCTCCAAAATGAGCACAAAAAACTTAAAAAAAATCCTCCCAGTTAGTGAACTTGGTGGCATGTTAGCTTTCAAACCAGTGTTTAGCATTTTAAATGAGGTGTAGTGCATCCAATTCTACCTTTTGGTGCTCCTCAATATTAAATAGGTGGAAATATTTGAAACATTTATTAATCCAATTTCAAGGGTTATAGCCATCAAAGTGAGGGAACTCAATCTTTGAGCTAGTCATAACTATATTCGAGTTTACAGGGGTGTCAAGTATGAGGTTATCAAATAATGGGGATTTTGGAAAAGGTGAGTTAGGTAAAATACCTCATCTATTGTGCCTAGCAATTGGGATCAGTGACATGACATGAATTACTACAGTGGGTGATGAAGATGAGGGTATTAGTTCATCCATGGAAAGCGTTTTTCCATTTCCTCAAGAATACAACACCTCTAGGATTTTTTTATCCTTTCTATGAATTTAGCCTCCATGGTTTTATCTTACTCATCAATCAATTGTTGGAGGGATGATACTTTCTACTGATTTGCTTCTACTTGAGCTTGCAACTCCTAGATCTGTGTGTTCAAGTGAGTATTATTCCCTAATTTTGCTTTGGTTTTAGCAAGCTTGAGTTGACTTTGATACCAATTTGTCACAAAATTGAGTTAAGGAAAACATAAAGAATATAGAGAAAAGGAAGTAAAACAAGAATAAATTGGAATAATTGACAAAGAGAGAGTGAAATTAGATTATTCTCATTCCTCATTTCAGAAACCAACAAAATTTAAGGATATATACTACCCCAAGCAATCCATTGACCCAATTAACATGGCAACTCCCTCTATGGTTTCTCCTTTCCAATCCCCAGAATCCTCTCATATGAAACCCCCTTTTTCTGATTCCATCAATATTGATGCCCAATTCCCAACCATTCAACATACTTTGAAGAAACCTTGACATCGGGAGTTCATTTCTCCTATTCACCCACTATGTAATAAACCATCAATGTATTCCTTTATGAGTGATGCCATTGACAACCATGATTCCAATCAATAACATTCAGTTTATTCGAGGCCGATGAGCATGTCCTTTAGGGATACAATCACAGGGAAATGGGGTCCATTTTTTACTCCAAGGAACATAACAAAGAATGGTAATATTTGGATCAATTAGACGACCTTGATTGCATTAACAATCCTCTATTGTCGGACATTGAGTGACCACATGTTTGTTTATCAACAAAAGAAAAGAGGAAGCTCTACCAACCTTATTGTCGATGCCTTATAATTAAGTTGTTATGGAAGAACATTAGTTATGATACCCTTCGTAATCGACTTGGGGCCTTATGGTTTTTGGCCAGAACTTTTAACGTTATTGACCTTGGATTGGGGTATTACTTGGTTAAGCTCCAAAAAAGGACTGATTATGACTTCATTTTTGTAATACCCAAAAATTATAAAATCCTAAAATTTATTTAAAAACAAATTAATTTAACCTAATTTCTAAATTGTGTTTTATTTAATAATACTAAATTAATTTTAGGCAAATTATATTAATATTTTATTTATTATTACTAATCTAAAAATTTTATTCTAAAAATCTAACCTAAATCCCACACCCAAAAATTTTCTTTTTCCTCTTTTCTTTTTTCCATTCTTTTCCTTTTTCTTCCTTTCCTTTTTTTTTTCTCTCCTTTCTTTTTTTTCTTTCCCTCCTTCTCCTTGGGCCGTGTCGTCCCAACACAGACCCTCTTTTCTTTTTTCTTTCTTTGCTCCCCTGGGTGAGGTAGGCATGTTCCCCCTTTTTTTCTTCTCTTTTCTTTTCTTCTTTCCCCCTTTTCTCACTTTCTTCTTCCTCAACCATATTCTTCCTCACATCACCCCCTTCCATTTCTATGCCTGCCTTTGCACCCTACACAAATTCCCATCCTCCTTGCCTTTCCTCTCTTGGCCACGTAGTGTCATGCAGGATGGACTACACCCTGCACCTCTGCCCCTACGCCCCTTCACCTAGCTGCCAGCGGCCACCTTCCCTTGTAACCATGCATGCCGAAGCTACAGGCCACCCCTAGCTTCTTCCCCTCTCCATCAACCTCTCCCCCATCTATAAATATCTCCTCAAGCTTATCTGTCCTCTCCTCTCCCCACCCACTATTGCCGTCCCTATTTTTCCTTACTTCCTCCACCCCTGCTAGCTCCAACACCACTGTTGACGCTCAGCCAGCCCCCTACCACCTCTCTTTTCTACCTAATCCTTTTCTTCGCTTGCAAAGCCACCCTCCCCATTTTCTTCTCCCCTTTTTCCTTCTCTCATGTGTGCAACCTTTCCACCACCACACTAGAGCCACCCTACACAGGTACCTTAGCCTGTGTAACCACCCGACAAGACCTCCCTTCTCCTCTCTTCTTCTTTATCCCTCTTGACCGTGCGCTACCCTAAACCACCGCCGACCATCATCTCCACCACCACTAACCACCACCAACTCTAGCTAGTCCTAGTGCCACCATCCCCTCGACCCTAAACTGCCAATTTTTCTCCCCCACTTTGGTCACCTCCATTTCCTTTCTCTTCTTCAAGCTTTTCTTAGGTTATGGTCTCTTTTGATTTTTTTTTAAAAAGGAAAATCTAAGTTGTGTATATTCTTATATCTAGGAAATATTTCAGTGATAGCACAAGAGGAGGCGTAGGTGTAACACCTCCAAAATATACAATTAAAAAATTTTGTTTTAATTAAAAATTTGCTGAAGCAAAATCATAGATTTCACGGATGTTACCACCACACTTAGTACCAGACCGGTTTACTCCTATCGTTCCAATACTAAGTATTAAGGCTAGAAAAGAAACCAAAATACCATTCACACAAATTCCATTTTACTTAAATCAGAGTGGCGCGGTAAATACATTACAAAAGGTAAAACCCCACTATTAGTGGTTACAAGAGTAAAATAATCTTAAACAAGGAAGAAGGAGGTGGAGAGTGAAACCCTAAAAGTTTTTCGGATAATCCTTACGCTCGTACATGATGCCCACTTGGACAGCACCTGCAATATACCTGTAAGGGACACTATCTGTTGAATAGGTAGGGGCCCATGAATGCAACCCTTCGGTACTTTGGTACCGAGTAACCCTTTATACCAAACCAAAAGGTAAGGCCCGCACCCAACACATCTTACATAACCAATATAAAATGATAACATACAAACTAATATACAAGGCAACACCCCATACAATAAGAAATGCATAACACAACATCCATGTACTTAGCAATTCCATCATATGCCAAGAGAGACAGGCATTATAACACTCCCAAAAATTACAGTTGAAAAACTTCGCTTAATTAAAACAAATACAAGCATGGGGGTGCTACCACCATGATTAGTACAAGCTCGGCCCCCGATTAGTCTCATACCAACCACAAGGCTAAGGAAAAATTTTCACAATCATTAAGCACTTTTAAGGTAGAGAAACATAGAAATTTGAAATACTTATAAAGAGAGAATCAGATTGCAAAATCAAAGCGTTAATACATAATTAAAACAGATACAAAGTCAAGCCCTCGAGGGAAAAAAGTTATACAATAATAAAGTAAAATAAGAGAAAAGTAGAGAGTCTGGTGGGCACTCGCTCTCGGCCCCAAGTAAGTCCAACGACCATCACACATCCTTGCCTGAAGCATCCAGTATGTCATAGGCATCAAACACGGTATCTCTTACCTGCACAAATTTAGAAGGGCATCTGCTCATGGGAATAAGCAACACCCATGAAATGGGTGGTTAGTACGCTATGTACTAAACAAGTAACCATATGGGTAAGGCCATATAATAAAATAGGCAAGTAAGGCATACAAAGCATAATTCAAGTTCATATCATCAGGCGAAACTTAGACTAATATTTTGCCTTGCACATTTCTTATATTAATTCCGTGTGAGTACGGAAACCCCATTATTATAGCCGGTGGACCAAAAATACTCCATAAGGTAGAACGCACTTGACCATTATTATAGCTGGTGGACCGGAATCACTCCACAGGGCAAAATGCACCTGACCACTATTATAGTTGGTGGACCAAAAAAATATATCCTCACTAGGCTCTAGCTCGATAATCTTTCACTTTAAGTGTTTAGCGTTTTATTTATATCTTATTCCACACACAAAACTCCAACTAGACATGCATGACCCACTAGACTTCTCATGCTCACCCTTTTATTCTCAGCTTCCCGAAAACCCTATCCCATATCTTGGGACTTTTACACCCTCTAGTACATCCATACATTCCTTCCCACTCTTTCCTCATTAGCATGAATATTCAACTCTAAGGCCCACTTTCCATATCTCTTAATTAACTCAATATCACTCTCTAGGGTTATCCTCCGGGAAACCCTAATTTGTCCTATATGGCTTCACTTCCCTTCATCCTACACAACCTATACTCTTCCTTGTTACCAAAACCACCACTCCTCTCGAACCACACCAACCTTCCTCTATCCCACACAACTCATGGTCCTTTCCCCCCAATTCATCACCTCACTCGATTCATCCCCAAACACCCCACTTTACTTCCCATTTTACACATATGGCCACAAGACCCTAGTTGGCTATCCTAAAAACCTAGCACCTCTCTTTCCTTATACAATGTTATCCCTTCATCACTCTCACTTACCATCCCCTCTTCCACATGAAAAATATCTAATACAACCTATGACCCTGAGACTTCCTTCCCATCCTTTTTCACTCACCATGAGAACCCTAAACTCTTCTGCACGTGGTTCAAAGCAGCACTCCCCGTAACGTCGTTTCAACTCCTCTTTGCTCTATAGGGTTTTCCTCTAAAACCAGACTTTAGCCTATGTGGCCTCACTTCCCTTCATCACACACAACTCATACTCTTACTTGTTACCAACACCATCACTCCCCTCAAACCACACCTGATATCATAACCTCACTATCTAACTACCACACGTCATCACAAAAACCCTAGTTCGTTCTCTGAAACTCTAGTACTTCTTCTTTCTTTTATGTCACCCCCTTAACACCCAAATAACTTTTTCTCACTCGGCTCACCTTTCCTCCAAGTGACACCCCTCTCATTCTTTATTCTCCATTCTAACCATTTTTGTTAGTTTTTCCCTCCTTGCACACTTCTCTTACTTAGGGTTTCCTCCCAAAACCTTAGTCAAGTCTCCCAGACATCCTTACACCAATCCCACGTACTATTTTTCACATATGGACTCCAATCACCCTAGCAATTCTTCCCTGACCTTACTTAACCCCCAAGATAATTTTTTCCATGTAAAGGTCATACCTATGCAAAGGCTAACCATCCTATGCATACCCTAGACTTCCCATGCATGTTTTGGTCCATTCCCTTAATTTATTCCCATTATTCCTCCTTTGTCCACCCATAGGCCATAAGATATTTAGGCCATCCTTACCATCCTCTAGTCAACTCACTTTCCTCACTCTTTTTCATTTCTCTCACAACCACATCACACTATTTAGGGATTCCTATCATGCATGTTATGAGGGGAAATATTACATAAGCACATCCAAGAACAAATAACAATACCACATTACACATGTCATAAAACACATGCAGCTTACTTGAGTTCCATGCATAGCAAGCTACGCTACAAGAGCAAAATCCATAATATATAAGGCACACACATCAATGAACACACAACACATTTTCACACACATTAGGCCTTAACCATATCATTACCTAAAATGACACCAGGCTTGGAGCATGCTCTTATGCCTCCTTAAGGTTTTGACTTGGTTCACTTATAAAAGAAAAATACTAGGTTTAACTTCCATCTTACCAATATTATCATCATTTCTTACTTTACCTATATCATAACCTAATATTATGGTTAATGATAATAATAGTAGCTTTATAAGTAAAAATAAGGGTATTATTCTTAAAATGGTTAATCATGCTATTATAAGTCGAAATAGGGTTAGGTAGTTATATTGGTCTATGTTAAGGTATTATTAACAATATTAACAATACTAAAGATAATAAATTTAATATTAGCAGCAACAGCAACAACAACAACAACAATAATAATGATAACAGTAATAATAATCCGAATCATAATAATAGTGATACTAAAATAGTGAAAATAATGACAATAATGATAATAATAATAATAATAATAATATTAATGATAGTAGTAATAATAATAATAGTGATCAAGATAATGATAATAATAATAATAATAATAATAATAATAATAATAATAATAATAATAATAATAATAATAATAATAATAATAATAATAATAATGATGATGATGATGATGATGATGATGATGATGATGATGATGATGATGATGGTTTGAATAATAATAATAATAATAATAATAATAATAATAATAATAATAATAATAATAATAATAATAATCATGATGATGATGATGATGATGATGATGATGGTTTGAATAATAATAATAATAATAATAATAATAATAATAATAATAATAATAATAATAATAATAATAATAATAATAATAATAATCATGATGATGATGATGATGATGATGGTTTGAATAATAATAATAATAATAATAATAATAATAATAATAATAATAATGATGATGATGATGATGATGATGATGATGATAATAATAACAATGATAATGATAACAACAACAACAACAACAATAATAATAGTAGTAATAGTAATAATGATAATACTAATGATAAAAATGATGATGATGATGATGATAATAATAATAATGGTAATAAAACTAATAAAATAAAGTAATAATTACATTAATTATGTTTGAAGGTTAGGGAGGTTAGGGCACAACCTAGTGGTGGTGGCAGGTAGGCAGCAGTGGAGGAGGAAGTGGGGGTTGGAGAGGCGCCTTTTTAGGCTAGAAGAGGGATAGTGAGATGGTGGTTGTGGTGGTGGTATATTTTTTGGGTTGAGAGGGTTGGAATGGTGGTGGCAGTGCAGCAAAGGTGGCGGCGCAGGTGGCAGTTGTTGTGGTGGTTGAAGGTGGTGGAGAAGGAGGAAGGGTGAAGGAGAGGGAGGTAGGGAGAAAGGAAGGCAAAGGGAGGTAGGGGAGACTTTGCTGAGTGTTTTAGGTGGCAAGAGAGACATGGTTGTGGCGGAGATGGTGGTGCACGATGGTTAGAGGGGCAGTGATGGGTGCAAAGTGGCAAATCGGGCAACCTACTTTGTACGGCTGGGGTGGCTCGTGTAAGGAGAATTAGAGGTGGTGAGTGGTGTGGTTCAGTGGAGGTTAATGTAGGGAAGGTTTTGGGTGGTGTTTCGGGTGACGAAGTTGGACAATAGTGGTGAGGACGACGTCTGAAGTGGTGGTGGTGCAAGGGGAGGCTGAGATTTTTGGATAGGGGAAAAAGGGTCGAATGTGGATAGGTTGGGGTATTTATAGGCCATTAGAGGGAGGATAAGACAAAGGAGGAAGAGGAAAAAGGGGTAGGTATAGCAGGGCTCGCCAGCCGACGGTGGTAGGTCGGTACAAGCCTACAATTTGCAGGTGCATGTTCGGCAAATGGGGAAAGAGGAAAGGGAAAGGGGGCACACGAGGGAACAGGTGCAAGGGGTTGGGCTCTATTTGGAAAGGAAAGGGACAGGGAGAGAGAGAGAGGGATGTAGGCTGACAGGAGGAAGGATGGCGGTAGTTGCAGGCTGACCTACAATCGAGGACAGGGGAGAAGGGAGGAAGAAGAAGGCAGACGGTCGGCCGGTCTGGGAGAAAAAGAAAAGAAAGAAAATGGGAGGGGGTGAATTGGTGGGCGAGGGGAGAAGAAAAAGACAAGTGGGCTGGGCCACGCAGGAGAAAGAGGAGAGGGAGGAGGGTAGTGCCTCAAGGGGCACATGCCCAAATTGGGAAGAAATGAAGAAAAAAAAAAGGAGGAAGGAGGAAAAGAGAAAAGAGAAAAGAAAAAGGAAAAAGGGAAAAAGGAAAAATGGGTTGGTTGGAGTATTTAGAATATTTTGGTATTTTTAAATATTTAAAAATAATAAAGATTAGTAAAATAATAATTAAATTATCTTTTTATATTAATTTAGGATATTTTGGGTATTTTTTCCTAAATTCTATTTTAATTAGCAAAATACCCTAATTTTTCTTAATTAAATTCTTTATTATTTTCCTCTTAATTTTTCTTTAAATATTCCCCCTTTATTTTAAGAAAATAATTTATTTATTTAATTTCCCTAATGAATTCCTAAATTAGGGTTTTGGGGTATTTTAGGCACCAAGGCTGAACTTATATTAAAACAACAAGTCATGAGGATGAAAGTAACTCTTTTGGTATTAAGAAATTAATTAATCATTATTCAATCATCATCTTTGAATTATATCCATATGAGTGTGGAAACCCCACTATTATAGCCGGTGGATTATAAATACACTTCAGGGTAGAACACGCCTGACCACTATTATTTGTTGGTGGATCAGTTTCCAAGACAGAAGGCTCCTAACCACTATTATTGCTTGTGGATCGGTTTGGCCCTGACTCACATGGTGTTCCACTATAAGTGATTAGTATTTTCTCATGATTTATTCACATCCAAGATTTTGTTTATTGAGCTCGGGATCCCCCACTATTATAGCCAGTGGACCGAAATACACATATACATCTTTCCGGACAAAGTGCTCCTGGGCCACTATTATAATTGGTGGACCAGTACACATATACATCTTCCAGGGCAAAGTGCTCCTAGGCCACTATTATAACCGGTGGACCGGTACACATGATATAATCTATCTGGGTTTAGCTCAATAATCTTTCACTTTACATAATTAGTGTTTTCCCTTTTAATTAGCACAACAGTTCCATTTATTTAACTCGAGAGGGAGATCAAGAACCCGGAGATGCAAATGTACACCAGTTATACTGGCGCATGCAAACAACACAGTACCTTTCAACCGTCAACCCAAGGACACAAAGGTACCCTAGTAGCACTGGTGCAAGAGGACACACAATACCCTACCGATAAGAACACCTAATCTATAAGTATGCATGCCCCCTAAATAGGTCCATAGAGCTAGATAAAGTAAGATGTAGGGTCTGAATGGAGCACTAAGGCATACCAACAAATACTAGAATAATCATGGGCTAAACCACGTCTTTAGGGTAGCGACCCCTAAAGAGCTACCATTCCTGATCTTGAGGTCTTCCACTTTAATTATTAATGTCTTAATTAAGGTGATCACGAGAAACACAACAACCACATACTTATTCATTCCCATTTGTTTCTTTCATTATAAAGTATTCCCTATTCATACAATTATTCATGTTAACCTAAAGAAACTACTAAGACCATCCATATATCATCCAATTCCATTTTAGGATTCGTTTCTATTTATTCATATGCCATAAGGGTTATCATATCATAATCATAATATGGTATTAGAGTTTGGTTAGTCCATATTGAAGGATCATGGAAAACTTAACCCTAGCATGCCCTTATATCACATCCAGCACACATTACCATGCACGATTAATGATTAAGACACCCCTTTCATGAATATGAGACAAACACCGTATTACACCCTTATATTATTATTCAATGTCACTTAGGTCTGATTATGGAGACTTATTTAATCCATTGACAAGCTATATGCAAGTATCGATTTACGCCACCATCCTTACAAAACTACTGAAATACCCCTTGTTTGTAAAATTACCAAGTCACCCTTTGCCATTTGTCAATTTACTATATTACCCTTCATGTTTGCATAAATATCAAAATACTCCTTGTATCTGTTAGATTACCAAATTATTCCCCCTTACTTATTAAATCACTAGTTTTACCCCTCATACTTGTTAAGTTACCAATTTACCTTTACCCTTCCAGTTGGTTAAATTACCGTGTTACCCTTTATACTTAGTTAAATTACTAGCCCTTTTTATTTATTAAATTACCAAATTGCCCATTTGGTTGGTTAAATTACTAAATTGCCCTTCTTACTTATAAATTTAACAAATTGCCCTTTTGGTTGGTTAAATTACCAAATTGCCCTTCTTAATTGTTATAATTACCATTTTGCCCCTTTTTACTTACAAATTATCAAATTACCCTTCCTTTGTGTCAATTTCCCAAAATACCCTTTCTTTGAGCCAACTTACAAAATACCCTTCTCCTTTTTATTAAACCACCATTTTACTCCTCTTACTTTACTAAATTACCAAACTACCATTCCTTTATGCCAATTTACCACAATACCCCTTTCCTTAAGCCAAATTATCAAATACCCTTCTCCTTTATTAAATCACCATTTTACCCCTTTACTTTTACAAAATTATCAAAGCACCCTTCCTTTTTATAAATTTACCAAAATACTTTCTTACTCACAAAAATTATTAAGTTATCCCCTTTTTCCATGTAAAATTACTAAAATACCCTCTTTACTTATCCATCTACCATTTTACCTCATTTACTCTAATAAAATACCATTTTTCCCTTATTATACACATTTTACTAAAATACCCTCACTACATAAAATATTGATATACATGCTCCATACACATCATCCAACTCAACCCACTATTATTATTTATCAGTAATATACATTAGCACCTACACTTATTTAGGCCACACCCTTACACGGAAAATATTACTAAAATGCCCCTAGGGCTTATATTAACATTATTTATGCAAAAAATGGCCACATTAGCATATCATATCATACATATGCATTTAACATTATTGTTAATAACAAGGCTCCTTCCCTTAAGCATTATTTCTACACATGGCACATAAATTATCATGCTTTTTCTTTTCATCAGCCAACATATGCCACTAAACACATTATACTTAAATCATGCATATAAATCATATTAAAA
Source organism: Tamarix austromongolica (assembly GCA_039764185.1). Lineage (NCBI taxonomy): Eukaryota > Viridiplantae > Streptophyta > Magnoliopsida > Caryophyllales > Tamaricaceae > Tamarix > Tamarix austromongolica. The sequence goes on along the minus strand of CM077808.1, from coordinate 60,298,771 downwards.
ATCCTAATGTGCTAGCATACGTATATCCATACATTTTAGTAGGGTATAATGATTACCTTATTTCCAACAATAATCAAACATTACTAGTATATTCGTTAAAGGTTTGAGCTTTGATTAGTAAAAATTAATACCCAAAATTAGTATATTAGAAGTAGAAAATCAAAAGAATAATTTTTTTATCAAAAGCCTTAATTAATACATATTAATACCAACTATTTTTATGCCTTAAAATTAACTAAGATTGGGCTAAAAGGATGTAGGAGACTTACGCTGCATGATAACGTGAGCAGTATGCACAAAATAAGGAAAAAAGGGGTCGAAGAGGGATAACTGGAAGGAAGAGGATGGCTAGTTTGGGTGAGGGTTTTGAGGCTCGGGTGAGGGCTTGTGGAGGGGAGTTAGGGTGGTGGCTAGGTGTAGGGGGAAATTAGGGTTGTAGATGGTGGTTGGGGGTCTGTGATTGGTGGCTGAGGGTGGCAGAGGCGGCGACTGCAGGGATGGAAAATTGGATGCAAGGGTGGTGGATGAGAAGAAGGAGGGGAAAAGAATAAGATAAAGGAGGGGCTAATGGGGGATTTTTGGCCAAAGGAAGGATGTGGGGTGGTAGAGGAGGTGTTAGGGAGTAGATTGGTGGTTGTGGAGGCGACGGAAGAGGCAAACGGTGATGGTGTAGGGTGGAGGCCGAGAATGAGATGAAAGAAAAGAGAAGGAGGGAAGGAGGCTGTAGGGGCAAGTGGGGGTGATGGGGTGGTGAAAGGAGGTTGATGGGGGTGTTAGGGAGGTGGTTATGGTGGTTATATGGGCGGAAGAGGCGGTGGTTGGGGGTGGCAAAGTAAAAATAGGGGAGGAGGAGATAAGGAGAGAAAGAAAAGGGAGAGGGTTTTGGAGGGAGGTGAAGGAGCTCGAGGAATGTCAAAAATGAGAAGGAGAAGAGAAGGAAAAGAAGAGGGAGGGGAGAGGAGGTAGGAGTGGTTGGATGGGAGGCTGTGGTTGTAGGTGGTAGGGTGGCAGGTTGCAGCAAGAAGGAAGGAAGAAAGGGAAGGAAGGGGTATGCGGTGAAGGGCGTGTATGGCCCAAAAATGGAAGGAAAGGGATGGGGGAGAGAGAGGGAGAGGGAGAAAGGTTGCAGTGGTAGCAGTTGTAGGTTGGAGTTGCAGGCAGTGTAGCTGTAATACCCCATATTTTTGAAAATACAATTTTATTAAGCTTAATGATTTTATTAGTGTAATTTGATGTAAATATTTAATTATTTTAATTTTGATTCGTTTTATGGATTTATCGACGATTTCGACTTCATATTTGAATTTAATTAATCATTGTCGTTGCGGACCATTCTAGATAAATTCGTTTACGACCATGATTTTATTATATTCATATGATTTTGATTCTCGGTTAAAAAGATGTAGTCCCGTTCTTTCTTGTATTTTGATTTTTTTTAATATATTTTTGATTCATTTTTGATTATAACTTCGTCGTGTGATTACAACTTTGTTTTGGAGTTATATTTTGTTAACGATATATATATTATTTAAATTATAGAATTTCTGTTTAAATAATCAAATTTATTTTAGTGATTTTATCCATAGAAAATATTTCCGACTTTGAATTTATTCGTTTTCAAAGTCGTTAATATTTTCGGGAAGTTTTAAATTAAAAATATTTTCGGAGCTTATTTATGAATTTCTTTCCGAAATTAATTTTATTCCATTTTGCCCTTTTTGGTTTGCGGAAAATCGGTTTTGAAAATTATTTAAATTAGTCCCGGTTTATTAGAATTTGACTTAAATATTTTATTATATGTTTTAAAATATTATTCCGGGGTCTTATAATGTATTTTCATAAATAATATAAATATTTGCGTTCGTTGATAAATTCTTCCAAAAATGTTTCCGAAATTCTTTATATAGCTTTTTATCGATCTCATGCTTTCGGATTCTTATGAAATGATTTTCGTTGAATAAAATTTAGATAAAATCTTCCAATAATAATTTTAGATATTTAGTATTTTATTTTATACTTGTATTTGGAAAAAAAAAAGAAGCCCAACCCCGACCAGTGCCCCGACCCCCCTCTTCTTTTCCTTTCTCTCTTCTTTTCTCCCATTCTATTCTCTTCTCGACTGACTTGCTCTCTGCACCCAGCCCCAACTGCCTCCTTCTCCCTAGCTCCTCCCTGCTCCGCCTCGCCAGCCACTGTCGGCCACGACCACCGCCGACGATGCCGCAACAGCAGCCGAAGCAGCGCAATAGCAGCCACCGAAGCAGCTTCACAACAACGACAGCATCAGACCGCAACAGCACAAGCCACGTCGGTCGTGCCGCCGTCCGGCCACGGCGAGCTCGGGTGATGGCCGGCAAGCTATCCCTGACCTCCGGCGAAGCTTCTCCGGCCTTCCCTTGTCCCGAATTGTTAATTTTCATTTGGTATAAATTTCTGAAAACCCTAACATTGATTTTATTAATTGAGTATAAATTAGCTTATGATAAGCTAAATTGATTGTTTGATTATGTGTTTATGTGTTGTAAGATTGATTTGGATAGGTTAATTGTATGGGTTATGTTGGAATTATGGAAATTTGGATTTTTGGCCGGGTTATGCCCTAATTTTTCAGATTCGCCCGATTTGGCGATTTTGGATAAATTGATTATACAATACGTTTTAAAATGTATCTAATTTCATGTTAGAACCGTCAATTTGAGAAATTTATGCGGAATTAATCGGAATGTGATTCCTAGGTCAAAAGTCGTGAGTAATGGAATTAGGTCGTATAATTGAGTCATTTCGCTCAATTGATTTTATATTATTGTTTGAAATATATTTAGTTTCATATCGGAAGTGTTGATTTGAGAAAATTGTGCGTAATTGATCGAAATTGGATTTTTAGGTCAAAACTCTTGCGGGACTAAATTGGATCGTGTAATCGGGTTGTTTTATTCAATCAACTATATAATTTATATTAGAATATATTTAATTACATTTCTGAACCGTCAATTTATATATTTTAGCAAGAATTGATCAGATTTGTATTGCTGGCTCAAAAACCCTAATTATGCTAAATTGGGTATTTCTTTTATTGGTTTTGAGCAATTGATTATATGATATGTTTTAAAATATGTCTAATTGCCTTTCTAAACATTCAATTTAAATAAATTAATAGAATTCAACCGAATTATATTTTCGGGCTTAAAACCCTAGATTTCAAGTGACATTATGAAATTGATCACTTGTATAATTTTTTTTCTAAAATTAAATTTATAGAAATAGTTGAAATGGTCCTAATTTCATTCTAATACCTTCAATTGGAATTAATTGATTTGAATTATCTGAATTTATGTCGTAGGCTTTAAAACCCTAATTTTAAAAACGGATCGCCTTGAATTGGTTAATCGGAAGATTATTTTGTTGAGATTGATTGTCTATATTTATTTAAAATTTGTTTAATCATACTATTAAGTGATCAATTTGAGATAATAAAGTTAATTAGTCTGTTCGTAGCTCGAGCATTAAAAACCCTAATTTGTCGGATATGGTTTTATAAAATTAATTATGATATGCTTCTTTTACCTAATCGATTTTTGGATTTGACTTTAAATCATTTGAATTATGTTTTTATCTTATCGGGTTAGATTTGGTTCCCTAAAATGGTTGATATTTAATTTTTAATCCTAATAGAGCTATGCTCGTGAGTCTTAGGTTTTTGACACGTTTTCCAAGAAAGATTGTTTGTGTCCCATTATATGACTTTAATTATAATATGTGAGTTGTTGATCAATAAAATAGCTTCTGACCTAGTTTTCGATTTCTATCAGCGATCTAGGAAAACTTTATTGTGGATTGTCTAGCTCTTGATATCTCTCTCTCTTTTTTAGTTTGCTTAGCTAGCTTCGGATTTAGGTAAGTCATTACTTACCTTTACTTATGGCGGAATTTGGATGTATGTCTACTTGAAGTAGAAGGTGACGAGTATGTTTAATGATTACTTACTTATGTCAAGCGTATTATGTGTTCTGTGTGGTAATTATATGTATGTACGAATTTATAGCCTCAATGCAAATGTGTGTTAATATAACACTAGGATATGGTATGTATTTGAGTATGTGAAGGGTTGAGTATGGATTGAAATTTTATGATACCCTATGTTGTATCTTTATGTCCTGGAATTATTCATGTGGGCCTGATTTATGGTCAGTTAAAATCCTTGAATAAGATACAAATAATTCAAAGTGGAAGATCACGTGAGTTGGGTCGAGGTGTAGAGTCTGTTCCACCGGACGATAATAGTGGCTTAGGTGTGATGTCCCTGAGAGGTGATTCAAACTATTCCACTGGTTTAGAATAGTGGCTCGGGAGCGTTTTGCTCTGAGAGGTGTAGAGTCCATTCCACTGGACGATAATAGTGGCTCAGGTGTCTTGTCCTTGAGAGGTGCTTCAATCCGTTCCACTGGATTAAGAATAGTGGGGCCCTATACTCAACGTGAATAAGAATATGATATGAGATAAGTAATGAATAAGACACTAATAATGTAAAGTGGAAGATTACGTGAGTCAGGACCAAGTGTAGGGTCCGTTATACCGAACGATAATAGTGGCTCAGGTGTGTTGTTCCTGAGAGGTGATTCAAACCGTTCCACCGGTTAAGAATAGTGGCTCAGAAGCGTTTTGCCCTGAGAGGTGTAGGGTCCGTTCCACCGGACGATAATAGTGGCTCGAGTGTGTTGTCCCCGAGAGGTGCTTCAGACCGTTCCACCGGTTTAAGAATAGTGGGGTCCCTGAACTCATCGTAAATAAATAAAATTGGATGTAATAATGATTATTATTGGATTATTGGATTGGTGTTACTTAGCATGCGATTGTGATTTCTTGTACGCTTGTATCTTATGTGCCGTCATGTCTAATGATGTACTCATAAGTATGAATCCGTGATCCTATGTTTTATTGTATGTAATACGTGTATAATTGAGCCTGAATTATTGTATGAGTGGAATGGTGCATCTATCATACGTATAATTGAGCATGAGAATTGTAAGCTAGAGTCTTTCGTATCTTATGCGTTTCATATTTCCTTCCATGAGTTGAGTAGTCTTGATTTACTCAGTACTGGACCCGTACTGATGCTACCTTGGTTGAATGGGTCCTGTGATGATCCACTGATGTTGGGGAGAAGACCTCTTGTGCAGGTTTTGAGATCAAATATTATTTTCGAGTTGAAGGCTTGGCTTGAGAGAGTAGGCAATCCGGAATTTGATCCATTAGGAATTGTCTTGTTTAACTGTATTTATTTTTGGAAGTTTCAAGTGTTGTAATTGAATTTTAATTCCTCACACTCTGATAAGCTTTTAAAATCCAGGTTTATTTCATAGGTTCCGCTGATTTATTCAGCGAAATTGTTCACTTGCCATCTGCTTGTGGATATCTCCTTGTGGGAGTTTATCCTCACGACATAGATGTTGGTTGGAATTTTATTTGATAGGTTTTAGCCTTGTATCTAGCATGAGATAGATGATGGACATTTATCTTATGTTAGATGTGGCGGTAACATTCCCCAAGTTCTATTTTAGCTTCCGCTTTATTCTTTAAAAAAATATTTCAAGAGTGAATTTTGGGGGTGTTACAGTAGCAGACTGACCATGGCGTGCAGTGGTTGAAGGAGAAGGAAGGAGGAAAGATGAAGAAGAAGAAAAGGAAAGGAGAGGTAGGCCGCCCGGGCGAGGGAGAAAAAAAAAGGATGGGCCAACCCACGTGTGAGGGAGAGGGGAGTAAAAAGAAGAAGTTGGGTTCGCCCAACCGGGGGGAGAAGGGAAAGAAAAGAGGGGGGAAAGGACTGGGCTAAGGATGGAATTGCGAGGGAGAGGGGAAGGAAGAAAGGAAGATAGCTGGCCAGTGGTCCAATGCGAGGGGGAGAGAAGGGAAGCAAGTTGAGCGGCCCGAAGAGGAAAAAGAAGGAAAAGAAAAAGGAAGAAAAAGGATAAAGAAAAAGGAAAGAGGAAAAAAGGAAAAAGGGAGAAAATAAAATAAAAGTAATTTTTGGAAAAATTATATTTAATATTTTTGATAGATAAATTAATCTAATAATTTCATTTATTATAACTTAATATATGTTTGTTTTAAAAGGGTAATTTTAGTAAAATATTGGTTTGGATAATTATTTAAGTAAAATAAGTATGATAAAATAACAAAATATTTATTTTAATTTATTAAATAATCATATCCATTTTTATATACTCAAAAATCCACAAAATAATTAATTTAAATAAATTTAAAATTTAAATTATCCCAAATGAGGGTTATTTATTAAATTATAGGTTTTAGATTTTTGGGGTATTATAGCAGGTCATGCATAATTAGAGATTGGAGTCACTTCGGTAAGGATACAGTCATAGATAAGGTTTTACTTATTTAAATATATGTCCTTGCTGTCTATTATGTGATGACATACACGAAATGATAAACAACTCTAGTGTTTTATACACATTTTCATCTTGACTATAGCTAAAGGTAAGAAAGTTGTGTGGTCATGATTGTATTGATTTCAAGTGTTTATGTATATCCATGTCCATGTTATATGATGTTGCATGTGTGAAAAGTTAGAGATTCTTTGTGTTGGATGTCATGTGACTTAGGTAGGGTTTTTGAGACATAGGGGCATATTGGTCAGTGCTGTGAAAAAGTGGCATGTAGAGTATTTTAGGGTGTTAATTGGCATAACATAGGTTGGATATAATACAAGAAATAACTGAGGGAAAAATAAAGAGATTTATGGTAAATAGAGTATGAGGAGAAATACCATAAATAAGATGAGTAAAACCTAAGGGGAGTTATAATCATATGTGAGTAGAGTGGAGGTTTGGTACTAGGGAGTGGATATGAGGTTAATAATGGCATTTTGGGTAGTCATGCAAATTTGGGAAAGCACAAGGGGAGGATATATGATCAAAAGGTGAAATTAGGGTTTTAGGAGGTCAAGGCGCAAAACCCTAGGGGCATGCTTTTATTGTATGTTTGAGATGGGGTATTTGGACTGCAACCTTGGAACATGATGTTAACCATAACATTTTGGGCATGTGTACCAAATTTAGTACCCATGTAGGGTAGAGGGGAGTAGTTATGATTAAAATGATAAATTAGGGTTTTGGAGGAGGCTCGAATAGGAAGGGTATTATCACATGTGTAAATTGGGGGAGTTAGGCCACAATGTTGAGTTGATGGTTAACCGTAGCATCCTATGCATAGGTGTGGAATTTGAGGGCTAGATAAGCAGTAGAGAAAGGATTATGCAAATAGAAGAAATTAGGGTTTTGGAGGGGTTATCGTAGAGGCTAGTTATTATCATTTGTGTAAAATATGGGTAACATGCCATGACTCTTGAATATGGGTTTTCTAATGAAATGCTAAGATTTTTTTCGGTAAATTGGGAACTAAAAAGGAAAACTAGAGGTGAGGATATGTCAGGGTTGTGAAATTTGGGTTTCTAAGGGAAATAGGGTTGTTTCAAGATAGTAATTAGGATAGTGCCTTACATGAGCATATGTACATGATTGTGTGATGACCCTGAAATAAATAAAACATGAATAATACACCAATCACTTAAAGTAGAAGATCACTTGTGTCGGGCCTAATTGTACCTATCAATCCACCAGCGAGAATAGTAGTCAGGAGCGTCTTGCCTTGGAAGTTATACCCTATTATCGTTCCGTCGGTTAGAATAGTGGGGTCTCGAACTCGATTAAACCAAAAAATTGGATGATAATAACCTATGGTAAGACACTAATTACTTATAGTGGAATGTCACATAGATTAGGACAAGTTGTAAGTGAGAATAGTGGATAGGAGCGTTCTGCCTTGGAAGTTACATTTGTTTATCGTTCCACCGGTTGAGAATAGTGGGGTCCCTTAGTCCAAATTAAATAAAATCTTGATATAATTATCATTGTAATACTTCCGTATGTTCGGAATATTTTAAATCAAGTCAGTATGATCCACTTATGTATGTGTCATCTCTTATTGTGGTGTTATTAATTTTTGTTACCATCTTGACTGTATCGTTACTTTACTCAGTATGTAACACACATATCACCCTTATTATGGATGCTTCTCATTCTCACAAGAAAATACCCCTTCTAAGTCTATGCAGGTAAATGAGGACTCATTAGATGAATTATTTACATACAATGTTATGATTGGTAGAGTGATGCTATTATGACTGAGGCTGAGAACCAGAGAGTTGCGTTATCTGATTGTTATTTTCACCGATTTTCTCCTTGTTAATTTTAACTAAACATTTATTTATGTACTTTGATTTTACTTTTTGAAATGAACACCTAACTCTTATTTATGATATGAATTGTACTTGTGCTATATTTATCATGGTTTATGTTCTATTTTACCTTTACCTTATAGTTGGTATAAGGATGGTCTGTGGACAAACTTATACTAATTACGGCGGTAACACCCCGCCTGTCTTTGAATGTTTCTTCCGTTTAAAAACTTTTTTAGTAGTAAATTGTTGGGGAGTTACAATCCTTGTTGGATGTCTTTAGGTGATCTTCTAGCACTACCTTACAATTAGACAATGGACTCCTAATTTGTGGGTTTCTAATACCACCTTCACATCCACCACCATATGGGTATGCATTTTTGAGCTTCCTATCAAAATTTTCTAGAATGATAGTAAGTTGAGGTTGATTGGTAGCTTTATAGGTAAGTTCCTTCATATTGATCACTGCATAATGGATGCGCCCAAAAGAAAGTATGTTAGATTCTACATAGAAGTGTATCTTCAAAAGCCACTTCTTCTGAAATTTTATCTAGGTAAAGATCTCTATAATATAGAATACAAAGAAATTCACATGATTTTCTTCTATTGTGGCACCTTTGGTTACCGTAGCAATGACTACTCTAACAACTCGTATTTTATTGAGCGGATTGCCCAAGTGTAACCAGCTCCTCAACCTGTTTCAAGAGTTCAGGTAGCTTCCTCTAGTAGCATGGATTTGCCTAGGGTTTTGGATGCAAATATGGAACAAATTTGAGAAATTAACAAATGTGTGTAAAATATTCCAGGACCAACGTCGTGAATCTCAATCATTCCTGGCTAAGTCATGCTACAATGCCTAGACCAAAATATGGTAGAGTCCTCATGTTTTGAGATTCTATGTGACTTATAAATTAATGAGGAGCCTCCTCCTCCCATTACTCCTTACTCGAGTGTGGGTGAACCCGACATAGAGCATAACTTTATGGACCCCGAAAGTAACTCTTCCCGTGGAAGATTCTACATGACTAAGAGGTTCTTTCAAGACATAAATGAGTCAGTTAAGACTTTATAAATTACAATGGTTTCAAAGAATCTTATGTTAACCAAGTCTACCATAGTTAACATGATTTTTAAAACTAAATTTTCCTCCTTAAAGACTGATGCTCCTATTGGTCTGACTATTGCCGAACGCACAGTTAACATCTTGGGACCTGAAAAAGCATTAGTTCATCCTAAAGAAGCCATGATAAGAACTTGATAATTTTTGTTGAAGTTCATGATGATAACATGGGTGACCCTCTTGATGGAGCTAGGACTGCACTGAGGATGTCTAGTCATTGACACCCTTTACATTTTTATTACTCTCTTTATGAACATCAACATTCTCTTTTGAAATGTCTAAGGAGCTGCTAATGCAACTTTTCTTTGTAGCATCTGTGGCCTAATTTCATGTCATGATCTTTCTATGATGGTTTTGGTTGATCCACATACTAGTGGCACCTCTGTAGATAGAATAATTCAAAAATTCCATTTTGTTGGTAATACTCGAGTTGAGGTCCGAGGCTTCTCTAGTGGCATTTAGTTACTTTGGGATACCTTGAAACTTTCTATTTGTGTTCTTGGGGCTACCTCTCAACTTATTCACACTAAATTCACCCCCTCTTTAGGTCAACATTGTTTATGCCCACCCTCTTTTTTCTATCCAGGATGAGTTGTGGGAAGATCTTTTTAGTTTGTCATCTATCCTTTGCTTAGCTTGGCTCCTTAGGGGTTATTTGAATGATGATCATCCATTAGATGAACTTTGAGGGGCTCTAATAGAGGCTTGCATAGGTGCCTAATTTTTAATGAAATAATTAAGAATTGTGGTTCATTGATCTAGGCTTCATTGGCCAGAAGTTTGGGTGGCATGGCCATGACAAGGGACGTGGGATCAGCTTTAGAATTGATAGGGTCCTAGCTAATAATTGTTGGAGAATAATTTATTATGATATTATTGTTCACCACCTTGATAACACTTAATCTAACCACATCCTATTTTTCTCAAGCTCATGAAATATCCAGCTCCTTTTTCTCAAGTTTCCCCTTCCACTTTAAAGCAACAAGGTTAAATCATGATAGCATTGATCAGATTGTTCATGAGAGTCGGCATAGCCCCAAGGATTTTCCTTACACTAATTATCAAGCTTTGAAAGAGTGGAATTCAAATCATTTCATAAATAATTTCAAAATTTCTTATAGCTTGGTTGGAAGGTATTCAAAATTTAATATCCCACCACCACTTCAGTGAACCTTGGAAACTAGAACAAAATTTGATTGAGGATCTCAATGATATTTTGGTTCAAGAGCACTTGTTTTGGTTCAAGAAGTCAAAGATGAATGAATTTATCTTATAAGATAGGAAACCTTGTTATTTTCACCTGTCCTCTATTATTGATAGACGTAAAGCTCAGATTTTAGTTCTTTAGGATGAGAGTGGTAACTAGATTTCTTCACTTGAAGCCCTTTGAGACCATGCTTTTGGATACTTAAGAAATCTCTTCACCTCGCAAATGCAAATTCAAGTGGCATATCATTATCCCACTAGATTTCCACCTCTATCTGACACGAATAAAGTTGATTTACCCAATCCAATTTCTTTACTAAAGGTTAAAATGTTGTTTTTTCCATGGGCCCATATAAATGTGTAGGCTTAGATGATTTCCCATTTGTCTTCTACCAGCGGTTTTGGCTGATAGTTGGTTGTGTTTCTTCATAACTTGGTTGAGCATGACTTTACTCATGGGTCTTTCCCCCTACAATTGAATGAGTATCTTATTCACCTTATCTTGAAAAGTGATTCTCCATCCTTGATCAAGAACTACAGGTCCATTAGACTTTGTATCGTAGCATATAAAGTTATTACAAAAGTCTTAACCAATAGAATGAAGCCCATCCTTAAGAAGCTTATTAGTCCTTTATAGAGCATTTTTCTCCCAAAACAACATTTATGAGATAATGTTATTATTGCTCAGGAGCTAATCTTTACTATATGTTGCATGCATGGAATGCATGGTTATATGTTGCTCAAGATCAATCTTGAAAAAGCCTTTGATATGCTTTCGTGGGACTTTATAAGATAGACTTTCCTTCTAGTAAAAATTCTGAGGGATATTATCGATTTGATTATGTTGTGTATCTAGATGCCCTCAATAAGGCTCTTATGGAATGGTTTTTCTACTGACATGTAATACCCCGTTTTTTTTTAAAATCCAGATTCATTAAGTTTAATGATTTTATTAGCATAATTTAATATGAACGATTAATTATTTTAATTTTGATTCGTTTTATAAATTGATCGACGATTCGAATTCATATTCGAATTTAATTAATCGTTGTCGTTGCGAACCATTCTAGATAAATTCGTTCAAGACAATGATTTTATTATATTCTTATGATTTCGATTTTCGGTTAAAAATATGTATTCACGTTCTTTCTCGTATTTTTATTTTTAATATTTTAGATTTATTTTCGATTATAACTTTGTCGTGTAATTTTGACTTTATTTTGAAGTTATATTTTGTTAACGAAATATATTATTCAAATTATGGAAATTCTGTTTAAGTAGTTAAATCTATTTTAATAATTTTATTCATAGAAAATATTTCCGACCTTAAATTTATTCGTTTTTGGAAATCGTTAATATTTTCTGGAAGTTTTAAATTACAAAGACTTTTAGGAAATTATTTATGAATTTCTTTCCGGAATTAATTTTCTCCTGTTTTACGTTTTTCAGTTTGTGAAAAATCAATTTCGGAAATTGTTTAAATTGGTCTCGGTTTATTGGAATTTGACTTAAATATTTTATTATATACTTTTAAATAATTTTTCGAGGTCTTATAATACATTTTCGTAAATAATATAAATTTTTACGTTCGTTAGTAAATTCTTCCGAAAATATTTCTGAAATTCTTTATGCAGCTTTTTATTAATTTTAAACCTTCGGATCGTTTCGAAATCAATTTTGTTAAATAAAATTTAGATAAAATCTTCCAATAAATTTTTTTAAATAATTATTATTTTACTTTTACTTGTGTTTGTTAAAAAAAAAACTAAAATCCCGAAAACCGCCGGTACCCCGACCCCCTCTCTTCTTTTTCTTTCTCTCTTCTCTTTCCCGTGGCTCCCTGCTCCCCCTTTGCCCGACTCCTTGTCCTGCAACCCTAACCCTCGCCCCTCTCCACCTCCCCAACTCCTTGCTCTGCCTCGTCAGCCACCGTCGACAGCCGCACAACTGCCGCAGCAGCCACCAGCAGCAGTGGGCGACAGCAGCAGCAGCATCGAACCGCAGCACAGACAGCAACGAGCTGCACCGGTCGTGCCGCCGTCTGGCCACGGCGAGCTCGGGTGACGACCGGCGAGCCATCCTCGTTCTCCGGCACATCTTTCCCGACCTTCACCTACCTTGAATTGTTAGTTTCGTTTGGTATAAATTTCGAAAAAAACCCTAACCCTTATTCTAATTAATTGGGTATGAATTAGCTTATGAAAAGCTAAATTGATTGTTTGTTTATGTATATATGTGTTGTAAGATTGATTTGGATAGGTTAATTGTGTGGTTGTGTTGGAATTTTGGAAAAAATGGATTTTTGGTCGGGTTATGCCCGAATTTTTCGGATTCGTCCGATTTAGCTATTTTTGATAAATTGATTATACAATATGTTTTAAAATGTATCCAATTTAATTTTGGAACCGTCAATTTGAGAAATTTATGCAGGTTTTATCGAAATTTGATTCCTAGGTCAAATATTGGGTGTAATGAAATTGGGTCGTATAATTGAGCCGTTCCGCTCAATTGATTTTATAGTATCATCTAAAATGTATTTAATTTTATATTGGAAGTGTTGATTTGGGAAAATTGTGCGTAATTGACAGGAATTGGTTTTTTGGTCAAAACTCCCGCGGGTTTAAATTGAATTGTGTAATCGGATTATTTTATTCAATTAACTACATAAATTACATTAGAATATATTTAATTACATTTTCGAACCATCAATTTATATGTTTTGGCAAGAATTGATCGGATTTGCGTTCCGGGCCCAAAAACCCTAATTGTGCTAAATTGGGTATTTCTTTTATTGATTTTGATCAATTGATTATTTGATATGTTATAAAATGTGTTTAATTGCATTTCTAAACATTCAATTTGATTAAATTTATAGAATTTTACCGAATTGCATTTTCGGGCCTAAATCCCTATATTTTAAGTGAGATTATGAAATTAGTTATTGGTATAGTTGTTTTGCTAAAATTAAATTTATAAAAGTAGTTGAAATGATCCTAATTGTATTCTAATACCTTTAATTAGAATTAATTGATTTGAATTACCCGAGCTTATATCGTGGGCTTTAAAACCCTAATTTTGAAAATTGATCATCTGGAATTGATTAATCGGAAGATTGTTTTGTTGAAATTGATTGTCTAGATTTATCTAAAATTGATTGAATTGTGTCTTAAAATTATCAATTTGAGGTAATCAAAGCGATTTGGCTTTAGGTATTAAAAACCCTAATCTTCGGGGATGATTTTATAAAATTGATTTTTGTTATGTGTATTTTATCTAATCGATTTATATATTTGGGTTTTAAATCATTTAAATTATGTTTTAACCTAATCGGTTTGGATTCGGTTCTATGTAAATGGTTGGGTTACCTATTTAGTTGTAAAACCTAATAAATAAGTTATTTTTGATAAATTAACTTACGATTGATTATTCTTTCTCGGGCTTTCCAAATTAAGTTGAAATGTCCCAAGTGATATTTGTATTAACCTGTTTTGAGTTGGTTTTAACCTTACATCTTAATAGAGCTATGCTTTTAAGTTCTACGTTTTGGACACGTTTTCTAATAAAGATCATTTGTGTCGTTTATGTGTATTTAATTAGAGTATGTGAATTATTGATTGATAGGATAGTTTCTAATTTAGTTTTTCGATTTCTATCAGATCTAGGAAAGCTTTCTCGTGGATCCACGAGCTAGTGATCTCTCTCCCTCTTATATCGCTTAGCTAGCTTCGGATCCAGGTAAGTTCTCTACTTACCTCTACTTATGGGTATTTCGTAAGGATGTGGCTAAGGTCCCTATGTGTTATGTGACTTGCATGCCTTAGATGTTTTGTATATATACCATATCCGGTTGTGTATCGCATGGTTGTCCTTAATGTGTTTTATGCGGAGCGCAGCTTCGAGTTAAGGTATGTGGTATGTGTTTTTCTTACGACATGAATGTGATATCCATATGTGGTGATTATGATGTGCTGTGATATGATGTAACCCTCTAGAACATGCATGCTAGGGTGATTATTATTATTATTATTATGACATGGAGATAAAAGGGCAAAAAGAAATAAATGGGAAGTGAGTTGCTAAAAGGGAGTATAAGGGATCCGATTAGGGTTTTGGGAATAATTAGTAATCTGGAAAAGGCAAAAGTAAAAATGATTAACGGTGAGTGAGGTGCGGGTTGAGAGTGAGAGTTTATGTTATGAGGAATGATTATGGGTGTTATGGGATAGAAGAAATATTGGGTAAAAAGGAGAGGTTACTTGTGGGAGAAGAAAGGTAATAGGGTTGAAGTAGCCAACTAGGGTTTTAGGGTCATAGGTGGGATCGATGGGTAAAGCGATATGATTTGGGATTGGACCTAAATGAGACGAGGTGTTGAGGATAGATGAATTAATGGTAGTGAAGTAAGAGGAAGTTGGGCCACATAGGTCCTACTAGGGTTTCAAGGGAAACCCTAGAGGCTAATAGCGGGTGGAGTCTGATGTCACGAGGTGTTGGGTCTTAACCCACACCCTTAGGAGTTGGTTTTTATCATGTATTATTATAGAGGGAAATGGATATCGAGGTGTGATAAGGGGTGCACGAGTTCCAAGATATAGGACGAGCCCTCTTGGGAGGATAAGTGTGGATATAGTTAGTCATGCATGTCAAGGGTAAAACACTTTCAAATAAGATACGTTAAGATACTAATCACTTAAAGAGGAAGATGCTGAGCCGGGCCCAGACCGGTCCACCGACGAATAATAGTGGCCAAGAGCCGGGGTGCCCTGGAGACCGATCCACCGGCGAATAATAGTGGCCAGGAGCGTTTTGTCCTGTATATATATTTCCGGTCCACCAGCTATAATAGTGGGGGTTTCCGTGCTCAGCAACCCAAATGTAAAATTTATAAGACATGGGAAAGATACTAAATACTTACAGTGGAACACCGTGTGAGTCGGGGCCAGACCGGTCCACCGGCAAATAATAGTGGCCAGGAGCGTTCTGCCCTGGAGACCGGTCCACCGGCAAATAATAGTGGTCAGGAGTGTTCTGCCCTGAGTGTATACTTTTCGGTCCACCGGCTATAATAGTGGGGTTCCCGCACTCACATGGACTATTAAAGAATATGTGTGGAATGAATATATTATTGATGAGAATAAAGAATGAGTCACAAGCATTTACAGTGAAACACCATGCGAGTCGGGGCCAGACCGGTCCACCGGCAAATAATAGTGGCCAGGAGCGTTCTGCCCTGGAGACCGGTCGACTGGCAAATAATAGTGGTCAGGAGCGTTCTGCCCTGAGTTTATATATTCCGGTCCACCGGCTATAATAGTGGGGTTCCCACACTCACGTGGATTGATAAAGACTGTGGTGTGAAATGACTACTTTTAATAAAAACTCAAAGAAAATAAGTCTAATTGGACTATGGTTAGCTTTTATTATCTGTATTACTGCATGCTGCTTACGTGAGTATGTCACGCGTTGAGTTTCCAATAATATGGATTATTCCTACTTGAGGCGCATGAGCCACTTTATATTTCGGTTATACTACGCTTATATGTTTAAATGGGATGTTATATATGTTTCATATGTTACTATAGGTGTATGGCAAGATTCATGATGTGGGTTGTGAGTATGTATGATATTGTATCAACGTATTGTATCATAATTGAATATGTATTTGATGTTATAGTTTACGTCTCTCCCATAAGATAGGGTAATGAGACTTACTCAGTATTGGACCCGTACTGATACTACACTGGTTGAATGGGTCCTGTGATGATCCACCGATGGTGGGGAGCAGACCTTTGATGCAGGTTTTGATCGGTTACTAAATTGGGGTGGAAGGCTTGACTTGAGTGAGTAGACGGTCCGGATATTTATCCTTCGGGATTTGTTTTGTTTAATTGTATTCATCTTTGGAAGTTACAAGTGTTGTATTTAAATTTCCAAGGGTTTTGTAATTGACTTTTAATTTCTCGTAACGCTGTCATGCTTTTAAAATTCGGATTTAATTTTTTGACAGGTTTTAGCCTTGCATCTAACATGAGATAGATGGTTGACATGTATCTTGTGTTAGATGTAGGGGTAACGTTTTCCAAATTCGCTCCTAGCTTCCGCTTTATTCTTTCAATTTTTTTTTCAGGAGTGAAATTTGGGGGTGTTATAGACATGTTTAGTCCTAAGCATGGTGTGAGACAAGGAGATCCCATTTCACCCTACATTTTTCTTCTTTTGCATGGATATATTGTCTCATCTGATTCAAGAGAAGGTCGATGTAGGTTCTTGGCAACCTCTTCGAGCTTTGATAAATGGTCCAGGCATCTCATACCTCCTTTTAGCAAATGATCTACTGCTCTTTACTCATGATTCTTCCTCTTAAATTTAGGTGATAAACTTATGCTTTGATATTTTTTTCCTCCTCTTGGGGCTTGAGGATGAATGCTCTTAAGTCTTCTATTTACTTTTCTCCAAATGTAAATCAGAGCATAATCCATGATTTTTTTCCCTTCTCAAGCATTCTTGAAACCATTTCCCTTGGGCACTATCTTGGTGTTTGGCTTCATGATGTTTCACTAACTATGTATATGCTCTCCTTTATTGTTTCCCGTGTCCAAAACATACTCTATCAATGGAAAACAACACATTTCTCTTTGGCGAGAAGAGCTACCATTACTAAGTATGTGAGTACTTCACTCCCTTCGTACACGATGCAAACTTTAAAACTTCTTAAGTCCTCCTTTAACAAGCTTGACAAAGCAAATATATAACTCCTTTAGGGTTATTCATATGATAAGAGATGAGTGTATAATCTATCTTAAGACCAAGTGTTTCTTCCTAAAGTTAAAGGCGGTTTTGGTATCAAGAAGATGGAGTCAATGAACCAGGCCTTATTAATGAAAATCGCATGCAATCTTCCACAACCTAACAATGCTCTATGGGCTAATGTTCTTAAAGCCAAGTACCTCTGTGATTCGTCTCCCCTTATTCCCAAACACTTTACCACTTGTTCATGCATTTGGAGACATATTTCTATCTATTTTGAAACCTTTTGACAAGGAGTGTGATGGTTGGTTCGAAATGGCATGGTGATGCGGTTTTGGCTAGATTGGTGGGTTGGGGACACCCCTTTGATTATTCTAGCAACTTCAAACATTACGAAAAATGATTTGGTTAGACTAGTGGAGGACTACTATACTTAACTAAGAATGTGGAAGTGGAATGAGTTTCAACACTTACCCCCACTGCAAGAGGTGGCTCAAATAGCTGGGAAACATGTTTGGATTAGTGGTACTAAGGATGATCTCCCTACTTGAAGGGTTCTCTAGTAATAGCATATTTACTGTCAAATTTGCTTATTACTTTCTCACCAAGTTTGATGTTCCAAGCTCTCCATTATGGAGTTTGATTTGGAAGCTTAAAACACGAGAAATGATCCGATCATTCTTTATTTTGGATGTTCAAGATAATTTGTTGATGAATGAGGTTTGTTTCCACCATCATATGACCCTAGATTATTCTTACATCTTTTGTGGACATGACAAGTCACTTATGCATGCCCTTAGAGTGCGATATAGGGCACTTCCCATTGGGCCAACCTTCGAGCATCCATCTTTGTTTCCAATTTTTTCACTCCCTCAGACAGACAATGGTTTGAGTCCAACTTGAAGTCAAAGGCTACTCATCCCCATGTACATACTCCTTGGCCTATTCTCTATGCTACATCTTGCTAGAAGCTCTAGAACTTGAGAAATTAACTAACATTCGAGTGCAACCTTGTTTGGCCTAATAGAGCCAAGTACATGATCCTCTATTTATCAAAGAATGAACATCAAGCTTGGACCCACTATCTTCATCTTCATCTGCCCGGTATCTAGAGGGTTCCTCTTGCAATTCATTGGCAAGCTCCAAGTTATGATACAGTGAAGCTTAATGTGGATGGTAGTGCATATAACGACCCAAAGTTTATTATTGTTGGTAGTGTTCTCCGCGATTACAATAACCACTGGATTGTCATTTTTGTTGGGAATATGGGATATAGTAGCATTACCTTAGCGGAGCTATGGGATGTTTATCTTAGGCTTGAGTTGGCATGTAATAATGGTTTCATCTCAGTAGTGGTTGCTTCTAATTCTTTAACAGATGTTACATTACTAACGGGGCAAAGCTTGCCTTATCATCCTCATGTATCTCTTGTCGAAGCATACAATCATATCATGTATTGCTTTTCATTTTGAAAGATCTATCATGATTATAGAGAGGCTAATGGTGTGGATGATAAGTTATCATGAAAATGACATGACCTATCCTTTGGTCTACAAGTATTTCATTCTCCACTTGTGGAGACACATGATCTTCTTTTTGATTTAGTTGGTTTTTCATCAGAGTTGTATGGGAACCAAACTAGTTTACTTCTTGCTTTGATTCTTCCTTTGGGCTTAAAGCCCCCCATTGAATGAAAAAAGTAGCCCAATCTACAATATAGAAATTTGAAGACAATTCATAACAAACTAATAATTCGCCTACCAGTTTATACTTTTCCCATCAGGGTTAATTTCAACTAAAAATTACACTTCAGCCGCAACATCTAACTCGGTGTCAACATTCTTGACACAAAACTCGTATTCCTTTGCGAAGAAAAAAATTTCTTTCCCAATTCATGAAGAAAATGGGCATTCGGAAAAAGATAAACAGACTTTTTGAATGGAGGATAATGAATATTAAATTTTACGTTAACCTTATTTGACAACATTTTTTAAATTTAACCTAGGTTATGTTATGTTAAATATTAACCTCATTTAACCTTGATTCACCCCAAAATTATTAACCACCAAATCGGATATTAATAAATGTTAAGGTTAAACTTTAAAAGACATTTTGTTCCGTATACTATATTCACCTAAGTTAACCTCAATTTAAAAGACATTTTGTTCCGTATACTATATATATTTACTTAAGTTAACCTAATAATCATTCAAAGTTTTTTTTTGTTAATATTGACCTCGTTTCATTTAACCTTTATTAACCTAACCTCGTTTAACCTCGGTCCAAACATATTATAGAAATAGAAGGAAAGCAAATGAGACAAAACATACCATTCCCAACGGAAGCCAGAAAACAGGAAAAGGAAAAATAATAAATCGTAGAGGTCTGCTTCAAGGGAAAGCGAAGAATAAATACTGCCGCCAAATGAAATCGATTTCTAACCTCTAATAGTGGGTGTTTGAGTTTCGACGATCGCCGTCAATTTAGGATGTTTGCAGGTCTCTCAGATTTATATCTTTACTTTCCGTTTCAAGTATTCTCCTTTCCTATTATTTCAAATTTTCAATTAGCATGTTTGTCTGTTTGTTTAGTCAATGCTCAAAACGTTTAAATGTTTTGTTTTTGAGTTTCTCTGTGAAACGGATTGGTAAGCTCCGGATTTTTGACATCTTGTTGCTAATTTGTTCTTGTGATTGATAGACGCTTCAAACTTCTCTTCGTACATTGATTTTTCTCCGCGTCAGGACATTTTACCCCCTGGGTGGATCTTTTAGTCTCTGAATTATCTCTTTGCGGTGCTATGTCCGTCTCTTGATTATTTAGCTATTAAATTTCGCAATCGATATTCGCTGCTTCGATTAGATAATAAAAAGGATCGTCATGCGCATTAATTTTTGTTTGGTCGGTCCTACAACTTATGTCTAACATCTAATATGGATGCTGAGAAAACATCCTAATAGGGTAATATGAGTCTGAGCTAATCTATTCTATTCTGTAGAAAAAGGCACCTTGGACGAATTATAGTTTCTCGGTTTTACTTGTGGGTTGTAGGTTTCATCTGATATTGTTTACGGTCTTGGAAGTCTATTGCCAAGCAGCGAGTTAAATATTTCTGAGATTGCTAGAGTAAAGGAGATGGAAGAGGAAAGAAAGTGCGACACGAGCCTTCAATATATTAGTCAAAAGAAATTAATCCCATTGGTGGACTTCTGGTTATTTCCTTGCAGAAATGTATGCTTGCAACTCTTGAGGGCTTATATTACTCAAAACTGACTTGTGTCAGTTAAATTGCAAGAGTTTAAAAAACTCTGAAGCAATGGTATATATAGGTCTGTTGCATTTATGCGGTGCTGATACCCTGCATAATATTTTCTATCAACTAATGAAAATCAGGCTGCTTATTTTAATATTTTTTGTGAAACTTCCTAGATTGCTTTTATGCAGAATATGTGTTTTGTGCAAATTAGTAAAAGCAAGCAAAGCTAGGAAGTGCAAGAAAGAAAATAGGAGACAAAGAATACACAGAAACCCAATTTGGGCCAGAACCATGGGAGACACAAATTCATCAGTAGAGTGAATCATTATAGGTTTTACAATATAACTCCACCTTCTAACCCATTACGGGACACATACAACAAATCTGGAGTCAAAGTCTCTTTGTAGGAAATAGAGAAAAGTTCCATGTTGATTTGCATTTTGCAGAAAAACGTGTCATGGACTCATGTGGGTGTTTGGTTGGCTTTATTTAATTTTTATTCACTTTTTCATTTTTGTAATTTGTTATGTGATCCACGATTATGGTATAGTAGGCTGAAAAAATAGTATTTCTTCCTTGCAGATTGAAGCTTGTTGCTAAATGGTCAAAATCAGTTTTCTGAATTAGTCATAGTGGTTTGGGAGTTTGTGATCAACATGGCATGGTTTAGAGCTAGTTCTGGTATTGCTAAACTTGCTGTCAGGAGAACTTTATCTCAGGGACGCTCCTATGTAACAAGAACAAGGGTTATATCCTCACAGAGCCGCTACTTCCACACCACACTTTTCAAATCAAAAGCTCAGGGCGCACCTATTCCGCGTTCTGTACCTCTGTCTAGACTTACTGATAGCTTCTTAGATGGAACGAGTAGTGTTTATCTGGAGGAGCTTCAAAGAGCATGGGAAGCTGATCCAAATAGTGTTGATGAGTCATGGGACAATTTCTTTAGAAACTTTGTTGGGCAAGCAGCCACGTCGCCAGGGATTTCTGGGCAAACTATACAGGAGAGCATGCAGCTATTGTTGCTTGTGAGGGCTTACCAGGTTAATGGCCACATGAAAGCTAAGTTGGACCCACTTGCTTTGGAGGAAAGAGAAATTCCCGAGTCTCTGAACCTGGAATCACATGGATTCTCTGATGTTGATCTCGATCGAGAGTTTTTCCTCGGTGTTTGGAGGATGTCTGGTTTTTTGTCTGAGAACCGTCCTGTCCAAACTCTAAGAAGTATCCTTAATCGTCTTGAGCAGGCTTATTGTGGAAGCATTGGTTATGAATATATGCATATCCCTGACCGCGAGAAATGTAATTGGTTACGAGACAGGATTGAAACTACTTCACCTACAGAATACAATCGAGAGCGTCGTCAAGTGATGCTCGACAGACTTATATGGAGTACACACTTTGAAAACTTCTTGGCGACCAAGTGGACCACTGCGAAAAGATTTGGGCTTGAAGGTTGTGAAACTCTCATTCCTGGCATGAAAGAGATGTTTGATAGGTCAGCAGATCTGGGGGTTGAGAGCATTGTCATTGGAATGTCCCATAGAGGAAGATTAAACGTGCTGGGTAATGTTGTTCGCAAACCACTTCGCCAAATCTTTACTGAGTTCAGTGGAGGAACAAAGCCCGTTGATGATGAGGGTGGGCTGTATACTGGAACAGGAGATGTCAAGTATCACTTG
The DNA here is from genome assembly GCA_039764185.1 of Tamarix austromongolica. NCBI lineage: Eukaryota > Viridiplantae > Streptophyta > Magnoliopsida > Caryophyllales > Tamaricaceae > Tamarix > Tamarix austromongolica. The sequence goes on along the minus strand of CM077808.1, from coordinate 60,276,506 downwards.
GGTACTTCTTATGATCGGCCCACTAGAGGCGGGAAGCGGATTCATCTCTCTTTGGTTGCCAATCCAAGTCATCTGGAAGCTGTGGATCCAGTTGTGGTTGGGAAAACAAGAGGTAAACAGTATTACACTAACGATGCAGATCGGACTAAGAACATGGCTGTTCTAATTCATGGTGATGGCAGTTTTGCTGGGCAAGGAGTTGTTTATGAGACCCTTCATCTTAGTGCCCTCCCAAATTACTGTACTGGAGGAACTATACACATTGTGGTCAACAACCAAGTTGCTTTCACAACTGATCCAAGATCAGGAAGATCTTCACAGTACTGTACTGATGTTGCCAAAGCATTAAATGCCCCTATCTTCCATGTGAATGGTGATGATTTAGAGGCAGTAGTTCATGCCTGTGAGCTTGCTGCAGAGTGGCGCCAGACTTTCCACTCTGATGTTGTGGTTGATATCATATGCTATCGTCGGTTCGGACATAATGAGATTGATGAGCCTTCTTTTACACAACCCAAAATGTACCAGGTAATGCATATTTTTTATTTTCCTTGCTCAAAATGTGGCTTGTGCTTCTTTACAGTCCTTAGTTTCTCATACATTGCTTCTGAAAACATATCTAACTGCTACCATTTAGGTACAAGTTCATAGTTCCATAAATATCTTCTTTTTTAATTGCATGACCTTCCAGCTGTCAACATGAATCAAATATCAATAACCTGTGTTGTGTCCCAGACATTGTGTAACATAATTGTGGTGATTGGTACATGAATCTCTAGTCAAACACCAAAATAATTTGATCTTGTTGATTTGCATGATTTCATCTAGAAGTCTTGAAATTCTTCCTTATCACCAGACAAGGTAGAAGATTGTAAAATAAAGCCTCTTCTCTAACCTATTTAGTCTTCTATCTCCCTCCATTTACAGCCATGTTATTGCTTAGGGTCAAATACTTCAAATGGCAGATGATATGATTGTTTTATATGACGCACAAGCCTAAAACATTTGATGACTGTATGCAATGGCAAAGCGCATTACACCGGAGAAGTTGATTTTTTGATGTGGAGTTGGAAAATATAGAAGGGAAATTAGAAGAAGAGGGGCAACAGATTTGAAAACTAACATAAGCCTGCCTAAGGCTTGGCCAAGGTTGAAGGACTAGAAAGGGACGACAACTAATTTTATGGCAGTAAACTGAATTTCTAAACCAAATCATGAAATGATAAATGATATCTAAAATCTAAAATGTACTAAATATTATCTACACTGTCAAATAAAATCTAAGACCTCACAATCTCATAAGATAAAACATATCTTGTAACCCATGATATCGTTTTCTTTTACTTGGTGAAAACTCGGGGAGCTGGAAGAGTGTGAAATCCTAAGACAGCCCAAATTCTCTGTATATTGTTGCAGCCATTCATCCCATGCCCTGGAAAGAGAGTGAATATGGCGAAACTTGAAGATAGAATTATATGAAGAGTTATAACACAAGAGAGCAATGAAATATTCCTTAATTTTTGTGGTTGATGGCCTGATGCAGATCATTCGCAATCACCCTTCAGCTCTTGAAATTTACAAGAAGAAGCTCATGGAATCTGGACAAGGATCTCAGCAAGATATTGATGAGATTCACAAGAAGGTCAATACTATCCTCAACCAGGAATTTGAAGCAAGTAAGGATTATGTGTCTCAAAGGAGGGATTGGCTTTCATCACACTGGGCAGGCTTCAAGTCTCCTGAACAGATTTCAAGAATTCGAAATACGGGGTATGTTTGACAGAAAATTTATTATCCATTCCCTGTGTTAAATTATGTTGGTATTGATGTTAAATGAATTTTGTCAGGGTGAAGCCTGAGATCTTGAAGAATGTTGGCAAGGCAATTACTAAACTTCCTGAAAACTTCAAGCCTCACAGAGCTGTAAAGAAGGTTTATGAGCAACGTGCCCAGATGATAGAAACAGAGAAGGGCATTGATTGGGCAGTTGGTGAAGCTCTTGCATTTGCTACTCTTCTTTTAGAAGGAAATCATGTTCGTTTGAGTGGCCAGGATGTTGAGAGAGGTACATTCAGTCATAGGCATTCTGTAGTTCATGATCAGGAGACTGGTGCACGATACTGCCCTTTTGATCATATATTAATGAACCAAAATGATGAGATGTTTACGGTCAGCAACAGGTAATTATTTTACATCCAAACATATTTTTACATAACTGTTGTAGCAGTGTAATTGTTGTTTTCCAATTATTAGTTATTAGTGGGCTCTGCCACTTTATCTTCTTTTCGGGTGCACAAAAAATGTTTCTCTATATGGTGGCAAATTTTCAGCAGAGGCTGTACCATAGTTCAAATGTAATGTGTTTCTTCTGCACTTTTTTGTTCCCATGGTGGACACAAGGCCCTGAGCATCGCAACAGGGGTGGTTCTTCGTCCCTCTTAAGGATTCCAAAACTTCATAGTAGAAGCTGTATGATCCCAGGTCATCATCATCACCACTCAGCACTCAAAGAAATCACTAGCCACTTTCAGTTGACACCCAAAATTCCTCTTTTAAGAGAGTAAAATTATGTTCTTTGTTGGAATCCGCATTTAGACTTTGCTTGTCTTGCATTCTTAAACTGCAAGAGACTCGTGGCTGGGAATTTTTGAAAACAAAAATAATTTTCTTCTAAAACATTATATTTTGCTTTGTAGGCAAGCAATAAAATCACGGTCATGATTACTGTCGCGGTAGTTAAGTGTTGCTAATGATATATTATATGTTGCGGTGTGATTTTTTATTTATTTTTCACAATAAATATTAGCAAACATCGGTAATTATTGGCATATATTGGTAAATATTAGTAAAGTATCATATAATTGATATATCGTCGATAAATATGTGAAATTATAAATCCGTTGCGTATCGCCAATTTCGCGTATTGGCTGAATTAAAATCGAATAAATATCGGCTGATATTGTGTATCGGGACCGATATTTAATTGTATATTTGTAGGTGCAACTTTTAAAGTGAGGAAAATGTTTTCAGGGTTTGATAGTAAAGTCTCTCAGTTTAGATCGTCTGATGCAAAAATGAGTTTGAAGTTGTAAAGTGTTGGTTTTTATTTTTATCTTTCTTTTTTTGTGAGATATTTTTTTTGGGGGGTGGAGGTGTGGTTTGAGAGGATGTTCCCCAAGGTGAATGGTCATAATATGGAGAAACAATGGAGGAGGTTTTGAATAACAATTATAAGCCTTTGAGTATTTGATATAAATTGTGTTGGTTACATTACATGAGACATGGGAGGTTATGTGGGATGAGGGAAGTCCAGCCCCTTTCATGAGGTTGAAAGCCCAAAATCTCCTATAAGGATACAAGGGACCAAGAAAAGAAGAGGTGATGATTACCCAACACTGAATCTTTTCTAGTTGGGGATTGGTGAGGACAACTTGCCCGAACCTGAACCTGGCCCTGGCTGCAAGGCAGCATGTTACAACACATGGATACACGAGACTTAGAGGCTATGTGGGGATGGGGGGAGTCCAAACCCCTTTGTGCAATGCAGAGAGAATTGAGAAGGAGATTAGAGAATGAGATTGGGAAATTTTCACTTGGATGTCAATATTCATATATTCATTCATAGTTAAAAACAATAACAAGTCCCTTTATATAGCTTAAGGGCCAAAAAGATAAATATCAACTAAATAACAAAATATCTCTAATCGCTAAGATACTAGATAAGATAAACATGACTCGATAAGATAAAAAATATCTAACTAAGATAATTAGATGAGATAGAGAAAGATAACAAAAGATAAAAGATAGGAAGAAAATCTATTTCTTATTCTTGCCCTTATATTTCTTCCTATAAAAATCTTTCTGACCTACATTATTCTTCCCCACCAAAAAATAGCTAGACTTTGGCAGGTGAGATCGAACAAAATCATCAAGCAATGTTGGATGAAGATTGTCTTCATGAGCCCAAGTAGTATCATAGTTAGGACGATTCTTCCAGATGACCCAAAAATGACAAAAATCTCTTGGAAAGAAGTAACATACTCAATATTGGTAATGGAAACAACTTCCTTGGGTTGGACAGATGGTAATATTGGCTCCTTCAAGCCTACAAGCATGGTTGAAGGCAAGATAGGAGGCTCAAATTTGCCTTTATAAGGTGACAAATCACTCGCATTGAAAAAAGGACTAAGACCTAAAGTATTTGGTAAATCAAGCACACAAGCATTCGATTCTTGCTTTTTCGAAATCTTATATGGGCCCATCACACATGTAGATTTTTACATCCTTTTGAAAAATGTTGAGGACACACTTACTATGACAAAGTCAACCTCATTAAAACCTTTATCTATACAATGCACATCAAAAAGTTTATAATCTACATATTGAACATAATATTACATCTAATCTCATCATTCAAGGAATGAATATGATTAACAAAAGACTTACTTGGATGGGACCAAAACATACAACTAAATATCATTTCCGATACATGATACCGGCTGATATTTATTGGGTTTTAGGTCATTCGATACACAAAATTGGCAATACGCAATCGTTTTAGAATTTTACGTATTTATCAGCGATATATAGTCAATATACCCTTTATCGACGTATATTTTGCCCATATTTGTTGTGTAGAAAATAAGAAAAATCACACCATGACATATCATTCGCTACCCATTGCCTGGACCAAAATCAACAAGAGCATAAGGAGTATAACCATAAATAATTTTAAAGGAATCTCTCCTATGGACCTATTAGACACATGGTTATAAGTAAAATCAGCTATGGGTAATATTAAATCCCAAGTACGGTGTCAATCTCCAATAAGATAGTGAAGTAGGTTTGACTTACTACCTTAGTTCAGGTCTTATGGAGGTCTTAAAGTGTCCTCTAAAACCAAACAACAAATGTATAATCTCTATTGGACACTATGGAAGAAGGAAGACCATGCAGTTTGGCTACCTCATGAAAAATCATGAGAAATCAATCTCGTGACATGAGAAACATTGGAAGCCTTACTATATGGTATGAAGTGGGCCATCTTTGCGCCTCTTCATAATTTCCGGATGCTTTTGATCAAAATTTCCTAATCTAATGTTTTAAAATCCCTCACAATCACTCTTTCACACTTGATTTTGATTGTAATTGATACATTTGTGCCCTTAGCTATCTCCAACTTTTTTTATATTGGTGAGTAGCAAAATTAAGATTAGGGTTTTGAAAAATTTGACTAATTAGGGCTAAAATTGAATGATTTAGGGATCTATAGGTGTTTAATTGTGTAAAAAGTAGGTCGAATTGATGATCATTATCTTCAATTTGAATGATTTGAGACAAACTAAAGGATTTGGGGATTTAAGCTAGGGTTTTGAATCGGGCCTTTTTCCTAATTCATGAATTGGGGATGAAAGGGGTGTGATATACAATTAAATATCGGTCCCGATACGCAATATCGGCCGATATTTATCGGATTTTGGGTCGGCCGATACGCGAAATTGGCGATACGTGACGGATTTAGAATTTCACATATTTATCGGCGATATATTGGTTATTGACCGATATTTGCCGATATTCTACCGATATTTACCGATATTTACCGGTATTTGCTAATATTTATTGTGAAAAAAAAATAAAAAATCACGCCGCGACAACCGCGGCATATAAAATATCGTTCGCGACGCTCCGATACCGTGACACCGCGACCGTAACCGCAATCGCGACCTCGACCGCGATTTTATTGCTTGGGTGTGAATTATTTTTGCAATGGAGTATGGGGATTGAATGTCTCTGATACCAAATTGATGTAAGGTAGAGATAATTGAAGACGTTGAGAATTTGGGAGGAGATTGGAGAATGAGAGAGGGAAATTTTACTCAAATATTAATAACAAGCCTAATACTCTTTATATAGCCTAAGTGTCCAAACAGATAAATATCAACTAAATAAGAAAATATATTTAATCACTAAGATACTAGATAAGATAAAACATGTTTCGATAGATAAGGAATATCTTACTGAGATAACAAAATATATCTAATCACTAAGATACTCGATAAGATAAAACACAACTCAATAAGATAACTAATATCTAACTAAGATAATTAGATGAGATAAGAAAAGATAACCAAAGATAAAAGATAGGAAGAAAATCTATTTCTTATTCGTACATCGATGTTTATTCCTTTAGAAATATTTCCAATTACGTCACCCTTTCCCATGGTTTAAAGCCCAATATGGATGTAAGGGCCATGAAAAAAAACAGTGATGATTACCTGAACTCTTTGCATCTTTTCTAGTTGGGGATTGGTGAAGGCAACTTGCCCGGACCTGGCCCAGTCTATGACATGTTTATGCCTTGTAAGTTTTTTAGCTTACAGTATCCATGCTAGCTCGCCTCAGGCAATCATTGCCATTTGTCTTTCTATTTTCTTGGCTCTTCCCCTATTATCTATACCAACTAGTGTTATCCCTAATATGACCAAGGGAAACTGACCGATACCTGCAATCTTTCTCATGTTGCAGCTCTCTTTCTGAGTTTGGTGTTCTTGGATTTGAATTGGGTTATTCAATGGAAAGCCCAAATTCGTTGGTACTTTGGGAAGCTCAATTTGGTGATTTTGCCAATGGAGCACAAGTTATATTCGATCAGTTCTTGAGCAGTGGGGAGGCAAAATGGTTGCGTCAAATAGGTCTCGTTGTGTTGCTCCCTCATGGATACGATGGGCAGGGACCCGAGCATTCAAGTGCGCGCTTGGAGCGCTTTCTTCAGGTATACATCTTCCACTGTTTGGGTTTGCGTGCACCCATCTGGCCTGATGGACATCTTTTATGCATGCATATTATGATACTGGATGTCCTGGAAACCTTGTGGAGGCCTACTAACTGTTGATTGATGGATTGTTATGGCAGATGAGTGATGATAATCCCTATATTATCCCAGAAATGGATCCAACTCTCCGGAAGCAAATTCAAGAATGCAACTGGCAGGTTGTGAATGTCACAACCCCTGCTAATTATTTCCACGTGTTGCGGCGTCAGGTTGTTCACTTATCCCGCTAACCTTAATTTTCTTAGGAATTTTTTATATATGTAAATAAAGAGTTCTGATTTATTGACTCGTGGTCGCCACGACTCACCAGATTCACAGGGAATTCCGTAAGCCTTTGATTGTAATGTCTCCAAAGAACTTGCTCCGTCACAAGGATTGCAAGTCAAATCTGTCCGAGTTTGATGATGTTCAAGGACATCCTGGTTTCGACAAGCAAGGAACAAGGTTTAAGCGTCTCATAAAAGACCAGAATGACCACTCAGATCATGAGCCAAACATCAGGCGATTGATTCTGTGTTCTGGAAAGGTATTTTCGGTCATTGTCGATCTTCTTTCTTCTCGCTCCCTGTAATAGGACTTTGTGGTTTTTTGGTTTGTTTCAGTAGGTTCTCTTGCTAGAGATGAAGTTTAGCCTTGACCTGTTATCCCCTGTCGAGATCTATGCATCAAAGGCGTGTCTGTCATTTTGCTAATGGCAACATGCGCGTCTGTCATTCTTTTTGGGGGGGGGGGGGGGGCGGCTAAGTCTGTCCATTGTATCGAATCTGATGAACGTATTATCACTTGCGGACACTGCAGGTTTACTATGATCTCGATCAAGAGAGGAAAAATGTGAATGGGACTGATGTTGCCATATGTAGGGTGGAGCAACTTTGCCCTTTCCCGTATGATTTAATCCAGCGGGAGTTGAAACGCTATCCTAGTATGTTTATCTCCTGAGATCATTTGTGTTTCCTACTTATTATATCCAGATGCATGTCATTTGTAAAATCATCCTGTGAAGTACTTCGTTGCTTCTAGTGCATTTGGCGGCTGGATTCTCCTTGTTTTGCGCGTAAAAGCTCGCTACTGACCTTGTAGCTCGTCTTCTGCAGAATGCAATCGTTAGTGATGTCGTCTGATTTTTTCCCCCCTTCTTTTGGTGTGTTCATCAGATGCAGAGATCGTTTGGTGCCAGGAAGAACCGATGAACATGGGTGCATACAATTACATTGCACCCCGGCTATGCACGGCAATGAAAAGCCTTGGCCGAGGAAATATGGATGATATCAAATACGTAGGCCGTCTGCCATCTGCTGCTACAGCAACTGGTTTCCTTAAAGTTCATCAGAAAGAACAGACCGAGATCGCCCAGCAGGCCCTACAACGGGAACCAATCAGCTAACGTCATTCGAGTCGATTGAAAGCAGTTTCCAAATTTAAATAAGGGGTTGGATGGATTTCATCGTGTTGCGTATACCCCCTTTTCTCGTATCATTGTTTTTGGATTTGTCCAAGATGAGTCTATTTAGTTATCATTCCCACACAGTATTCAGCTTGGTGCGCTGCCATTTTGTAAACACGCCGAAGCGTGACATTTCTGAACAATTAATTTTTTTGGGTGCTTTAAACACGGTGGTGTAATTACTTCCCCGAGCAGTGAGAAATAACAAAAATAATTAGAAGGGAAACAAAATCTTGACGACGGTGTGTGTTATTGTGTTCTACTTGGGCACGTGGTTTGCGACAATTCAAGCAGAGTTGGTTAAAACTGCTCGGCTTTCGTCGATGAAAGGTGAGATATATCTTGCTGCTTCAAGATGCAGTATGACTCAGTTCCACCTGGCGTTACATGAGTCCACTAAACGAGCCGCGGGATGACTTTTTGCTTTGCATATTCCACACTGCGTCTCATATTTTATGTCATATATTGTCCACGAATTTTCTTTCATGTGCTATATCTTTCTCTTTTTCTGAATAGACTATGCCACTTGCAAAATCGCTCAATTATTTTTATCATGTTTCGATGATAAAATTGGCATTTTTATGGCGTCGTGTTGCTCACTCAATTCATTTTTTATTTTACTTGTATTATTATAAAAAATTATTGTTCGAAAGGTATAGTTGTAGTTGGGTCAATAAACGCTTTCCCAAATCAAATTTATATGGTTTTGATCATTTCGCAATCGATTATAGACAAATTCATTCGAAAAGTGTGAAATGATCTACCGACAAATAGTTTGTTTATGCAATATAACATTATGTTTGCCTATAATTAGTCTTTGATATGAAAATTATCGGCACTTAAATGAATAGTCAAACCAACATTAGCTATCAAGTGTATGATATTATAATATTCATTTTATAGTTGATTTTTTATTTGTCTTATCCATTAATAATAATTAAATGCTTACCATAAAACTTAAATTATGTGGGTAAATGTCACGATGAACAGAGGATATATACATATCAAGTATAATATCTAATGTTGTATGAATAAAAATGTTGCACACATTTTGAGATAATTTCAGGCAAAATGACTTCCATTAAAAAAAAGATATAGTTTACATAACATAGATAATCTAACAAATTTTGTTTGCCAATCATATGTTTCATTAATGGTATATTATGGAAAATATCCTGGGGCTTAGAAACTTATATGAATGAATTTTCATATCCCCCCCTTTTCTTAATTTATAACAAATTATAATATGTACATGAGTTCAACAGTTATCATAAGTCAATACATAATACACATATCATTGATGAAAAAACAAACTTAAAATTATGATATTATTAAATAAATCTGTTATTATTATCAAATTTATTTTTTTAATATTTATAATAATAATAATGATCAATATATTATTATTGTTGGTATTATTATCAATATTCTCCTTTTTATTAAATAAAATTATTAATTATTATATTAATCATACTACAACTGTAAAAATAAGCGAAGGAAAATAGAGTTTTAACATTCGTTTGACTTAGGGTAAATTGAGATGGATGAAGTCATTTATTCCTTATTTACTCTGATTATTCTTATTTTTGTTGACCCCATTTTTAGAGGTAATGGAAGAAAAAAAGAATATTTGAGTAAAACTTATGCTTAATTGGACAAAAATACCTTCTACTTTCTCCAATCTTAATACCTCTTTACTTGATAAAAGTTTATAAGCATCATTTGATTATTTTTTTTTAAATTTTTATTTATCTCAATCCAAGTAGAATAAAAATAACATTCACCATTATTTACCAAAATTACGTTAATATTATCAAAATAATATTTTAAAAATATCTATCTCCATACTCCTTATTTCCATCCAAGGGAATCATAAAATTTTGATTTTAACCAGTAGACCAACACCGGCTACACCGCTTCTAATTAAGCAAAGTACCGACAGAAAAAAGAAAGGAAATTTCAATATTACAGCAATCACGCAATGAAGCCAAATGCAAGTATGACATGGATAGCATTTTTAAAACATCCTCTATCCTTTAATAATTTCCTAATCGTTTCCAATAGACTTTACTTACTGCACGCTTGCTCTCTCTCCCAAGTTTATGGTCGTCGCCTTCTTCTTTCTTATCGCCCTTTTGCATGTACCGCTTACGGCAGTTGAAACAGGGTCGTCCTTTTGTTTATTCATAAAGCTTTTGCATGAAACATGCAATTTAATTAACCATATAATAATTTTTTTTATCACAATATCAGCATATTATTTAACATCCAAATTAATCAATAAATTAACGGAGCTGCTTTTTTTTTTTGGTAGAAACATGCAGACTGTTCTTATCCTTCACCATAATGATTCTACCTTTTGCTATTCAGGATTTTCTATTATTTTCTTTGATGAATAACAAGTATTTGATCAATTGTCGAAATGATATATCTAATTATTAACCAGTTATAAAATTATCAGATAAGTAACTAATTAAGTATTCCATAATTACTCACCTAATTACTAAATAATTAGATATTCAACCAATCAATGATTATTAATCATTTATTATAAATTTATCCCATGAATTCATAATTACTTAGCTAATTATAAAATAAATATGTAATAGAATATTATTCTATATATAAAAACAAACATTTTGCTTCATTTCACTAGAATTACCAAACAAGAATATTATTTTCTTCAACCTTCTCTACAAATAATTCGATTGTGTGTTCCGTATAGTGCTATAAACGAGTTGAGTCGAGTCGAATACCCCTAAGCTTGGGCTTAGCTCGTTTAACTAAACGAACGAGCCGAACCGAACTTTTAAAGAGCTGAACTCACGAACTAAAGCCAAAAAATAAACCGAGCCGAGCTTTTTCGAGCTCGGGCTCGGCTCATTTAATAAACGAACCTAGAAGTGAGGCTCGTGATAGGCTCATTTAACTAAATAAATGAGCTGAATCGAGCTTTTAACGAGGAGAGCTGAATACCGAACTGACTCAGCTCATTTACAACCCTACTTCTGCATTACAATAGCCAGCTTTTAGCTTTTTTACTTGGTCGATGAGCTCAGTTTTTTTTTTATTTTAAAAAATACAATTTAACCATGGGCACAATCAATTTTAGGTTAATTATTTAGTTTATATAAATATATCTTTTGATATCATTAAGCTAGTGTAACAACTAGGTGTCCCAAACACTTCTAACAAATTAGCGAATATATTAACTTTGACAATTAACAACTAACTTTTTAGCATTTTTTAATTAACTTTAATGTTTTAGCTAGTTTTTAACTCTCATCATTCAAAAAAGAAAGCGCTCGCACATTTCAATGATAATTTTTGACAAATAATACCTTTTAGTATATATTGATACAAAATAATATATATATATATATATATATATATATATATATATATATATATATATATTATAAAATTTATTTTGAATATGAATATAATAATTATATTTTTATATCATAATATATAGAAAAATTAATGGCCTAAATTTGTATTTTGTTGTAAATATCTTATTTACATATACAAGTTATAATTTTTTTTTTCATTCGTTGTAACAGCTTCCTCTATTATGACTATAATATCTCAATTCTACACATCCTCCATCTTCTTTCATATTCTCTAACATCGTCTCATATTTTATGTAATAAGTATGAGTATTATATAAATGAGATATTTTAAATTGTAAATGATAGAGATAATCCAAATGTATCAATGAGAATCAAAAGTCTCATTCTCTCTTCCTTTATATATTATTATATATCTCTCTTTGATTTTATCAACATTATAACACGTTATCAGCACGATTATGCTCTAGATGGAAAAACAATGCTTATGCATTGATTTTGTTCGAGACCTTGACAAATAACCATGGAGTTGATGTCAAGTTCGATCGATACTTAATAAAAGAGAGTCTTCTATATTCATTAGTTATCATTCCATATGAATATGATTATTATGTGTCATATAGGACTAATTTACCATTTTCATGTCTTGTGTGAGATCTCAATTTTTACAAGCATATGAAATGTCACATATGTGGCATATCTTATAATCAAGCAAATTTTAAGAACATCGATCTCCCGTTTAATTTGAATTGATTAAGCATTTTATGGAGGATATAGTATTATGGTTATAGAATCTGCTTGGAATAAAGGAATTTTATTTTTATTTCCACCTTTAACTTAATCTTATGATAATTAATATTTTTATTAATTTTAATTGGATATACTGACAATATGTTATTTAATTTGATTGTATGAAAAATGATATCCCTTCCAATTATGAGATGGAGGGTATAGAAAGATAACGTTAGAAGGCTAAAAGTCTCCCTTTTAATTAACTCAAATTGGGTCTAATATGATGGATTTAAACATGATGGATCAGCGGTCTCATCGCCCATCACCTTGTGCGTAAAAGTGATGGATTAACGAATTCATCACCCATCACCATACAAATATCTCAACACCTAAAGTTGATTGAAGAATATTGCGCAAAACTCCATTACTCAAAGTTATTGGAGGGCCACCAGAAGTGGCTCAATTTTTCCCACACGCCAAAAGTATGGATATGTGATTGAAAAGTGTTGGTACAAGCATACAGCTCTTGACCAACTATATTATTTACAAGTATATACCTAAGGTGCACAAGGATATAACACAATTGAGGTGAAAGTTGAAAGCTTCACTCAATGATTTTATGATCTTAAAGGCCATATGCACAATTCAATCATGAAGATCAAATGATTAAAAGGTAATGAATATCTTATGTGAAATTTGATCAAGGAGATCAAATAGTTAAAAGTCTTTCAAGACTTACATAGTACCAATCAAGAAGATTAGATAGTATTGAATACCTCAAGTAAATTTTGATTCACAAGATCAAACTATTTGGTGGTCTATATACCCAAGCACTAATTTTATTTTTGCACTTTCTATTTATGCAAATTTTAATTCTTACAATTGAGTTTATGCAATTTTAATTTTCATAATATTTAAAGTATTTGTTTTAATTATGAAGTAGTGATGATGGCTTTGTGCATAATTTGCTCGCCATTTATTCATGAGACTATACACCTACTTTGTTATTGATAGTGGTTAAAACCTGCCATATTCAAGTCCCACCTACCACCGCAATGGTTGGAATATTTACAATAGGCTCCCCATTATGTTATAGTTTTGTTGGGTAGAGAAATGTGATGGTTGAAGTATAAAACTTCATATACATTAACCAGTTTGATGGTTGAAGCTTGAAGCTTCTTAGTCAGTTATTTGTGTAAAGGTTGAAAAATAAAATTTTCCATTTGATATAAGTAATTTAATGGTAGAGGCTAAAGGCTTCTAGTCTCATAGACTTAAATATAATCTAGAAGATCAATTTTATTCAATTGAAATGCCAATGTACATTGTATTTTAAGGATGAAGTATGTTATGAGCTTATAATTGACAAGAATGTACATGTGTATGTGACATGATAAACTTAAAAAGGTTTTATGAAGGAACAATTGGATAGAAAAATTATGCATGATATTGTAGCTAAGTTCTAGGAGAACTTACTATATGGTCTATGAGTGCATTGCTACCATCAAGATCATCTAGAAGTAATCCTTAGATAAATGAATAATATATGCATTTGGTATATGTGAAAAACCAAAAGTTTTCATTAACTAGAAGTTAGTAGACCATAAAATATTATCTTTGTGATGTTAGAAATGAGATCGCGGTAGTACAAAAATAATGGAAAAGATCATTGAAACTTGCACAAGCACCTACTTAGAATCTTGAAGATTCTTTTTAATTAGTGATCTCCTATGAACAACATATTATTATTGGAAAATTTAAAGTCATGATAATGTAAAAAAAAAAAAATCTCCTATATCCTTAATAAAATTCATGTTAACACATGTGGACCATTTAAATATACCATAGTATATAATGATGTATCAATGTAAGGTCACATGTTATATTTTGTAATTAATATTGTTGCATTGGCACTTAAATGAATAGTCATCTTATTGGGATAAGAATACAATCAATGCTTCAAGTTGGAAGCATAATGAACTATTAAAGTCATTGATTACACATTTGATTTGTATAACCTTGTTAGTGAGGTCTATAGTAATATGCCAATATGCAAGCAAAGATATGTGGTATGGACCAATCACATATCGCTTTATCCCTTAAGCTAGGTCAATTGACTCTTATTTAAAAAAATTGGGCGAGTTTTATGTATTTCTACACTCTTCCATGAATATGAAATCGAGTCACAAAGAAGGCTAGAAATGTTTGTTTCCTCAACCTTAGGGGGAGAGAAGAGGAGATTGAGATTATAAAGTAACAAAACACTTAGAAGACGTATTCCATGAGATATGGACCCAAAGAAAAATCAAAGTGTACATAATAATGCTTGTGCTTGCTAGATGTAGCTTAGATACAACTTACATTTGTTATAGTCGATAAATTATGAAACTAATATATGTTTTAACTAAAGTTCTAACTCACATAGAATTCATTATGGTGACTTCAAATAAGTTAGTGACAAGTATAACACAAATGCACTTGAAGCGTATGATATGGACCCAAAAAGTTAAACTCTTATAAGATGAGTTATAATCCTTGAAAATGATTGAAAACTTGCCATATTGAGTTGACATGTCTATATGGATAGAATCTTATAATAGGTTCCCCTGGGTAAATATAATATCCACGAATTATCTTTACACTAATACAAGATGGTATGAGGTAGCTAGACATTAATGATGTATTTACCTAAATAGTTGCAACTAATAATGGATAAAAATAATAATTATTCTCAATTCATTATAGAATGTCATTGGATAAATGATTGATGAGTTAGAATAGTCAAAAATATTTGCTTAATGAGTGTAATTTATATGGACGAGAAGTCCAACATTTAAAGGTGTCATACCAATTAGCTATAAATGGGTGTTCATAAAAAATTAATTTAAAATTCAATTTGGTAACATATATTTTTGTACAAAAGTTACTATTGGTGAAGTTTTTAAATGTAAGCACTATTAAAATGTACTTATACATACAAATAGAATCATATGTAATATGACATATGAAAGTGACATACTAAGTTGATAGAAAAAAAAAAAAACCTATACTCTTTTCTTTAACCATGGTTTTGTTCCATTGTATTTTTCAGACAAGGTTTTTAGTGAGGTAATATTTTATAGATGTAATAAATGGTAGTATTGTAAATGTACATCCAAGGGAGAGTGCTATAAATATCCTATTTATATATTACGGATTTAGAAGTTATGAATTTATTTTGCATTAAATCATAGGTTTAATACCTCCATCATTGCCATAAGTTGTAACAACTTACTATTATCTATCACCTCTGCGTATCTTTCATATTCTCTAGCTTCTTCTCATAATTGATGTAATAAGTATGATTATTATATAAATGAGAATTAGAAGTTTCATTATCTCTTTCTTTTTATGAGTTTCTCAACATTATAATACCTTTAACATACACGATAACTTCTTTAACTATTTATTTATTTTTAAAATGGAGAGAGTAATCAAATATAATATGTCTAATTTTCCCATATTAGCATCATAGTGTCACAAATACACATTTCGACAGATGTTGATAAAAATTAGTCTTTTTGAATGCAAAGACGTGTACCTTTAACTTTTTATTTTTTTAATTAAAAAATGATGTCATATTAAAAAGTAAATGTATACTTTTTATATTTACCTTTTTTTATATTCTGTGTTACTATATACATCAATTATATTCAGATCTTCTCTCTACTTTTTTTTTTATTTTAAAAAAAGTAGATGGTAAAAATTAAAATTGATTTCAATCATTCCTAAAAAAAAATATATATGAAACCTTATAACGTGACATGTTTTTATAATCGAAACGGTAAGTGAAAAAGTTAGCTTTTGAGTCAACCTGCGGTTTCTACAACACAGACATAGTCACAGATATTTATTATACTTCATGCTCGGAACAAATTTTGGTGAGATGTGACGAGTGAAAGTGATCCACGTGGGGTAGTTTCGTTGTGCCGGTATTTGATTTGATACCGTAGGCTTCGTACGGAAGAAGATGTATATCAGTATATCACTCCTGCTCTACGAAGTCTGTTTTCAGGTGATTTCTTGCAAACAGGTCCTTAATGTGATGTCACGATGAGCCGGGCCATCTCGTAACCCATTCGGTTATTCCCAGTCAGTGCTCGATTTGTACGGGAGATAAAACTCTTATATTTTGTAGATTTTACACAGTCTATTTAGACATGAGAAAAATATTTATTTTATTTCAAATAATGACCTAAAATAAGTATTTTTTTTAAATTATTAAATGATGTATTATCTATATTTACCAAATACAATTACTGCTTTTATTACCAATAAGGGTAAGGGTTTAAAAGATATATAAGGATACAATGGTTTAGGTCTTTACTTTATAGAAAGGATTAAGAAAATATATCTATTACAAAAAAAATCTCGTCTAAAGGGATATAAGTATTTGTAAACTTTAAGCATTTTTTTTAATTATAAAAATGGTCTATATTCCCTCGGTTTTCTTTTATTTGATGTTTTGAGTGTTTGGTTTTGTTAATCAATAACCGACTTTTCATACTAACTAGTTGTGCCTTCAATTCAAGTAAAGTTGTTTTGAGTAGTCGATCTAATTCAAGTTGTACGATTAATGAACTATATCATAAGAATGTTTTTAGTCGGATCTACTATATTGGTTAGATAGAGTTTAAAGTAATATTTTATTGAATTTTCTATGTCAGTTTGGCACTTTAGTCTAACATTAATGGTAAATTAATTAAGAATAATTAATTATATTAATTATTATAAAATTTTTCTAAAACCACAATAATTTACCAATAGAGAATATATATATAGGGGGAAAAATTAGGCGAACACACATGTTAGTTGATAATTAACTAATAAAATACGGTAGTCTGTTTGGGCCTTAAAAAATTAATTTATCATCTAAATACGTATTAACCTTAAGTAGCCACTAAAATTGTTGCTTTCCTTTCTTAAGGGAAACATAAAATTATAAAGACCTACTAGTTACATTTCTTTGTGCGATATACGGGTAGAGTTTTATATATTATGATAATAAATTTTAAAATACTAAGTACAAAAAATAATATAAGAAGTAATGAAATTATAAGAAGAAAATATGGTTAATATAAATAACAAAATATTAGAAGGAAGATGAAATAACAAAGTAATATATTATATATAGAAATGACAAATACAAAGTATATGGAGTAAATAACTGAAGAAGGAAATACATAATGTAGCTAGATATTTTAGAACACTTCATTCAAGACAACATTTGTTGTAGACGTGCTTTCTTTTCCGTCATTGTCGCATATTAATATTTTCACGATCTTTTGATGGCGAATTTGGTTTAGTAGAGTATAAGTAGGGGCCATTGTTCAAACTTGAATGCTTCTCTCTTCTTCTTCTTCTTCTTCTTCTTTTTGAACATGTATTGTTGCTTGAGTAAAAATTAGTTTTATGTTTTGTAGTGTTTTTAGCTCTTTTGACTGGCTTCTAATTATATAACTAGAGACAAAATCAAAACTAATGAAGGGAGGAAGTGGGAAGTAGTAGTGTCGTATGTAATTAATTTATATAACCACTTTATTTGGTGTTTTGATGCTCTTCAATTAATATGCACCTATCATAGTAAGAGGGGAAGATGAATATCAATGAACTGAGGCATGGGAATTAGAAAGCCCACAGCTAATTAATTGATATTCAGTTTGACATGTGTTTCTATGTAATTAAATTAATATGCATTTGTCATATTAAGAGGGGGAGATGAATAGCAACTCTTTCTTTCCAATGACCATGTAGGTTTTCTATCAAGTTCCAAGCTTGGGATATATAACTAATGATTTATTAGGCTGTGCTTAAAATAATTAGTACTTAATTACAAATGTTAGTTAAATCATT
The DNA here is from genome assembly GCA_039764185.1 of Tamarix austromongolica. Taxonomy (NCBI): domain Eukaryota; kingdom Viridiplantae; phylum Streptophyta; class Magnoliopsida; order Caryophyllales; family Tamaricaceae; genus Tamarix; species Tamarix austromongolica. The sequence goes on along the minus strand of CM077808.1, from coordinate 60,258,256 downwards.
TTGTGTAAATAAAAGTCTTAAAAGATAAAAATCATCTATTTTCAAATAACAATCAGTATAGATATAATATATTTATTTGGGTGATGTAAGATTACTTAAGATTTTCAATTATTGTAAAGAATAAGAAAAAAATTGTATGTAACATATACATTTAAATGACTAAAAGTAGTATACTTGATTATGTGAGGAACTGACCAATTTTTAAAAAAAGCATTCCCAGTTGATTAATTTTTAGTTTTGCTATTATGCATATGTTGTTGATGATATTGTAAAAGTCTTCCAGTATTCAATTTTAACCAAATTGACTCGAAGAAAGTGTAAAGAGAAGGCGTATAAAATTTAGATTAAGTTAGTTAATTAATTATATATTACTCAATTAATATGTATTTAAGTTTTTTGTATTTTTAGGCTTGCTATTATGCATATGTTGTTGATGATATTGGAAAAGTCTTCTAGTATTCAATTTTAACCAAATTGACTAGAAGAAAGTGTAAAGAGAAGGCGTATAAAATTTAGATTAAGTTAGTTAATTAATTATATATTACTCAATTAATATGTATTTAAGTTTTCTATATTTTAGGCTTGCTAGTATGCATATGTTGTTGATGATATTGGAGAAGTCTTCCGGTATTCAATTTTAACCAAATTGAATGGAAGCAAATGTGTTGCTATGCATATGTTGTTTATAATATTGAAATTTTTAAAAACATTTCCAGTTGATTAATTTTTAGTTTTGCTATTATGCATATGTTGTTGATGATATTGTAAAAGTCTTCCAGTATTCAATTTAAACCAAATTGACTCAAAGAAAGTGTAAAGAGAAGGCGTATAAAATTTAGGTTAAGTTAGTTAATTAATTATATATTACTCAATTAATATGTATTTAATTTTTCTGTATTTTTAGGCTTGCTATTATGCATATGTTGTTGATAATATTGGAAAAGTCTTCTAGTATTCAATTTTAATCAAATTGAATGGAAGCAAATGTGCTGCTATGCATATGTTGTTTATGATATTGAAAAAGTCTTTCAGTATTCAATTTTAACCAAGTTCAATCGAAGCAAATGTGCTGGTATGCAAATGTGTTTTTATGCATATGTTGTTCAAGTAATTAGTTATATATTTCTCACTTAATATCCATTTGCTGTTATGCAAATGTGTTGTTATGCATATATTATTAAGGTAATTAATTATATATTACTCAATTAATATGCATTTATTGCTCAACAGGGAATATTATATTAATAATCGCTTGGGTTTTCTATATTTTCGAAGCAAGTATAAAGAGCAGACGTATAAAATTCAGATTAAGTCAGGTAATTAATTATATATTATTTAATTAATATGCATTTAAGTTTTTTATATTTTTAGTCTTCCATACTATTCAACAGAGAATATCATATTTTCGAAGCAATAACTTTATTAATTAGTAATAATGGGTGACAATGATAATTAATAATTAGTAATAATAGATATAGTTTAGACGAAAAAATTTATCCGTATATTATATACCATAAAATTTTATTTTTATATAATTATAGATTCCACGTTCATACATCAGTACCAAACCTCTAACGTTACAATAAATATACAAATTGTGGAATATTTTAGTTTATTTTAGCTAAATTGGTACCATCAAAGTCATCTCGTTTGTGTACTATTATCGACGGGTCCGATTTCTAAGAATATGCTCGAAAGAGTAGTACTTATCGGCTATTAAGTATTAACCATTGTTAATAGCTATTTTATTATATTTAAAGAATACATTTATTAAAAGTAATATAAATTTTTTTTAAAAGTATTTTTGATAAGCAGTTGTCATAAAACTTTCAACTCCGAATGTACTTTAATCATGAAGAATATCTTCGCCTATTTTCTTTTTCTTTTTCCTAGCATAATACAAAATTCAGTGAAATATCAAAACGATATTAGTTAATTTAACATTCCGCCTAACATGTATTCTTGGAGATATGCTGAGAATCTGAATTCTTTCTTAGGACTTGTTTGGTATGGAGGTAATAGGGGTGAATTTTTTTTTTCCTATTTTATATATTTTATATTAAGTATTTAATAATAATAAATATATTTTTAATGAAATACTCATTTTAGATCAAATTAAAATCTAAAATGAGTATTTATTAGAATAAAAATATTTAATTTTAAATAAATTATACAAGATATATAAAATATGGGGGTAATTTTTTCACCCCTATTACTCCCATACCAAACGAGCACTTAAGATTATAACTTAAGGTCAATTAATTAATCATATGTATATAAAATAGATTAATGTCATTAATTTTTTTAGTTTCTTAATATCTATAATAGATACTCAGACATGCATTAAAAAATCCGTTAGTTAAGATATCCTTATTTCTTAGTCGGAGTATCTATTTTCTTGCTCATTGTAGTTTTGTCGAGGAATCTCCATTTTGGTTCAGATTTGGGATGAGAATTTAAAGATTAGGTTTAGAGATTATTATCAGGGAAGGATGACGACGGGTTTCGGGCATCTACTCCCGAACCTCTCTGAATAATATATATATATATATATATATATATATATATATATATATAAAATGTTTTTTATAAAGAATATAAATAATTAAAAGTATATTTGAAAAAAAAGATTGACGATAAAGTCAGATTTTAAAGTCAACGAATCAATCGGAAATGAGCGATAAATCAGGGATCAAGTTAGATATGATAATTTAATTTTCGCAGAGATTGGATCAGAAATTTTCTAACGAAATAAAAAAAATCAAGGATTGAAATAGGTTTGATTTTTTTTTTTTTATCAAATTCAGAAATAGAATCCCATCCTCGGCTTACCTCATTACGATCCCTACTCCTTAGACATGTGCTAAAAAACCTGTTAGTTTGAAAGCCAATTTTGATCGACAAGATTCTGATATTCCTCAACTGGTTCGCGTAATAATTTAAGTCAAAACGAATGTGACATGCCTCCTCTTAACTATTACGCTTAATTGTTTGCTAAAGTACAAAGAATAATATCTAGACGAGCGAGCTAAGCATCTAGTTCTATAGTTAGTGGATCCCTATCAAATTTAATTTGATTCCCTCGTAACTATTATAATAATAATAATTATTTATTATATTTATAATAATAATTATTATATTTATAATATTACATAAAATAATAATACCAATAATTATTATAAATATTATAATTATATTTGCTCCACTGTGTATGAGATTTAGACCGAGAGAAACCTCAGAATCTTTGCAGATAAAGGCCGCTCTATTAAGCAAATTATCCACTCTATTCAGTTCAACACTGCTAGTAGGTTACTCAATACTTGTGCAAATAATCAAGACAGCATACATGCAATGCTATTGAATTAGCTTCGGTTTCCTTTATATTTCTCTTTGAGTTTTTGGCATTTAAGAGCTTATCTTGTTTAGTATAGGGGGTGTATACTCATGCCATGACATGAATTTGTACAAATCTCTTCTTTCCCCAACGTGGATGAATAAAATGTGGCGACTAATTTCTCCAAAAAAAATATTATAATTATATTTTTTATTGTTAATATCTTTATTATTATTATTATTATTATTAATTTTAATATTATTATTACGATTATTATTATTATATTATTATATATTAATAATATTATTATTTACGTTAATATTATTAATAATATATCATTTTAATAATATTATTATCATTATTAGTATCCTATTTATTATTAATAATATGCTGTAAATAATTATAATTATCATCATTATTATTATTATTTATAATAATGATTATCAATATTAATATTATTATCTTTATTATTAATATATTATTATTATGATTCATATTAATATTATTATTTATAATAACTATATCTAATAAAAGTATTATACATGAAATAATGATAAGAATAATTACATCAATAATAATCCAATCCGATCATATCTAAGAAAAACAAGGTCTAAGGATCTGTTGGAAAAAAAAAGTGGTGAGCAACAAGAATGAGATAATATAATTTTTTACATCTAGAAAGTTGATATAGGAAAAGAAAATTTGTGTAGACATACGAAGAGATATAGTAATATATTATTAGTGGGGAAAAAATTTTAATCTAGGGGAAAAATGTTTTACCTTATGTAAAAATGGTCATAGTAGATATCTAAACATATCAAATGCATAAAAATAGATATTGGTAACAAAATTATATAAAAAGTAATAATACAAAAGAATATGCAGATTTATTGAAATGTAGGAGCAGGTTTTAGATAGAAGGAATATATATATATATATATATATATATATATATTCATTTTATTATTTTCATAGTTGATATATCAAATATATACAACTCTAGTTTGAATAATACAATAGTAGTTAATCCTACAATTACTCATCTAATTAATTATACATACAATTATAGTTTGAATGAGATAAAAGAAATATATCATATAGCTTGGAAAAAATTAATCATCTAATTAGTTTTAATAATTTAAAAAAATTATGGCCATAAATTATCCATATAACATAGTAATGTAAATAAGTAAAGTTAACTTTCCCCCCTCAAGTTACTAAGTATATGTCGCACATTCTTAACTTAGACAAGAATCATTTGAACATATGTCTTGGTATTGCTTTTGTCAAAATGTCATATAGAGAATTTTCTCTTAGAATGTATGGTTTCTCAATGACCATGTTATCTGTTTTTCTTTAAAATAAAGAACTGATCAATATTGTCATGTCTTGCTTTATCATGGTGAATTGGGTTGTATGTGATACTATGCGCAACTTGATTATCATAAAATAACCTTGTTAGCTTAGAATTAGTCCAACCAAGATTCTTTAATAGATAACGAATTCATAATATTTCACAAATTCTGAGTGTTATCCCTTGAAATTTTGCTTCTACATAAGATTGACCATCAAAAATTTTCTTCTTACTTCTCCATGTGATTATTTTTTCTCCAACAAATGTGAAATAACCCAAATTTGATCTGGCCTAATATGCATTCGTATAACCTTCGATTTGGTGATGGTTATTTCTTCTAAATAAGATACATTTTCTAGTACTTGCCTTGAGGTATCTCAATATCCTCATGACTACATTCATGTGCCACTCTCCAGGATTATGCATCAATTGACTTACAACTCTAAGAATATGTGCTAAATCAAATCGTGTATGAGTTAAATATAACAAATTACCAAGTAGATGTTGATATCGCCTTCTATCTACCAACCCTTATTCTAAAGGTACATCAACTATTCAACATGCCTATACTTCTATATCTTATAATCAGTTAAGTATATATTTTCTTTGAGATAAGAAAATGCTAGCTTTGCTTTTGGATATCTCAATTCCCAATAAATACTTAAGTTTACCAAGAAATTTTGTTTCAAACTCCATCGACAATTTTTTTGTTGAAGAGTCACCCTTTCATTCTCATCATTTCATATGACTATCACACCAGCATAAACTACAAGAAATATTAGTTTACCTTATTTTCTCATGATGAACAAAGTGTGGTCAACATTGCTCTGCTTATAGCTAAACCATCTTATTACTTGAGTGAGTCTTCGAAACCATGTTCTAGATACTATTTAAGACTATATAGTGACTTCTACAATCAATGCTCTTTGGCTCTTCTTGTACCTTGAATTTGATATCCTAGAGGGAGATTCATATAAACCTCTTCTTTAAAGGTTCAGTGCAGGAATGCAATTTTTTTACATTCCATTCGTGTAATAACCATCCTTAAATTATTTCCAAGGATAAAAAATTCAAATTGCATTGATCTTTTCTACTGGTGCAAATGTATCTGTATAACCTATGCCATATTTTTGTGTATACCCTTTTTTTTTCCAACCTTGCGTTATACCTATCAATGGAATCATTTAGAAGGTACTTGATAGTAAAAACCTATCTCAACCTATTGTTTTTTTCTTGGATACTTAACCAACAACTTTCCAAGTATCATTTATCTTCAATGATCATAAGTCTTCATCCATTGTTTCTCACCACTTAGGATTAACCATAGATTCTTACACACTATAAGGAATAGATGCACAAAATAATTGGCATACAAATAACTTGTTTGACCTCAACAATCATTTAGTAGACACACAATTAGTTAGGGGGCATCAAACTTTAGATTTCAAATCATAATCATGTTTAAGAATACCTTATTTGGTTTGTGGTGGTAGTTGTTATGAAGGCATTGATTCAGATGCTTTAGAGTGGAAGTGGATTGACTAGGCACTATCATATGTGGCACTAGAATGTTGGAGTTGTTATTATCAATGTTTCATAAGGAGCCAATACATTTGGGTTGGCCTTGCTTAACCACACTAGTTAGGACTTTTCAAGTTGTATCTGGTTATACCAACTATGGTTTGTTTGTCTATAGTAATAGAATGTTGTTCAGGAGTGCCACCATCGACCACTTGCTCATTATTTATCTCTAATGAAATACCCCAAAATCCTAATTTATAGAATTATGGTAAAATAAGTATTTATTAGGAAAATTAATTAAATAATTTATTTTATTAAAAGAAGAGGAAGTAATTAAGGCAAAATCAAGAGGAAAATAATAAATAATTTAATTGGAAAAAATTAAGGTATTTTGCTAACTAAAATGGAATTAAGGAAAAATCTTTCAAATATCCTAAATTAATTTAAAAAGAAAATTTATTTATTATTTTATTAAAATATTATTATTTTAAATATTCAAAAATACCAAAATGTTCTAAATACCCCAACCCATCTATTTTTCCTTTTTTCCCCTTTTCCCTTCTTTTCCTTTTTTCTTTCCTTCCTCTCCTTTCTCCTTTTCTTTTTTTCCTTCCACCCCAATTTGGGCCAGCCTCCCCCGCAGCCCAACCTTCCTCCCTCTTTTCTCTCCCCCGCGTGGCCCAGCCCACGTTGAAAATCCCCCCGCTTAGCCGCCGATCCTCCCTTCCTTTTTCTTTCTTTCTTTTTCCCCTGGGCCGGCTAGTCCACCACTTCCTTCTTCTTCCCCCCGCTCCTTCCCCATGCAGGCATGCAACCCCTACAACATCGCATGCCTGCCTGCCACCTCCCCTCTCTTCCCCGTCAATTCCTCTCCTTGCTTGACCCAATCAACCCTCCTCTCTCTCCTTATGCGTACCCCTCTCCTCCTTCCTTTCTCCTTCCCCGACTAGATAGAACCTGCAACTTTGTAGGCCTGTACCGGCCGTGCGCCCCCAGCCGGTGACCCACCACGCATACCCCTCTCTTCCCCTCTTTCCCCTTTGTCGTTTTCCCCCTTCAATGGCCTATAAATACCTTTTAACAGCCCCTATTCAATCTTTTTTTCCCTAGCCTAGAATTTCCTCCCTTTGTTGTGCCACCGCTTGTTCAGACAACCACCCTGTCACTACTGCCCGAACCACCTCCCAAACCACTCCTTGCACCATCCTCCACTGAACTACACCACTAACCACCATCGATTCTCCTTGCACGAGCTGCCTTGGCCGTGTAAAGTTGGATCCTCGATCAACCCCTTCCCACCCACCGTCGCCCTTCGCGCAGCCGTCCACCAATATTTCTGCCGTAACCACCACTCCCACTACCCCCAAAAACCACCGGCAGAACCTCTGCTACCTTCCTTTCCCCTGCCTCCCTCTCCTTCTCCCTTCCTCCCTCTCAACCACCTTTGGCCACCACACCCACCGCCGCCTACGCTGCCCCTTTGGCTGCACCACCACCACCATTCCAGCCCTCTCAACCTAGGGCATCCACCACCACCTCAATCACCCTCTCATTCCCCCTCTTATATCTTAAACAACCACCTTTCCACCCTCTCTTCTCCCTCCACCGCTGCCGCCGGTGCCGCTTGGTTACCACCATCACTAAGTGGTTCCCTAACCTCCACAACCCTTAAACCCTATTTATGCAAATGTTATCTTTTATTATTATTAATATTTTTATTATCATCATCATAATTATTATTATTACTATTATTATTATTATTATGTTATCATTATTATTATTCTTATCATCATTATTATTAAATATAACTTCAGAGTATTAATACTATTATTATTATTAATGGTCGAAACCTTATTATGATTATGATTATGATTATCATTATCATTATTTTTGTTATCATTATTATCATTATTATTATTAATGCTAACTTTGGCATATTATCACTTTTATTATTATTGTAAATATTCAAACCCTTCTATTATTATTACCATTTCGACTATTAGTATTATTCTTAACATTATTATTATTATTATTATTATTATTATTATTTTTATTTTTACTATTATTGTTATTATTATTATTATTATTATACTTGACCATATTATCACTAAGGTTACTATTATTATGATTATTAGGACCCTTATTTGTATTATTCACCACTAGCATTTTTATTATTATTAGTATCATTATTATCACTACTTTAGTATTACTAATATCATTATTATTGTCAATAAGATTTGGGTTGTTATTAGTATTATCACTACAACTATGATTATTATTATTATTATTAATATTAAGCCATTATCTTAAATACTGTAGATAGCACTATAAATACTTTAACATGAATTGATACATCTACTAAGACCTATTTTGACTGGTAATAACATGGTTAGCTACTTTGAGAATAATAACCCTACTTTTATTTATAAAATAACTATTATCATTATTAGCCCTAATAGTAGACTATGATAGGGTAAGGTAGGAAATAATGGTAATTTTGGTAAGAAGAAAGTTAAACCTTAGTATTTCCCTCTTATAGGTGAATCCAGTCAAAACCCTAAGGAGGCGTAGGAGCGTGCTCCAATACCGGTGTCATATTAGGTAAGGGTGTAGCTAAGACCTGATATATGTGTGTTATGTGCTTTGTATGCCATGTGTTATGTTATGTTGTGTACTTTATGATTATTGTGATTGTTTGCTTATAGCGCAACTTAGAATTGAGGTATGCTTATGTGACTCCCTTATGACATGTGGATAATGATATATATATATATATATATATATATATATATATATATATATATATATATATATATATATATATATATATATATATGTTGTGCTTATGATGTTATATGGTGTGACCCTTTAGGACATGCATGCTAGGGTGTTTAATAATATGATATGGGGTGAAAGGGTGAAAAGGGAGAAAGGGGGAAGTAAGTTGACAAAAGGGATATGAGATTGACCTAATTATCTCATGATCCATAAGGGGGCAAATAAGAGGAATTTATGAACAAAATAAAGGAGTGGGGTGAACCTTGCATGGGATGAAAAGGGTTTGCATGGGAATTTCTAGGGTTTGAATGGGATGGAAGGAGTTCGCATGGAAATGATCCTTACGTGAAAAAATTTGTCTTGGGGTGTAAGTAAGGTAAGGGAAGAGTTGTTGGGGGTGATTGGAGACTTTGGGTGAAAAATAGTACGTAGATTGGTATAAGGGTACATAGGAAACCTGACTAGGGTTTGGGAGAAAAACCCTAATTGGAGGTGGTCATGAAAATAAAAATAATTGGGGGTGAGTGGAATATGGGACAAGAGTGAAATAATATCATGTGTAGGGTGAGTATGGGTGTCATGGGAAAGAAATGATGGCAGGTGAGGAATGGAGAGGTGCTATATGGGAAAGAAAGGTGCTAGGGTTTGGAGTGGCCAACTAGGGTTTTATGGTCATATGTATATTTGGGGAGTAAAGTGAAATGATGGGGGTTGAATCTAAGTGAGATGATGTGTTGGGTGAAAAAGGGACTTTGGTTGGATGAGACAGAGGAAGGATGGGCCACATAAGTCCAATTAGGGTTTTAGGGAAAAACCTTAGGGGAAGATAGTGAGTGGACTTGGATGACATATAGTAGTGGGCCTTGACCCATACACTTAGGAGTTGGGCTTCCAATGTGAGTAAGTGGAAGAAGGAAATGATGTCGGGGGTGTGTTAGGAGGTGCAGAAGTCTCAAGGTATGGGACGGGCTGTAACACCCCAAAATTCACTAAATTTTTTTTTTAAAAGCGGAAGCAATTAAATTAGAAGCACTGAAAACCTGTGAATTCTGGAAATGTTACCGCCACACTTAGTACCAGACCGGTTCTCTCCGACCGTTCCAGTACCAAGTGCTAAGGCTAAGAAAAGAAATAATCAATACAATTCAATTTCCAAATAAGCATTAAACGGTTGTAAAACAAAATCAGAGTACGCATCAAGAAATGTAATTCATTTCCAAAAGAGAATTAAACTTACAACCGATAAAAGATTAACAAAAAGAATTAGAGTCATATAAAGACTATAATATGGCCACAACTCTCTTGAATCTCGAGCCAAACATGCTCAACACTCAGCCCCAACTGATATCTCGCCCACCTGCACAAATCAGAAGGGCATACTACTCGTGGGAATGAGCAGCACCCATAAAAAGGGTGATCAGTACGCTACGTATTGAGTAAGGTAACCGAGCACTAAGGCCAACACGTAAGCACATAATCCATGCAGAATAATAATAGGCATAATCCAATATAACAATATAAAGGTATATGAACAATTCAGGTAAAAGTACAAATGCCCAATCATAATCCAGATTAATTGTTTAATTAATCTCTTATCATAATCCAATTCACACCATGCCTTTTATCAAATCCATGCGAGCAGAGGAACACCCCACTATTATAACCGGTGGGCCGGTCACAATAGAGCATCACGCCCTAACCACTATTATTACCGGTGGATCGGTCACAATAGAGCATCACGCCCTAACCACTATTATTACCGGTGGATCGGTCACACATAGGGTAGCAACCCTAACCACTATTCCTAACCGGTGGATCGGTTTGGTTCCTCCTCGCATGGTGTTCCACTGTAAGTAATTAGTATCTTTTAAGAGCTTTAATGATACTGGTTTGTGTTTATTGAGCTCGAGTCACCCCACTATTATTACCGGTGGGCCGGTCACATATAGGACCTCATGTCCTAACCACTATTATAACCGGTGGATCGGTCGCACATAGGACTACGCGTCCTAACCACTATTCCTGACCGGTGGATCGGTTTGGACTCGGCTCAATAATCTTCCACTTCATATGATTAGTGTCTTAAGTATCTTATTCAAAAGCTTTCACCATGCACAAGCACGAATCATAAATCATAAATTCCATATTCATCATCATACTTTATTCACCAATTACACACGTGCTACCACCAAACCCTAGACATGCATAGATTGCTCCCTTCACAATTATCCTCCAATTCTACTTCACATCTCACTCTAGGGTTTTATCCCAAAACCCTAATTTAGTCTACTTCGTACCCTTAATTTGCTCCACATGATATTTTTCATCCCAAGCGCTTAAACACCCAAACAACACTTACATTACCTTCCTTAAATCCCAAAGCAGCGTTCCATACATAAACTTCACTCTCATAAAAACTTTACACATCCCATGCAATTATTAACTTCCATGCAAACCCTAATACCACCATACAACCATTAACCATTATACAAACCCAGAGTCTCATCATACAAAACCCTAAAATCAATCCACATAACTCAAAGATTCATTCATACCAAACCTCAGATTCAAACCATATAAAACCCAAAGATTCATTCATACCAAACTAAGTATCCATCCTTACCAAACCCTAAGTTCAAACCATATACAACCCAAAGATTCATTCACACAAAACCCTAAATTCAATCCATACCAACACAAAGATTCAAATCATATAAAACCCAAAGATTTTTCCACATAATACAATTGATTAGATTCTCCCCTTTCATAACCACAAATTAGATTCTACCATACAATACCATAAGTTAGATTCTTCCCCATAAAATCATAAATTAGAATCTCTCAAGCAAAACCATAAATTAGATTCTTCCAAAAAAATCATAAATTATATTCTCCCAATCAAATCATAAATTAAATTCTTCCATACAAACCATATATTAATTTCTCTCACATAAAATCATACCAAACCATAAATTAAACTTCCCCATATAAAACCATAAATTGGATTTTACCAGACAAATCATAAATTAGATTCTCCCAATTAAAATCATAAATTAGATTCTCCCAAACAAACAATAATTCGATTCTCCCATATAACATCATAGATTACATTCTTCCAAATAAAACCATGCAATAGATTATTCCTTATAAATTCATAAAATTAGGTCAACTCACTTCCCTTAGTCAACTTCCTTCCCCATCCTCCTTTTTCATCCTTTCTCCCACATAAAATCATATCAACATCCTCACATGCATGTCTTATAGGGTCATACACAAATAATACACATTCCATACGAAAGCATACTTCAACTCCATGTTATATCATATACGTCATAATTAATAATCATAAACATAGAATGCATAGAATACGAGGCACACAATGCACATTAGCACATAAAAGGCCTTAGCACCCCTTACCTGAAACGACACCGGTCTTGGAGCACGTTCCTACGCCTCCTTAGGGCTTAGACCAAATAATAACATATGAATAAAATAACCTTAACAAAATTCTAACTTTGCTAAAGACATAAAAATAATAGAGATATTATAAACCTTGATAATATAGGGTTAAAGACTTTACCCTAATAATAAAAATGATACTAATATAATCATATCAAAATTAATAAAGCTAGTATCAATGAGAATATAAATAATAATAACAATAATAATAATAATAATAACAATAAAAATATCATATAAGTTTTCAAGTAACTAATGAATTACCATTTATTTAATATTAATAATAAAATTAATAACATATATAATAACATTAAAATAATAAAGATAATAACAATATTATTATTAATGGTTATAAGAATAGTAGAAACAATAATACTAAAATAAATAAGTGCGAATGTTAATACAAAATTAGGGCCTAAGATTTTTCAGAATAATTAATAAAATGATAATAATAATTATTCTAATAATTATAATATTAATAATAATAGTAAGAAGAAGAATGATAATAATCCCATAATAATGCAATTAATAACTTAAAATTCGAAACTAACAATAATATTGTTTTATTACCACTCTCCACCCTGCAAGTACAATTCAGAATAAAATTTCTCATCAAATAATAATAAAACATATTAAGAATATAAATATTAAGAATAATAATAATGGTAATTATATGCAAATAATTGAAATAAATTAAATCAAGGCTTATAATAATATGGAAAATGGTTGAGAGGGTCTAGGGTTCAACCTTAAGCTGGTGGGGATAGGTGGCACCGGCGGTGGTTCACGGCGGCGGCGACGGTGGCCGGAAAAATAGAAGAAAAGAGGGAAAGATGAATGTTGGGAAAAAGATAGGGAGAATTGAGGTGATATAAGAGGTGTTTATTGTTTCCCAAGAGGAGAGGGACAAAATGATGGTGGTGGTGCAGCCAAAGGTGGCGGCGCACGGCGGCGGAAGGCGGTTTAAGGCTTTCTGGGTAAAATTTCAGGCGAGACAAGAAGCCAACTTGGCACGGATATGTAAGCCAGTACAAGAAGAATCGAGGAATTTTAGAAACGTAGTTAGCTAGAGGAAAATGCAGGGAAGAAAATGAAAGGTTTCTGTGGCGCTGAGATTGGCTAACGGAGGCGGAAGAGGCGTCTAAAGTTGGGGTGGAGGCAGCTCGGGCCGAGGGTTTCGGGGAAGAACAAATTCTAAAAACTCCTATAACAAGGCTATTTATAGATGTTGGAATGGATAAAGAGGAGCTGGAGGTCGAAATGGAAGTTTTAAATGCAATAATTTGGGCAGCCGGCGTCGGAAAACGGTCGGTCGACGTTTGGGTTGGTTCGAAGATTCGCGACGTTGGGGAGAAGAAACGGGCGAGATTTAAGGCACGAAAATTATGCCAATTTATTCCTGGAGTTAATAGGAAGGCAATGAGACAAGAAACGGCCGGTATTAATTACCCTAGCCGGAGAAGCCATTGACGGGGTCGAAGGGTGCAGCAGCGTCGACGGAGGAGGAAGGAGGAAGAAGGAAGAAGAGAGGGAGGCGGTCGGGTCGGCCGGGAAAGAAAAGAAAAAGGAAGAACCGGGCCGGTCGGGCGCGACGAGGTAAGGTTTTAAATGAAACGACGAGCTTCGGAGGAAACGGAGCCAAAACGCAGCGTTGGAAGGGCGACGAAGGGCGCCGCGCGGGCTGGGCCGCGCCGAAGAAGAAGAAGAAGAAAAGAAAAAGGGGAACTGGGCCGCGAGCTGGCCCAGTTCGGCGAGAAGAATAGGAAAAAGAAAAAGAAGAAAAAGAAAGAAAAAGAAAAGGAAAAAGGAAGAAAGAAAAAAGAAAAAGGGAAAAAGGAAAGGAGAAATAAAATAGGTTAGGCCCAATTAAATTAATCTAAATATTTAGGATATTTAAAAATAATAATATTTAAATAAAATAATATTTAAATCCCTTTTTAGGCTAAATTAGGATATTTAAAATATTATCCATAAATTCCATTTTAATTAGCAAAACACCCTAATTTTCTTCCATTAATTTATTTATAAAATTAACATTAATTTGAAACTATTTTCTCCTCATTATTTTAAATAAAATAATTTATTTAGTTAATTTCTAAAATACAAATCCTTAATTAGCTAAAATACTCAATTTCCTCCTAATTAAAAATAGTTATAAATTTATTCTTGATTTTTCCTAATTAATTTCCTTTTATTTTAAATAAATAATATACATAATTAAATTTTATAATAAAACCTCATTTAAATATAATATTTAGAATTAGGAATTTTCGGGGCATTTCACGGGCCCTCTTGGGAAAATAAGAGTAGATGGATTGTTACATGCATGTCAAGGGAGGAAATATTTATCGAATAAGATACTAACCATTTAAAGAGAAAGATTGTTGAGCGAGGCTCAGACTAGTCCACTGGCGAATAATAGTGGCCAGAAGCCGGGGTGTCGTGGAGACCGATCCACCAGCGAATAATAGTGGCCAGGAGTGTTCTACCCTGCATGTTTCCAGTCCACCATCTATAATAGTGGAGGATCTCATGCTCAACAAACCAAACATAATTATGATAAGACATGGGAAAGACACTAAGTATTTACAGTGAAACACCATGAGAGTTAGGGCCAAACAAGTTCATAGGCGAATAATAGTGGCTAGGAGCACTTTACCTTGGAGACCGATCCACCGACAACAATAGTGGTCAGGAGTGTTCTGCCCTGTAAGTTTCAGGGCCACTGGCTATAATAGTGGGGTTCCTACACTCACATGGATTGATAATAAGCGTGGTGTGAAATGAATATTAATCAGCGATTTAAAGAATCAGTTTATCCGGACTATAGCTCGGCCTTTATTATCTATATTATTTGTATGATGTCTATATGATCATGCTTGTGTTATATGTCTTTGTATGTTTGGCCTTAGATGCACAGTTACCTTACTCAATACGTAGCGTACTGACCACCCATTTCATGGGTGCTGCTCATTCCCATGAGTAGAGGGCCCTTTTGAATTGGTGCAGGTAGGAGATGTCATCTTCGATGCTTATGAGGCATTGGACGGGGCTGAGAGTTGAGCTTGGACTTGGCTGGATCTCCTTTTACTGTTCATTTATCTTGTATTAGTTTATTTCACTTTTGTTTTATCGCACTGTACCTTTTACCCCTTTTGGGACTTTAATTATGCACCATTGGATTTTAAACTCTTTTACGCATACTCTGATTTCCGTATTATAAACAATTCAGTTCTTCTACGAGATCTTGTTTTAAGTTTGACTCATGATTGACCACGATTTCTCTTTAGCCTTGTGGTTAGTACGAGACCAGCCGGGATCTGGGCTTGTACTGATCACGACGGTAATATCCCTGAAATTCATAGTTTTATTTTCTCTGCTTCCGCGTTATCTTTTAATAAAATAAAAATTTTTATTAGTGAATTTTGGGGGTGTTACATCTAACTTATGTTCTACACTTGTAGGTCATGCCATTATGTCATGGTGGATTACACATGGTAATATAATATCAACATTATGTTGCTCCCCTTGAAATTCATCAAATAAGAAACACGTAGTGGATTCATGAAAACTAACATCCATTGTAGTCAATATACGGTATTATGGCGAATGATAGTAACAATATCCCTTTTGGTGAGGAGCATACCCAACAAATACACTTCAGTATGCATGAGGTTTTAGCTTTCTATGATAATGGGGATGAAGATGAACATATATAGACAACACAAATGAAAGTTTGAGGCGGCAGGTTTGGCGTGGATGGAGCATTAAGCATATTTGATGAAGATTAGAATGGGGTTTGAAAATTAACAATATGAGAAGGAACTCTATTAACTAGATAAGTAGTAGATAAGAGGGCCTCACCATAATAGGTTAGTTGTGCAGGGCTTCAAAAGTGAGGCTCAAACCATCTTAAGTCAATGTCAATTATTTCATTTGGCCGCCACCATTATGTTGTGGTGTGTATAGGCGAGTAGTTTGATGAATAATCCCATGAGATCAAAAATCCATATTCTTGATCATTGTCACTATGAAGAACTTTGATATGTCCACCATATTTTACACTATCCATTTTAATTCAAAGAGGAAAAACTAGAGGAGCATATGAATAGCCCAAATAGTTCATCTATGAGATAAGAGGAAGCAATTTCCAAACAACAACTAAAATTTCATTTATTTTTTATGCTTTTCTAGGGTTATTAATGTTATCATAGATTTGTGTATGAATGATGTCATTTTGAAGGATAAACTATACTTAGATCTTACATTTGTATGACAAATTTTGTAATTTAATGTTCTTCATGTATTAATTAATGAATACATTTTTTTATAAAAATATTATTTATGTCTATTCTCTAATTAATATTTTATAATAAAATTAGTAATTTCTAAATGATTTTAAATATATAATTGTCTCCAAATGAAAGAATATGGTAGAGTGAAGTGCAACAGTGTATATTGCCAAAAAAAGTATCATATTTTGCCACAAATGATATATATGGATTAATTGCTATAAATTTATTTTGCAACAATTGTTATAACCTACATGGGAAAATTTTTGTTGCAAAAGATATACTTATTGTGGCAATCCATTAATTTTTGTCACTATAAACTTTTGTGACTTATTGTAGAAAACTAGTTATAACAGATTTTTTGTCACCAAAAACTATCACAACAAAATTTTAACCTTTTGCAACTTATTTTAGTGTTACAATGAATGAAAAACGTTGAGTGATATTTTTATAACAATTAGTTTCATAATATAAAACACATAGATTCATAATTTAGAACATGTAGGTTTAAAACATAGCATGTATAGGTTAATGACATATAGAAATTAGGTTCATTGCATATATTAGAGAAAAATAAGAAATAAATTATATTTATAGAGAAAAAAAAAAGAAATATTTTAGTATACTTTTTTTTTCATTTTTTATCATCCTAATTAACAATAATTTATTTAAAAATTATAAAGCAAAGGGGGATTATAAACATACTAGAGTGAAAAAAATGAAACATCAACCCTTCCCTACTTTCATCAACATCTAGCATGGGTACTAAGTTTATATTTCTTTTGTATCTAAACTTTTATGTAATTAAAAAAAAAATACTTGTAAGGTGATCCTACGACTATGATTTAAAATGTACATTATTAATATAGAGGCATTTGAAGTATGTGTGTGTGTATATATAATTAGTTGTTGATTGTTGTAGCTGATCGTTAACCTCTATTCAGAAAATAAATTTACTAAAGTTAGTTTAAGTTTGTAAAAATTAGTTAGAAAAGTACACTTTAGAACCAAATCATATTCTCAAATACCCTCTATGCTCTTTTAGGGGATGACCTATAACAACAACAACAACTTCCGCTTCGCTTTATTGACAAATTATTGAACGGAGATGATTAGTTAATATAATAAAAAAGCATGTTTTTCTGACATAAGCAAAATCATTTTTTGAGATTATATTGTATGGTATAAAAGTGTCATACGAGACTTTCCGTTCTAGTTTTTTTCTTTTGGAATTGCTCCCTTTTATTAACTTTTGTTGTGTGGTCTTGATGGCACTATAGAGATTAGATAGGATAGAAGTATGGTATAACCATGACCCATGATTGCTAAAATGTGGATTGCGTAAAATTAAAAGAAAGTCTCACAACAACTAATTCTTTTGTGTGTGTGTGTGTGTGTATTATAGTTGACACGATCGAATCAATAATCATACCGAGTAGAATAAAAAGGAATTTGATCTATTTATATCATCGTCACAAGTAGTATAGGTACAAACATAATATGGACCTATATATGATGACTACAACCTGAATTAAACACAAGGAGCAATACGTTTGTTGCATGAGTACATGTGCGTTTAATGATGGTACGCACTTGTAATTCGTAAATTAACTAGTACGAGCACTTACATATCTAAGTTGTAAATATTCATAATCACGCATAGTACGTGATGCATGAACATGTGACTTAGAATTCCTGTCCTTAATTCGGAGGGATACCCTAGTTTAAGCTAATCCTTAAAAGAGGATGCCTATCTATGCATGGAGGTGGCTTAAACATGAAGGTATAAAGTTTGTTAGGATTTTATATGGGTTACTATTCACGTTAATAATATTTTGAATAGTTGGTAGATATTATGGAGTGATTGGTCAACATCTAATTTGTTTAATTGATAATTTAGAAGCTTATTAGAGGTTAGTTGAGATAACATGGAGTTTGATGTTATAGGTATAGGTGACAATCAGGTCGGACGAATCGGGTTTGGGTCGAGTTATAGAATGTTGGGTCGCTTTTGGATCGGGTTATTTGTGGGTCGTTTTTTTTGCTGGCCAGTTCAGTCATTTCGAATTGTCTTATTAATTGGATTATGTCAGGTTTGGATCGAGCAGATACGGGTTGTATCGGATTAATTTATTAGGTCGGATTGGATTTTAGTTGAGACAGTTCGGGTTCAAGTCGGGTCAGATTCAGATTATTTTAGGTTAGCTTGTTAGGTTAGGTTTAGGAATATAAACAGGACATATTTTACTCGAAACCCGATAGGTTTTATTCGTTGAATACTTAAATGAATATAGATAAATGGATATGGAGGATGGAAAGAAATACTTATCAGGTTCGAGTGTGGATATGGTTATGGGATATTCATAGTTGTACCCTTACCCATACACTTATCCATATCCGTACCCGTTTTATATATAATTATCCTTTTACCCTTAAGTTTAAAATAAATATAATATAAATTAATGTTAAAATTGTCATTTGACTTAATTTTAAATGGGTGTATCCGATAGATAATATTCGTTAACGAGTAAATAGATTATCCATCGGATAACATATATTCAAAGGATACAAATATAGATATGTTAGTGGATACCTATTCGGGGTACATGTACGAATTTCTCTTATTGTGTACGGGTATGGGTATTGGCATATCCACCCTAAATTCATCATGTTTACATCCTTATTGGGTTGGGTTTGGGTTGAGTAAGTTCTTATTCAGATAATTTCGTGTTCTAATTAATTTGATGGATCGGGTATTGTTTAACTTGATGAATCGAATCTTTTTAGGTTTTGATGGATTGGATTTGATTCAAGCCGAGTTAATCATGGATAGAATCACTTTGGATTTGGGTAAATTGGATATTGACCACCAAAATTAATCTAACTCATTAAATTCATATGCAAGCATTAAGTTTAGCTTCATATAAACATGTGATTAATAATGTATCATTAATTGATTTTTTTATTATTATATTTCTACATACAAAAATAGGTAAAATTATAATATCATTGGTGAATAAGTAAGTTCACAATAAAAAAAAATAAATAATAATATATTTTTACAATTTTTTAAAAAAATAAAAAGAAGTGTATTTTATTATTATTATTATTATTATTATTATTATTATTATTATTATAAATTGTTAATATCGAATTTAGTTTTGTCGAGTCGGATCGGGTTGATACTGGATCGAATTGATAGTGGGTTATGGGTTGCGGTGGAGTCGGGTCAGCTCGAGTCGAATCGAGTTACTTATATTTAAATTAGCGTTGAATCGGGTCGGGTCGCGTTGAAGAATTTATCAGGTTAAGTTGGATCGGGTTTTGACGATCACAGGTTGAGTTGAATTGGATTAAGTTACTCTTATTGAAATCATGTGTGCATTTCTCTATTCCACATTTATGTTATATGTGAGAGTCATAAACTAGAATCACCTCTGTTCGAGTGATAATTTAGAAATCTTTTGATATTTTTCTACGTGAAGTGTTGTGTATTATTTGTGGAGTCAAACTTTAAATCCATATCCTACGTACATCTCCATATTTGGCCACCGCCATCAAGTCATCAAATTTATTTATTTATTTTGTTCATCACAAATCCACCATAGTTTGATTTGTTCCGTTATAAATACACAATCATAAAAAAGGGATTTACCTTGAGCATGATGTTCCACTACTCTCAGGTCATAACTTTTATGGTGTAGGAATCGAATTTCGATCATTGTAATACGGTCTTTCCCTTCCCTTTAATGCAAAAAAAGAAAGAAAAAGAAAAAAGAAAAATGAAGAAAGAGATTTGAAGTGATATACTCTACTATGTTGCTGAAAAAGACTTCTTACATAAATTTGCATACACCTAATTATACATACAATTAATACGTGTATCGCACGATTACAGCCAATAATATAGCTGTACATGGTATTGGCACAAATATCTATAAATCGTAAATAATTGTGTATTGGGATGTATTCAAATGATAAGCACCTGGGTGCAGAATAAGTGATGATTAAAAAAAAAAAAGTTATATGGTATCAGGAACATATCCAATTGTACTGTACATTAAAAAAAAGGCTTTCTGAATAGTTTCAATTCGAAACATGCATCGTTCTTTTTTTCTTTTTTTTTTCCTTATAAAAATTATTTTAGGTTTCAGTACTAGTTTCGTGATAAATTCATATTGCATAGAGCTAGATTAAAGGGGCAAAAAAAAAAAAAGGTGCGTGGGAAGAATATTTTCATAAATAGTACATATGCAAAGCACATAGACACGCATGCTTATTATCAAAGAAAGAACCATCACTTTTGATCGTGAAGAAGGCCGACTGCAAACTAAACGATACGCATCGCATCTGAGAAGCACTAACAAACAAGTAGCTTAGTAGCTTCGATTCCGTTTCCGTGTTAACATGTTCTGGAAGGACAAAATTAGTAGCTGCAGCGTAGCACCAACCGAAGAATCTATGATACTCCGTAGGACTCGTTTGACAGCTAGGGAGTTAAAAGGGGTGGTGCTTTTTTCATTTTATTTTAGAAATATTAAAAATATTTTCTAAAAAGTATTAATTTTAAAATGAATATTGACCCTAAAAAAAGTTTTATTTCTTTTTGTTCATTTTAAATAAATTATATAAAAAAAATATAATATACGACGATAGTTTTTTCGTCCTTATGATATCGATACTAAGAATGTTTACGGATCGAATATTCGGTAAATTTTTTTTAGATATTTGAAAGATCAGATGTTCGAAAAAAAGATT
The DNA here is from genome assembly GCA_039764185.1 of Tamarix austromongolica. Classification (NCBI taxonomy): domain Eukaryota; kingdom Viridiplantae; phylum Streptophyta; class Magnoliopsida; order Caryophyllales; family Tamaricaceae; genus Tamarix; species Tamarix austromongolica. The sequence goes on along the minus strand of CM077808.1, from coordinate 60,236,760 downwards.
GGGATATCCGATACTTCGGATATCAAGAGTTTTGGATTTGATAGCAAATAACCCATTAAATAATTGAAACTTTAAAGTAGGTCATAATTGAGAAGTATTGGATAAAAAATTATTTGATTGAAAAATAAAAAATTGATCTAATTTGAATAAATATGATGTAATACTTTAATTTGAATATTAAATTACATTATATTTAGTTAGTGATTCCAAAATTTAGATAATAATTAAATATTTAATCAAAATAATAATTAAAAAGTATAAAATTTAACTGCAATAAATACTCATTTTAAATTATACACACATATATAATTATATAAAATAAAATTTTATAAAAAAAATAAATAATATTTTAACAAATATATATATAATTTATCAGATCAGATATTATTTATATTTGTCGGATCAGATATATAATTTATTTTATTTTTTAGTTATTGGATCAAATATTTAATAATAAAAAAATATTAGATCGATTATTTTAAATTTTTTAATAAGATCTATTTAAATATTAGATTGAATTATCGAATATCGAATAAAATAAAACTTCAACCGAAACCAAACTAACGTTTAAATGTTTAAACAATTTAGGTAAAAAGAAACAGAAAGTATGAAAAACCATACTCAATTACACCCAGGTACGGGGGTGTTCTAACAAACTTATGGCATTAGCTAGTGATACCTGAGGGATGAATTTTACTTTGTTGAGTGAAAAACCAATGATCGAATCATCATCAACTTCCTATTTGGAGATGAAAAGAAGGAAACGTATAACAAACTCCGAAAAGCAACCACGAGGCAAAGCTATAAAAATAAAATAATAATAATAATAAGAATAAGAATAATAATGACGTTACGTACGTAACAAACAGTTATCAACATTAAATTTGTTTAGGTAGATGACGGGGATGCGTAGGATATCATCACGTGTACGGAAACCGGCTCGCGAAGGATTTTGATGTTTTTAGTCTCTTTTGGTGATACAATAATTCGTCACCTTTGCATCTCTTTTGATCGGTGCAATGACTTTAACATCCGGCTAAATATTATTGAAGGAAAAATAAATATATAAGGACTGTATTAATTAATGTATAGAGGAATAAATATTTTTGAACCTTCCTTAGGTAAATGAATAATATAATACTTATTATTTAGTACGGGATAATATAAATATAATTTTTTTCTATTTTTAATTTTTTTATATTAATTATTTAAAACTAAAAAATCTGTAATAAAATATTTATTTTATATCAAAATAAAATCTAAAATAAATATTTACTTAAAAATAATTTTTTAAACTTTACATAGATAATATAATATATATATAATTACTTTTTTTTACCTCTATTATTTTGATACCAAACACATACTTGCAAATAAATATGATCATGCTTTCAAAATGTAATTGAACGAGCTTATTGTGTACGAAAGTTTTAGGAATAAATTATTATGCTTTTAATAAAAGAATAAACACCATCCGGTTCTGCCGAGAATCTCATCATATTTGTGTCTCATATTGCTGCCTTGTCAGGATGATATAGGATCACAATATAGGGTCAGGGGATTATTCCATTTATTGACAATTATTTTTGGAATTGAAAATCACTTGGTCTTATTATATAGAGGATCGAATCATCCTCCTCAACCGACCTAGGCCAGATCCATTGAAATTTTAATACGTTAGTGCTGGAAAATATGTTAGATATTTATTAAATCTGAACCGTTGAACAAATATTAATATAATAGTTATGATTGATTCCTATACATATATTTTAAAAAAAAAACATTTATGAAACTTATATATATTTATATATATGTATAATTAAAAAAAATAGAGATAGAAGTAAAAAAAATATTTTTTCATATAAAATTTTAATGATAGGATAATTTTTGTTTATATATCTTATTTCCAAAAATACCCCTTTCATTCTAAATGGAAACCCGTTCGGCTCCCCTTGTTTTGTCCACCAAAATTTCTCAACGGCAGGAGTAGGATACAGCAAGGAGAGTTTCCATGACACGTCTTCATCCACTCTACGTAGTAAATCGACCATGATGTCCGAATCCGTAATCAGGCGAGAAGCACAAATTTCGCCCGTGATATTCGAGGACCTAACCGACAAGCTTTCAGGAGAGGATTAATTTTTCGAACCAATTGGATAGGAAACCAATTCGCAGACAGCTCAGAGCGCAGGACGCCTCCGTCGCCGCCACTAAATTAAATCATCGCTCGTAGTACCATTAGCCCACCAACTCCTTCTGTTTGCTCCCCGCCGGCGCACCATCCTTCCTGCCTTTGTGACGAGTGGGGAACTTCGTGGATCGACTAGCGGAAATAGTAATAATAAGTTAAGGAAAAGGGTGGTGTTTTTAATGAATGATGTCGGGCTACTTTTACGCAGATTTACGTATTACAGTGGGGATAAATACTTGTTAGCCAGAGTCCGGTCCGGAGGTACTAAGTATGCGGTCGGGGTTGCCGGGGTACTGCTGTATCGGTCGATCTTGGAGTCGTCACTCTCTAAATTCTACTGCTAATAATTGGAAGATAATTTTTTTTTGCAATTTAATTAATTTAAGCATACACCCTAAATAATAAGAAGTAAGAACGATCGATAGAAAGAAAGAAAAATAAAAATAGTAAAATAAGGGTTAGCGAGCGTGGATGGGTAAAATTGAAAAGGACCTCGAAAACTTTAACTTGTTGCATACACGACAAAATGCTTGTTTTAAATAACAGATATGATTATATACGATCCGTTTCTTTAAATTGCGAGCCTTGTAATTAAGCCTTCCTGATTAAGATTTGTAAAGATATGTATATTTTCCACAAACATTCAAAGGCGTGTGATGAAATATTTGCACCATTTTTAGTAAAATTGGAAATAATAATAATAATAATTTAGTTTTACCTTCTTACTTGAGCATTTAATACTAGCTAACTAGACCATATAAGCCCATCATCAATTAGCATACACTGTAATTATATAGCATGCACCACGAGAGGAATATAATCCTCAAACCTTATTAGAATATACATCATTAGGCGAATATAATTCTTAAACTGATAATTTAATTTTTTTAATAAGTTCAATTTATGGTGAATTTTACTCATATAATCGACACAGAGTACACTATAAGATCCACATATTATTTTATACAAGAAGGTTCGTCGTGAGCGTAGTTTATGTAATTAGAATTGCTCCCTAAAAGCTAACTACCTTGATCACATATAAGCATTATACCAAGACATTATTGGATGTGGGTATTTTTTTTTTTAAATAAAAAAAAAAATTAATTACTTTATTGAACCAAACCTCCCTAAACATTTGTTGCATTTATTATATGCATTATTGTTACTAGTAGTTGTAAGGCATGAGACAGGAGCTTAACTTTTATCTGATTGGTGGGCTGGGATTTCACTACCATTGTCTCTTTTGTCCTCCATTATGTCGCAAATGGTTTTTGATGATGTATTTCCCATGACGAAAATGGTATGAAAAGAACAAGATGATTAGTGGAATCCCTAGAATCTGAAGGATGTTATTGGGTAACTAAAACAGCTACTTAGTTCATTGATTTAACCGTATTGAACTTGAGCTGAAATTCCCACTATATATAGGAGCCAAAACGCATGGCAATGTCATCGTTCATTCATACATACAAAGTTTAGCCGGCTTATATAAGCTTATATTATCTAGAGAGCTAGCGTATAGAAGAAAAAGTAGTAGCTGCATCTAGAGGAATTAATGGATAATGTTTGGAGAAAGGCGAAGCCATTCTTGGCTGTCATCTTCCTGCAATTTGGATTGGCAGGCATGGCAATTATTGCGAAGTTTGCACTCAATAGAGGGCTTAATCATTACATATTTGTTGTCTACAGGCACGCTGTTGCCACCATTGTCATTGCTCCTTTTGCTCTTGTTCTTGAAAGGTACGTACGTACATACAACCTCTCCGTCCATTTAATTACAGCCTTGTTATTGCCGTATATATCGGCCCTGCCCTCGTCTTCCTGCACTCATTCTGCACTAATAACTTCCTATCTGCCTACCTACCTATTTACGGTTATTTCAGAAGCTAATATACATAACACATGCACGCACGTACTGGTCTTTGAACTGCAGGAAGGTAAGGCCAAAGATGACCGTCTCCACCTTTGGAAAGATCCTTCTGTTAGCCCTGTTGGAGTAAGTGATATATACATAGATCTTCTACTTGTGTAAATTATTAGCGTGATCTATCCATCTATCGATCGATCTTTAAGCATAACAAGTTTGAATTAACGATTTGGTCGATGCAGGCCGGTCGTGGATCAAAACTTGTACTTCTCCGGAATGAAGTACACAACAGCAACTTTTGTTACAGCAATGTGTAATATGCTTCCCGCCATGACATTCCTACTAGCCTGGATTTTTAGGTACGTACATATGAAAATACCTACTCGATCACAAGTCGAATTACATACAAACAATCTTGTCACCATTTAGCTAACATCTATATATATGTACATGTTTTTGATAATTTGAAAAGGCAAGAGAAGGTAAACATCAGAAGTATTCACAGTCAAGCAAAGATTGTAGGAACCATGGTCACAGTTGGAGGAGCAATGGTGATGACACTAGTTAAAGGCCCCGTCCTTAAGCTACCATGGACAGAAGCAACCACAGCTGCTAGTAGTAGTATTGGTGATGCTAGCACTCATGATCTAATTAAAGGTGCCCTCCTAGTGTCTTCTGGTTGTGTATGCTGGGCTTCCTTTATGATCCTACAGGTAAGAAATTTGATTGTCATCCCCCGAATCCATAATAGCACACGCGTTTGTTTATAATTCGATTCGATCGTTTAGACACCCTAAAGTCTGTCTAAGCCTAGCTAATTAACCTCATGCATTCGCGCGAATGACAATCTGTAGGCTGTGACACTCAAGACATACCCTGCCGAACTCTCTCTGACGGCTCTGATATGCCTGGCCGGCACACTGGAAGGAGGTCTGCTTGCGCTCATCACCGAAGGGAGAAACCCAGCTGTTTGGGCTATTCACTTTGATTCTAGGCTGCTGGCTGCCGTTTACAGCGTAAGGCGATTACCTTGATCATTTTTATTTATACTCTCACAAATTCAGGCCACTAAAATGATTACACATATGGTCGTGACTCATCGCGCAGGGCGTTATCTGTTCTGGGGTTGCTTATTATATACAAGGGGTAATAATGAAGGAACGCGGGCCAGTTTTTGTGACCGCTTTCAATCCACTGAGCATGGTGATTGTTGCCATATTTGGATCTTTCATATTATCAGAACTGCTCTCCTTGGGAAGGATTGTTGGTGCTGTAGTGATTGTGATGGGTCTGTATGTAGTAATATGGGGAAAGAGCAAGGATCTAAACAGCTCATCATCGGATTTGAGCTTGACTAATAATAAAACCGATCAGCAGATCCTACCGATTGAATCCCTTAAGTCAGGGATCGCCATAGACGTCGAGAGCAAAGCCGAAGAGGAAGGGACAAGTTTGCGCGAATTTGCTGGTGTCAACAAAGTAGTAACATCAGTCTGAGTCAATCAACCGAATATATATATATATATATATATATATATAGTCTTTTTCTTCTGCTGGGTTATAATTAGGAGGTTTCGTGCTTTCCTGCTGTATTTGCGGTCGCATTCCTTTCTCTCTGTTTTTTTGTTTCGTTTTACATATTCAAATAATACAATTGCTGTTGTAAGTGTTTGAATATGGATGTGCAACTCTTTGGAATGAGAAATGGATTCATGGGTTGGAAGCAGAAGGTTCACTTTTTCTTTTTTTCCATTTTTTCCTCTTCCTTAGTTATTATTATGTTGTCAAAAAGTGTCAAGAAATCGACAGTGGACACAGATAATAAATCATGAAACCCATTTTGTTTTGTGGTATTACAATTCCTGGTCCAAGAAAAACACAATGGTGCATGGTGAGTCATTGACAAGAAAGAATGCTGGAGATCAATGAACGAATGCGATAACAGGAGGGAATTGACATGACATCAGGAATTATATTGCTTGACTATACAGCAAGATAGATAGATAGAAGATAGATAGACAATAGATAGACAGATAGAGGTTTGTGAGTCTCCATTCCAACACGAAAACGCAGTAAAATTAAAGCTTGTTATGAAGATGACAGAAATTTTGTCCCCAGATTAATGTACTGATGTCATATGTTGGAGACTTCTTTTTCTTGAACATAGGCTGAAGCATAGCGACACCAGGAAGAACTTGATCATTAAATAGATATTCATTCGTGTGTAATGGAAGCCAGCCAGTGGGTGATATCTTGTTTTTGCCTGATTTGATTTCTGTTGTTTCTGCTTCATCTTTTGTCGACTTTTTTAAAGGCAAGTATAGATAGTTATGTATGCCATTTCAGAAAGCAAAGCACATAGGTACATCAATATCACTTTTGTGACGGATATCTCAGACGTCCAATATTTCTTGAGATTTAACACAATTCCAGAATATGCAATCTCTATAAAGATTGAGAGATTCACCCCCACATCAGCTTACAATTATTGTCAGCAGTAAAAGGTGGAGTCCATGTATACAAGAGTGCCCTATCAGACTACTACTAACCAACCCCTGCTATCAAGGTCCTCCACTCATGGATACAAGGACAGGGGTCCCTCCATAAAGTGCAGATGTAGAATAAGTTTTTCGGACACTAGACCAATACTTACAGATCCAAGGCATGAATAGAATAGGACTGGTTTTCGGAAGGCCATATGTTATTATATGAGCTGAGCGCTTTTGTAATGTTAAATGAGAGGCTATAGCGTGCACCGGGTCTGTTATGTCACTCTTTTGATGTGTGCTGTTCTCGCCGAAGTGAGTAATTTTGTACTGGAAAAACGACTAACACAAGTTCTAAGATTTTTGACTTCCCAATTTTAATTTTATATAAATTTAATAATAATTTTGTATAATAAAATGACTAGTTTTATATAATTTTTTTAAATACGTGTACTTCCACGTTACTATTTACTTTGTTATACGTAAATTTATGCAAATATATTTTTAATTTTTTACAAAACGAAAACCGCCAAGTTGAAATTTTAAACAAAACTACTTAGGACCCTATAATTATTCACGTTCTTAATTTATGAGAGCGGGATCGCGATGCACCTTGTGTGTCCGGACCAACCAATAAAATGTTCAGTTAATCACGATCTTCCGCTTTAGAACTAGTTGTTCATCTCCTCCCTCCATGGACTTGGACAGTTTAATTCCAGCTAACAAAAGTCTTGGACAGTAATAAAATAGAAGTGTGTACAATAGTTAGAAGACAAATGCTTGCTACGGTTTGAATTAAACATGGAAGTATTTCGCTTAGTGCCATAAAATGAGGAGTAACTATAACACTTATTTTACACAATTGACTATCTAAAACACCGCCCCCTCTCTCCACCGGCGTCCCACGCCGTTATGCTCAATTATCATGTTGGTTCTGCTCTATTAGTGATTAAAATCACGTGCTTAATTATTAAGATCTATTAGTGTCACTTTTAGTACTACAAACAATAATTTTTATGATACTTAATGAGACTTTCGTGATAGGATAAGTTATGTAGTCTTTTCAACAATATTTGAGTTGGTCAATTATCGATGGCAAACAAATAATGTTGGGAACAAATACTCTGCTTGATTATTGGTGGGGGTGAGAGTGTTTATTTAACCTTACTTCACTCATTCTTAGTCGTCCAACAACATGTATTAACAAATAGCTTCCGATTTAATTTTTTAAAAATATAATAGACATAAAAGAAATCATTCACAATGGACAATGAGTTCGAAATTCTGACAAGTTACGATAAATTTGGAACTCCAACAAGTTATGATGATTGTTTTGGAACTCCGACAAGTTACGATGAGTTTGGAACCTCGACAAGCTACAATGAAAGGTTCATAACCTCGACAAACTATGGATATACTGAGAAAATACAATCAAAAATTTCAAACATTAATTACAACTTAGAGAAACATGTAAAATAAGTTTTTTATTATTGTAAATTTTGTCGAAAGTGGTAGGAAGGGTTCGCAAAATATAGTTTTGGTTAGATGAAATTAATACTTCCTATTATCATAATATTATGCTCAAGTCTTTTTGCATGATATGAAACATGTGGATACATGCTTCAAAACCCAAAATTATTAGAATTTTTTTATGATGGATCAAATATTCTTTGATTGTGAAGAACTTATATCATGGGTTAAATAAATGGGTAGAAGTCATAGGATGATTTTGATCCTAAAAGGTTCTAGAAATTGTATGTATAAGACAAATAGATATGGGATGTCTTTACTTAAAATTGTTTGACTAACACCGACATAGTTGAATTTTAATGATGCATGTGTGTACAAGTCATCTAAAAAGGAAGAGAACTATTTATGGGTCCCCAAGAGGTTGAAGACCTTAATGGATTTATCTATACTTCCAACCACAATTATTACCAATCAAGAACTTTTTCTTGTTTCAGCTATGGAACGTATTTTTTTTTCACTTCAAAACATTTATTATATAGGTTTCATGTAAATAAGAATGTGGAGGATAGGTGTAAGAGAGTCTTTGGTTGGTCATCATGGATGAAGAAACATACGAGGAATGACTTTTGTCATTGGAGGAAAATTATAAAAAAATGCCTAGCCTAATTTTGTATCTATAGATAAATTGGCTACAACTATATAAACACAAAATCATTTCTTTTTTCTTAAGTGATGTGTTTCATATCTATCATATTACAACAAACAAGTATGATTTATAGTTTACAATTATATAATTTTTTTTTACTTCTCTCAGTTGATAAAATAATATAAATTTTTTTATCAATAGTGTTGAAGGTGCTCATGGATCTTTAAAGAGGTTTCTCGAGACATCACGAGGTAACTTCAAAACCATATTAGAACAAATGCACACGTTACTGGGATTGCAACATGATGCAATTAGAGTATCATTGGAGATGTCTCCATTCGATATTCTTCATTTTTCTATTGGTGCATTTTATGCAAATATGAGAGGTCATGTCACTTTATATGCAATGGATTTGACCAATAAAGAGTGTAAAAGAAGTAATAATATAAGTACTGATGATGACTTATTTGGATTTTATATGCGACATACACATGAGATACCATGTACACACAAGATTAATGCCCAAAATTATTAGAATTTTTTTATGACAGATCAAATATTCTTTGATTATGAAGAACATGTAGCATGGGTTAAACAAATGGGTAAAGTTATAGGATGATTTTTATCCAAAAAGGTTCTAGAAATTGCATGATCGACTACACCAAATAGCTTCTTCCATTTGCTATTTGAGGTAGTTACAACTGTATGCTTACTATGTTATTTGATGCATCCAACTTTATGGTATTCAGATTCGTTTATATATTTTTGAGTTTAAATATCTTGGTATTTGATGTGGGTTGGATGATATTTTCTTAATCTTCTTGGATTGGTTCAAGCTTCTCATAACTTCAAAACCATTTAAAAAAATACATTATATAATTGTAACTTACATATTTAAATTCAAAGTACACAACAATAAATAATAAATCAAGAACTGTGCAAACGCCACCCCACACTAAGCTACAATAAATCCTAAATAATTCACGAGATTTTCAATGCATATAACTAATTGCTGGTAATTTTGAGTTAGATTACCCTTCCAATAGAAAAGATGAAGAGTTTTGCATGCTTTGTTAAGGCATATTTCAGCTTTAATTTCATGTTCATCATTTGAATATTCACCCTCATATTTCTCCATCATTACCAAAATTCTAACACATACCTATGAGTTATGGCAACATACCAATACATATAGTGAAGAGCCACATCCTATGAGTCTCGAGCCGGTGATCCAAAAAAATCTAGTCCTAGTATGTGTTTATGCCTAAAGAACCATTGGCTAAGCATGTGTGCATACTAAACTTTGTGTTTATTTAGGGAAAGACCTCTTTACGGGTTCTTAGTTGACTTCATAGGCTCCTTAAAGATCACTTGCTCATATCTAAACTAGCACATCACATGATTTGGCAAATACTGTCCACTTTATTCATAAAATATAAATAACCATAAAATAATGCCACGACGCAATGCCTATACAGATTAGCTACTCCGTATGGATCCCAAATTATAATATCTTATATTTTTGTAAGATTTATAAAATGAAAAATTATTATATTTAATAAAATTGAATAATGTTCAATCTTGATTTGAATTTATAGTTTAGGTTTGAGGTAACAATAAATTTGAGAAAAGTTTGGAAAATTGAATAAAATAAGTTTTCTAGCGAAACGATTAACTGATTTATCATTTCAACAAAGAGTTTTTCTTGACTAAATTGATTGACTAGTTTAGCCAAACTGATTGACTGGTTTTTCAGGTTAAGTGGTTTTCCAAGCTCAATTTTTTGAAAAATTTCTTACATCAAAATGAAAATTTGATAATCCACCTCCAAGCTATTCTTGAGGGTTCCTTAACTCTTTTGATCATTTATTTAGCTTTAATTTACGCCTCGAATAGATTTAAGGGTTTGATTTTGATAGATGAGGGAGAGGGTGACATCATTCTTGTCTTCTTCTTCCTCTCTCCTCTACACATTTCTGAAAGTATGCTTTGATTTTCTGAGCGTCCCTAAATGGCTGGGAGAACTACTTCCCACACTAATCTTCCATTTCCCTTCTTGTGTTCAATATTTGTTGGATGAGCTTGAGCTGCACTCTCTGGAAAACCACCATTTGAGTTTCGAGATAGAATTCAACCTATTATGAATAAATTTGCCTATTTATCTTATATTTAAATGATAAAATTAGGGGTTTTTGATCTGTTACATAACCTCACTTGTTCCTTAACCAATTTGTTGGCTATAAATAACCATAATCATCCATTTTCTCGCGCTTCTTTCATACCCCAAAATACTCGAGTTCTTATTCACTTGTGTTAATTCCTCTCTACTTTTATCTCTCATTTGAATTCACCTCACTCTTATACTCCTTTCTCTATCTCTCTCTTATTTTATCCTTAAACAAGAAATAGTTATATTTAGGAAAAATATGAGTTTTCTTTCAATTGTCTATTTCTTTGTTTTTTTTTTCTTTAAAGTGGTAGGTCTATTTTCCCCCTAATTCAAGTTCTTGATTTATAAAGTTTATTAAAAAAAAAACTTTTGGGAGTTCAAATCTTCCTACGTGAGTTTTTCCTATTCAGTGCTTGTTTGGTTAGGGGGTAATAGGAGTGAAAAAATTACCTTCATATTTTATATATCTTATATGATCTAGTTAAAATTAAATATTTGTATTCTAATGCATACCCATTTTAGATCTTAATTTAATCTAAAATGGGCATTTTATTAAAATATATTTATTATTATTAAATAATTAATATAAAATATACAAAATAGGAGGAAATTTTTTCCACCCCTATTACTCCCATACCAAACAAGCCCTTAGTGGGAAACTTTGTTAAGCTTCAAGTAAGTCATTGTTACCTTTGAAATGTGGTACGAATAAGGATGTGAGTTAGTGTAATCTATATAATGTTAATTTTATATGTCTGTATGAGAGTTTGGTTTATTAAATGATACATGTTGAATAAATTAAAATTTTTGAGAAAAGGGCTTCATTTATGGGAAATAGGATCGATTGCTTGAAAATGAAGCATAATTTAACTTATGATCACATTAAATCTTGGTATTATATTATGTCACGTTATGGGTTGGATGTGGTAATATTTTAAAGTGTGATTCGCATGTAAATGGTTGTTATATGATGTATGTGAGGAAAACAATCGACACGTCCTTAGAGAAGTCGATTGGTTGGCCCAAACTGATTGATCGGATGGTCTATAGTAACTTTGGTTGCTCTTTTTCTTAAACCCATTGTTTGGTTTCTTAGAACTGATCAACTGGTCGCATAATAGTCAAATGGTGTGACCAAACTAATCGACAGGTTCGAGGAAACTCTAGGGTTTGGTTGAGTTTAGCTAGAGCGTGATATTTTTGATCTTTGGGACTTGATATGTTTGGATACTATGCTCGATACTATTATATGATTATTTTAGCGATGAGAACACATACCTTAGCATAAATTAACTAACTTATTTCATTGATTAAATGGTTCATAATTCATGGTATTCTCAATAAGTGCTTGGAAAGGCTTTAGTGGAAAAAAAAAATTAGAATGAGCATGTTATGACTTCAAAAGGATAATGTAATATGGATTATTGGAATAAAAGGATTATCATGATGCATTGATTTAATATTAGTTAAGTACTAATGGAAATCTCACCACATAGTTGGAGAGTAATAAAGGTTAAGATGGAATGAGTATGTGGATGTGTTACTTGGATGTTACATGGGCCTTATATAATAACATAACCTTAGAAAATAACACACTAATCACTTAAAGTGGAAGACGATTGAGTTGTGCATGGGTCTGGGTTACTAAATCCTCAATTAGTTACTAGGGGTTAGTTTGCCTTCGAGCATTTTATTGGTGCCTATGAGCTTTGACCTCAGGTGGGATCCTAATAGATATTGGTGTCTTACCTACTATAGACATTGTTGATGTACTAGGAGGTATCGATGCTAAAAGATATGGTTACCTAGGTGGTTTTTGGCTTCGACCATACTTTATGTCCATTGATGGTTACTTGGCTTCAACCGAACTTTTATATCCATTGATAATTACTTAGCTTTGGCTAGACTTTATGTCCTCTGGTTTGGATAGGCTTCCATGGTATGTGAGACCATGGGTGGTGAAAATTCTATCACTCGATAAGAATAATAATAAGAATAAGGATGTAGATAAAGAAAAAGGAAAAGAAAGGGAAAGATGAATAATGGCTTGTAAATAGTTAATCTAATGGATCATGTAACTTGGAAATTGACCTAAGGGAACAACTTGTTATTAAATCATTCACTCCTATCCGCATTACTTATTTTTCATTACTACACATGATGAGCCATGAATTGTCTAAGTCCTTGCATGGCATGAAATCCCGATGCATTATATGATTATGGTAATATGGTACACTTAAGTGCAATGTAAAAGCATGTTCTTATGTTTAATATGACTTTTACTATTTTATGTGGCCTTGAAGGCTTGTGATTCCCGTTGAGGAAGTAACTTGGCTTACTTAGTACGAAGAATATTGATGTACCTGTTTGTTCAATCACCTACTAAATCCAACAATTAGAAGACCATATGTAGGCTTTTAAGGATGGTCGGATTACGCACACATCACGTAAAACACTCAAAATAAGTGTAAAAAAGTATGGCATTACCTCAACATAAAGAAAAAGGAAAAAATTAAAAACATAAAAAAAAAATGGAAAAACACATACGTTGTTAATAAAGAACAAGGAAAAAGTAAATATCAAGCTTTTAGTGTTAGCTATAAAGAACTTTGAGCAAGAAAGTAGCAGATACACAATATCTCCCACATAACATTCTTGCAAATGAACATGCATATTGTTCCAATCTTTATTTTTCTCTTTGCAGACCTTGAATTTTTTGTTACAGGCATGCAACCTCAACTCATTGAGTTGATAAAAAATGGTATACCCTATGACTTGTTGATGTAATCTAAATTCCCTAAGCATGTTACCCATGTTAGTTCTGCTTCAATTAACATCCACAATCATAAAATATATAGCATTAGGACCATGAAAATCATACCCAAGGATTGAATAGGGGGGCTAAAGTACTACCTGGTAAGAATTTTATTCCTAAAAAATAGGGGTCTCAACATCATACCCTAACTTCTCTCCTTTGGAGATTGAGGTGAGAAGGCTATTATTCCATATGGTTCACTTGAATAATGCATTATAGGCTTTTCCTTCACCGATTGAGTAACCTTAACAATCTTGCAACATGAATTATCACAATGAGGATATTTTCTTGCATTAAGTAAATTAAACTCAACCCTAGAGAATTGATTATTCAATTTGTGTTGTTGTAAACATTGAGAAAATAGAATGCAGTTTTTATAGGTTTTTACCTAAATCTTGGAACTCTCGCCAAGTGTTGGTTCCTTACTAACCTCGTCATGAATTTTGATAACCTGATTGGTTTGGTCATCTCTCGACTTCTCCTTGTTATCCTTCTCTAATCTCTCAGATAGTAAATCCATAATTTCGTTTCCACTGCTCATATGTGTTGCCATTGGTCCTTTCTTTTGATTTGTCTTAGTATCACTATGTAATACCTCTTGGCCTCTTTTAGCTAATATGTTGTTCGACCAGCCCAATTGCACCTCAAATTTCTTTCTAGATGCCTCTTGACTCTTCATCCATACCTCATGATTTTGAAAACTAGCCTCATTTGCAATAATGGCCTCAACCAACAACTCTTTGAAGTTAGGATTTATCTCTTGAGTGGAGCTAAAACTTGGTAACACGAGGATGACTGACTCACATGATACTGATTTAGAATGGGATTTGGCACCTAACATAAAAAATTTGGGTGAGTGTACCATTTTTGGTTGTAAGTGTTCTAGTGGGAATTAGCTTTCTCGTGAGAATTACCCACATAGTTAGCTTGTTCATATGACTAATGAAATGAATTAATTACTTGATAGTTTGTACTAGTGTGGGATCCTCCACATAAGTAAAATCTAAATGTCTAATCTTGCGTGTCAACCATGCTCAAGTTATCATATTTTTTTATTGAAAGCATCAAAGAGAGCATAAAGAGAAGCCATGATTATTAGCTTTTAGTTCCTCAATAAAGTGCACACTAGAACCAAGGTCAGTTCTTTAATGAAAAAATAAAATAAAACTAAAATAATCAAAATAAAAATTAGAAATCCCCTAGATCAAGATTCAAAATTTCTAGTTTAGGGCTATTACATTAGTCCCTAACAATAGTGCTAAAAACTTGATATAGGCCAAATATACCTATCAACAAGTGTATAAGTCACAAGTTATATAAGGCATAATGAGTATTGAGTTATCATCCCACAGAGACTACATAATAACAAAAAAACTCTAATCACTCTAATCTTACCTAGGCGATCAAAATTGAATAATGAAATAACTAATTCTAAACTAAAAATTTTAAATCAATGAAATTATAATAAAATGGAATAAATTAAATAAAAATAAATTACTAAAAGATACCATGGAATTCAAATATATCACTATCCATTTACATTAACCAACTAATTAATTACCTAAACTTTTCAATTGTTAACTCTATGTCATCAGGAATATTTAATTAACTCAAACTACACAGTCACATCATCAATTATCGGTCCCAATATATATAGTCAAAGGACTTAAATAAAAGTGATGATTTAGGTTCAATTAATTATTCATCCTTCCATATTATTGTAGAAATTATGTAATTGTTCTTATAATCTATTTAATTTCTCTTTATATCATTCAACCTAAAGTGGAGAATCAACTCTGGCATCTTTTCTCAACTTTTTAAATGTTAATTAAGGGTGATCAGTCTATTAATTAGGTACACTTCAGAATAATAGCGTAAAACACATAAAGCAATCTATTAACCATACAATCAATTAATCTATCAGTATAAAAATAGGGTTTCACCATATCCTTGGTAAAAGAAAATTAGTTGATGCTATTAATTAAAATAAAAGTAATAAAATTAAATAAAGAATATAAATTATACATAAAATATTGAACCTTAGAATATTTGAATATAAAATTATGACACTTTAAATTCAAAATAAAAACTAATAAAATAATACTATATAGAATAGATAATCAGTGGTATTAAAATTTTCTTCTCTACTCCTTCTGGCTCTCTATCGTCACGTCTTTTTTCATCTTCTCTATTGCCTTCGTATTTCTATTTATAGGTCTATATATATACGCACCCAAAAGGTCTCTTATTATTATTATTATTATTATTATTATTATTATTATTATTATTATTATTATTATTATAATACTAGAAAGTTGACAAGTCAAACACATGTACTTTCTTAATCTTTTATCTTTTCTTATGGGTAGTTGTTGTAGTAGTAGTAGTTGTCGTCGTCTTAACTTTAATATAAATTTCAACCCTTATAAAATCAAATTTAGGAAATATTACTATAAATAATAGTTTTATATCTCATTCTTATCTTTATACCAAAATCAAAGATCAGACGTGAAAGTTAAGTTCAAAATACAGTAGGCCGTTCAAACCCATACGAAAATCAATTTTAAGCTATAAATTAATTAAATACATGAAATTATTATAAATTAAGCACATAATTGAAATTAATATAAATATCCTCAAATATTATTCAAATAAATAACAAAAAAAAAACTTAAAATAAAAGTGTATAAAATGTCTAAAAATATATGATCGCCAGTTCTATCCTTAATGAACTAGGGTTTGGGGCTATGCCCTATCTTTGTTTTCTACCCATTATAGTTTTGTACTTCAATTTAATCTTCTCTCATGTATTTGAATGTTTTAGGGACTGACATGGTCTTGTTTTGTAAATGTTTTATTTAATATCTATATATTATGTTTCTTGCACAAACTACTCTTGTTTTTTATTTATTTTGTTTCCCATTCTTGTATCTTACACGCAACTAGCCGTTGACACCTATCTTATGTTAGGTGTGAAGGTAGCACCCATTTTTTTCCTAGTTTTGTTTGGTATTTTTACTCTTACACAATGTTTTAAAATAAAAAAATCAGTGGTAAAAAATGGTGGTATTATAAGTTGGTGTCGGAGCTTTATTTTAAAAGTACTTCATTTTAAAATACTTTTTTTTACTAATATCGTAGGTGGTTGTTAGGACATTATTTTGAATTTATTAACCCTTAAAACATTTTGATCCAACATCACCAATTATTTTTAATGGTTTCTTGATTACCTTAATTATTTTACCGAAGGTTCAAGTGTTTTCAACCACATAAATGTCTATGAGTGAGAACAGGTTTTGAACATGCTATAAATTATTTTATACTATTCATGTGTGTGCAGGCCTTAAAGCTCGATAAGTGATTTGTTGCTAATTATTCCTTGTCTTTTGGAATCAATGGCTGCCAACCACCACTACTAGCACATTGAGGAATTCATGGAGACCACTGATGCCTACATAAAAGACCAGATTCATGCACCGCGGCCGTCTCCAATTTTAGTACTCGCTCCAGTTCTGGAGGATTGGATCGAGAGGGTTAGGAATAATCATCCATCAATCTTTGATGGTTAGGAAGGCCCTAACATCATGAAGAGATGGGTCAGGGACATGGAAAAGACATTTACCACTTGTGAGTGTTTGTTAGATGGGAGAGTTAACGTGGCAGGGTACTACCTGAGGAGATGAACATATGCATGGTGGGGGAGCGTCTGACATAGAAGTGAAGAGCCTATTTTTTGGGACCCTTTATTGAGGTGCTTCAAGCCCAAATTTTCCCTACTCATCTCCATATGAATATGTATGATGAGTTTATTGTAACACCCCCAAATTCACTTCTAAAAAAATATTGAAAAGAATTAAGTGGAAGGTAAAATACAATCTGGGGCATATTACAGCCACATCTAATACAAGATGAATGTTCACCATCTATCTTATACTAGATGTAAAGATAAAACCTGTCAAATAAAAATTCAAACAACATCTATGCCGTAAGGATAAACTCCCACAAGGAGATATCCACAGACAAATGGTAATTGAATAATTTCACTAAATAACATCATCGCTGAATAAATCAGCAGAACCTGTGAAATAAACCCAGATTTTAGAAGCTTATTAGAGTATGAGAATTTAAAAGTCAATTACAATGCCCTTGAAATTTTAAATACAACACTTGAAACTTTCAAAAATATATACCGTTAGACAAGACAAATCCTGAGGGATCAAACTCCGAATTACCTACTCTCTCAAGTCAAGCCTTCAACCCAAAAATATTGTTTAATCTCAAACCTACACAAGAGGTTTGCTCCCCACCATTAGTGGATCATCATAGGACCCATTCAACCAAGGTAGTATCAATATGGATCTAGTATTGAGTAAATTAAGACTGCCCAACTCATGGAAGGAAACATGAAACACATAAGATATGGTAGACTCTAGCTTACAATTCTCATGCTCAATTATACATATGATAAATACACCATTCCACTCATACAATAATTCATGCTCAATTATACAAGTATTACATATAATAAAACATAAGGTCACAGATTCATGCTTATGAGTACATGACTAGACATGACGACACATAAAATATAAGCGTACAAGAAATCACAATCGCATGCTAAGTAACACCAATCCAACAATCCAATAATAATCATTATTACATCCAATTTTATTTATTTACGATGAGTTAAGGGACCCCACTATTCATAACCGGTGGAACGGTTTGAAGCACCTCTCAGGGACAACACACCTGAGCCACTATTATCATTCGACGGAACAGACCCTACACCTCTTAGGGAAAAACGCTTCTGAGCCACTATTCTTAACCGGTGGAATGGTTTGAATCATCTCTCAGGGACAACACACATGAGCCACTATTATCGTCCGGTGGAATGAACCCTACACCTGCTCTTGACTCACGTAATCTTTCACTGTAAGTGATTAGTGTCTTAATCATTGGTTACTTATCTCACACTCATATTATCTTTCATGTTGAGTATAGGTCCCCACTATTCTTAATCCGGTGGAACGGACTGAAGCATCTCTCAGGGACAGGACACCTGAGCCACTATTATCGTCCAATGGAACGAATCCTACACCTCTCAGGGTAAAATGCTCCTGAGCCACTATTCTTAACCGGTGGAACGGTTTGAATTACCTCTCAGGGACAACATACTTGAGCCACTATTATCATTCAATGGAACGAACCCTTAATACCTCCTCCCAACTCACATGATCTTTCACTTTAAATTATTTGTATCTTATTCAAGGAATTAACCAATTATAAATCAGGCCTACATAACAGCACTTATCTCACTTCCATCAACACAATGAATTTCATTATTATATCAATTTCAAGTGGCATTAAAACCAAACGACATTAAAGACAAACCAACCCAAGTGGCATTAAAGTCGAACCAATTCAAGTGGCACTAAGGCCGAATAATTCCATGATATAAAGATACAGCATAAGGTATCATATAGTTTCAATCCATACTTAACCCTTCACATACTCAAATACATACCATATTCAACGTTATACTAACATGCATTTGCATTGAGGCTATAAATTCATAAATACATAAATTACCACACAGAACACAGCATACGCTTGACATGATTAAATAATCGATAAGCATACTCATCACCTTCTACTTCAAGCAGGCATACATCTAGATTCTGCCATAAGTAAAGGTAAGAAATGATTTACCTAAATCTGAAGCTAGCTAAGCAAACTAAGAAAGAAAAAGATCTATCAAGAGCTCGAAAATCCACGAGAAAGTTTTCCTAGATCGCCGATAGATATCAGAACTAGGTTAGAAACTATCTTATCGATCAATAATTCAATTATTATAATTAAATAAATACAAACGGACACAAACGATCTTTCTTGGAAAACATGTCCAAAACCTAGGAATCTCAAGCATATCTCTATTAAGATTTAAGATTAAATATTACTCTAATCGAGTTAAATACATATCTCTTGGAGCATTTTAAATAGATTTAGAAAGTTGAGAAAAGAATAATAGATTATAAAATATTTTATAGAAAATAATTTACTGGTTAGGTTTTACAGCCCAAAAGACAAACCAACCATCTGCAGATAACCAAATCCAAACTGATAAGATAAAAATATAATTCAAATGATTCAAAAATTAAAGTCGGAAATTGATCAGATAAAAGACGCATAGCACAATCAATTTTATAGAACCATATCCGACAAATCAGGGTTTTTAATGCTCAATCTACGAATTGAATAATTAACTTTTATTATCTCAAATTGATAGCTTAAGAGTATGATTAAACTAATTTTAAATAAATATAGATAATAAATTTCAACAAAATAATCTTTCGATTAGCCAAATCAAGACTATTTGCTTTTAAAATTAGGGTTTTGAAGCCCACAACAAAAACTCAGATAATTCAAACCAATGAATTCCAATTGAGGTATTAGAATGCAATTAGGATCATTTCAACTATTTCTATAAATTCAACTTTAGAAAAAAAATTATACAAATGATCAATTTCATAATTTCACTTTAAATCTAGGGTTTTAGGCCTGAAAATGCAGTTCGGTTGAATTATATTAATTTATTTAAATTGAATGTTTAGAAATGAAATTATACATATTTTATAACATATCATATAATAAATTTCTCAAAACCAATAAAAAAATACCCAATTTAGCATAATTAGGATTTTTGAGCCCATAACACAAATCTGATCAATTCTTGCTAAAATATATAAATTGATGGTTCGGAATTATAAGTAAATGTATTCTAATATAAAGTATATAATAAATTGAATAAAATAACCCGATTACACAATCCAATTTAGACCCACAAGATTTTTGACCTAAAAATCCAATTCCACTCAATTTCACACAATTTTCCCAAATCAACACTTTCCGATATGAAATTAAATACATTTCAAAGGATATTATAAAATCAATTGAGTGAAACAACTCAATTATGCAACCCAATTTCATTATACACGAATTTTTAGCTACAAAATCTAATTCCGATTAATTCCGCATAAATTTCTCAAATTGTCAGCTCCAACATAAAATTAGATATATTTTTAAACGTATTGTATAATAAATTTACCTAAAATAGCTAAATCGGGCGAATAAAAAAAATTGAGCATAACCCGGCCAAAATTTTAATTTTCTAGAATTCCAACATAAACCATACAATTAACCTATCCAATTGCTTGTTTGGACCTACATATCAAAAGTAGTTATTTAATATAATTACTTATTTAAAAAAAATAAGCTAATTTTTTTTTTAAAAAATAAGTGATTATCTTATATAACAACTTTTGAAAAGTAAGGTAAGGGAAGAGTTATTAGGGTGATTGGAGTCCTTAGGTGAAAAATAGTAAGTAGATTGGTGTAAGGGTACATAGGGAACTTGGCTAGAGTTTGGGAGGAAAACCCTAAATGGAGGAGATTGTGGAAGTGAAAAATATAATGGAGGGGAGTGGAATATAGGGAAAGAGTGGAAGAATATCACATGGAGGGTGAGTGTGGGTGTCAGGTGGAAGAAAGGATGGTGGGAGAGTAAGGGAGAGGTGATATATGGTAAAAGGAAAGGTGCTAGGGTTTGGGGTGGCCAACTAGGATTTCATGGTCACATGTGCAAATGGGAAGTAAAGGGGAATGCTTGGGGTTGAATCTAATTAAGGTGATGTGTTGGGTGGTAAAGGAGCTTTAGTTGTGTGAAACAGAGGAAGGATAGGCCATATAGGTCCAATTACGGTTTTAGGGGAAAACCCAAGGGGGCGATAGTGAAGTTGACCTTAGATGGCAAAAGAAAGTGGGCCTTGACACACAAACTTAGGAGTTGGGTATTCATGGCAATTAAGTAAAAGAGGAAAAGGATGTTGGGATGTGTTAGGAGGTTCAGAAGTCCCAAGATGTGGGACAAACCTTACTGGGAGAATGGGAGTAGACGAATTATGTGAATAGGTAGTCCAAAGAACATGCATGTCTAGGGTGAAACACATATATTGAATAAGACACGGTTAAGATACTAATTATTTAAGTGGAAGATTATTGAGCCGGGCCCATACCGATCCACAAGCATAATAGTGGCTAGGTGATGGAGTGCTCTAGAGACCAATCCACTAGCATATAATAGTGGTTAGGTGTATTTTGTCCTGTAAGTTTCTGATCCACCAACTATAATAGTGGAGGATCCCAATCTCAATAAACCAAACCTTAAGTTATGATAACATATGGGAAAGACATTAAGTACTTACAGTGAAATGCCATGAGAGTCAGGACCAAACCGATCCATCTACATAATAGTGGTCAGGAGTATCTTGCCCTAGAGACCGATCCACCGGCATATAATAGTGGTCAGGTGTGTTCTACCTTGTACATTTCTGATCCACCGGCTATAAAGAATATGGTATGAAATGAGCATGTTGACCAAATATCTAATGATTAAGTTTGATCAGATTGTAACACGACCCCTATTATTTGTATTGCTGGTATGTTGTCTATGTGATCCTGCTTACATATATGATTTTCTATGTTTGGCCTTAGATGTATGGTTACCTTACTCAGTATGTAGCATACTGACTGCCTGTTTTATGGGTATGGGTGATACTCATTCCCATGAGTAGAGTGCCCTGTTGAGTTTATGTAAGTAGAAGACACTATCTTTGATGCCTATGACACTTATGAGGCATTGAGTGGGGCTGAGAGTTGGTCTTTAGACTTGGTATGGGGACCCGAAAGCAACATTGGTCGGATTCTCTTTTACTTTAGTTTACCTATGTATCATTTTATTTTGGTTTTGTTTTATTATACTGTACCTTTTTATCCCTTTTGGGAACTCTAATTATGCACTCTATTAGGTTGTAATAACTTTTTAATGCACACTCTGATTTCCATGTTATGAATATTTTAATTTTTCTATGAATCCTTATTTTAAATTTTTCTAAGGTTTTGTGATAACTTTTCTTTAGCCTTGTGGTTAGCACATTGTACTGATGACGGCGGTAGAACCTTTGTGCTTGCGTTTGTTTGTTTAAACAAAAAATTTCAACTGTAATTTTTGGGGTGTTACAAGAGGTCACTGGGTCTCTAAGGCACACCTGGTGGCTTTTCAGCTTAGCTAAGTGTCTGAATCCTATGGAGTGTTCCTCAATACTAAGAGGTTTGGTTGGTTCATTAGATCTAATCAACCAATAGCAATTAGATTAAACCTTACTTTAGTTCATCATTGCCAAAGTATAATAATGATTCAAAGTGTGTGAATTTTGGGATATTATGAATTTTCGGTCTTCTATTTCCTTATTATCCACAATACCATTCGCCTTAGCATTAGAGAAAGATTATAAGTGAATAATGTCTTTTAGTTTTCTTATTGTCAATTTTATTTTTGAATTAATGTTAGTGAAGTATGTTAAATGAATAAATTCTTCTAGTTTTATTATTATCAACAATATTATCACATAGGCATCAGTAAAGAATTATAAGTAAAGAAAGAAATGAAAAATGGGGGAGAAAACCATTCTATATATGATGCAGATATGTACAAACTACATTAAAAAAAATGATGAAGGAAAGGGAGGTTCCTAAGGTTCATCATCCTCTTCACTATAGCTTTAAGCTTCCTTGGATACTTTAGGGGGGAAAACCTTCCATCTATTCACCTGTATAAGGAGTGAAATCTCCCAAAAATTTTAATTTTAAGAATTATAATTAAATAAATTTTTATTAGAAAAATTAAATAAATAAATAATTTTTATTAAAATAAAAAGGAAATTAATTAGGACAAATCAAGAAGAAATGTATAAGTATTTTAATTAGGAGAAATTTGGGTATTTTAGCTAATTAAAGATTTAATTTTGGAAAACAATTAAATAATTTTATTTTGGAAATTAATTAAATAAATTATTTTATTTAAAATATTTCCAAATTAATGTGAATTTTATAAATAATTTAATTGAAGAAAATTAGGGTGTTTTTCTAATTAAAATAAAATTTATGAAAAATCTTTTAAAAATCCTAAATTAGCCAAAAAAGGGATTTAAATATTATTTTATTTAAATATTATTATTTTTAAATATCCTAATTAATTTAATTAACCCAACCCACTATTTTTATTTTTCTCTTTTTCCTTTTTCCTTTTCTTTCTTCCTTTTTCTTTCCTTTTTTCTTTCTTGTTCTTTCTTGTTCTTTTATTTTTTTCTCCTTCCCGACGTGGGCCAGTCCAACAGCCCAAGTCCCTTCCCTTCCTTCTCCTTCCCGTGACCCATTCTCCCTTTCTTTCTTTTCTTCTTCTTTCGGCAGTCCAGGCGTTGCGTTTTATCTCTTTTTCCCTCAGGAAGGCAGCATTTGGCTTACACAATGTTAGTCGTCGCCGCCTAGTTCGCTCGTCTTCCTTTTTTTATTTCTTTTTCCCGGACCACCGGTCCAGTCCCCCCTTCTCCCTTCTTTCTTCTTCCTCTTCCTCCCGTCGACAACCGGCAACTCCATCGATCTACAACCGTCCGAGAAATCCGTCGCCGATCTCATGGTTTGACCGACCATTTCCCTCCTATTTTCCCTTGCCAATCCATCTACCCCATCGTTCAACTACTTCTCCCTTCTTCTCACGCACGTTTTTCCCCTCTCCCAACTGGCCACTACCTTGCCACGATTTGAAATTTCACCGGCCAACCGTCGTCGCCGGTGACCCTAACCCTACCTACCCTATTCTCACACTGACCCACAAAACCCTAACCTCTCATCTAAGATCTATAAATACCCCCCCCCTAATTAGCAAGGCTTGATTTTTTTATCTCCTACCCAGAGAACTCCACTTGTGCGTCGCCTTCCCTTTAGACGGCCATTCCGCCCCATCGGCCAACCACGCCATCCACTCCACCCATCTAATATATATATACTCTACCCAACTAAACCTCCCATCTCCCTCGATTATTCCTGCACAAGCCACCCCGGCCGTGCAAAGTTCCCTTCTCAATCAACCCATTCTCTACCTCTGCCACCCTTCACGCCGCCGTCGACCACCCACTTCCACCACTGTCGCCGCTCCTTTCACCTCCCAACTTGTTCTACAGACCGCCCTATACCTTCCCCTACCTTTCTTTTCCTCTTTCTCCCTCTCCTCCTCTCTCTCTCTTCTTCTTCTCCATTCGGCCACCACCGCCGCCACCCTCATTCTACTCCTCTCCACCTGGGCAATCCTAAACACCCCAACCCCCACCTTCATTTTCCCTATCTTGTTCCCAGCTTTCAACTTTTTCCCTTTTCTTCCCTTTTTCTGGCCACCACCGCCACCACCGTGCACCACAATTGGCACCACCTGTCACCACCAGTCTAAGGTTGAACCCTAAAGCCCCTCAACCGTTTTTCACTATTTATACAAGCTTTAATTTATTTTATTTCACTTATTTGAATATATATACTATTATTACTATTATTATTGTTGTTATTATTATTATTATTATTATTAATGTTTTAATTATTATTTCTATTGAGGGCCAAAGCCCTATTATATTTTTATTTCAATTTTATTATTATTATTATTATTATTATTATTATTATTTTCAATGTTAGTATTATTATTCTAAATAGGGCTGAAACCCTATTGTGCCTATTTTGAATTGTAGTAGTAGTATTCTAAATGTCAAGTCTTATTATTATTATTAATATTTTTAATATTTTTATCATTAGCATTTATTATTCTTATTAGTATTATTATTTTTATCAAGGCCAGCCCTATTTGGCATAGTAGATTATTAGTATTAGTATTATTAATATTATTAGTATTATTATAAGCTTTTATTTTATTTGTTGTTGTTGTTACTACTACTACTACTACTACTACTATTACTAATAGTATTCTTACTATTTCAAAGTAGGGTCAAAACCCTAATTTATGTTACTCTTGGTTTAGGTTATTTTATTATTACTATTATTATTATTGTTATTATTGTTATTATTATCATTATTATTATTATTATTTTGTAATTTTGATTATTATTTCATTACTATTTTTATTAATAATGTCCTGATGATATTATTAGCATTATTTTGGTGAAGGGTTGAAGCCCTTATCTCACCATCCGTTTTGAATCATATTAATATTATTATTAGTATTTTTAGTATTAGTATCACCATTATGATTATTATTATTATTATTATTCAATATTATTATGGTTTTTATCATTTATATTATTTCTATTTTTATAATTATTATTATTCGTATTATTATTGTTATTATCATTATTATTATGTTGGTAAAGGGGTCGAAGCCCTTGTTTCACCTTATTTTTGAGTTATGCCCTTATTATTATTATTATTATTATTATTATTATTATTATTATTATTATTATTATGGTGTTATTAATATTTTTATTGTTATCATTGTTATTATTTTAAGTATCTTTGATATTATTATTTTAGTATCATTATTATTATTATTAGGGTAAAGTCTTCAACCTTATATTATCAACTTTTATAATATTACTATTATTTCTTATATCTTTAGCAAAGTTAGTAATTAGTTAATGTTATTTTTATCAATATGTTATTATTTTATCAAAAACCTAGTATTAATAAGTTAGTAAGTAATATTATTTTTGGTAGGAGGGAATCTAATTCTAGTTTTTCCCTAATATAGGTGAGACCAATCAAAGCCCTAAGGAGGCGTAGGAGCGTGATCCAAGA
Organism: Tamarix austromongolica; assembly: GCA_039764185.1. NCBI lineage: Eukaryota > Viridiplantae > Streptophyta > Magnoliopsida > Caryophyllales > Tamaricaceae > Tamarix > Tamarix austromongolica. The sequence continues at coordinate 60,210,428 of CM077808.1, read as the reverse complement.
CCGGTGTCGTTTTAAGTAAGGGTGTTACTAAGGCCTTATGTGTGCTGATGTGTATTATATGCTTTGTTTGTTATGCATCCTTTGTTTATCATTATATTGATTTCATGTGTAGTATGGCGTGGAGTTGAAATGTGTTCATGTGGTGTTAAATGGCATGTGTATTATGTATATATGATGAAATATTGTGGTATGCGATGATTCGTTTGTGACTCTTTAGACATGCATGTGAGGATGTATAAAAGTGGTATTGTGTGGGAAAAAGCTTGAAAATGGAAAGTGGGAAATAAGTTAACCAAGGGAAGAAAGTTGACTAAAAGGGAAAAAGGTTAACCAATGGGAGTGAGTTGACAAAAGGGGAATAAGTTGACCAAGGGATGTAAGTTGATCTAAGTATTTAAATGATCCATGAGTAGAAGAATAAAATGAAAAATTTATGGTTTTGTATAGGAGAATCTAATGTATGGTTTTATATGAGAGAATCTAATCTATGGTGTAACATAGGCGAATCTAATCTATGGTTTATATGGATTGAATTTAGGGTTTTGTATGGAGAAACCTTGGGTTTTGTGTGGATTAAATTTAGGGTTTTGTATGAAGAAATCTTGGGTTTTGCATGAAAGAATTTAGGGTTTTGCATGGATGGATCTAGGGTTTTGCATGGTAGATTTTATGGTGTTGCATGGGAAAATCTAAACTAGGGTTTTGTATGGATGGAATTAGGGTTTTGCACGGCAGAATCTATGGTGTTGCATGGGAGGATCCAATCTAGGGTTTTGTATGGATTAAATCTAGAGTTGGTATGGATGAATCTTGAATGTTGTATGGAAGAATCTAGGGTTTTATATGAAGGAATCTTGGGTTTTGTATGGAGGAATCTGGGGTTTTATATGGATGGATTTAGGGTTTTGCATAGAGGATTCTAAGGTTTTGTATGGATGGATTTAGGGTTTTGGCATAAGAAAGTTTGAAGGGTTGCATGGGGAGGTTAATGTATGCATGGGATTAAAGTATACGTATAAAAAGTTAACTTGGGACGTAAGGAAAGTAATAGAAGAGTTATTTGGGTGTTTGGAAGTTTTGGGTGAAAAATAGTACGTAGGATAGTATAAGGGTACATAGGAAGACTGAGCTAGGGTTTGGGGTAAAAACCCTAATTTTAGGAGGTGGTAAAAAGGGAAATAAATGATGGTGAGGGGAGTACGAGGGAATGATGAAAATGATCAAGTAAGGATGAGCATGATTGGTATGGGAAAACAATAAGTGGAATGTGAGAAATGGAAGGGTGACATGAGGACACAAGGAAGCTAGGGTTTGTTGTGGTCAATTAGGGTTTGGTGTGGTTACCTAAGGTTTTGTGACCACACATGTACTTGAGTTGTAAGGCTTAATGATGAGAGTTGAATCTAAAGGTTGTGATGTATGGAGTGTTAAAAATGATTTGGGTCGTGTGAAGTAGAGTGGGATGGATCACAAAGGTTGAAATTAGGGTTTTGGGATAAAACCCTGGAGTGAGATGTGGAGTGGACTTGGCAGTGTAAATTAGTGGGTCTTGACCCATATACTTAAGAGTTGGACTTCTAATGTGTGATAAGATATGGAGGAGAGGATGCTGGGGCAAGTTGGGAGGTACATGATTCTAATGATTTGGAAAGAGTCCGTTGGAGGATAGGTGTGGGGAGCGTGAGTCATGCATGTCTAGGGTTAAAATTATGAATAAGATATGTAATACATTAATCATGTAAAGTAGAAGAGTATTGAGTCGGGCTCAAACCAATCCATCGGCATAATAGTGGCCTGGTACCGAAGTATCCTGGAGACCGATCCACCGACATATGATAGTGGTAGGGTATGTTATCCTAAGTAACCGATCCACTGACTAAAATAGTGGGGGATCCTGAGCTCAATAAACCAAACCCTATGGTTTGCTAAGACATGGGAAAGACAACAATTACTTATAGTGGAAAACCATGCGAGAAAGGGGCTAGACCGATCCACCGGCATATAATAGTAGTAGGACATGTACCCTAAGTGACCGATCCACCGGCTAGAATATTGGTTAGGCGTCGAAGTGCCCTGGAGACCGATCTACTAGCTAAAATAGTGGGGTTCCCATACTCGTGTGGACTTTATAAAAATCATGGTGTGAATCGATTTCGATCAAAGATTAATTAAGTAATTAATCAGAACTATAATTGGGGCTTATGTATCTATCGAATGATTGTACGATAGTATGTTATCATGATGGTCTCTATGCTTTTGTTATTTCTTCTGCATGGTTTATGTGATTTTTGTGTTGGCTTTTGTGCATGGTTACCTTACTCAATACATAGTGTACTAATCACCCTTTTTATAGGTGTTGCTCATTCCCACAAGTAGTAGGCCATTCTGACTTTGTGCAGGTGGGCGAGACATCAGGTGAGGCTGAGTGTTGAGCTTGTGGTTGGCTCAAATTTCAAGAGTGGCATGGTCATATTTTTCTCTTGATGTGATTTATTCCTTCTGTATTTATTTTGTATCGTATTTACCCTTTTATGATTTATTACCTTGTATTGAGTATTTCAATTAAACCTTTTATTGATTGTAAGATTATTCCCTCCAAGGAATTTTAGTTTCGTACTCTGATTTCTATCTTATTATTGGTTATAAACTTTTATACGTACTCTGACTTCTATGTTATGATCTTTTTAATTCATTTTATGAGCTCTTGGTTTAAGTTTGAAAATAATCTTTTTAGCCTTAGCACTTGGTACTGGTACTAAGTGTGGCGCTAACATCCCCATAATTCACGGGTTTTAATTTAATTGCTTACGTTAAAAAAATAGTAAATTTTGGGGTGTTACAAGGATATCCATTAGGTTTTTAGTAATTGATCATGCTCAGCAAAGATTTTGAACAACACATATGCCATGGACGAGTTGTAAGCATACCACTACTGTTGAAGTTATTTCTCATAATGAGTAAACTCTTCACTTGCTAAATAGTGGTCAATAATTTCACTAGAACACTCTAGCTAGCCATCCGCAATACCCTACAGCTCCTCACCTATATATGGATTTCTGTTGGGTTTTAGTAATTGATCTCACACAACCAAGATTTTGAACTAAGAATACACCATGGATGCACTATAATCAAACTACTGCGATTGAAGTTTCTTCTCATAACTAGCAAACTCTTTTCTTTCTAAATAGTGGTCTATAAATTCACTAGAAAACTTTAACTCGTCGATGGCACTGGCTTTCTCAAATAGTTTGTCCTTATCTTTTTGACATATTTGTGCTCGTGGCTCCACCTAGATGTTTCTTCAGCTTTCAAGTTCTATATTACGTGTAAAATCCTTATCAGCAACATCTTTGCATAGTTGCTACACCTCATTACATTGTTCCTCTAATGTTTTTGTCACATCAACAACCTTGTTAGAGAGGATTTTATTTTCTTATTATTCATCTTTAAGTGCGTTGACAAACTTCCTAACCTTCTTAACATCTGCAACCTATTTTATTCTAGGAAAGATAGTTTATCAATTAAGATTTTCTCCTTGTAAAGGTTTTCCTCCAAATGAGTATTTTTAACTCTTAGTAGCTCAACCTCATATTTCAATGTTTGTTTTTCCCTCTCCATGTTTTCTTCTAAGTCAGCAACTTGAACTCATAGAAAGTCTATATCAAGTGCATTAGACTTTAATTCACTTGTTTGAGTCTCTAACTCAACCACCTTTTCCTAGAGTGCATCATTATCGACTTTTAGGGATGAGTGAGCTTCTTGGAGAATTGATAGCTCACCTTCTACCAATCGTAAATGATGACTACTTTAAAGGAGATGACTAAATATCTTCTTATACATGGCAAGTTTATATATAATACATAAAGTTATTAAATTTGTTACATCAGTAACATTAATGTATATAGCCTAAAAGTTTGTACCTGAAAGGTAAGATATACGTCTTCCCTCAAAAGAGCCCCTGTCAAGAGGCCATAACCTATTTCTTGATCCCTCTTTAACGTAAGCATCTCTATCAACTCTAGGCTAGCACAATCATAGGGGTAGCATTCAAAGAAAGAATAGCTATTAGGTAGGGACAAAGTAGCTTCACCATCTTAGATGGAGACTTTAGGTTTAGAGTTACCCTTCCAAAATGTTTTTTTTAGGGAAATACTTTAATTTTTTTCCTCATAACCTTGTAATAAGCTTATTGGTGGGTAGAGTTGGTGGAACTAGATAGGATAATGGGGGTCTCAAGGGATCCTTTATGTTAGTGATGGGCCTTGGTAATAAGTTAAGTAAGTTGATGATGCCAGTAGGCATGTCCGCTTGCACAATCCTTATTGTCACCTCTTTCTCACTATCTGATTTTTCATCTATAGTAAAAGATTCCATAGCAATACCCTTACCTTTTCCTTCAACATGTTCAAGTTAGGGTTTAGGAAAGTTATCCTTAGAACTAATAGTAAGTGGAATGCTTCATTGTCAAGGTAAAAAGTTTGAAGACCCTAAGACCTTCTTAGCTACCAGCATCTTCGAGATCATATTTGGTTGAGTGCTCTCTTTCACCAATGATAATTTTGAGATTTCCTTGAGAAGTCCTTATCCCTAATAACTTCAAATAGATTATGAAATAATAATTGTGTAATAAATCTTAGCGAATACAAAATATGTTTTGTACATATAGATGACAGACATTGCAATGAATTAAGAATGATTTTATACTCCGATGAATTGAATGGATAAAAATAAGGACATAAATATATACTACTTACCGATGTCAAAAATTAACCCTATTTTCCTAAGAATGATGTGATTACTAGTGACTTTGTTATTATTTACAACGCATCCATCCAGCATGAATTTATAGAACTTAACCACACTCAATTCTAAATCCAGAGAGGAAGGTGGACACTCTAGGACCTCTAGACTAAGCAAACCTCATTTAGGCAATTTCCACTCGGAGTCAACTAGGATAAAGAAATATTGTGACTTCCATTTCTTTATAGAAGGACAAATCTCTTTTATGAATGTTCTTTCCCCTTATTGTAACATCCCCAAAAATCATCATTGAAAATTTTCATTTTTAACTTAAAATCCTCCAACCATATCAAATGTAACCTATGATAAACATAGCAAGGTAGCATTTCATAACATAATAAAGGTTAAGTGTTTGTTTCCAAAGAAATACTAAAATACACAAACATTGTTCGGTAGAAATAAAGCATTAAAACTAGAAAGATGGAAAGGACAGTAGGCAGATGTCGCTCTCTGTTGTCCCTAACCTTGGACACAACTGCATCACCCTGCCCCAATCATATCATCATAAGTGGCAAAGTCATTCAAAGAATCCTCATTCACTTGCATAGGCTCAGAAGAGGATACTACTCATGGGAACAAGTAGCACCCATAATAAGGGTGATTAGTACAATACATAATGAGAAGGTAACAATGAATTCAAGTATGTTAGAGCACTTAATGACACCACAACAAGAAATAAAATGCTCATAAGCAAGTCATATCCGTTTGTTTATTATTATTTGGACTCAAGATAATAATGCAATAAATATTCAACTCATGAATTATATTTATGTGGGTTCAAGAACCCCACTACTCTCATCGATAGATCGATTAACATGGTACAACCTTAGGGTAGAACTCTCCTAGCCACTAGACTGATAACAAGGTACAACCCCAAGACAGAACACTCTTGGCCACTATTCTTACCTATGGACCTATAATAAGATATAACCCGTCACGACCTATGTGGTGTTCCACTGTAAGTAATTAGTAGCTTTCCATAGGTTATTATTGTCCAAGGGTTTTATTACTTGAGTTTGGGATCCCACTATTCTCACTGATGGATCGGTAGATAAGGTATAACCCCAAGGCAGCACGCTCCTGACCACTATTCTCAGCGGTGGACCGATCAAATAAGTACAACCTCATGACAGAACGCTCTTAGACACTATTATCACCAATGAACTGGTAACAAGGTACCACTGGTCCTGAATCAAGTGATCTTCCACTTTAAGTGATTAGAGTCCTATTCATGTCTTATCTATTTCAGATACCCCACACAATCATGCACAACTCAAGTATGGCTCCTGCCTTACTATCACCCTGAGCCTACCCTATCCCCTTATAAACCCTAGTTTCATAACCCTTAGTACCTCCATACCCCCTATTGTTCCTTTGTGTCCTCATTTCACCCAAAAAACCCAAAACTATTATTAGAATCCCCTCTTATCGTGAGTCATAGTCTATTATCCTAGTTTCTCACATATAGTGATCATTGGATTCTAGGGTTACTCCTCAAAACCTTAGTTCTCCCTAGTTGATCTAGCCCCTCCTCTACTACTTGGTTAGCCATAATATTTCACAACCAGACATATTTTACTATGCTTATTCATTCCCTGAAGTTTTATATCCTAACTCCTCCATTTTGCACATGTGATAATAACTTCCCACAATAGATCCCTCTCGAAACCCTACCTCCCCCATGATAGTTATATTTGCTCCCACTTATGCCACATGGCCATTAGATTTAGTGCACAATTCCCAAATAGCATGATTAACATCATAGTTCCGAGTTATAGCCCAACTTCCACATGTCTTACATGTGATAATGAACTACCTAAGGGTTTTAAACTACCAAAACCCTAGTTCCATCTGCTTAGAAATCTTCCACCCCTTAGCATCCAAGGACTACCCCAATTGTTCCAAGCTGCCCACCAATGTCATCATTTCTTCTACATATATTCTTAGCAACCATCCCTCACTTAACCACCCCTAGACATAGCTCACATTAGTTTTAACTTACCCCATGCATGGTCGATCCTCTCCATGCAATATTTACCTTGATGCCCTTTATATTTACCATGGTTATTTGTTTAGCACCTTCTAAATGATATTTGGCTAACTTTCACCTTAGGGTTTCCTATATGCCTATTTTCATAACATTAACCAAAATGCCCCTAGGTCTTAAAATCCTACCTAAGTCTCATGGCCTCAAATATAAGAACTTCCCAACATTTCAAAACATGTGGTACCATGTAATAGAAATACACATCAACACATGAACCAACACAATCATGTCCATATATATTCTTGCCTTTAATCCCTGCCAAGCCAAGCTGTACATACAACCCTATACCATCTAATATTTCAAGCATGTATTCACTTAACAAATAATAAAGTCACATTTTAACAAAATAAGGCCTAGCTATGACTGTATCCTTACTGAAAGGGCTCTGATTTCTAAGCAAGAAAACCTACACCTCCTCTCCTACTACTACCAGAATAATACCTAGAAAAATGGAAATATTCAAACTTAGGTTATCTTATCCTTTTTCTTTCTTTTCTTTTTCTTTAAATAAATAATAATAATAATAATAATAATAATAATAATAATAATAATAATAATAAATCTAGTCAAATGAAAGTTAAAGGGAGGAAGGGGAGTGATGGTGACCAGAATAGGTAAGAAAAGTGGAGTGGCGGTGCAGCTGCGACACAAGGGTGGCAGATGATTTTGTTATGAAAAAAAGTGGGGGTTAGCAGCCTAGGGGTTAAAGGTGGTGTTGGCAAGGTAATCTAGTAGGGGAGGAATGGTTGTGGTTGTGGGACTAGCGACCGATGGTGATGCAACTGAGAGGATGGAGAGAAAGGAGGGAAAAATAGAGGGGATAAAGGGGTGGTCTAGTCAGCTGCATAGGCTGGGGTACCTATGTAGGGTGGCTAAGGTATGACAGTGGTGTGGAGGGAAGGAGTTGGTTGGTGGTGGTGGTGGTGCAAGGTGGTATAGGGGAGGCGCAACCTATATTGCTGCAGGTTCAGGGAGGAAAAAGAAAGGGAGAAGGAGGGGGAATGGGGGCTCAGCAGGCATAGGAGGGTGCAAGGGGAAGAGGGGAGGAGCTTGGGAGCATAGCTTGGTGGTGAAGACGACTATGGCTGGAGTGGCTAGAGAAGGGGGTGTGTAGAACAGAGGGCTCGATGTGGAAGAAAAAGAGGAGAGGGGCATTGATTGGGGGTATTTATAGATAGGGAAGTGGTGAGGACGTTGGAGAAGGCAACAAGGATGACTGGTTGTAAGGGAAGGACGGTGTGGCGATGGCAAGGAAGGGATAGGTGTAGGGGAGGTGGAAAGTGCATTTGAGCGTGCAGGGGAGACTATACAGGTGCATGTCACCGTGCATACCTTGCATAGCTAGGGATGGCAAAGGGTCGAGTATTTTTTTCTTAAAGGAAACCTATAAGAAAACCTATACCATATCTATATCCAAATATGGTGGGTATTTTTTTTCCTCTTCCATATCCATATCCATTGTAAGTTAAATTCCTTACTTGTAATTCGTCGACGGTCTTTTAGTTATTGTGTTTGTAAAAGACAAATGGATATCACATTTTTTTTATAAACTCATAATGTGGACCATCGGCAAGTCATTGAAGTTCAACTTATCTATTCTAAAAGAGCAACCAATTGATACACATGTTCTTAAGCAAGGCACTGAAGTCTAGATTATTTACCCTCGGGAAAAAGACTGACTTGATGGATGAAATTTTGAAGAGGGTGATGATATGAGTCTCTCCCAAACTAATACTATTGAGTTTAATGGGCATTAACCCAAAGATCTAAGGACAACCCAATATTATTTCTAGATAATCTCCCTTTTGGCTCCAAACTAGGCCGATTAGGCATGCGATTGAGGTTCAGCTAGTTGACCATCATCACATTGCATCTTTTCCCTTTCCCTTCTTCTCCTCATTCTACCCCTATACATATGGGGTCTTGTACTCATTTTGGGAAATTTGAAATCATTAATACATAATCTCACTTTTACTCTCTCCTCTCTCCTATGATTTTTTTCCTTTAGTATCCTTTAATCAGTCAACACTTCCTTTAAATTCCCTTATAACCCCTTAGTTTGTAAAATACCAACAACAATGTTACTAGCATGATAGTTGCTCAAGATTAAATTCAAAATTCTAAAGATCTTTATGCAATTGAGTCTTAAAGATTGGATTCAAGGTCTTAAAGACCTATATATCCAATTTAATCATAAAAATGAATTAAATACCCTTAGGACATATATACAATGTAATTTTGAAGATTTAATTACAGGTCATAAGAATTGATTTTATAATTCAATTCTAAAGATTTAATGATCCCTAAGGACTTATTTGCAATTTAATCATGAAGGTTGAATTAAAAGTCCCAAGGACTTATGTATAATTTAATACAAGAGATTAAATTGAAGTAAAGATGATAATCTGATATACCATTCAATTCATTATTAAAGATAATTAAAGGTTCTAAAAGACTTATATATAATTCAATCATGAAGAGTGAATCAAAGGTCCTATTGGACTTATATATAATTCAATCATGAAGATAGAATGATCCTTAGGATTTACATGAAATTCAATCATGAAGATTGAATTTGAAATTCTTAGGACCTATATACGATTCAATTCTAAAGATGATATTTGAGGTCTTGATGATTCATATACAATCTAATCCTAAATATTGAATCAAAGTCCTAAAAACCTATATATCATTAAATATAAAAAAAAATTGAATCACCTAAGATTTAATCCTAAACATTGAGTTTGAAAGCCTCAACACCTATATATGATTAAATAAGTGTGTGTGTGTGTGCGCACGCACCACAATCCAAAAGATTGAATTCATTTGCACATTTTTTTTGCTATGCCTTTTATTTTCTACAATTTAATTTATTGCTATTTATTTTTGTAATTTAATTTCTTCAAATTTATCACTATTTTCTAACCTCCATTACTTGAAGGGATTAAAAGGCCACTAAAGTGACATAATATTTTTCGTCGTACTCGTAGCACAGAAATGAAAAATATACAATAGAGTTAGAAACCTTAGTTTCATACTCAATTATCTTGGTCTAAAAGGTCTTTGATTTTTTTTCCCATTATAATATCTATAAGAATAATTTTTTGATCCAGTAAATTATTATGAAGGTTCTTAATACCTTAAGTATAATTTGATTAAGAAAATCCATAAACTTATTCATTATAGTATATCGATTAATTTAAAGGTCTTGAAGACTTTATAAATAAATTAACTAAGAAAATCAAACTGTTTTAGAACTATTGAAAACTTTATGTATAATTTGATCCCAAAAGATCAAATAATTTAAGAGTAATGAGTATCTTAGAAGATCAAATATTAAAAGCCAGGTGCACCTTACGAGAAGTTGATCTAGAAGATTAAGTGGTTTAAACATATTTATTGCCTCATATGCAATTTGATTTAGAAGATTAAATCTTTTCAAGGTATTGAGTATCCAAACAATTATTTCATTTTCGCACTTTATGTTTATGCAATTTTGCTTTATGCTTTTAAAATCCTGTAATTGAATTTGTGTAGCTTAATTTTTTAAAATGATTATATATAATATATGCTTGTAGTATAAAGTAGTGATGTTAGATTTATTGCATCATTTGCCACTGCAATAAGTGTGAGTAGAGTACTTGCAATAATTTTCTTAAAAAAAGTTTGATAGTTGATACAAGTTGAACTTTCTCTAATTTTATCGTCCTCTCATTATTTTCTTCTGATCATCTTCTAGTATTATAATAATAAGCTATTTTTAAAAAATCTGTTTCAAGTATCTTATAAATTATAAAGCTTTTGTCAAGCTTTTCAATTACTTTTGTCAAACATATTAGAAAAAACATCTATCGGGCCTTGACCATACCCTTATAAAAGGGAATTAAATCGGAAAAAATTTCCATCCTAAAAGCAATCGACAACATATGAAACGAGCAAAAGACTTGTATATTGATTTTTACCTAACTTTTTGTTCAAAGTGGGACATTTGCATCGCTTCCGCATCCAGGCTCTTACCCAAGCTAAGCCAAATTTTGTGCTCTCATTGTGTTGCCTCGTACGTCTACGAGGCAGGTGTCCAGAAAATGCCATCGCCATAACACGCGGCTTCAAAAAGGCCATACAAAGCTCACCGGACAGGATGTTTTTTCATTTTTCAATTTTTTTTTTTGACGTCAAATGGTTCACTCATAGAGACAGATATTTCTTTCCCAAAATGATAGGAAATACAGGAGATGTAACATTCCATGAGGATAAAACAATTACTTATCATATGTAAGCACAAGGATCCCAAGACCTGTATCCTGCTTTTCATTCATTTGCGCGTACATCAATTTCAGATTGAACCCAAATCCGAGGCCATGTAAAAATAGCCATGCTTCTTTGAATACGTGTTCCGCCATTATTACATAATAATAAATTCTGCATACATCATATACCATCAAATAGCCACATATCTCTCCAAGGAGAGAACTGCTCCGCTATCAGTGTAAACATGATGCATCCATACATACTCTGAAGATCATCTTATTTGTTGTTATTCATAAACGCCAGGTTAATCACATCGAACGGATAATAATTTCGATCCGTGATGTACCCTAAAAATGAACGGAACTTCTTCCAACTGCTGCAACAGTTTGGCGATATTTGCGCCGTCTGCCCCATGTTTGGATTAACAAACATAGGAAGCCACCCCACACCAAGGTTTACATAGAAAGACCATAACTTTATTCCAATTTTGCAAATTACACATTATTTTAGGAGTCTGATAAATAGACTTTCAATATTACAATTACACCATTTATCAAAAAACAACAAAACAATTAATGCATAGAAGACCAAAAAAAAAGTAAAGGTAAAAATAAAAAATAACCATAACATTTAATGGACAAAATTATACACCTAAAAAGACTAGATAATATCAACCCATCATATGAAAAATGTAAATTGACTATACCCAAGGAATCAGGTAAAATAAAAGGCCGGGATTTAAGGTCGTTCGGCTAATTACCAAAACTTATATGGGTAATGAGGCTCGCTTAAATGAATGGGAGTTGTAACAATTTGATGCAGGGAACGATATAAAAGAAAGGCAAAGGGGGGATCAAAAGAAGAACAGGGAATTTGGAATTCAGACAAAAAGGAAGAACAAAAATTTGACAGAGAAAGAGACATAATTCATTGGAAAGAAGCAATCATGGATGACAGTTTCAATTTCCAAGCTTATTAAAAATACAAAGATCACAATGATACCACATCTAAAGTGGACGAAGACATTCAGATCCCAGTTAACACGAACCAGATTACGATAGTAGCTAATACTAACTACGTCCACCAACGCTGTTCCCGATAAGAATCGGACTACAGCCTGCCCTTGTCCCAGACCACAAACACACAAAATTACAAACATTGTATCTGGGGTGAAGAGAAATATCAGACAAACTTAAATTAAGGTGACTACATCAGATAACACAGGCTAACTAGCATATATACTTAGCAAATTGCCCTAGCAATAATGGACATGATATATATTAAAAGATGTTCCTCACTCATTATGAGCAGTTGCTGAAGCCTTACGCCTTGCGTTCGAATCCCGGAGTTCATCTAATTCCTTTTCAAGATTTTCTAGAGCATAAAGCTGCCGCTGGAGTTGAGCATAATACCTTTCCATATCAGACTCCCATTTCTTCTCCGCATGCTTAGCGAATTCCTCAACCATACTTCGGAGCGCCATCTCCTCTTCTTCTCGCCTTTGCCTTTCTTTTTCAAGTTCCATAACGCTTTTGACAACCCCACCACCTCCAGCATCTCTGTATATTGGTTCATCATCTTGAGGAAAGCGTTTTCTGTATTCAGAAAAAGTAGCCTGCGTGTCCTTTAATGCCCGTCTGTACCCATCAATCAGACCGCTCATTATATAAAGCTCATTTTCTAGACGACTTAACTCAGTTTGTCTTCTGCTCTGCAGCTCTTCAATCCCAGTTCTCAGTTGCCCGATAATTCGATCCTTATTTCCCAGCTCATTAACATAGTACTGCTGTAGATCAGCATGCTGGCGGGCCTCCTCTCTGGAAGCTTGGTATGCAATCTTAGCTCTTCCTGCCCACTGCAGTAGCTGATCCATGCACATGTCAATGTCAGCAGGCTTGCTGTCCCATGGGACATCAACTCTCACTTTCTTAAGGTTATCACCCAAATCAGTGTGGGAGATATGGCCGACGTCCCTATTCGCAGCATCACCAAAAATTGATGGACCTACCATCATCATACTAGTTTCATAACTTGTTGTTAGAAGTCGCAAAGACGACGGATCACAAAGGTTTGGAGAAGTATATGGCATTTGCGCTGCTTCCAATGTTTGCATGAGATTTGGTGTCGCTATCCTCTCTACAGCATTGCATTCCTGCACATCGTCGCACCCTCCTGCTTGTTCTCTATCTACAGGCTCCGCAATGTCAAGATCCTGACCTTCTCCATCTTGTGCCATTAGCTGGTCGCCGATCTTTACTTCAGCCATATTACACGGACGTACGAAATTTTCAACAATGCTGCTTTTGGGCAAAAGCCCTTGGCCCTGTTCGTCTCCAGGACAAGTCTCAAAACTCATCATGTCCCTGTCCCCGTCTGCCTTTCGACTATCATCAGTAGAATCAATATTTTTAGCATCGTCAGCAGTAGTAAAATTATTCACATTGAGGGCAGTGCTAACAGTTTTGACATTATCGTCAGCATCGGCATCAGCACTTTCAGAATTATCAACCTTATCAGCATTTTCTGCATTTACAGCATTATCTACGTGGGTCCGATCAACATTGCATTCAGTTTGCATATTACATATGGTTTTCACATTATCAGAGATATCAACAGCAGATTTTGCAATGTCGGTGTCAGAAACAGCATTGACAGCTGCCGTATCACTAACATCATCTTGCCCAAGGCCCAATGTCACGTTTACCTCAACTCCAGCGCCTTGCTCGACTGTCATCTTTTGATCGACCACTTCCGCTCCTTCCTCGGATACTTCAGCGTGAAACATCTTCACGTCAACATCTTCATCCGCCTGCACAATACCTGCGTCCTCCTGTTCCATAGGCTCCTCTCTCAAAAATTCTTCCTTGTGTACCTTGATCAAATGCTGCAAATGTGATGCGTAATAGCAATTAACCAGATTGGGTCCTTTGGATAATTCCTTCTCCACCATAAACCAAATCAAGCCTGCCCAATCTACCTTCTCCAGACGCCCCTCCTTAATCAATGTCGTCCAAATCAATACCTCTTCCGGCATCATCCACATATCCTCGTGCAACAACATCCAAGTCGAGACAAACTCGTCGACAAATGACACAAAATCCTCCGGCCACTTCTCCACATCACAATCCATCGACTTCTTCGTATTTAACTTCAGCGCCCGTCCCAAATCAGCTCTATTGACAGGAATTTTACAGCCATGGATATAACCGCCCCTATCCTTCGAGCTATAGCTTGCAATGAGAAGCGCGATGATGTCAGCCCTCAGAATCTTATCAAATTCAATGTGGGCAAACTCCCACAAACCAAGATGTTTCAACAGCTCTTCGTGCTTGGGGAAATCGAGAACCTTGCTTGGAACAAAAGGAATGGGCTTTAGGTTCTTATTCAAGCTTTGCAATTTCTTCATAGCCGCCTGCATCTTCCGACGATCCTTCTGTGAAACTTTCTTACGCTTCTGTCCGCGTCTAAACGACGCTCTCAGAGGACTACCAGTAGCTGAAACGGGTGGCGTAGGAGAAATAGGCATACCCTCGGATTCTGGTTCTTCTACTTCCTGATCTTCGGAAATTTGTGTCTCAATTGGCAGCGGACGACCAGGGCCTGGCCCCGATTGCGGAACGGGGGCTTCTACGAGAGTTGGGGTTTCCGAATGCGGGGTTAGGACTGGTTGATTTCGTGGTCGGTCGCCGGAAGTGGAGTTAGAAATAGGGTTTTGGGCATGCAAAGTTTCTGCTCCTTCTTGTGAATGCTGATGCTCCTGCTGTAGATTTTGCTCATCAAGAGAAAGGGAGAGATTAGACATGATACTTTGCATGTGCAGTGGTGAAACTGAGAATTAAATTGTCTTCGAATCGTCAGGGTAACCTTCTCATCGTGACTCTGAGCACACCGACCGTCTCAACTCTGACCAAACATGATTGGAAGAGCGGCGCAAAACCTTTTACTCCGAGTTTGGTACGGGTAATAGTGGTAAAAAAAATTATTTTTATATTTTATATAATATAATTAAAATTTTAAAATTTTAAAATTTTAGATAAATATTTATTTTCAAATTTAATTTAATTTAAAATAATTATTTATTAAATAATTATTTTTTATTGCTAAATAATTAATATAAAAAATATAAAATTAGAAGAAAAAAATTGACCGCTATGATGGCATGCCAAACAAATCTTTGGAGTACTACTTTATTGTATACGAAAAATTTCAATTTTTACCTAATAGTAATTAGTTTTACATAAATTATGATATTACAAATGGAAAAAGTAGATGGTTTATTAAATTAGGTTGTGTATTATTCTATATGTCTAGTCATTAAAATTAATATAGATGCTTTATGATCTTAACTTTATAAGACACTCTTTATGATAATGCAAAAAGTATTTGACCAATTTTTCTAATAGCTCCAATATCACAACCTTAAACCGAACATTACCTCTTTCACCCGACAATATATACAATTTGATCTTTAGAAAAATATACATGTGTGGAACTTGTCATTAAACTTACAGCAAGATATATGTGTATAAAAAAATGTGAAGTAAAGAAATATTGGAGGCTAATCTTTATGCAGAATACATTTCTATGTATAGTTACAAACATTTAAAATAGATATGAAACCATTTATACACAAAACTAATATGATCAATCAGTGGATCATACATCCGTCCTTGCATAGGGTAATCCTATTTGTAGTTTCGTGCTCATCGAACCTATTTCGATCATCAATAATTTGCTATCACTGGTGATGCACGAAGATGAGGAGGGGGATGTAGAAGCATGGATGGAGAGAAATACGAAACATTATTTCTTAAAAATTTTAAAAACAGAAACGGAAGGAATGAGATATTTTTGAGTTATAATATTCTATGTTAAGGTGTTTGAGATTTAGGATTTTTCAGCTAAAGTGTTTCCTTGGTGTGGTTTTTCCTAAGCTTCTCTAGGTAAGTTATTCTTACCTTGAGTGTGGAGCGAATGAGCACGTAGGTTGGTATAGATCTTAAACTTTGATATTTTGCATGTTTACATGATAATGGTAGTGTTGTGGTGAATCATGTCAACCTTGGAAATGCAGCATGGTCTTCTAATTTAATATGATATATCTCAATTTAGCATGTCTAAATGATACAAAGTTGGTATGGTTTGTAGTTGTGGTCTAAATCGTGTATAAAAATGCATGGATATGTTATTTTTTTTACACACCAATCAACTAGTTCAACCAAACCAATTGAATGATCACTATAATAGTCAAATGGTTAGTCAAATCAATTGACAGGTTTGCCTATGATAATTTTTGGTTTGTTGTTAGTATAAACCTATCAACAGGTTTGGTCAAACCGATCAACTGGTCTCTATAATAGGAAAATAGTTTAACAAACCGATCAAATGATTTCAACAGGGAAGGTAAGGTTTGATTGTGCTAAACTGATCGACTAGTTTATATAACCAATCGACTACTTTTGGCTAGACTGCTTTTTTTTTGCTTCCTTTTGACCTTTTAATGATTTGATACTTGACATTATATTATGTTATGATCCTTGTATGATAGAAATTCAATTATTATCATGGAATAATTAACTTAATTGATGGATCAAATTGGTCACTTATTGATGATGAAATCACTATGTACCCTTGAAGGATTATGGTGGATAAATTAGAATGCTTTATGCAATCACGGTGGACTTGGCATGCTAAATGGGACATGCTTGGTATATGACTTGGATAATAAAACATTAATCACTTGAATTGGAAGATCATGGAGTAGTATATGGATCTAGATTATTCGATCTTCAATTAGTTACCTATGGGTTAGATTGTCTCAGGCTTATTAATTTGCCTTCGAGTACCTTCAAGAGGGATCCTAGCTGATCATGTTGTATTTTCTACTCTAGACACTAATGATATACCAGGGAGTATCTGTAATACCCCGTATTTTTAAAATCCAAATTTATTAAGTTTAATGATTTTATTAACGTAATTTGATGTAAATAATTAATTATTTTAATTTTGATTCGTTTTATGGATTTATCGACGATTCGAATTCATATTTGAATTTAATTAATCGTTGTCGTTGCGAACCATTCTAGATAAATTCGTTCACGACAATGATTTTATTATATTCTTATGAATTCGATTTTCGGTTAAAAATATATATTCCCGTTCTTTCTCATATTTTGATTTTAATATTTTAGATTCGTTTTCGATTTGAACTTTGTCGTGTGATTAAGACTTTATTTTGGAGTTATATTTCGTTAACGAAATATATTATTTAAATTATAGAATTTCTGTTTAAATAGTTAAATTTATTTTAATGATTTTATCCATAGAAAATATTTCCGACTTTAAATTTATTCGTTTTCGGAAATCGTTAATATTTTTGAGAAGTTTTAAATTAAAAAGATTTTTGGAGTTTATTTATGAATTTCTTTCTGGAATTAATTTTCTTTCGTTCTATGCTTTTTGGGTTTGCAGAAAACCGATTTCGGAAATTATTTAAATTAATCTCGATTTATTAGAATTTGACTTAAATATTTTATTATATGCTTTTAAATAATTTTTCGATGCCTTATAATATATTTCCGTAAATAATATAAAATTTTTATGTTCGTTGGTAAATTCTTCCGAAAATATTTCCGAAATTCTTTATATAGCTTTTTATTAATTTTAAGCCTTCGGATCCGTTCGAAATAAATTTTCGTTAAATAAATTTTAGATAAAATCTTCCAATAATATTTTGATATTTTTAGTATTTTATTTTATGTGTATTCGTTTAAAATATATAAATAATAAAAAAAATACCCAACCGGTGCCCCGACCGAACCCCCCTTCCTTTTCCTTTTTCTCTTCTTCCCTTTCTCTTGTCTTTCCCAACTCTCATGTTCGTGACCTCTGCTCCCGACCCCTGCTCCCGTCTCGCAACCCTAGCCGCCACCTTCTCCCCAAGCTCCTCCCCGCTCCAGCCAAGCTCGCCAGTCCTCGTCGGCCACAACCCACAACAGCCGGAGCAGCGCATCAGCAGCGGGCGGCAGCAGCAGCAGCGATGAGCCGCGCTGGGTGCACTGCCGTCAGGCCACGGCAGACCCTGCTAACTACCGGCGAGCCACCCCCGGCCCCCGACAAAGCTTCACCGGCCTTCCTTTGCCCTGATTTGTCGGTTTTTATTTGGTATAAATTTCTGAAAAACCCTATTATGGATTTGATAAATTGAATGTGATTTAGCTTGTGAAAAGCTAAATTGATTGTTTGATTATGTATATATGTGTTGTAAGATTGATTTGGATATGTTAATTGTATGGTTTAGGTTGGAATTTTGGAAATTGGATTTTTGGCCGGGTTATGCCCGAATTTTTCGGATTTGTCCGATTTAGCTATTTTTGATAAATTGATTATACAATATGTTTTAAAATGTATCTAATTTCATGTCGGAACTGTCAATTTGAGAAATTTATGCAGAATTTGTCGGAATTTGATTTCTAGGTCAAAATTCGTGTGTGATTAAATTGGGTCGCGTAATTGAGTCGTTCCGCTCAATTGATTTTATAATATCGTTCAAAACGTATTTAATTTCATATCGGAAGTGTTGATTTGGGAAAATTGTGTGTAATTAATCGGAATTGGATTTTTAGGTCAAAACTCTTACGGGACTAAATTGGATTGTGTAATCGGGTTGTTTTATTCAATTGACTATACAATTTATATTAGAATATATTTAATTACTTTTTCGAACCGCCAATTTATATATTTTAGCAAGAATTGATCGGATTTGTATTCCGGGCTCAAAACCCCTAATTGTGCTAAATTGGGTATTTCTTTTATTGGTTTTGATCAATTGATTATTTGATATGTTATAAAATGTGTCTAATTGCATTTATAAACATTCAATTTGATTAAATTAATAGAGTTCAACCGAATTGTATTTTCGGGCCTAAAACCCTAGATTTCAAGTGAGATTATGAAATTGATCATGTGTATAATTGTTTTTCTAAAATTAAATTTGTAGAAATAGTTGAAATGATCATAATTGCTTTCTAATACCTTTAATTTGAATTAATTAATTTGAATTACCCGAGTTTGTGTTGTGGGCTTTAAAACCCTAATTTTGAAAATGGATAGTCTTAAATTGGCTACTAGGAAGATGTTTTGTTGAAATTAATTATCTAGATTTATCTAAAATTAGTTTAATTGTGTTTTAAAACTATCAATTTAAGGTAATCGAAGTAATTTGTTCGATTCCTAGTTTAGGGATTAAAAACCCTAATATTCGGGGATTGTTTTATAAAATCGATTTTTGCTATGCGTCTTTTATCTAATTGATTTCTGTCTTTGGGTTTTAAATCATTTAAATTATGTTTTAATCTAATTGGTTTGGATTCGGTTCTATGTAAATGGTTGGTTTACCTATTTAGTTGTAAAACCTAATGAATAAGTTATTTTCGGTAATTAACTTATGATCGATTATTCTTTCTCGGTCTTTCCAAATTAATTTGAAATGTCCCAAGTGGTATTTTTATTAATCCGTTTTGATTTATATTTAATCTTAAATCTTAATAAAGCTATGCTTTTAAGTCCTAAGTTTTGGACACGTTTTCCAAGAAAGATCGTTTGTGTTCGTTTGCATTTATTTAATTATAATATGTGAATTGTTAATTGATAAGATAGTTTCTAACCTAGTTCCGATTTCTATCGGCGATCTAGGAAAGCTTTATTGTGGATCCTCGAACTAGTGATCTCTCTCTCCCTCTTATCTCGCTTAGCTAGCTTCGGATCCAGGTAAGTCTCTACTTATCTCTACTTATGGGTGTTTCATAAAGATGTGGCTAAGATCAATTATATGTGTGTTATGTGCCTTGTGTACCATGTGATATGCCATGTTGTGTACTTTATGTTTTAATGATTAATTACTTGTAGCACAGCTTGGAGTTGAGGTATGCTTATATGAATTCCTTATGACATGTGTGTAATGATTGTTCTGTTGTGTTTATGATATTTTATGACGTGACCCTCTAGGACATGCATGCTAGGATGTTAATAATATGATGTGGGGTGAAAGGATAAAATGGGGGAAAATGTGGAAGTAAGAACAATTAAGGAAGAGTAGAGTAATGGGTTAAGAGTGGATATTTAATATACGAGGGATGAGTATGAGTGTCATGGGAAGTAAGTAATGTTAGGTGAAAAGTAGAGAGATTACTTGTGGGGGAAGAAATATGCTAGGGTTTGGGGTGACCAACTAGGGTTTTCGATCACCTACGAAATCAATGAGTAAAGTGATATGATTTGGGATTGAACCTAAATGAGATGAGGTGTTTGACGATAAATGAATTAATGGTAGTGAAGTAAGAGGAAGTTGGGTCACATAGGTTCAATTAGGGTTTCAAGGGAAACCCTAGAGGCTAATAGCGGGTGGAGTTTGATGTCACGAGGTGTTGGGCCTTAACCCACACTCTTAGGAGTTGGTTTTCATTATGTGTAAGTGTAAAGGGGAATGGATATCGAGGTGTGATAAGGGGCGCAAGAGTCCCAAGATATAGGATGGGCCCTCCTGGGAGGATAAGTGTGGATATAGTTAGTTATGCATGTCAAGGGTAAATACTTTCTAATAAGATATGTTAAGACACTAATCACTTAAAGAGGAAGATGTTGAGCCGGACCCAGACCGGTCCACCAGCGAATAATAGTGGCTAGGGCCGGGGTGCCCTACATGACCGGTCCACCGGCTATAATAGTGGCTAGGGCCGGGGTGCCCTACATGACCTGTCCACCGGCTATAATAGTGGGGGATTCCGTGCTCAACAAACTGAACGTAATAATGATAAGACATGGGAAAGACACAAAGTAATTACAGTGAAACATCATGTGAGTCGGGGCCAGACCGGTCCACCGGTGAATAATAGTGGCCAGGAGAGTTTTGCCCTGCATGACCGGTCCACCGGCTATAATAGTGGCCAGGCGCGTTTTGCCCTGCATGACCAGTCCACCGGCTATAATAGTGGGGTTCTCGCACTCACATGAATTGATAAAGACTATGATGTGAATCGACTATATTTACTAGAGATCTAAAGAATGAGTCTATTCGACTGGGGCTGGACATGTCCCTAAGTAATGTCCGTGGGGCTAAATGCCCGATTTGGTTTGGTTTGGCGTTGTCCAAAAATGCCTGGTTGGTTGGTTTAACATTATCCATAAATGTCTGGTTGGTTTATCTGAATTCCTTGTCGGTTTAAGATGTTACATATGTTTCGCATGTTACTATAGGTGTATGGCAAGATTCATGCTGTGGGTTGTGAATATGCATGATATTGTATCAACGTGTTATACCAGGATTTAATATGCACTTGATGTTATAGTTTACGTCTCTCCCATAAGATAGGGTAGTGGGATTTACTCAGTATTGGACCCGTACTGATACTACCTTGGTTGAATGGGTTCTGTGATGATCCACTGATGGTGGGGAGCAGACCTCTTGTGCAGGTTTAAGATCGGATACTATTTTGGGGGTGGAAGGTCTGACTTGAGTGAGTAGGCAATCCGGATATTGATCATTTGGGATTGTTTTGTTTAACTGTATTCATCTTTGGAAGTTACAAGTGTTGTATTTAAATTTCCAAGGGCTTTGTAATTGACTTTCAATTTCTCGTACTCTGATAAGCTTTTAAAATTCGGATTTAATTGTTTGACAGGTTTTAGCCTTGCATCTAACACGAGATAGATGGTTGACATTTATCTTGTGTTAGATGTGGCAGTAACATTTCTCAAATTCTCTTCTAGCTTCCGCTTTATTCTTCAAAAAAAAATTTCAGGAGTGAAATTTGGGGGTGTTACAGTATCGATACTAAAGGATCTAGTTACTTAGGTGGTTTATTTAGCTTTAGCCAGACTTTATGTCTATTGGTGGTTTATTTGATTTCGGGCAGATTTTATATCTTTTGGTTATTGGTTGAATTCCATGAGTATTGAGAAACCATGAGAGATAATCCAACCCATTGATTAAAGAGGAAGAGAAATATAAGTAAATGAGTTAACTACCATATAACGTTGTGATTCGAAATCTCATAATTGGATAAGTGGAATAAACCTTAGAGTTATCTAGTAGCTCACGCCACAGGTTTGTTATTTCTCATGATCATATGTTGTTATCCATTACTTATGAATGTTTTGATAAGCATGATGACTTATGAATATCCTATGCAGAGTGTAAAGTATAATGCTCTGCGGATCCCATGTTTCTTATTGAATATGATATTATCTCCTTTGATGAGCATAATTCATTTACCATGATAAGAACTCCATGTTAATTGATTTTATAAGTTGCATTATCACTGTGTGAGCATGGGAATATGCAACAGTATGATCTTGATTAGGAATCTTGGCTTAGTACATAGTGTATCAACGTACCCATTTGCTTGGGCATATTGTACACGTATTTTAAGGTGGTTAATAGTTAGTCTATTTATGTGCTTGGGCATGGGGCAATTGAGTGTGGACATTTGGAGGTTACTCTTCTGTTGGTCCTTGATAGACTAACTTTTATAGTTTTGCCCTTTTCCCCTATTTTCCCTCTTATGTAATTCGGATTGTGTGGGCCTAATATGGTTTTGTTTGTAAACCCTGACACTTATTATTTTTATATTACCTATTTTTGTGTACTTTGTTCCTTGTGTTTTATTCGGTTAGATATTTAGTCTTGTATCTAATATGGGATGAATAATGGACATCTATCCTATGTTAGGTGCAGTGTTAACACTTTGTTTTTCCTTAGAAGTATTTTTGTGTTTGGGCTTTTACAATATTTTTAAAAACAATTTTTTTGTTGTTGTGAGAAATAGGGCTATTACACCTAGTTTCTACAATATTTTCACAAAATCATTTAAATTCATTTTACTTCAAAATTTTATAATAAAATAGGTTTTTAATTATGAGATAGTACAAGAGACACAAAACCAATTACACTAGTTGAAATGAGTAGCAAGGAAGCAACAATGGAGGAAGAAAATTAGATGAGTGGTGATAATAAGGGAGGGACTAAGCATGAGCGATGAGTGAGATGGAGTGAGATCTTAGATCTACGAGGAAGAAAGGAGTATAGGGAAGACTTGACTCTCTTGACCACACAAGGGAAGTTGAAGTTTTCACTATAGACTTAAGCAAAAATTTGGGTTAGCTATATATATATATATATATATATATATATATATATATATATATATATTTAAAACATAACTCAATTAAATGGTTAATTAAACAAAATTCTGGTTTCATAATCATTTAAAAAAATATATTAATCAAACTATATTTTTTAACAATTAACCAAGATGAAGTGTAAAATTATAGTTTGGTTGAGGATTTAACCATATTCTATACACTCCTAATTAGAGCTGGTAGAAGTGATCCGAAATTTTAACATGCATTCTTTGCAGAAGCAATTGAGCACTAGATGTTGACCATCATGAACATCCTTACCTAGTTCGGTAATGAATCAGGCCACGCCATTAATTGGGGAAAATCCCTTCTCTATTGTTGTCCGAGCTTATAAACGGTATGACTGTTGGTCGATACCTCGGTGCTAGCATCATTCATGGTAGAGTTTCTAATGATCACTTTCAGAATTTGATTGAGAAAGTTAAGCGGCGACTCTCATCTCAGTAGGGAAGAATAAACTGCTATCCTTTGCTGGTCTTGTTACTTTAGCGAAATCGGTCCTCAATGCCCTCCCTACTTATACAACACAATTTAGCGTGATACTGGTCGGTGTTTGGTGAGATGATTTATCTTGGGCGGGTCCTAGAACGCAAGATTCGATGGGTATCGATCATGGGAACAAATTTGTCAGCCTCTTTATCGTTGCGGACTGGCTATCTAAGAGATGAAACTTGTTGATGAGGCTTTACTTGCCAAGCCGGGTAGGAGGCTTATGCGCAATGAGAATATGTCATGGACGTACTCACGTACATGCTGAGATCGAAGTATTTTTGATGGGGTTAATCTTATATGGCTGCAGTTTACAGAAAGTGCTCATCTATCGTATATAAACGCAATTCTAGGAGATTGAGCTTAATCGAGCCATTTTTGACTTGGAATGAAAATCAAATGAATTTTTTTTTCCATTACATGTATAAATAAATAAATATGAATACGAATATAGAAGACAGTAGAAAATATTTATCGGATTTAAATATAAATACGAATAAGGGATCATCAAATTTGTATCCACATATATATCTGTATCCGTACCCGCATTAATTTATCCGATATAAAATTATATTTTTATCCTTTATTTATATAACATTCAATATATTTTCTAAAGTTAAAGGTGAAAATATAATTAAATCCTAAGAATCTAAGTATATAATTTTAATATTAGATGGTTTTTATTTTAAACTTGATGGGTTTTATCCAAAATTTGATAGATTTTACCCGATGGATATGTAAACGAATATAAATAAATTGATATAGATATGAATATGAAGAAAAATAATTCATCGGATTTGGATATAAATATGAATATAAGTTTACTTATCAAGTTTGAATAACCGATAAGGGATACTCGATTCATACCCAATTCGTTTTCATTCTTATTCTTGACGTTATACCATAGTTTTAAAAATTGGACCGGTAAAAATATAATGGTCAGACCGGTGGTATATATTAAGTTAATAAATATAAAATATATAAAAAATTAAACTATATGTGAATTTAATCGACTTTCAACTGATTTTTTGACTGGTTCACTAGTTTCCACTGGTATGATCTATTTTTAACCTATTTTTACTAGTCTTAAAATTTTAAAAACCGGCATATGCGATCTAACCGATTGTCCGATCGGTTAGTCGGTTCACTAATCGGACTAGTCGGTCTAATTTTTAAACCTATGCCAGGTGCATTAGCAATGGGTGATAGGGCCAAGTTTCTTCGAATCCCTAGATAGACAAGAACCCCCTATGTTTCTTGAAAATTGGTCTAATCAATCAACAAGACATTAATATCCATGTGGCTAATTATTTATTTCATCCACATAAAAAAGAAAGTCATCATATCAATTTATATAATTTTTAAGGTTTTAAAATTACACTTACACCCTTTAATGAAAAATAACGAATCATTTAATGCATATATAATTAAAAAAATTAAAGATAAAAATAAAAAATAAGCTTTAACTTTCTAAAATAACTTCTTTTATATAAAAATTTAATAATATAACAATTTTCTTTTTATATGAATGAAGTATTTATTTGTATGGAAATTGGAGCGTAGAATTGGGCAAAGTTTGAGCATATGTTGTCGCAGCACAAGGTATATTACTATAGATTAGGACCTAGTTATTGCATGCATTTGGGCCGGATCAAGAGTAGATCAAATTATGGATCAGTTTGGTCATTTATTAGTAGGTTTTGAATGGACATGAACTAACACTCTTAATTTTTTAATATATTTATTCATTTATTATTTTTAATATCTTTTAAAGGTCATATATATATATATATATATATATATATATATATATATATATATGTATGTATATAATTAGAATAACTATATATAGTAATCTAATATTATCTTAGCGAATATTTATTAAATAAATTTGTTTGATATCTTACTTTATTATATTCTCACTTCTAAATAATATATCATAATAGAACTAGTTTTTATAAGGTAAATACTATCTATAAAGTTAATATTTACATTTATCATCATTTTTCATATAAAAATACTTTATACTTAAGATGAATTTGATGTCAATCTAATTTGTAACACTTTAATTGTATTTCAAGAGGAAAAAAGAAGTAAATTTTTTTTTGTATTATTATTTATTGCAACTATATTATTACTAATATTGTCTAAAATATGGATAAGTAAAAAACTATTATTTTAAATATAATTTTTAAATATAAGTCATCATAAAGGAAAATAAGTAATGTAAAAGAAGAATTATTATATTTTTATTGATAGATATAATGGTAATAAATTAAAAATAATTGAATTGATAAAAAATTACAGATGTCTATAATTTTTAAGGCTTGAATTATATTGAAGTGGATGAAAAATAAAAACGGCCCAACTCATATCCATTAACTCTGGATCGAATTTTATTAAAATTTTGATCGAGACTATTTGGACCGACTGAACGAGCCTGATTTGTAGCTAGATGAAATCACCTTAACCGAACGTACATAGAGTGAATTTATGGTTGTGTCAACTTGTAAGTTGCTCTTGGGAACTATAGACAACTACGTTTGGTTTGCATGAAAACTAGCTTGTATGGCACCTGAAGGTGACACAAACACATCAGATCTTTCATTTAGGGCTCGGTGTTGGACCATTTGCCTACTAATGAATAGCACACCAAGTGATGCATTACTTTGGATGCCTTGTCCCCGCTCAAATGTGGACCACCTACTGTGGCAATGCTCACTATCCTAGAAAGGGGTTTTAAAAACGATTAGTTTATAATTTTAATAACGGTTTTATAGAAAGTGCTCATCTATCATACATAAATGCAATTTTAAGAGATTGAGCTTAATCAAGCGATTTTTGACTTGGAATGAAAATCGAACCAACTTTATCTATTAGATATATAAATAAATAAAAATAAATACATATGAATATGAATATAGAGGATGGTAGAAAATATCTACCAAATTTAAATATAAATATGGATAAGAGATCATCAAATTCGTATCCGCTTTTCTATCCGTGTAACACCCCCCAAAATTTGAGACTTAAAATTTGTCTTTTAAAGAGTTAATAGTGGAAGCCAAAACACAAAAAGTAGGGGTGTCACACTGCATCCAACATAGAAGAGGTACTCCCTATGCCCAGTCTATGTCGGGTATAAGGCAAAAGTAACCTTATACCTAGGAATCAAGTGTGGAAAGTACTTGATTCCACCGCAATATAGGATACGAAATAGAAAGAAGGGAATAAATAGTAAAAGCAGAGGACTAAGAGTGTAATCCCCCAAAATTTTAAAAGCCTATAATTTAATAAATAAATTTTAATTGGAATAAGTTAGCCTTTAAACCTATTTAATTTAATTATTTTATGGATTTTTGAGTAAATAAAATTGGGTATAAATATTTAATAAATTAAAATAAATTTTTTGTTATTTTATCACACTCTTATTATTTAAATAAATTTTCAAACCCTTATTTTACTAAAATTATCCTTTTTAACCCTTATATTTTAATTATATTAAATTAAATTATTAAATCAATTTATTACCCAAAAATATTATATTATATTATTTTATAAATTAAATTATTTTATTTTAATTCCTTTTCTTTTTTCCTTCGGCCGCCTGTCGTGCCCAGCTCCCCCTTTCCTTTCTTCTTCTTCTTTCCCCGGCGAAATTCCCGACCCCCGCCATTTCTGCCACCTTACTTGCAACTCCCTCTCCCCTATTTCTTCCCCCTATCTACCTCTCTCTCCCTCTCGTCGTTTTCCTACCATACCGACCCCACCATCTCTCCCTCTCCCTCTCCCTGCCATTGCCATACCTCTCTTCTCCTCCCTCTCCCTGCAACCCCCATTCCCCTACCACCATCCTTCGAGCCGCCCTATTTCCTCCTCTCTCTTCCTCTTCTTTTTCTTCCTCCTTCCCTACCCCATTATGCATTTTTTTCCTCAAACTCCCCATGCTCCTCGACCCTCTTTTTCTTCCTTTCTTCTCCTTCCCTCATCCTCCCTGTTTTTGCTTCATCGCCCAGCTCCGCCGCTTCTGCCACCTCAACAACCACCTACACCACCCCTACCACCCTCTACCTCACTCCCAAACCATCACAACACCCATTGAGCCACCCCGCAGCCTCCTTCTTCCTCCTCTCTTCTTTTTCTCTTCTTTCCATCCCTTCTCGATAGCCACCCTGTACCGCCCCGATCCGCCGCCGTCCCGCCGCTTCTGCCGCCGCCTGAGCCACCACATTAATCCCTCAACCCCCTCTACCACCCCCAATCCTCATTTGGCCGAAACCACCACCCAAAAGCCTTCATTTTCCCTCCCCATTTTCCTTCCTCATCAGCCCCCATTTTGACTCCCTCCTCGGCTGCCACCTTCGCAGCCTCGCGGCCGCCGCCTCCGTCTCCCTTAGCCACCTTCAACCCATCCCCGACCACCACTTACACCCCCTCTCCACCTCTGCACCCTTCCCTTACCCTAAATCCTCCTCCAACCACCTTCTTTCCTAGCCCCAAACCACTAACCCGAAAATAGCCCATTGCTCCCATTTTCACCACCTTTGATGAAATGCCTCGAAAATTTCTAATTTTAATAAATTACCTTCAAATGATATTTATTAGAAAAATTATTTAAATAAATCATTTTTATTAAAATAAATTGAATTAATTAGGGAAAATCAAGAAGAAATTTATAAGTATTTTTATTAGGAGAGAATTTGGGTATTTTAGCTAATTAAGCTTTTTATTTTAGAAATTTATTAAATAAATTATTTTATTTAATATAAGAATGAGAAAATAGTTTTAAATTAATAATAATTTTTATAAATAATGTAATTGGAGAAATTTAGAATGTTTTGCTAATTAAAATGGAATTTATGGAAAAATCTTTTAAAAGTCCTATTTTAGCCTAAAAAGGGATTTAAATATTATATTATGTAAATATTATTATTTTTAAATAACCCAAATATCCTAATTAATTTAATTTAACCAACCCACTATTTTTCTTTTTTCCTTTTTTTTCCTTTTTCCTTTTCTTTCTCCTTTTTCTTTCTTTTTCTTTCTCCTTCCTTTCCTTTTTCTTTTTCTCTTCTCTCCGGACTAGGCCTGTCTCGGCGGCCCAGTTTCCTTCTCCTTTTCCTTTTCTCCACGGCCCAGCGTCGCTGGTGCCTTCCTGTGTGTTTCCAGACGCGGCGTTTTGGGGCATTTTATGTCGAGACGTCGTGTCTCGTTTAATGAAGGAAATAACCGGCGCCAACTGGCCTAGTTCTCCCCTTTTTCTTTTCTTTCCCGGCCGACCAGACCACCTCCTTTCCTTCTTCCTTCTTCCTCCTTCCTCCTTCGTCGTCGCAGCTGCAACCCTTGACCCTGTCAATGGCTTCTCCGGCTACAACGGCTTTGACCGGCTGTTTCTTGCCTCATTGAATTCCCCTTGACTCGAGGAATAAATTGGCGTAACTCTCGTCCGTTATCTCTCGCCCATTTCTTCTCCCTAGCCTCGCGAAATTTCGAATCAAACCAAACGTTGGCCGACCGTTTTTCCGCCGCCGGCTGCCCAAATTCTTGCACCCCATGACTTCCTGCCAACCCCCAAAACCCTATTATACCATCTACAATCTATAAATAGCCTGATTGTAGGAGTTTTTGGAGTTTTTCTTCCTCGAGACCCTAAGCCCGAGTTGCCGGCCACTGCAACTTCAGACGCGTATTCCGTCGTCGTTAGCCAACCTCAACGCCACCGCCACATCCCAAATTCTTCCCTGCAACGCCATCTAGTTAACTAAACCATTTTCAACCTTCGATTCTTCTTGCACGGGTCTCCATAACCGTGCAAAGTTGGTTGCTCGTTTCGCCGGAATTTTTACCTCGAAACCTTAAACCACCGCCGGTGCCGCCCATTTCCGCCGATTCAAGGTGGAACCCTGGACCTTCCTAGTCATTATTTACTATTTATTGTAAATTATTCTATTTGTATTTTAATTATTAGTAATTATTTGAATATAATAAATAATTTCCTTGCTATTAATATTGTTATCATATGATATAAAACTTATGTTGAATTTTACTTGCAAGGTAGAGAGTAGGAATAAAATAAGTTTATTGTTAGTTTCGAATTTTAAGTTATTATTTGAATTATTATATGATTATTATCATTCTTCTTATTATTATTAATATTATTATATATGTTATTAATTTTACTCTTAACATTAATAAATAGTAGGTCATTAGTTATAAGTACGGTCGAAACCCCACTTTAAATTTAAAGTTATATTATTATTATTATTATTATTATTATTATTATTTTATTATTATTTTATTATTATTATTATTATCATTCTTAATATCATCTTTATTTATAATATTTAGTTGTTGTTGTTATTATTATTATTATTACTATTATTATTATTATTATTATTATTATTATTATTATTTTATCTCTACTAATATTATTTTAGTGAAGGGTAGAAACCCTTATATCACCTTTTTATTTTGAACTATCTTAGTGTTATTATTCATAGTCTACTAGTATTTTGTAGAATCAATTCTAGTATAATATTTTTTTTTTAAATAAGGTATTGGGATAAGTTAGAAATAATAGTATTCTTAAGAGAAAACATAATCCTAATATTTTTCACATAGTAGGTGAGCCCAACCAAAGCCCTCAAGTGGTATAGGAGTGTGCTCCAAGACAGGTGACGTTTTAGGTAAGGGGTGTTAAGGCCATACTTGTATTATGTGATTTTATGCTATGCATGCCATGTGATGTTAATTATAGTGTATTTCGTGTGAATATTGTATAATTATTATGAATACAGCATGATTATGGGATTGAAGTATGTTGGTATGGATAAATGGTGGCATGAGAATCATGTGTACATTTATGTTGTTATTGTTGTATAATGTGGCTTCAAGACATGCATGATGGGGTTGTAAAATAATGACGGAGTTGTAAGATAATGATGGGGTCGTAAAATAATGATGGAGTTGTAAAATATTGATGAGGTTGCTTGGTGATTAGGGTTTTGCTTGGTGATTAGGGTTTTGCATGAGGATTAGGGTTTGCATAAAAGTAGGGTTTCCATGGAAAATGGGTTGCATGGGAGTTAGGGTTTGCATGGAAATATGTTTTACGTGGAGTTAGGGTTTGCATGAGAGATAGGGTTTGCATGGAAATATGTTTTATGTGGAGTTAGGGTTTGCATGAGAGATAGGGTTTGCATGGAAATATGTTTTACATGGAGTTAGGGTTTGCATGGGAGATAGGGTTTGCATGGAAATATGTTTTACGTGGAGTTAGGGTTTGCATGGGAGTATGGTTTGCGTGGGGATTAGGGTTTGATTGGGAGTGAAATTTACGTGGAGCTAGGGTTGCATAGTATTGGTCATGCATATCTAGGGTATTATCTAGGATAAAAGTTGTTGAATAAGATACTTAAGATACTAATCTCTTAAAGTGAAAGATCATTGAGACGGGACCAACTGATCCACCGGTTCGGATTAGTGGTTAGGGTGTTTACCCTATGTGTGACCGATCCACAGGCTATAATAGTGGTTAGGGCATGATGTCCTATGCGTAACCGATCCACCGGTTATAATAGTGGGGGTTCCCGAGCTCAATAAAAATAAACCATAGTTTGCAAGGTACCTAAAAGATACTAATTATTTACAATGGAACACCATGCGAGTCGGGGCCAACCGATCCACCGGTTAGGAATAGTGGTTAGGACGCGTAGTCCTATGTGTATCCGATCCACCGGCTATAATAGTGGGGGCTCCCGTATTCGCATGGATTTGATAAAAAGGCATAATGTGTATCGATTTTACGATAAAAGATCAAGTAAGTAATTAATCTGGACTTTAATTGGGCCTTTATGTATCTACTCGATTGATTGTACGATATTATGTTACCATGATTGTGCCTCTGTTATGTCCTCTGTATGAATCTCTATGCTTATGTGTTGGCATT
The DNA here is from genome assembly GCA_039764185.1 of Tamarix austromongolica. NCBI lineage: Eukaryota > Viridiplantae > Streptophyta > Magnoliopsida > Caryophyllales > Tamaricaceae > Tamarix > Tamarix austromongolica. The sequence goes on along the minus strand of CM077808.1, from coordinate 60,178,695 downwards.
AGCGCTCGGTTACCTTACTCAGTACGTAGCGTACTGATCACCCGTTTCATGGGTGCTGCTCATTCCAACGAGTAGAAGACCCATCTGATTTCCTGCAGGTAGGAGATGTGTATTATGATGCTATTGATGTCTATGGGACATCAGGTGGGGACGAGTGATGATCGGGCTGGATCGATTATCAGAGTGACGTGGCTGGCTTTCCATTGAATTTATTATTACTATCTTATCTATTTATGAATAGCACTTTCGAAACAACTTCATTATTGTAGTTATTTATTTTCCCTGAAAAAATACCTCGTATTTGGAATTGAATAAAGACTTGTGCGTACCTGATTTCCGTATCTTTGAATTCGGACTATCTATTAGTGTTTATTGAGTTGTTTTCTTTAGCCTTAGCACTTAGTACTGGAACGGTAGGAGTGAACTGGTTTGGTACTAAGTGTGGCGGTAGCATCCCCAGAATTCACGGGTTCTAATCTAAATATTTCTATTATAATTGCTTCCATGTTAAAAAAAAAGGGTGAATTTTGGGGTGTTACATTTGAGCCCCCTCCTCCTCCTTTATTTGCATGCAGCTCATGCTGCATGAGTAGTATGAGCTTATGCCTTTCTTGATTTAGTTGGGTAATAATTTTTAAGGTATAATAATATTTTAATTCAAGTATTTGATTAATTAAGCATTATAAAGTTTTATACTTTGATTTTTATGATTTCTAACATAATGAACCTTGATATTCTTTTTAGGTATTAGTTTTGATAATCAAAGCTTGAACCTTAAACCGGAATACCAGTAAGGTTTATTTTTGCAGGAATCAAGGTAACCGTTAAATCCCACTTAAACGCATGGATTAATGTATGTTAGCACATTAGGATTTTAATATATTATTATTCTTGATATATGTTGTTTAATATGATAAATGTGGTTTCTTGTGTTGATTGATAAAAAGAAAGCATGATAGTTTATATGCTATGTATGAAAATATTGTTTAAGGTAGGTGTTAGTTATTAATGAAAATGTTAAGTATTATTCTATTGTGATCTTTAATGCATGGTTAATGTTTTGTGAGCCTTAGGGGTATTTTAGTAATGTATCTTGTACAAAAATATGGCCTAATATATATATATGGGTGCTAATAAGTATTATATTAAATATAAGAGTTGTGGATGAGGTATTAATATTAATATTTTATGTAGGAATGATTATTTGATATAAGTGGTGTACTAAGGGGCAAAATGGTAATTTTTAATTAAAAAGAGTATTATGGTAATTTTGGAGGCAAGGGCAAAGTGGTAATTTTGTAATTAAAGGGTAAAAGGGTAATTTTAGAATTAAGGATAAAATGGTAATTTTAGAGATAAAGGATATTATGGTAACTTTGGAGGTAAGGGTAAAATAGTTCATTTGTAAGGAAAGGGTAAATTGGTAACTTTGGAGATAAGGGATAAAATGGTAATTTGTAAATGAAAAGGGGTAAATTGGTAATTTTGGAAGAAAGGGGTAAAGTGGTAATTTTGGAAGTAAGTGGTAAGATGGTAATTTTGGAAGTAAGGGGTAAATTGGTAATTTCAGAAGTAAGGGGGTAAAATGGTAATTTTGGAAATAAAAGGGCAAAATGGTAATTTGTGGACAAAAGGGGTAAAAGTGGAAATTGGAAAGGAGTAACTTGGTAATTATAATAATTGATAAGGGTAAAATGATAATTTAATGAAAGAGAAGGGTAAAATGATAATTTATTAATAGAGAAGGGTAAAATAGTAAATATGATAAATGTGAAGGGCAATTTGGTAATTTAAATAATAAAAGGGTAATTTGGTAAATTTGATAATGGAGAAGGGTAGTTGGTAATTATGATCATATAAAAGGGTAATTTGGTAATTTAACCAACTAGAGGGTAATTTGGTAATTTTGATAATGAAGTAAGGTAGTTTGGTAATTATGATAATAGAGAATGGCAATTTGGTAATTTAAATAACTAAAGGGTAATTTGGTAAATTTGATAATGGAGAATGGTAGTTTGGTAATTATGATAATAGAGCATGGTAATTTGATAATTAACCAAATAAAGGGATAATTTGGTAATTAGGATAATGAGGAAGGGTAATTTGGTAATCTGACCAACTCAAGGGCAATTTATTAATTATAATAAAGGAAAAAAGGGAAAAATGGTAATCCAACCAACCAAATGAAAAATATATTAAGTGTAGCAGTTATGAAGGGGGATAAGTGACCTAATAAGTATGGGAGATAACTTGGTAACCTAAATCGAGTAAGGGGTAACTTGGTAATTATATAACAAGGAGGGTAATATGGTAATTTGTCAAGTAAGGAAGGGATGGCTTGGCAATTATATGAGTAAGGGATAAATGAGTAGTTTGTATCTAACATGTCGTTGTGATTGTGGAATTTCGTAATATGACTCAAATAATGCTGATTAGCGAGGTAAGAGTATTTGATAATTAGTAAGTATCACGAGAACGAATTCTAATTTGAAATTAGATGAGATTAGGATGGCCTTAATGGTTCTTCTGTGTTACCTTGGACAACCATTTGAATAAGAAATATCTGATGATATCCGAACGATTAGAAGTGAATAATTATCTGATTATTGTGCTTTTGTAATCAACTTAATTAAGACACTAATACTTAAAGTGAAAGACCTCGAGATCGAGAATGGTGGTTCTTTAGGGGTCGCTACCCTAAAGACGTGGTTTATCCCACGATTATTCTGGTATTTGCTGGTGTGCCTTTGTGCCCCAGCTAGGCCCTATATCTACTCTATCTAGATCTACGGACCTAGTTAGGGGGTATGCATACTTATGGGTTAGGTGTCCTTGTCGGTAGGGTACTGAGTTAGCTTTATGCAATAGTACGACCAGGGTGCCTTTGCATCCTTGGGTTGATAGTTGAAGGGTACTGAGTAGCTTTTATACACCAGTGCGACCGGTGTACCTTTGTGTCCTGGGATCTTGATCTCCCTATCGAGGCAAATAAATGGAATTAATGTGCTGATTAAAAAGGGAAAAACACTAATCGTTAAAGTGAAATATTAATGAGCCGGGCCCAGTTGAATTATATTATGAGTACCGACCCACCGGATATAATAGTGGCCCAGGAGGTTTTGCCCTGGATGATGTTTATGAGTACTGATCCACCAGATATAATAGTGGCCCAGGATGTTTTGCCCTAGATGATGTATATTTATATTCCGATCCACCAGCCAGAATGGGGGGTCCCAAGCTCAATAAATTTGATTTGGCTGTGAATAAATTATAGAAAAATACTAATCACTTATAGTGGAATACCATGTGAGTCGAGGCCATACCGGTCCACTGGCGAATAATAGTGGCCAGGAGCGTTTTTGCCCTGCATGACCAGTCCACCGACGAATAATAGTGGTCAGGAGCATTTTACCCTACATGATCGATCCACCGGCGAATAATAGTGGGATTCCCACACTCACAAGGATAATTATAATCTGATATGATTGATAATGATGGATTAAGGGCTTAAGGCCTAGAAGTATCGATTGTACTCTATGGCCTATTAATATCTGATTGATTTGTTAAGTATGTGGTTGTGTAAATGTGGATATTAAGTATTTACCTTTCATTATGTATGTATGTAGTATCATGTGTTGTATTGCGGGCCTGCTGTTAAGTGTGATTTAAAGGGTTACTCAACACCGTAGTACTGAAGGGTTCCATTCGTGGGGCCCCTGCCCATTCAATGGGCAGTGTCCCTTGTAGGTCGTTCTCAGCTGCTATTCAAGTGGGCTTTCGGGAAAGAGTGTAAAGTACTATCCGGTAAACCCTAGGGTTGTACTCTTTTACCTTTAAAATTTATGGTTTCAACGTATTTGTTTATTTGTAACCACCAGTGGTGTATTATACTCTTATAAAATGTTTAAATGCGCTACTCTGATTTAATCATTGGTTTGAGTTTCTTCTAAGTTGTATTTTTCTCTTTTAGCCTTATCACTTGGTACTGAAACGGTAGGAATAAACCGGTATGGTATTAAGTGTGGCGGTAATATCCCCATAATTCACAGTTTAATTATTTTGCTTCCACTAATTGTTTTTAATAAAACAAAATTTTTCAATAGTGAATTTTGGGGGTGTTACAAAGAGCTTAAAGAGAGATAGAGATATTCGGATAATCATACCCTTTACTAATTCATTTAGCACTCACCCAAGGCAAGCACATCAAGTTAATAATCATCAATCACCTGCAAAATGGGGCAGATCTGCTAGTGGGAATGATCAGCACTCATAAAAAGGATGATCAATACACTACGTACTGAGTAAGGTAACAATATAGTCGAAATCGGAAAAACATATCACTATATACAATCACAGCGGAAAGTAGTATACATGCAAGATACAAAAAGAAATACAAGATAATTATTAGTCTAGGTTCGTAATATTTAAATATGATATAACCCAATCTTTTGTTTACGTTGAGTTCAGGGACCCCACTATTATAACACCAGTGGAACGATCTGAAATACCTCCTAGGGCAAAACGTTCCTGGCCACTATTATTAAGCTAGTGGAACGGACTCTACACCTTCTAGGAAAAAATGCTCATGGCCACTATTCTTAAACCTATGGAACGGTCTGAAATACCTCCTAGGGCATAACGCGTCTGGTCACTATTATTAAGCCGGTGGAACGGACTCCTACATCTCGGCCTTGACTCACATAATCTCTCACTATAAGTAATTTGTATCTTAATCATTGGTTACTTATCTCATACTCATATTATCTTTCATATTGAGATTAAGCCCCACTATTCTTAAACCGGTAGAACGGTCTGATGCACCTCTCAGGGAAAAACGAGCCCGACCACTATTATTAAGTCTGTGGAACGGACTCATAAAATACATCGGCCTGACTCAAGTGATCTTTCACTTTAAATGATTAGTGTCTTATTCATGATTTTTTGATGAGTGTGAAACATAATTAATGTAAGCGAGACATCAATATACATATAACAAGACTGTTCTCAAAGATTAAAATGCTCATTTTTTTCGGAAGCCCTAAATTCACAACTTCAGCATAACTTCCTCCATATTGATCATTTATCCACCAAATTTAGTATATGTTCCTCAAATAATAGTATCATTAACGTACCCAAATTTCAAGTTCTAACTCCCACATCTTACATATGTGATAATAGCCCTGTCTCAAAAGTTACTATTTATAAGGCTCCTAAAATCCTAATTTCACAAGTAAGCCATAACTTACCCCATAAGGCTCATATAATTACCAAACTAAATATTATATATCCTCAAAATACCAATATTAACAACATATCTAAAATTTTTGGCCTAACTCTAATATTTTACACATGTGATAATAACATTACCGTTTTAAGGCTACAATTCCTAATTTTAGCTATTTTCTCATCGGAAGAACTTATGACACTCATAACCACTCCCAAACACTTCATGTGATATTATTATAATATTTAATCCATCTAACACATTAAAATATCAAAATTCCCATATTAACCAATATTGACAAAAATGCCCTTAGAAGTAGCCGATAGCCCTTATTTTACGAAAATCTCATATCCTCAATATCATTTTTTTTCAAATCCTCCTTTTATCAACAAAAAATCTTAAATATAATTATTTCCCACTTGTAATAGTTCATTAGGCCCATAATACTCTCCCACAATTTATACTCATCTAGAAAAATACATCCTAGTGTAATATCATCGTATCAGCATATCTTTCGATATTCTCACTTCCTTTCTATCATATAACTCATATTAATATATCATATCATCAAAAAAATACATTTTAATAGTATAATAACAATAACATAATAACACACACAATCATACAATCATTTAACACAAAACCCAAAACACCTACTAGTATCCTTACAAATAAGGCTTCGGTCTCTAAGCACGCTTATCCTAATCCGCTTATTTCAAAACTTCCGGAATATCACTAATAATAATTAGAAAAATAATTAGAATTAATAATATAATTAATGAAGGGTTAAGGAAATGGAAAGGAAAAAGAATGGGAAAAAAACAAACCAAGTTCAAAGAAGGTGTCGGCCAAAATGTATGTAACAAAAAGGGGGATCGGTTGGGGTTGGCTGAGTATGGGAGTCTAGCAATAGAACAACCTGCCGTTGCTAGGGAGGTCGAAATTAACGGGGTGGGATCAGTAGAATTTTCCAAAGGGAGGGAGTGAGCAACGGTGGAAAATGGTGCAGCACACGGGTGAGTTTCAGTTGTTATAGCCGAATGTGGGTGTGTTGGGATTCGGTGGATTTTGCTGCAGGTTGGGGAGGGGTTACAGAAACTCTTGCTACAGCTAGGGGGTAGGAACATCATCTCTTACCGCATAAAAGGTAAGGAATAAAAGAAAGAAAATGGTGCGGTAGTTGTTGCTGTAGGTAATGGGTGTTTTGGTGGATTTTGCCGAAGAGTAAGGGGAGGTTTTGGAGAGTTTTGTTGCAGCTAGGGGGTGATGGAATGGTGATTTTTGCTGCAGTTAGGGGGAGATACAACAAAGGCTTCCGGTGCTTGAGGTTGAGGTGTGAAAAATGTTTGCCAGTGGAGGTGTATATAGTTCGATTGGGCTTGCCAATGGGGGTGATTTTTGGGTTGTTTGGGGAGTTAATTTTCAACACAAAATGAAGGGTGCAGGGGTTAAGAAGAGGATGGCATGTAGGGAAAGGAGGAGAAAAACAAGGAGAGTAAATCAAGGGGAAGTAAATCGTGCATGGCATGGAAGGGGTATGGTATGAGGGTGGCGCAAGGATGTAAGGATGGTGTGCCGAGGTAGAGGGAGAGTAGGGTGAGGTACGAAAATAGAATAGGGTAGGGGTAATTTATTTAGGTATAAAATCGGGTAAAGTATCCGGAAAAAAATTATTTGGTTACCGGAATAGATTTATTTGATGAAACGGATATCGATTACGACCCAACCCTAGGTTTAAATTTTAATAAGTACCCTATAGCATATTTTAGCCTAATAATGATATTACACATATTAATAATATTTTTAGTACGAACACCCTATAATAATTATTATAACTAATACACATAATTATCGGTTATAATTATTAAGGTTTTCTGAAAACAGGGTATTACAATCTGTTCCCGTATCTGCATCAATTTACTTGATATAAAATTATATTTATATCCTTCATTTATATAACCTTCAATATATTTTCTAAAACTAAAGTGAAAATATAACTAAACCCTAAGAATCTAAGTATATAATTTTAATATTGGATGATTTTTATTTTAAACTCGATTGATTTTACCTAAAATATGATAGATTTTATCCGATAGATATGTAAATAGATATAGATATAAATATGAAGAAGGAAAAAAAATATTCGTCAGATTTGGATATAAACATGAATATAGGTTTACTTATCAAGTTTGAATGACCGATAAGGGATACTCAATTCATATCCAATCTGTTGTCATTCTTATTCTTGACCTTGTTTCATAGTTTTAAAAATTGGACCGATAATCAAACAAGTATTATAACTGATTCACTAATTTAATGACTGGACCAATGGTTTGAATTGGTAGGACCAGTGATATATATTAATTCAAAAAATATAAAATATAAAAAAAATTAAACTACACGTGAATTTGGCAATCTCCTAATTGATTTTTTGATCGGTTCACCGATTTTCATTTGTCCGACCAAGTTTTAACCTATTTTTACTGGTCCCAATATTTTAAAAACCGGTATATGCAATCAGAACGATTGTCTGACCAGTTCGTTGGTTCACTAGTCGGACTGGTCAGTCTAATTTTTAAACCTATGCCTAGTACATTAGCAATGGGCGATGGGGCCAATTTTCTTTGAATCCCTAGACAAGAACCCCCTATGTTCCTTGGAAATTGGTCAAATCAATCAACAAGACATTAATATCCATATGACTAATTATTTATTTCATCCGCATAAAAAATAAGTCATCATATCAATTCATACACTTTTTAAGCTCTTAAAATTACACTTATACCCTTTACTAAAAAATAACAAAGCATTTAATGCATATGTAATTAAAGAAAAGTAAAGGTAAAAATAGAAATTAAGCTTTGATATTCTAAAATGACTTCTTTTTATACAAAAATTTAGTAATATAATAATTTTCTTTTTTATATGGATGAAGTATTTGTTTATATAGAGATTGGAGCTTAGAACTGGGGAAAGTTTGAGCATATGTTGTCGCAACACAGAGTATATTATTATAGATTAGACCTGGTTATTCCACGTGCTTGGGCTAGGTTGAGAGCAGATCAAATAATGGATCAGTTTGGTCATTTATTAGTAGGTTTTAATTTGGACATGAACTAACAATCTTAATTTTTTTAAAATATTTATTCATTTATTATTTGGTTATTTTTAATATCTTTTAAAAGTCATATATATATGTGTGTGTGTATATATATGTATATGTATATAATTAGAATAACTCTATATAGTAATCTAATATCATCTTAGTGAATATTTATTAAATAAATTCATTACTTTATCATATTCTCTCTTCTAAATAATATATCATAATAGAGCTAGTTTTTATAGGGTAAATAATGTTTATAAAGTCAATATTTACATTTATCATCATTTTTCATATGAAAATACTTGATACTTAAAATGAATTTGATGTCAATCTAATTTTTAACACTTTAATTGTATTTCAAGAGGAAAAAAGAAATAAAAGTTTTTTTATACTATTATTTATTGCAACTATATTATTATTAATATTGTCTAAAGTATGGATAGGTAAAAAAAACTATTATTAAAAATATAATTTTAAAATATAAGTCATCGTAAAGAAAAATAAGTAATGTAAAAGAAGAATTATTATATTTTTATTGATAGATATAATGATAATAAATTAAAAATAATTGAATTGATAAAAACTAACAGATGTCTATAATTTTAAGGCTCGAATTATAGTAAAGTGGATGAAAAATAAAAACGGACGCATATTTGATTAAATGAGCATTAAATACAACTTTTAATAATAATGTTTACATTAAAACTATTGTTAAAAGGTTTTAATCAATAATTATGCATTTATTAAACCCTAATTAAGATTAAATGAGCATTAAATGCAACTTTTAATAACGGTTTTCATTAAAATCGTTGTTAAAACACAACCGATTTAGAATTTTAATCGTTGATTACTCATTTATTAAACCTTAATTCAGATTAAATGAGCATTAAATGCATCTTTTAATAATAGTTTTCAATATAACCATTATTAAAAACAATATACAAAATAATCCCTTAAGGTTTCAATAACGTTTTTTACTTAAAACCATTATTAAAACATCTTATAAGAACCGTTTTTAAAACTTCACTATTTTTTTAAATAATTTTTACAGTTTTATTCCATCCCACCTACATAGTTATATGTTCAAATATTTACCAAGTCTACAATGTAAAACAACATCAATTCATATATACATGCATGTCTTCCTCCTATATGATAATACATATTTTCAATCGATTTGTAATTGGTACATCTTAGTACATTAGGCATACACAGGAATCAAAATTGGTAGGCGTACCACAACTTGGTAGCTCTACACTTCAAAGTCAAAAGTCCATAGATCATAAGCTAGATGACCAAAAGACGTAGATAAAATACACACTTGACACATGCATGTAGAATGTAGATCCCTAATACTAAATGTGTGAGTGCATGTGCTTGGCCCATTGGTCCACCATCTTTGTATTTCTACCCTCATGCATATATACCATGGAAAAACTACAGATTCACAAGTTTCAATTATTTAGTTAGTACTTAAGTCAAGTACCAAATATATATATCTTGATTTATTAATGAAAAAATATGGAAAAACAAACATACATGGCTTGGATCTATGTTCACTGATCTCTTTTGGAGTATCAGATCAATTTCTCTACAAACATAGTATCTACCGTGATCACGGTTCTGTTATTGTGGACACTGTCAAATGAATTCAGTTAGCTCTCTAACTACTAGATAGTAATTCGAATTGAAGAAAAATACAAAATATTTCCTACTAACCATTATAGGCTCATATTCAAGACTCTTTGGGTCTGGAACACCATTTTTACCTATCCTTTGAGATGCCATCCATAGTGCCCTAATAAATAGAGTTGATACACAATATTATAACTATATATACCTAAAATAATTAAATTAGAATAAAGGCATAAATAAGCTAATGAAGTAATAAGTAAAAAGTATACTAACATGCCAATAAATTCTTTTGCCAACATGATGAGCTTATACAAAAGGCACTAAATATGTTTGAAGGGAATCAAATACATAGACTTTATTTCGATCATGTCGGACGGTGTATAAAACCCAATATTCACTTGTCATGTGAGGAATGAGATAAAGTTTGTTGTATTCTTCTCTTAAAGTGTGATCCACTAGATAATTAATGTGCCTACCCTCTCTTATTGTAGTACTGTTAGCTATATAGTATAGGCACACAAACACAATAGATGACAACATTCCCTCTATCACAGCATGACTAGTTACCAACTTATGGACAACAATAACAATTCATATTTATTAATAATTGATAACTCATATAAGAGATCATAAAAATTCTAATGTAACAAAAAATACTAAAATATATCATGTGAAATAACATTTACGTAATATATACTACAACACTCGTGGTTGACATCCATTTTTTATCATAAATGTCACTTATATCAACTGATGATACCATATAGGTAGCGTCATCCCTCCCAACATACTCAGGACAACTATCAATTGAAATATAATTGTCATGAAAGTAGTTTTAGGCATAAAAATACAACAAAGCCAAAGCTGGTATTGGTTGGTTACTCTCTGAAGATGGAATCTTTTGTGGGGGCAACAATTTTTTCTAATTTAACTCTCTTTCCTTTATCAGTGCTCTCTTTTGTGTTGCTCCTTCTGCTAGTACCTTTCTTTACCTTAATCCTAGGAGTATTCTTCTTTTTTGATTCCTTAATTCATAATAATAAACAAAATATAATGAGCATATATATATTAATAAGGTATAAACAATGTAAGTATCAAATAAGGTCTAATAATGATGGAGAATGTCATCACCTCTTCAGTAGGAAGATGTATCTGATCCGCAAGCTGAGGCACAAAGCTTCCATAAGCATCCAGCACTGTGGCTACCTCATCACCTTCTTTATAACAAGGCAAGGACATATCTCCAAAGATTAGAGTGTCAATACTTACTACCTTTGTATTTAAGGCCAAGTTATACCCATGGATTGTTTGCATTTGGGTACTATGGTTGATGAGTAACCTTCCTTTCGCTAAAAGAGTTGAAAGGTCATTTGTTAACAAGCCACATGTATGCAAATCTTAAAATAAAATATTATACATTATTAATTATTTATGACACATAATATATTTAATAACAATTCATAGTTTGTAATACTTACCTTGAGAAAATAAGAAAGATAGACATCAGCTTTGCAACTATCTTTAATGCTATTTACGTTGGGTATATGAAGTTGATCATGTTCAACTGAATCAGGCAGCTTATACCCTTGAGATTTGATAAATAATAACTCTTGATCCATTGTTGCCATCCGTTTAAATTTTATGTTTCATTTCTGGTTGAAGATAGCCACTTGCTCATTGGTGCTTCGAGAAGCACGAGATCGACCACACATGATTGTTCTCGTAACTCCTAATCCATGAACCCTGTGTATTCCAAGGTATTCTATAGTTCCTGTAGCCTGTGACACAATGTTATATTGGTATACATCCTCCACAAAATCTGACGTTTCAAGTTCTTCATGTAATTTATGCAATGTATTTAAAATGAAATATAGGAATAAACATAATATAACAGTTTTCTCAAAGAAAACTAAGTAGGGTTAGGGATATCTACAAACTTACAAAACTTTTGGTTGCAACGTTTGCATATTCATTAAGATATATATCTTTTGTTGCTCTAACCGTATTTCATAATATACCAATGTTGATGGAGGAAGTACATGGATCCAAGTCTTGGGCTATGAGCTGTAAATCAAAAATAAATCTTACAATAAGAATATTATTATAACATTAGACTTGAACATTTAAATAGATAAATTATTATTATTATTACTATTATCATAATTAATATTTTTCTTATTAGTATCATTACTATTGTTATCATCATTATTATTATTATTATAATAAATTTTCTCATTACTATCATTATTAATATAAAATATCAATACATTATAAATATTTTCCTTAGCTTACAGTGTTTTTGGTTTATTCTAGATAACAGTGCCCCAAATTCCCAAACAAAATTTCTTTTTAAAGATTTTATTTATCACTTTTAAGGTACTAAAATTGTTTAGGATGTGTTCAACATGCAAATTAATTCTAACATTTAATTTGTGTACTAACTAGAGAAGAACATGAATCTTAGCTTATAACCCAAGCGCTTTGGTCAACTAAAATGAATAAGAAGTGGGTTGATATCTCATGGAGAAAACCACAAATGGCTTTCATTAAAGTCAATGTGGATGGTAGCGCTTTGGATAATCAAGGTAGCTAAATTTAGGCGGTGTTCCACGTGACCATTAGGGTAGATGGTTGTTTGGGTTTGCATCCAATGTGTATTATGGTAGCATCTTGGTGGAGGAACTATGGGGTGTTTATTATTGTCTCTTATAGGCTAGAGATAGGGGATATACTTTGATCCTCATTTCATGTGATTCACAGCGCGACAATTAGGTTGATTCAAGATAAGAATGTCCATTTCCATCCTTGTGCCAATTTGGTGAACACTTGCAAGGTCATTAGTTCAACTTTTAGACATTTAGGATTGTCCATGAATTTATAGAAGCAAACTCGGTTGCTAATGAATTAGCGCACTTGGGTCACTCCTGAGAGTTCAAATCATGTTGTTTTGGATCTCCTCCAATTATTTTCTAGGATCGTTTGTTTTATTATCGTATAAGAGGCAGTGTGACTCTATTTTGTATGGATTTTATTATTTAATTGAATATTTACCCTCCTTATTTAATGAAATTAAATATTATTTTTTCTATTTATTTATTAGGGAAAATAACATATCGGATGTATGTATGGTATGCAAGCCATGAGACACACATAGTTTGGTGCATAACCTACTGACTACATGCCATTTGCCTTCAACATTTTTGGATTTAAATTTTAGATATTCAAATTCTCACATCTACTTTATCCTTTATAGTTTAACCTAGCAATCACTAAGATATAAATTCTCACTTATAAGACCTTAAACAATTTTCTTGAGGTTCTACTATACAAATTAATTGGTGACCATAAATATAGTTGTAATATTTTAAAATTTTAAAACCTAGAATTTAATAATTAACCCTTATTTGGAATAATTTAATCTTAAATTATTAATTTAATTATTTTTTGGACCTTTGATTTATAGAAATGGACATGATTATTTAATAAATTAAAATAAATATTTTATAATTTTATCATACTCTTTTATTTAAATAAATTTCCAAACCATAATTTTATTAAAATTATCCTCTTAAATTATACTTTAAATTTTGAATAAATTAATTTACTAAATATTTTTTTCCATTTACCTAATTTCTAATACTAACTCTAAAAATTATTTTATTTTTCTCTTCCCATTTTTTCTTTTTCTTTTTCCTTTTTCGTTCTCCTTTTCCTTCCTTTTTCCTTTTTCCTTCTTTTCTTTCTTTTGTTGGGTTGTTCGGCCTTCTTATTTTCCTTTCCTTCCCCACTAGGCCGCCAAACCTTCACCCCTCCCTCTCGCCCGTCCAGTTGCCCCCTCCTTCTTTCTTTCCCCCCCTAGTTGGCTCGGCCCAACCTTTCTTTTTTTTCCTCCAATCTTCCTCGCGTGGGCCGACCTGCCCCTTTCTTTTCTCCCCACTCAACTTACCTTCCTACGCTTCTCTTCTTCTTCCTTCTTCACCCTATCAATGTACCCAACAACCCCTTCTCCTCGTGCTTGCACCTGCTCCTGCAACTCTCCCCCCTTTGCACATGCGCAACCCTACACCTGCGTCTCTCTCCAGTCCCTTTCTCTTCCATTTTTGACTCTACACACCCCTTACAACTCCCCCACATGCCTCTTTTTATTTCCCCTTTCCTCTTCTTGTAACACCTCGATTTTTACTACTAAATTTTTTTATTTTGCAACAGAAGTAATTAAGTAAAATATTAGGGGTTACCACCATGATCAACATACTTCTGGCTTATGCAACCATCCTTACATCAATCACAAGGCTAAAATATTTAAAGTAATACAAGGAAATTAGAAACAAAAGAACATTTATAGTATAATAATGAGTTTGGAGCCTAACTCTGAGTTAACAATACAAAATACAAAAGAAGGAATCTCATGGATCAAGAGTCCAAAAGGGTATCTAGTTAAATACATTAACAGGATAGCAATTACTTTTCACTCAACCCCTAACATAGATGAAATCATTTATCTCCACATAGGACATCATTGGCTACATAACCATCTAACTAATCTTCTAAGACCTACACATAAGAATCAAGGCCTCCTGCTCATGGAAATGAGCAACACCTATAAAACGAGTGGTCGCTACGCTACGTACTGAGTAAGGAAACAATACTATGAATAGGGATACAAATAGTATATGCTTTCACATTAGATAATAATGTGAATAACTAAATAAATGAAATATCTCATAAGATAGAATATGACCCATATTCTTTTATTAAGTATAATCCATTTTCATTCTTTTATATACGTTAAGTGTAGGAACCCCACTATTCTTAAATCGATAGAACAGTCTGAGACTTCACCTCAGGAATAATATACCTAAGCCACTATTATCATCTGGTGGAACTGATATAAAAACATCACCTTCTTGGGGCAACATGCTCCCAGGCCACTATTCTCCCTAGTAGAACGATAATACATACATACATACATATATAGATCACTTTGGTTTTAACTCATGTATTCTTCCACTTTAAAACATTAGTATATTTTCCAAGGTTATAATGATACATTTTTATTTCATAATGAGTAGGGCCCCCACTATTCTTAATCCAGTGCAACAGACTAAAGCACCTTCTCGGGACAAAATGATCCCGAGCCACTATTCTTTCTAGTGTAATGCAGATTAAAAACATCTTCTCGGGACACAACGCTCCTAAGCCACTATTCTCCTCAATGGAATGAGAATACACACACACACACATAGAAAAATATATCACCTTAGCCCTACTCACATGATCTTTCACTTTAAGTGATTAGTTTCTTATTCAAGATTGATTCTCAGGTATAGAACACATTAAAACAAATATACATATAGCATAGGTCCAAGTCCTTAGGTCCTTTCAAACCCTAATTACACACCCTTTAGTATTCATCATCCCATATTGATTATTCCACATAATTTATATTATATCATCTCCAAATCTCATCATTATTATCATACCCAAATTGCACGATCTAATTCCCATACACATACATTAATCATCCCATCCCAATGTATTACTCACATAAATCTCCAAAACCTAATTCCACATATTTTCATAACACTTCCCATGAAATTTACATGATTACCAATTCTAGTAGATAACCTCATAAGGTCAAACATTAACAACATATTCAGAATCCGAATAACTTCTAGATTTTATACATGGAATAATGATATTATTATTATAAGATATTTTGGCCCAAATTATCTATTAATTCATTTAAAGACCCCAAACAATAATAATACTTCCAATAATCCCTCATGCTGGTATTATCATATTTTAATCTACCTAACACATAAAATAAAATAAAAATTCCTTATTTACCCTATCATGACTAAATTTTCCTTAAGCACAAATAAAAATCTTTATTTTATAAAATCTTGTACCTTCCACACATATTAGTTTCCAAGTCCACAATTTATCATTATACCTCATGAGAATTATGAATTCCATTTATCAAAATTCATTTAACCCATATTTCATACCATAAGATATATTTCCACAATATGACATTATCACAACAAAATCATAACATAATGGTACCTCTCACTCATTCTTACTTTCTTTTAATAACATAATATCCTTAAGCCCTTATTTCATACCATAAGATATATTTCCACAATATGACATTATCACAACAAAATCATAACATAATGGTACCTCTCACCCATCCTTACTTTCTTTTAATAACATAATATCCTTAAGCCCTTATTTTATACTATAAGATATATTTCCACGATATGAAATTATCACAACAAAATCATAACATAATGGTATCTCTCATCCATTTTTACTCACTTTCAACATAATATTTATATCATCATAGAATATCATGATCAGCACATGTTACATCATATATCAATAGTATCATGAAAAACTCATATAACCATACAAGCAAATAACACCAAACACCCTAAACATCAAATAGTATCCTTATCAACTAGGGCACCGGGCTCTATTCCTCTAAAGGTACAGGAATACCACCTATGAAAAATAATGAAATTCATGGTTAGGCTCGAAGAGTTAAATCGAAGGAGAAATCAAGGAAAGAGGATAAAAATAAAAATAATCATAGTCAAATGGGATCTTGAGATGTGTGGATGTGTAGAGGAAGGTGTGGTAGTGCTATGGTAAAATTTTGGTGGTGTTTAGGTAATGTTTGGGGGTGAAAATAGGGGTGCACAGCCGAAAATGGGAAGTTGCAAGGTTGTGTTGCAGGTGTGCACACCCAGATCGAGAGAAAAGATCATGCACAGCCAGGCAATGCAAAGGTTGTACGGCTATGCGATAGGAAATTTTTAGTGTTACACGGCTGTACTGAGGCTGAACACAGTGCGCTATGCAAAAGTGCAATGAACAAGAGAAATAAGAAGGAAAAAAAGGCGGTGGTCGGTGGTAATGGTCGGTGACGGTGTTAGGGAAGGTTGGGGTGACCTTAGTGATCGGTCCACCGACTAATGGGCTATGAGTGGTGGTCGAGGTAGTGCATAGTGGTGGAATGGTTGGTGCGCAGGCCGAAAACAAGGGAAGGAGGAAGAAGAAGAAGAGAAAAGGAAGGAAGAGATGGAAGAGGGAGCTTGGGTAGTAGATTTTTGAAACAGAAATGATAGAGTGGAGGCCAAACAAAGAGGAAGAATGAGAGTATGTAGTGTGTGTGTGTGTGTGTGTGTGTGTAAACATATATATGTATATGTATATATGGCATGTGTGCGTGTGAAGTGAATCGAGGAAAAGAAAATGGACATAAGAGGGGTTGGGCGTGCGATGATGATGGTGATGGTGATGGTGCAGCTGCAAAGTGGTGATGATGACAATGGCTATAGAGGATGGTGAGGAGTAGGGTAGTAGTTGTAAGATGAGGGTGGTGATGGTTGTCTGTAGGAGGTGAAGGTGTAAGTGGGGAAGGTAAGGCATGTTGTAGGTGTAAGTTTTAACAATTTCAATTACTGTAGCTTAATGTTGACGAAAGGAGGATAAGAAAGAAAGAAAAGAAAAGGAAAAAGAGAAGGGTTGGGAATCAGTTTAGATTGGCCATAAGTAATTAGGATTAGTGAAAACTTTAGTGGGTTTTGATTTTGGTTTATGAATTAAGATTTATCTAAATCAAGGTTTTGGTTTTAGTTTCAATTAAAGTTTCAAGATTAAGGTTAAGGCTAAAATAAGATTTCCTAAGATTAGAATCAAATTAGTGCATTAATGACGTGGGATTAGACTTAGTAAAACTTTAAGGTATTACACTTCTCCTCTCCCTGCCATCCTGCATTCCAACTTACAACCCTCCCCCTGAAACCACCTAACCCTTTGCCTCTATTTGCCCTCCTTTCCCTCTTCTTTTTCTTCTCCTTCTCATCTTCTCCTCTACCCTATCTCCCCCCTCGAACTCTTTCTTTCTCCCTTCCCGACCTTTTTTCTCCTCTCCTTCCTCTTCTCCCCTATTTTTCTTCGCCACCCATAACTATTGTCTTTGTCACCCAACCAACCACCCCACTGACTCCCCTGTCTACCCTACTCCCTCCCTACACCACCCAAGCAGCCACCATACACCCCTAAACCCAACTTTCCCCCTTCCTTTTCTTTTCTTCTTCTCTCGACCCACACCCTACACCTCCACCTTGCACTGTCGTCTCCTCTCTTCTACTGCGGCCGAAACCACCCCCCAACTACCTGATGTCCCCCTAACACTCACTACCTCATCCTTTTGAAACCCCCTTGCAACCCTTCCTTTATCCTCATATTTTTCCTTTCTTCCTCTTCTTCTCTCTTCTTTGCACCTCATTTATAGCCCCTGTCACCGTCATCTCCGCCGCTCTAAGCTACCACTCTCTAACCCTCAGCTACCACCTATACCTTGCCTCACTTGTCCGCTTGAATATCTACCCCAAATCCCCTCCACAAGCCCTTAACCGAGACCCTTTTCTCTTCACCCAAACCTCCCTTCCACCTGTAACACCCTCAAAAAAATCACAGTTGAAAATTTTCATTTAATTAAAACAAACACAAGCACGGGGGGTGCTACTGCCGTGATCGGTACAAGCCCAGCCACTAGCTAGTCTCATACTAACCATAAGGCTAAGGAATAATTTTCATAAGACATTAGACACACTTAAAACAAAGATTCATAGAAAACTAAAATGTTCATAAAAAGAAAGTTAGAGTGTGCGATAAACAGTTATTACAGCCCAAATAGGGTACATAGTCAAAGTTTCCAAAAGGGTTAAAAGGTATAATACAACAAAACGAAAACATAGGTAAAAACGGATAAAAAGAGAGTCCGGCCTACATCCACTCTCGGCCCCAAGTAAGTCTAATGATCATCACACATCCCCGCCTGATGTATCTAGTATGTTATAGGCATCAAACACAATACCTCCTACCTACACAAATTCAGAAGGGCTCTCTGCTCGTGGGAATGAGCAACACCCATGAAACAGGCGGTCAGTACGCTATGTACTGAGTAAGGTAACCATATGGATAAGGATAGCAAGAAAATAAACAAGTAAAGCATACAAAGCATAATTCAGGTTCATATCATCAGGCCAGACTTAGACTAATATTTTGTCTTATACATTTCTTATATTAATTCCGCGTGAGTACGGGAACCCCAATATTATAGTCGGTGGACCAGAAACACTTCACAGGGCAAAACACACATGACCACTGTTATAGCCGGTGGACCAGAATCACTCCACAGAACAAAACGCACCCGACCACTATTATATGCGGTGAACCGGAAAATCAACCTCGCTAACCCTGACTCACGTGGTGTTCCACAATAAGTAATTAGTATCTTTCCATAACTTATATTTATGCCTTATACATTTATCATATTAATTCTTTGTGAGTACGAGAGCCCCACTATTATAGCTAGTGGACCAAAAACACTTCACAGGGCATAACGCACCTGACTACTATTATAGCCGGTGGACCAAAAAATCAACCTCACTGTCCCCGACATAAGTAGTGTTTCATTGTAAGTAATTGGTATCTTTCCATGACTTATTACCATGCAAAGATTGTTTTATCGAGCCTGGAATCCCCCACTATTATAATCGGTGGACCGGATAACACTCTACAAGGTAGAATGCACCTAACCACTATTATAGCCGGTGGACCGGATATCACTCTATAGGGTAAAATGCACCTAACCACTATTATAGCCAGTGGGTCGAAAAATATATAACCTCACAAGGCCTTGACTTGATAATATTTCACTTTAAGTGTTTAGTGTTTTATTCGTATCTTATTCCACACATAACCTCGACTAGACATGCATGACCCACTAGACTTCCCATACTCATCATTTTATTCTTAACTTCCTGAAAACCCAATCCCATATCTTGGGACTTCTACACCCTCTAGTACAACCAAACATCATTTCCCCCTTTTCTTGATTACCATGAATACCCAACTCCGAGGCCCACTTTCCATATCTTTAAGTCAACTCAATATCACTCTCTAGGGTTTTCCTCCGGAAAACCCTAATTTGGCCCATATGGCCCAACCTTCCTCTATCCCACACAACTCATGCTCCTTTGCCCCCAATTCATCACCTCACTCAATTCATCCCCAAGCAACTCACTTTACTTCCCATTTTACACATGTGGCCATAAAACCCTAGCACCTCTCTTTCCTCGAACGATGTTATCCTTTCATCTCTCTTACTTATCATCCCCTCTTCCATATGACACATATCCAACACAACCTATGCCCCCCGAGACTTCATTCCCATCTTTCCCACTCACCATGAGAACCTAAAACTCTTTTTTGTTGCCAAAACCATCACTTCTCTTGAACTACACCCAACATTACAACCTCACTATCCAACTCCCACACGTGATCACAAAAACCCTAGTTCACTCCCCGAAACCCTAATACTTCTCCTTTCTTTTATGTCACCCCCTCAACACCCAAATACCTTTTTCTCACTTGGTTCACTTTTCCTCCACGTGGTACCCCTCTCGTTCTTTATTCTACATTCTAACCATTCCCGTTAGTTTTTCCCTCCTTGCACACTTCTCTCACTTAGGGTTTCCTCCCAAAACCCTAATCAAGTCTCTCATGCATCCTTACGCCAATCCACGTACTATTTTTCACATATGGACCCCAATCACCCTAATAATTCTTCCCCTACCTTACTTAACCCTCAAGTCAACTTTTCCCATGTAAAAGTCATACCCATACAAAGGCTAAACATCTTATGCAAACCTTAGAGTCCTTATGAATGTTTTGGTCCATTCCCTTAATTTATTCCCACTATTCCTCCTTTTCTCCACCCATAGGTCATAAGATATTTAGGCCATCCTTACCATCCTCTTTGTCAACTCACTTAAATCACTATTTTCCATTTCTCTCACAACCACACCACACCAGTTAGGATCTCTTATCATGCATGTCATGAGGGGCAATATTACATAAGCACAATCCAAGTACAAGTAACAATACCACATTACGCATGTCATAAAACACATGCAGCTTACTTGAGCTCCATGCTTAGAAATTTGCGCTACAAAAACATAATATATAAAGCACACACTTGAAATCAACACACATAGCACATTTTTCATACATACTAAGTATTAACCATATCCTTACTTAAAACGACACCGGGTTTAGAGCACGCTCCTACACCTCCTTATGATTTTGACTTAGATCACCTATAAGAGGGAATTAATAGGGTTAACTTCCCTCTTACCAACATTATCATTATTTCCTACTTTACCTTTATCATAACCTAGGGTTATTAACTATACTAGTATCTTTATTAGTAAAAATAAGGGTATTATTCTTTAAGTACATAATCATGCTACTACTAGTCAAAATAGGTCTTGGTAGTTATATTGGTCCGTGTTATGGTACTATTAACAATATTTACAATACTAAAGATAATAACTTTAATAATAATAATAATAATAGTGATAATAATAATAACCCGAATAATAATAATAATAATAATAATAGTATACTAAAATAGTGAAAATAATGATAATAATAATAGTAGTAGTAGTAGTAGTAGTAGTAGTAGTAGTGATAATAATAATAACCCGAATAATAATAATAATAATAATAATAATAATGATGATGATGATGATGATGATGATGATGATGATGATGATGATGATGATGATGATGATGATGATGACGACGACGATGATGATGATGATGATAATAATAATAATAGTAATAATAGTAATAGTAATAGTAATAGTAGTAGTAGTAATTCAAATAATCATAATGATAATAATAATAGTAATAGTAGTGCCAAAGTTAATAATAATAGTAATAGTAATAGCAATAATGATAATAATAATAATGATAATGATGTTAATATGAGTAATAACAATAGTAGTAGTAGTAGTAGTAACCATAATGATAATAATAATAATGATAATGATAATGATAATAATAAGGGTTTGAATATTAATAATAATAATAATACTAGTAATAACAATAATATTAGCAATGATAATGATAATAATAACAACGACAATAATAATAGTAATAATAATAATGACAATAATAATAATAGTAATAGTAATAATTATAATATTAATAATAAGAATGATAATGATAATAATAAGGATAATAACACTAATAAAATTAAATAACAATTACATTAATTATATTTAAAGGTTAGGAGGTTAGGGCACAACCTAGGGGCAACGGTGCACGGCGGCGATGGTGGCGCTGGTGGCGCTGGTGGAGGAGGAAGTGGGGTTGGAGAGGTCGATTTTTAGGCTAGAAGAGGGAGAGTGAGATGGTGGTTGTGGTGGTGGTGGACTCTTTGGGTTGAGAGGGTTGGAGTGGTGATGGTGGTGTAACAAAGGTGGCTACGTTGGCGGTGGTTGTTGTGGTGGCTGAAGGTGTTGGAGGGGGAGGAAGGGTGAAGGAGAGGCAGGCAGGGAGAAATAAAGGTAGAGGGAGGTAGGGGAGACTCTGTTAAGTGGTTTGGGTGGCGGGAGAGGTGGTGGTTGCAGCAGAGATGGAGACACAACAGGAGGGATAATTCTTTGGGCAGGGAAAAAGTGGCCGAATGGAATCAGTTAGGGGGTATTTATAGGCTAATGGAGGGGAATAAGATAAAGGGAAAAGAGGATAAGGGGGCAAGCATGGTAGGGACTCGCCGACCAATGGTGGCAGGCCGGTATAAGTCTACAAGGTTGCAGGGTGTAGATCCATTTGGGGGGAAGAAAAGGAAAGGGAGGGGCACGAGTGGGAGGGGTACAGGGCAGGTTGGGCCTAAAAAAGGAAAGGAAAAGGATGGGGAGATAAGGGAGAAAGGAAGGCCAGTGGTACAAGGGTAGAGAAAGAGGGCGGCGGCAGATTGTAGGTGCGACCTGTAGCACGAGGATGAGGGAGAAGGGAGGGGGAAGAAGAAGAGTTAGGTCGGCCGGTCGGGGAAAGAAAAAGAAAGAAAAGAAAAGGGAGAGAACTGGCAGGCGAAGGGAAAAAAAGGAACGACGCGGGCTTGGGACGCACGAGGAGGGAAGAGAGGGAGGAGAGTTGGGTCACGAGGGGCGCAGGGCCAAACCGAGAAGAAAGGGAAAAAGAAAAGGAGGGAGGAGGGGAAGAGAAAAGAAAATGGAAAAAGGGAGGGAGAAGGGAAAAAGGAAAAATGAAAAGGGAAGAATGGGTTGGTTGGGGTATTTAAAACATTTTGGTATTTTTAAATATTTCAAAATAATAAAAATTAGTAAAATAATAATTAAATTTCCTCTTTATATCAATTTAGGATATTTTGGGTAAATTTTTCCTAAATTCTATTTTAATTAGCAAAATACCCTAATTTTTCCTAATTAAATTCTTTATTATTTTCCTCTTGATTTTGCCTTAATTATTCCCCTTATTGTAATAAAATAATTTATTTAATTAACTTTCCTAATAAATTCCTATTTTAACATAATTTCTTAAATTAGGGTGTAACACCCCATAATTCACTATATATATATTTATAACGGAAGCAATTAAATTAAAACCTATGGATTTCGGGAATGTTACCGCCACACTTAGTACCAGACTGGTTCACTCTGACCATTCAAGTACCAAGTGCTAAGGCTAAGAAAAATTTAATGATCTATATAAATCAAATCTAAACAAGATTTCCAATATGCATTAAACAATTATAAGATAGAATTAATAGTGCGTGAAAAAGAGTCATAAACTAGAGTGCATAGTCAAAATTCCTAAAAAGGAAATAAAGTTTATAACGAGTAAAAATGAAGTCTAGGATACTCAATATAAAAATAGAAAATCATAAAAGGGAGATCCGACCATGCCACTCTCGATCTTCACGCTAAGTCCATACTCAGCACTTAGCCCCGCTTGATGCCTCATGAACATCAAAGGCATCGAAATAAGTGTCACCCACCTGTACAAAGTCAGAAGGATCTTCTGCTCATGGGAATGAGCAGCACCTATGAAACATGTGGTTAGTACGCTATGTACTGAGTAAGGTAACCATGCACTAAGGCCAATACATAAAAGCACATGATTCAAACATGATAACATAACGGCTTATAATCATTCAAACAAACAAATAAATAAAGGTCCAATTATAATTTGGATAAATTAATTATTTAATTTATTATCAGTACTCATTTCACACCATGCTTTTTTTTATTAATTCATGCGAGTACAAGAACCCCACTATTATAGGTGATGGATCGGTCACTTATAGGGCAACATGCACCTAACCACTATTATAGCCGGTGGATCAGTCACTTATAGGGCAACATGCACCTAACCACTATTATAGTCGGTGGATCGGTCGCTTATAGGGCAACATGCACCTAACCACTATTATAGTCGGTGGATCGGTCACTTATAGGGCAACATGCACCTAACCACAATTATAGCCGATGGATCAGTCACTTATAGGGCGAAATGACCTAACCACTATTATATGTTCGTGGATCGGTCTGGCCCCTGCTCGCATGGTGTTCCACCATAAGTACTTAGTATTTTTCATGTATCTTAGCAAACTTAGGATTTAGTTTATTGAGCTTGGGATCGCCCACTATTCTAGCCGGTGGAGCGGTCACTTATAGGGCAACATGTACCTAACCACTATTATAGCCGGTGGATCGGTCACTTATAGGGCAAAAAGCCCTAACCACTATTATATGTCGGTGGATCAGTTTAGTCTCGGGTCAATAATCTTCCACTTTACATGATTAATGTCTTATAATTTCTTATTCAGAAGTTTCACCCTAGACATGCATGACTAACTCCCTCTACGCTTATCCTCCAAAAGGATTTGTCCTATATCATGAGACTCATGTACCTTCTAATTTGTCTCAACATCCTTTCCTCCTTACCCTAACTCACACTAGAGACCCAACTCATAAATGTATGGGTCAAGGCCCACTGCCATATACCTCCAAGTCCACTCACTACCTTACTCTAGGGTTTTATCCAGAAACCCTCATTTGGGTTTATATGGCTCATCCTTCTCCACCTCACACAACCCAAATTATTTTAACACCCCACACATCATAACCATTTGATTCAACCCTCATCAACTCACTTTACTCACCAAGTACACGTATGACCACGAAACCCTAGGTGGCCACACCAGCCTTAGTTGGCACGCCAAACCCTAGCATCCTCACTTCCACATGTCACCTCTCCATTTATCACTTTCCACTTTTATTTTTCCATGATGCTTATGCTCATCCCTCATATGATAATCTTCCATACCCATCTCATACTCCAATCACTCTCATTTATTTTTCCTTTTTACTACCTTCTCATATTAGGATTTCCTCCCAAACCCTAGCTCGATCTCCTATACACCCTTATTTTGTCCCATGTACTATCTTTCACCCAAAGCTCCCAATCACCAAAACAACTATTCCATTACCTTTCCCACACCTCAAATCAGCTTTCCATACGTAAAGTTCACCCCCATGCAGACTTTATATATCCTATGCAACCCTTCTAACTTTTTCATGCAAAACCCTAAATTCTTCCATGCAAAACCCTAGATTCTCCCGTACAAACCCTAGATTCTTCCATGCAAAACCCTAGATCCTCCCATGCAAAACTCTAGATTCCTCTATGCAGAACCCTAGATTTGTCTACTCATGGATCATGAAATATTTAGGTCAAACCGCATCCATTTGTCAACTTATTCCCCTTTGGTCAACTTACTTCCTCATTTTTATTTTTCATCCTTTCACTCCATATCATCCAATTACATCCTAACATGAATGTCCTAAAGGGCCACAACATATCACATCATAATCACAACTTATACATATTATACACATGCCATAAAATAACACATGAGCATACCTCAACTCCAAGCCACACTGCACATAAAATAGTCATAAAGATAAGCATAAGATACATAACACATCATGACACATGGCATACAAAGCATATAAGGCAACATAACACACATAAGACCTTAGCTACACCCTTACCTAATACGACACAGGTTTTGGAGCATGTTCCTACGCCTCATTAGGGTTTTAACTGGTCTCACGTATAAGAGAGAAAAACTAAGGATTGGTTTTCCTCCTACCAAAAATACTATTATTTCCTAATTTATTCTAAGGTTAGGGTTATAGATAAAATAATAATATACTATTAGTAACACTAACTAAATACTAATTTTGATAAGGATAAAAGTAATAATAGTAATATTGGAAAAGATGAAAATATAAGGTTTGAAGACTTTATCCTAATACTACTACTACTACTACTACTACTACTACTACTACTAATAATAATAATAATAATAATAATAATAATAATGAAGATGATGATGATGGCATAATTCGAAATAATTGTAAAATAAGAGCTTCGACCCTTCACCAAAATAATAATAGTAATAATAATGGTATTAATCAAAAATAAGGTAAAGTAAAGTTTCAACCATACATTGAAATAATAATAATAATAATAATAATAATATTATTATTATTATTATTATTATTAATTAATTCTAATGATGATGATGATGAAGATGATGATAATAATAATCAGAATAGTGACATAATAGGGTCTCGGCCCTATATAGAAATAATAATAATAATAACATTAATAATAATAATAATACATAATAATAATATAATAAAATTAAATAAATAAAGCTTAATTAATTAAGATTTAAGGGTTGAGAGGGTTTAGGATACCACCTTGGGTTGGTGGTGACTAGCGACATCGACGGCAGTGCACGGCGGCGGTGGCAGGAAAAGGGGGAGAAAAGAGAGATAGTTGAGTGCTGGAAATAGGAGAGGGAGAAAGAGGGTGGAAGTTGGGGTGTTGATGGTTACCTAAGTGGAGAGGGGTGGAATGAAGGTGGCGGATCACAGCGGCAGTTATGGTGGCCGAAAGTGGAGGAATGGGAGAAAGGGAGGAGGAGAGGGAGGAAGGGGAAAAGAAGGGTATGGGAGGTAGAGGAAAGTCTGCAGAGTAGTTTGGGAGGTGTAGAAGGTGGTGGTTACAACGGGAGTGGTGGCTAATGGTGGTGCGAAGGGCGGCGAAGGTTGAAGGAATGGCTGATAGAGAAGGTTACTTTGTACGACCGGGGTGGCTCGTGCAAGGCAAATCGAGGGAGGAAGGTGGTGTAGTTAGGTAGAGAGTGGTGTAGGGAGTGGTGTTGTGGGTGGTTCGAACGGCAGAGTTGGGCAACGACGGCGGCAATGGTGTCTGAAAGGGCGGTGGCACATAGGAGAAGTTTTCTAGGCTGCGGGAAAAAGCTCGAGTCCAGGCTTGTAATCCCCCGAAATTTTAAAAACCTTAGAGTTTAACAAATAGCTTTTATTTGGGATAAATTAGCTTTTAAAATTATTTAATTTAATTATTTCATGGATTTTTGAGTATATAAATTTGGATAGGAATATTTGATAAATTAAAATAAATATTTTGTTATTTTATCATACTCATTTTATTTGAATAAACTCCCAAACTAATATTTTTCTTAAAATTAACCTTTTTAACCTTATATATTAAATTATATTAAATTAAATTATTAAATAAATTTATTACCCAAAAATATTACATATGATTATTTTATAAATTAAATTATTTTAAATTCTCCCATTTTCCTTTTCCTTTTTCCCCTTTTTTATTTTCTTTCTCCTTTTTCTCCTTTTTCCTCATTTCTTTCTTTTTCCTTTTTCCTCCTTCAGACCGCCAAGCCAGCCTGCCTCCCCATTTCCCTTACGCCTAGACCTCCAGCCCACTCCCTTCCCTCCTCTCCTTCTCCCACGCGCAACCTAGCTCCCCCTCCTTTTCTTTCCTCCCTTTCCCTCTTACTTGGGCTAGCCCAGTTCCTCCCTTTTTTTTTACCCCAACCAGCCTATTGCTGCTGCCCTTCCTCTCCCCTTCTATCTTCTTCCAGCTTCGACGCCCGACACAGCATGCCCTTCGACGCCACGCCCAACCATCGCTTGCAACCTCTCGCTGCCACCACTGCAACCTTCCCTCCCTCTCTCTCTCCCGTCCCTTTTTTTCACCATTTCGGACCCAACCGGCCATGCACTTCCCAACCACGCATGGCCTTTCTTTCCCTTCTTCCCTACCACCTCCCTGCCACCTTACATGCTGCCATCGATCAGCCACCTATTGCCCTCTCCTTCCTCTCATTTTTCTTCTCCTCACCAGCCCTTTCCTGTCCCATTTCTTTGAGCCTTCTCCCTTCCCCGACCTCCTTCTCCCTTCCTTCTCCTTCCTTTTCCTTCCCTATTTTTGGCTCTGCCGCCTCCCTCCGCCTCACCAATTTCCTACACCACCTTCTACACCCTTCTACTTCCGCCCTACACCACCACAACACCACCCGAGCCACCCCGCAACCCCTTCTTCCTTCCCTCTTCCTTTTCTCTTGTTTTTCTCCCTTCTTAGCAACCTCCCTGCAACCTCTTCGTCCGCCAGGACCGCCACCGTCTCGCTGCCTTTACCGCTACCCAAGACACCAAGCCACTCTCTACAACCTTCTCTACCACCCCCACACCTTCTTTTGCCGAAAACCCCCTCACCCCTTCATTTTCCTCCTCCCTTTTCCTTCTTTCTCAGCCCCATCCACTCTTACGGCCCACTTCACAACCTCGTCGCCACCGCCACCGCCGCCCTTTGCCGCCGCCAACCTATCCCTAACTACCACCTACACCCCCTCTTCACTCCTGCACCCTTCCCTTGCCCTAAATCCTCCCCCACCTGCCCTCTTTCCTAGCCCCAAAACCCTAACCCAAAATTGGCTCCCCTTGCCCCCTTTCATGCCATTTTCGACCCTCTCCCTCATTTTTTTTCATGCCTCGCCCTGCACGTGCTGCCCCAGCCGTGCAAAAGTGCCTTCCCGATCAGCACACTCCAGCCCTTCACCGGCCCTTGTGCCGCCTTCCGCCGCCAATCCCGCCTCTACCAACACCTCCCTCACCCTCCAAAACACCCAGGGAACCTTCCCCTACCTTCCCACACCTTCATCTCCCCCTGCCTCCCTCTCCTTCTACTTCTCCATTTTTCCACCACCTCCCACCACCTTCGGCCGCCGCCCCAACCACCGTGCGTCGCCACTCCCAGCCACACCACCACCTTCATTCTACCCCTCTTCACCTGCTACACCTTCCTCCACCTCAAACACCCCTTTACTCCCTCTCCTTTAGCCTACATATTGATCTTTCTACCTCTCTTCCTCCTCCATCATTGTCGCCGTCGCCGCCGCCGGTTCTACCACTAACCTGAGGTGGTGCTCCAACTTCCCCAGCCCCTAAATAATTTTCCATAAGTGTTAATAATTTTATTTAAAATTACTAGTATTATCCTTAATATTACTATTATTACTAATTTTATTATTATTAGTGTTTTATTATCATGGTTATTATTATTATTATTATTACCATTACTAATATTATTATTATGTATCCTCCTTATTTCCTAACCTAATTTTAGAAAATACTTATAACTAGGTTAAACTATTTAAAAGGCTACAAATTTAACATTAAAATGGTTATCATCATCATCATCATCATCATCATCATCATCATTATTATTATTATTATTATTATTATTATTATTATTATTATTGTTATTATTATTATTATTATTGTTATTATTATTATTATTATTATTATTATTATTATTATTATTATTATTATTATTATTACTATTACTTAACCTAACTTTATGATTTTCCTAACCAATAATAATATTATCGTTAATAATGGTCTACAACTTTAGGGCTAT
Source organism: Tamarix austromongolica (assembly GCA_039764185.1). Taxonomy (NCBI): domain Eukaryota; kingdom Viridiplantae; phylum Streptophyta; class Magnoliopsida; order Caryophyllales; family Tamaricaceae; genus Tamarix; species Tamarix austromongolica. Next base: position 60,149,017 of record CM077808.1, on the reverse strand, counting down.
TATGATTAAGACTTTTCCTCATTTATTATTATTATTATTATTCCTAACCTCACTATTATTCCTACTATTATTACTAATGCTAGCTATGGCTTATTATCATTATCTTTACTATTATGGTAAACACTTTAACTCTTATATTACTATTACCATTTTTACTATCATTGCTATTAGTATTATTATTATTATTATTATTATTATTATTAATGCCATTACTATTATTATTATTTCTACTTAACCCAACTTTATTTCTATTATTCTTGTTATTATTACCATTATCATGATCATTATTTCCTTACTAATATTGTTAATGCTAACTTGGTCCATCATTACTTTTATTAATTAATATAAACATTTGGACCCTTATATTATTATTATTATCATTTTGGTTACTATTATCATTGTCATTGTTATTATTGTTATACTTAACATTTTTATCATTATTATTGTTATTATTATTATTATTATTGTTATTATTTTATTTCTATTATTGTGACAAAAACATTTGAACCCTTATATTATTATTGTTCAAAATATAACTTTTATCATTACTATTTTTAGGAATATTTGTACTATGTTGGTATTGCAATTATTATATTATTATTTTAACTCTAACACTATTATTAGACTTAGTCTTAAAAATTCTAGGGTTTCTATCACTATAAGCATTAGCATTACTATTAGTATTACTATTATCACTATTTGGCTATAATTAGTATCAGTGCTATTATTAGAAGACTAAAGCTAATAGGTTTAATAATATAAGTGTAGCAATAAACATTAAAATAAACATATTTTGACTAGTAATATTCAGTAGACTATTTTCAAGATAAAAACCCTAGTTTTCGCACAATACTCTCTTTAATAATAATAATCCTAATCTTAGACTAAAATAAGGAGTGATGGTACTTTTGAGGAAAACTAATACTTAGTATTTTCCCTTTTATAGGTGAATCTAACCAGAACCCTAAGGAATTGTAGGAGCGTGCTCCAAGCCCGGCGTTGCTTTAGGTAAGGACGTAACTAAGGCCTTTTGTATGTCTATATGTATTATGTGATTTGCATGCTATGTACCCTATGTTTATCATTATTAATTATGTCGTGTGTGGCATGACATGGAGTTGAAGTATGTGTGGTGTGTTTACATGGCATGTGTATTATGTATATGTGATGATATGTGTCGTGATCCTGTAAGACGTGCATGTGAGGGAGTTGATGTGTTTTGTGTGGGAGAAAGGATTAAAAAGGAGGATGGGAAAAGAGATTGACCAAGGGAGGTGAGTTGACCTAATTATTTTAATGATTCATGAGTGGAAGAATAAAATGGAGAATTCTAGGGTTCGTGTGGGAGAATCTGATTTATGATTTTTATGGTTTTGTGTGGGAGGGTTTAATTTATGATTTTGTATGAGAGAATCTAATTTATGGTTTGGATGATTTTGTATGGGAGAATGTAATATACGATGTTACATGGGATAATCTAATTTATGGTTTATATGGGAAATTCTAATTTATGATTTTATGTGGAAGAATCTATCTTATGCTCTTGTATGGAAGAATCAAATTTGTGGTTATGAATTGGGGAATCTAATCAATTGTATTATATGGACAAATCTTTGGGTTTTATAAGGTTTGAATCTAGGGTTTGGTATGGATGGATCTTTGATTTTGTGTGGACTGAATTTAGGGTTTTGTATGACGAAATCTAGGGTTTACATGGTGGTATTAGGGTTTTTATGGTGGTATTAATGGTTGCATGGTGGTATTAATGGCTGTATGGTGGTATTAGGGTTTGCATGGTGATATTAGGGTTTGTATGGTGGTATTAATGGTTGCATGGTGGTATTAATGGCTGTATGGTGGTATTAGGATTTGCATGGTGGAGTTAGGGTTTTGCATGGGAGTTAATGATTGTATAGGATTTAGGGTTTATGTGAAAAGTTCGAGAGGTTGCATGGGATGTGTAAAGTTTGCATGGGAGCGAATTTTACGTATGAAAGGTTGATTTGGGATGTAAGGAAGGTAATGCAAGTATTATTTGGGTGTTTGAACTGTTTTGGACCGAAAATAGTATGTAGAGTATTATAAGGGTATGGAGGAGCCATAATTAGGGTTTGGAGTGATTAACTTTGGGTCGTTGTGATTAAATAGGGTTGGAGTAGCTAATTGTGATTTGTTGTGGTTAGTTAAGGTTTGGAATGGCTAATTATGGGTTTTATGGTAAAATAGGGTTTGGAGTGGTTAACCACGGTTTGGTGTGGACAATTAGGGTTGGTTATGGCTGCTTAGTGTTTTTTTGTGTTATCATGTGTATTTATTGATTAAAGTGTAATTATGATTGTGGAATTTTATTATTTGTGAGGTGTGAAGTATAAAGAGAATGATTCATGCATGTAAAGGGTGAAAATCTTTTGAATAAGATATGTTAAGACACTAATCACTTACAGAGAAAGATGTTGAGCCGGACCCAGACCGGTCTACCGGCAAATAATAGTGGCAGGGTATGTTACTCTTGTGACTGGTCCACCGGCTATAATAGTGGCAGGGCATGTGCCCTCGTGACTGTTCCACCGGCTATAATAGTGGGGGATTCTGTGCTCAACAAACCAATCATAATAATGATAAGACATAGGAAAGATACGAATATTTACAGTGGAACACCTTGTGAGTCGGGGCCAGACCGATCCACCGGCAAATAATAGTGGCAGGGTATGTTACCCTCGTGACCGGTCCACCGGCTATAATAGTGGCAGGGCATGGCCCTCGTGACCGTTTCACTGGCTATAATAGTGGGGTTCTCGCACTCACATGGACTGATAAAGACTATGATGTGAATCGATTATAATTATCAGAGATCTGATGAAAAAGTTATCTGGTTCATAACCGATATTATTTATCTGTGCTATTGCATGCTATCTACGTAATTATGCCATGTCTGCTATGTGATGTATCTCTGTGTATGTAGGCCTTAGTGCGTCTGTTACCTTACTCAGTACGTAGCGTACTGATCATCCGTTTCATGGGTGCTGCTCATTCCCACGAGCAGAAGACCCGTTTGAGCTCGTGTGGGTAGGGGATGATGTCTTTGATGCCTACGACACTTACGAGGCATCAGATGGGGCTGAGCGATGAGCCTAAACCTGACTTGGGGATCGAGAGTGACTCGGCCGGACTCTGTTTCCTTTATTTGACCTTGTATTATCATATTTAGTTGTGTTATCGTACTATTCTTTATGTTTTGAAAAACTCTAGTCACGTACTCTTTGGTTTGTAACCCTAAATCGCACTCTGATTTCTATATGACTTGTGTTTTATTAATGATTCGTGTTTAATGTTAACTTTATTTAGCCTTAGCACTTAGTACTAGAACGGTAGGAGTGAACCGATCTGGTACTAAGTGTGGCGGTAATGCCCCCAAGTTTACGGTTTTATCTTTTTGCTTCTGCTAAACCCTTTTAATTAAACGAAATTTTTCAGTAGTGAATTTGGGGGGTGTTACATGGTAATTTTGGAGGTAAAGGATAAAATGGTAATTTTGGAAGTAAGGGGGTAAAATGGTAACTTTGTGAGTAAAGGGTAAAATGGTAATTTTAGAAGTAAAGGGTAAAATGGTAATTTTGGAAGTAAAGGGAAAAATTGTAATTTTGTAAGTAAAGGGGTGTTATAGTAATTCTAGAAGTAAATGGTAAAATGGTAATTTTATAAGTAAAAGGATAAAATGGTAACTTTGTAACTAAAGAGGGTAAAATGGTAATTATAATAATGGAGAAGGGCAATTGGTAATTTAACCACCTAAAGGGCAATTTGGTAAGTATGATCATAGAAAAGGGTAATTTGGTAATTTAATCAACTAAAGGGCAGATTGGTAATTATGATAACGGAGAAGGGTAATATGGTAATTATGATAATGGAGAAGGGTAATTTGGTAATTATAATAATAGAGAAGGGCAGTCTGGTATATGATAATGGAGAAGGGTAATCTGGTAATTTAACCAGCTAAAGGGTAATTTGGTAATTTTGATAATGGAGAAGGGTAAAGTGGCAATTTGACCAACCAAAGGGCAATTTGGTAATTATAACAAAGGAGAAGGACAACTAGCAATCTAACCAACCAAATGAGAAATATGATAAATGTAACAATTATGAAAGATGATTGGTGACCTAATATGTGTGAGAGATAACTTAGTGACCTAATACGTGTGGGAGATAACTTGGTAACCTAAACCGAGCAAGTGTCAATTTGGTAATTATGAAACATGAAGGGTAATATGGTAAATTGGCAGGTAAGGAAGGGATGACTTAATAATTATACAAGTAAGGGATAAATTAGTAATCCGTGTCTAATATGTTGAGAGGATAATGGAGTAACATTGAATAGTAAGATAATGGTGTTTGACAATTAGTAAGTATCACAGGAACGAACCCTAAATCAGAATCGAATGATATTATGATGGCCTTAATGATTCCTCTATGTTATCTTAGATAACCGTTTGAATAAGAAATACCTAATGATATCAGAACGATCGAAAATGAATAAGTATCTAATTGTTGTGCTTTTCGTGATCACCTTAATTAAGACACTAATACTTAAAGTGAAAGACCTCGAGATTGGAAATGGTGGCTCTTTAGGGGTTGCTACCCTAAAGACGTAGTTTAGCCTATGATTATTTTGGTAATTGCTGATGTGTCGTTGTACCTCAGCCAGGCCCTACATCTTACTCTATTTAGCTCTATGGACTTATTTAGGGGGTATGCATACTTATGGATTAGGTGTCCTTGTCGGTAGGGTACTGAGTAGCTTTATGCACCAGTACGAGCAGGGTACCTTTGCGTCCCTAGGTTGATGGTTGAAGGGTATTGAGTAGCTTGTATGTACCAGTACGACCGATGTACCTTAGTGTCCCAAGATCTTGATCTCTCGTCCGAGGTAAATAAATAGAATTGTTGTGCTGATTAAGAAGGGAAAACACTAATTATGAAAGTGAAAGATTAATGAGCCGGGCCCAGTTGAATTATATTATGAGTACCGGTCCATCAGATATAATAGTGGCCCAAGAGTGTTTTGTCCTGGAAGATGATTATGAGTACCGGTCCACCGGATATAATAGTGGCCCAAGAGCGTGTTGCCTTGGATGATGTTTCTATGTATTCCAGTCCACCGGTGATAATAGTGGGGGACTCTGAGCTCAATAAATCTAATTTGGTCGTGAATAAATTATGGGAAAATACTAATCACTTATAGTGGAACACCATGTGAGTCTGGGCCAGACCAATCCACCGACATATAATAGTGGTCAGGTGCATTCTACACTGTAAGTGACCGATCCACCAGTGTATAATAGTGGTCAGATGTGTTCTGCCCTGTATGTGACCGATCCACCGTTTATAATAGTGGGGTTCCCACACTAGCATGGATACATAAAATTCGAGAGATGATTGAATAATGATGGACTAATGGCTTAAGGCCCTAAAAGTATTGATTGTACATTTTGACCTATTAATATCTAGTTGACTTGTTAAGTATGTGAATGTATGGATGTGAATATTATGTATGCAAATTTCATTATGTATGTATCATGTGTTACATTGCAGGCTTGCTTTTAAGTGTGTTTTTAAAGGGTTACTCAGTATCATAGTATTGAAGGGTTCCATTCGTGGGGCCCTTGCCTATTCAATGGGCAGTGTCCCTTGCAGGCCCTTTTTCAAGTATTATTCAAGTGGGCAACAGGAAGATCATAAGGAAATTATCCGAAATTTTAGGGTTTCATTCTTTCTCCCTTGCCCCTGATTTAAATGTAATCTATATTCTTATAATTACCACTGGTGGATTTTATTCTTGTAAATGGTTTATTACGCTACTCTGATTTAAGTATGGTTTGTAAATTGTGTTTTACTCTTTCAGCCTTAGCACTTGGTACTAGAACGGTATGAGTGAACCGGTCTGGTACTAAGTGTGGCGGTAATATCCCCGAAATTCATAATTGTTATCTTTCTTCCACTGATCCTTTTAAATAAAATAAAAAAAATTCAGTAGTGAATTTTGGGGGTGTTACAAGGCTGGTTATGGGAGTATTTATAGGGCTAAAGGAGGGGATAAGGTCAGAGGGGAGACAAAAGAATAGGGCAAGTAGGTGAGTTGCACTGGCCGGAGACGACAGACTAGCGCAGATCAAATCGTGGCCAACTGTGATTGACCAGGGAAGAAAGGAAATCGTGTGAGAAGAGGGAAGGAGTGGTTGGGTCAAAGTGGCCGACGAATCAGCGGGGAAGAGAGGGGGAAAATGGTCAGTTAATCGGGCGTGGCTGGCGACGCTATTAGGGGAGAGTTGCAGGTCAACGCGGAAGGAAGAAGAAAGAAGAAGGAGAAGGGGTTTGGGCTACAGGGCTGGCCCAGGTCGGGGGAAAGGGGAAGAAAAAAGAAAAGAAGAAGAAGGAAAAAGAAAGAAAAAGGAAGAGAGAAAAGGAAAAAGGAAAAAAAAAAGAAAGATAGGTGGGTTGGGATATTTATAATATTTTAGTATTTTGGAATATTTAAAAATAATAATATTGAAATAAAATAATATTTAATTCCCTTTTTAGGCTAATTTTAAGATTTTTGAAAGATTTTTCCTAAATTTCATTTTAATTAGCAAATCATTCTAATTTTCTCTAATTAAATTATTTATAAATTTCCTATTGATTTAGCCCTATTTACTCCCTCTTATTTTAAATAAACTAATTCATTTAATTAATTTCTATAATAAATCCTTAATTAGCTATAATTCTTAAAATTAGGATTTTGGGGTATTTCATAGGGTTTTGAGGTATCACCACCTATTCTTTCCCCCTTTGTGTATGCAACCCACACTATCTATGCAACGTGAGTGTTGCTGCACCATTTTAAGATTTCTTCCCTGATTTTTGAGGTATAATATAGTTCGTGTTAATATGTATTTAATAAACTTTTTGATAAAAAAATATTCTTTTGATTATCTACTACTAATATGATAATTGTGATATTATTTTTAGGTATAATTTTTACTAATCAAAGCTTAAGCTTTTAATTGGGGTACCGTTAAAGTTTAGCTATTGTTGAAAATAAGGTAACCATTATACCCTACTAAAATGTGTGGATTTATGTATGTTAGCACGTTAGGGTTTTGGTATGTATTTGTATGCATATTATGTGTTGCTAAGCATCTCATGAATTTTCATATTATATGCAGTGGCGGAGCCAGGGCTTCCGCATGGTGTCCCGGGACACCACGGAGCCCTGGCGGTAAGGCATAAATAATGTTTGGTTTTTAGCTAAAACATATATATATTATCTGTGGGACACCATATTAAAATGCTGGGATGGATGAACGGTTGGGTCCCCTTATTTCAAACGAAAGGACTCGGGTTCAAATCCCACGGACGCCTATTTTTGTTACTCATTTATAGAATCAAAACGACGTCGTTTTGATTCTTTTTTTGTTTTCCCAAACCCCTACCCATCTCCCGGCTGCTCTCCTTACCTGCCTGGCTGCCTCCATTTTCATTTACCCAGCCAGCCTCCCAATCGACCCTGCGAGTTGCGACTTGCGACTAAACCTGAGTGCCAGACCAGCGGCGACCGCCTGACGGAGTCACGCAGAGATGGGAGGGAGACCACAGCACGACAGCAGGCGGACTGGAGCTCGCCACTGCTGTCAGCGACCACCTCCAGTCCATCATTGCCCTTGTGTTCTTTGCTGCCTGTCTGCCATTTATCTTTACCTCTTCACTCTTCAATAGTTTAGCTCTTCCATTCGCCGCCCCGTCCCGCCCCGCCATCGCCGCGACACCACCCCTCCCTGCTCGGTTGCTCCGACCCTGCCCGCTGCTCCTGCTCAGTTGCTACCAGCTGAGACCTGAGTGCTGGCGCTTGGCTGGAGCCTGGACCTGGATGGCTGCTAGTCTGCTACGGTGCTACGGCCTACGGGTAAGATTTATAGATTGAATTAAAATCTATACACTACTACCTGCTGGCTGCTACTGGCTGTTACTTGTTGCTCTCAAGTCTCAAATTCTTACTCTTATTTCTCTCAGCAAGACAGGAACTAACAACCGATGGATGAGGCAGCCACAACCCACAACCCATAGGTAAGATTTTAGTTAATTTTTAGTTAGTTAAATTGTTAGTTAAATACTTAAATTGTTAGTTATTAATTTGTAAAATTAGAATTTAGTTAATTTATTTATATTTATCTTATTAATTGATTATATTTTTTAGTTTATAGAAATCCCAATTTATCTTATTAATGTAGAAATCCTAATTAATTTGGTAGAAATCAGAATTAGTTTGTAGAAATTAGAATGTAGAAATCAAATTTTTAGATTTATAGAGTGAATTGTTTAATTTATTAGTTAGTTTTTTAATTAGTTTGTTATAAAATTATATTATCAATTAAGTTTTAGGAAATTCCTTAGTTAATTCATTAAATTATTTAATGTCTTAATTTAGGATGTAATGCTACTTTTTAAGCTAGCCTAAAAATAGTTACTACAAATCTAATTCTGTTAATAAGTTGTTACCAATTTTCGAAAATTTTAAGCGAATTTAGTTAAACACCTAAAAATATTATTTTATTTTAATATTTATTTTAGTATATTATTTACTGAACGAATATACTCGGGACACCATGGATTCAAAACTCTGGCTCCGCCACTGATTATATGGAAGATAGAATGAAAAGCATGTTATATTATATGATAGGTTACATGTGTGGAAATAGTGGACTTTGTTATTAATAATGATATTAAATACACATACATGTCATGATAAGTAAATATGACCCCTTGTAGTAGAAATAATGCTAATATGAGCCTTAGGGGCATTTTAATTTTACTTGTACATAGAGAGTGACCTAAATAAATGTGCATGGTAGGTAATAATAGGTATTATTAATGAATAACAAGAGTTGTGGTGTCAAATAATGCATATGGGCCATTGTGTTAGGGGTATTTTAGTAATTTTGCATGAGAAAAGGGCAATATGATAATTTAATAAGTAAGAATGGTAGTTTGGTAAGTTTGAACTAGAAATGGGTAATTTGGTAATTTAATAAGTAATAAGGGTAATTTAGTAATTTTATGAATAAAAGGGTATTTTGGTAATTTTATAAGTAAGAATGGTAATTTGGTAATTTAACAGCTAAAAAGGGTAATCAGTATTTTTGCATGATAAAGGGGTAATTTGATAATTTAATAAGTAAGAAGGGTAATTTGGTAATTTTATGAATAAAAATGGTATTTTGGTAATTTCATAAGTAGGAAGGATGATTTTGTAATTTAACAACTAAAAAGGGATAGTTGGTGATTCTACATGAGAAATGGGTAACTGGGTAATTTAATAAGTAAGAAAGGTAATTTGATAATTATACGAATAAAGAGGGTATTTTGGTAATTTTGTAGGTAAGAAGGGTAATATGGTAAATTTACAATTAAAAGGGTAATTTTAGTAATTTTATAAGTAAGAAGGGTTATATGGTAAACTTACAACTATGAAGGATAAATTTGGTAATTATCTAAATAAGAAGGGTAATTTGGTAATTTTATAACTTAGAAGGGTAATTTGGTAATTTAACAACTTAAAAGGAATAATTTGATAATTTTACAACTAAGGATGGTATTTTGGTAAATTTGCAAGTTAGAGGGCTAATTTGGTAATTTTATAACTAAGGAAGTTATTTTGATAATTTTACAAGTAAGATGGGTAAATTGGTAATTCTTCAATTAAGAGGGTATTATGGTAATTTTGTAAGTGAGAAGGATAGGTGGTAATTTCTCAACTAAGAAGGGTATTTTGATAATTTGGCAAGTAATAGAGTATTTTAGTAAATTTGCGAGTAAGAGGGTAATTTAGTAATTTTGTAAGTGAGAAGTGGTAGATTGGTAATTTATATATAATATGACAATTGATCTAATAAACCTTCATAATAAGTCATAAGTGATGTTGAGCAATAGAATAAGGGTTTATGGCTTTAGTATCACTTGTTTAAATATATTCATGTCTACTATAAGGATAAGAGCATTTTAGAAAATTGGGGTGTATTATAAGAAAAATGCATAGTTTAGGGTTGAATCAGTAATTAAGGATATATTATGATTTTAATTTCATAATCATACAAGAGGTGGCTCAATTGTTAATTACGCATGAAAGTGTGTGTTAGATGTGCTAGAAGTACATATTAGGATTTATGTGTTCAATGAGTGTGTAGAATATTTAATTTCATGAACAGTAGTACAATTATGATACGATAACCTATTATGACATGTAGATAAATAAAAATGAAGTATGTGATAAAAGTGGATGATAAGAGGAAGCCTTAGCCTTAGGGACATTTTAGCCATTTTGACCTAAGGTGCCTAAGTATAAGAATTAGAACCTAGGATGACCTTAGTCAATTATTAAGTTAACACGGACAATAATACTAATAAAGATTACTTAATAACAATAGAAACAAATGAAAATGAATAAGTATGTGATTGATGTGTTTCTCGTGGTCACCCTAATTAAGATACTAATAATTAAAGTAGAAGACTTCGAGATCGGGAAAGGTGGCTTTTTAGGAGTTGCTATCCTAAAGATATGGTTTAGCCCATAATTATTTTGGATTTTGCTAGTGTGCCTTAGTACCCTAGCCAAGCCCTATATTTTACTATATTTAGCTCTACATACCTACTTAGGGGGTATGCATACTTATAGATTAGGTATCAATGTTGGTAGGGTATTGTGTATTTTCGTGCACCAGTGCCACCAGGGTACCTTTGCATCCCTAGGTTGATGGTTTGTAAGCTGTGTTGTTTGTATGGGATAGTATGATTGGTGTACCTTTGTGTATTTGGGTTCATGATCCCCTCCTCAAGTTAAATAAATGGAATTGGTGTGCTAATTAAATGGAAATATATTAATCACTTATAGTGTAACACCGCGTAGGTCGGGACTATATGGATTATATTATTGTATTGTTCCATCGGTCATAATAGTAGCTAGGTGTATGTCGCCCTATAGATTATATATGTTTATTGTTCTACCGACTATAATAATGGTTAGGTACATTTTGCCCTGGAGAATGTTCCACCGACTAAAATAGTGGTCAGGTGCGTTTTGCCTTAGAGTTGGATATCTTATGTTTGTTCCATCGGTTATAATAGTGGGGTCTCCATACCTATGTGTGAAATGCCCTAGAATTATTTATTTTAAGATATATTATTAAATAAGGATTTATTAATAAATTAATTTAATTTATTATTTTATTTGGAATAAGAAGGATTTATTTAGGGCAAATTAATAAGAACTTATAAATATTTCTCCTAAATTTCGGACATCACCCTCCGACGTATTCCGGGGAGGAGAACCCAATGATTTAGAGGGGTGGATCCGCGATTTGGTCGCACCTTTGAGGCCGTGAATTGCCCACTCGACCGATGGCCCAGCATTGCAGCATTCTTCCTCCGGGGCGTAGCAGACGCCTGGTGGGAGGAGTTTCGTGCCAGAGAAGGTCTTCCGGCTACCTGGGAGGCATTTAAGACCGCCCTCTGCACCAGATTCTATCCCGAGAGCCTCAGGAGGGACAAGCTCCGGGAGTTCATGCAACTGACACAGGGGTCGATGTCAGTTCGTCAGTACCACGCCAAGTTTATCGAGCTACTTTGGTTTTCTCCAGGGATTGCCGCCAGCGAGTCCACGGTGGTCTTTCAGTTTGAGCAGGGACTAAATTTCAGCATCCGCCGGATGATGGGTGCGGTGCCCTTCACAGATCTAGCGTCCTTGTACAAGCGTGCTTGCATAGCAGACACGCTGGTCCATGAGCAGGCCACCATCCTTGGGAAGAGGAAACTTGAGGTTCATAGTTCTGGGAGCAGGACCTAGCCCAGGATCGGAGAGTCCAGGAGTTCGCCATTGAGAGATAGTAGTGGGAGCCAAGGGCCCCCGAGAGGCCTAGTTTATCGGAAGTGTGGTCAGACCCACTCAAGCAGAACCTGTGCAGGCAAGTTGATTACATGCCTAAACTGTAGGAAAATGGGTCATAGAGCAGTGGAGTGTTGGAGGCCCCCTCGTTTCCAGCAGAGTCAAAACCGATCATATCAACAGGAAGGAGCTCTCATACCTCAACAGCAGGCCTACCAATAGTACCATCAGAATTCGTCCCAACAGTATCACTAGAGAGCACCTGCTCCATCTGATGCCCTAGCTCGAGAGACAGGGGAAGACCACAGGGACCCAAGCCTCATCCTCAGAAGGGAGGCCAGTTAGGAGGGCGCCTGAACGTTATTAGTTAGGCCGAGGCAGACTGACAATTGGATGTCGTTACTGGTATGTTCACCATTTATTCATTACCAGCATATGTTCTATTTGATTCCGGTGCTATGATGTCTTTCATTTCCTCTGCATTTACTGCTAAGACTGGATTGTCACCATCTACTAGAGTAGAGATATTTGTTATGTTTCCGTCGGGTGACAGGATGGAGTGTAGTCGGAGGTTTTCCGATGTGGCTTTAGATATAGGAGGGGTAGACTTCCTAGTAGATTTAATTAGGATGGGCCTAAAAGATTTTGACGTGATTCTGGGCATGGATATGTTGGGGAGATATAAAGCAATCATTGATTGTGCCCAGGAGCGGGTGATTCTACGAGGCCCAAAGGGGACTAGGGTTTCATACCGAAAGACTCAGCCTAAGCTGACCACTAAGGTGGTGTCAGCAGTTACATTGCACACTTTGATCCAAAAGGGGTATCCTTTATATTTATGTAGTGTGCAGCAGCTGAATAGGGATGTGACAACATTGGAAAGTATTCCGGTAGTTAAAGAATTTCCGGACGTGTTCCCCGAAGGAATACCAGGTATGCCTCCAGTTCGGGAAATTGACTTCAAGATCAAGTTAGTGTCGGGAGCTGAGCATGTTTCCAAGGCTGCTTATAGAATGGCACCAGTTGAGTTGAAAGAATTGAAGGCCCAATTGGAGGAACTCTTAGAGCACGAGTACATCCAGCCTAGTGTATCGCCGTGGGGAGCATCGATTTTGTTTGTGAAGAAGAAGGACGGTAGTCTCCGTCTCTGTATTGACTACCGGGGGTTGAATCAGTTGACGACAAAGAACCGGTATCCTCTTCCGATAATAGATGATCTATTTGATCAGCTGAAGGGTGCTACAGTATTTTCCAAGATTGATTTGAGGTCTGGGTACCATCAGTTGAAGATCGTTGATGCTGATATTATGAAGACTGCATTCCTGACCCGATATGGGCATTACGAATTTACAGTGATGCCTTTTGGACTTACAAATGCTCCTGCAGTGTTCATGGATCTGATGATAAGGATATTTCGATCTTTCCTCGACCAGTTCGTGGTGATATTTATTGATGATATTATGGTGTATTCCTAGGGAAATGAAGAGCACAAGCAACATCTACGCACCATTTTGAGCACATTGAGAGAGCATCATCTGTATGCTAAGTTGTCGAAGTGCGGGTTTTGGCTCCAGGAGGTAGCTTTCCTTGGTCACATTGTATCGGCTAAAGGAGTGGCTATGGACCCTGCTAAGATTGTGGCCATCACAGAGTGGAAGCCCCCTACGAACATATCGGAGATTCAGAGTTTTTTGGGTTTGGCGGGATATTACCGACAGTTTGTGCAGAACTTTTCCAAGATAGCCAGACCATTGACTAATCTCCTGAAGAAAACTACGAAGTTCCAGTGGGATGGGGCTTGTGAAGAGGCTTTCCGAGAACTGAAGAAGAGGTTGACCACTGCACTAGTGTTGACTTTACCCGAGGGCACCGAGGAGTTTGAGGTTTACAGCGACACATCTAAGCATGGGTTGGGATGCATGTTAATGCAGAAGGGTAAAGTGGTAGCTTATGCCTCACGACAGCTGAAGAAACATGAACAAAATTATCCCACGCATGATCTTGAGTTAGCTGCTGTTGTGTTCGCTTTGAAGATTTGGAGACATTATCTATATAGGGCGAAGTGTAAATTCTTTACAGATCACAAGAGTCTCAAGTATATATTCATGCAAAAGGAGCTCAACTTGAGGCAGAGAAGGTGGCTGGAACTGGTAAAGGATTATGATATTAAGTTGACCTACCATGAGGGTAAGGCCAACGTGGTTGCCGATGCTCTGAGTAGGAAGACTACACATTCTACGCTGTGTTGCGTGGTTGTTGATCGGACAATAAAGGAGCTATTAGATATGGAGATTGAGATGATTCATTAGGGAGATCTCGAGACCCGTATCAATGCCCTGACGCTTACTCCGACTATATTTAAAGAGATGTGAGCCAGCCAGGTTGGAGATGTTAAGTTGGAGAGGATCCGACAAAAGATGCGGGAAGGAAAAGCAGAAGGGTTCAGAGTCCATGAGGATGGAAATATCCGATTCAGGGGTCGTTGGTGTGTGCCCTAGAGTTGCCCGGATCTTAAACGTCATATTATGGAGGAAGGACATCAGACTCCCTATTCGGTTCACCCAGGAGGATCTAAGTTATATAAAGACCTCAAAAAGGTGTATTGGTGGCCCCGTATGAAGCGGGAGGTAGCAGAGTTTGTATCCCGGTGTCTAGTATGTCAGAAGGTCAAGATTGAACATCGAAGACCAACAGGATTACTTCAATCCTTGGAGGTGTCGGGGTGGAAATGGGACTCCATTTCTATGGACTATGTGAGTGGGTTGCCAAGGACTCGAAGCGGTTGTGATACGATCTGGGTTATTATTGATAGATTGACCAAGTCAGCCGTGTTCGTTCCTATGAAGTCCACGTGGAGTATGGAGTAGTTGTCGAGCGCTTATATGAAGTTCGTGGTTAGCCGCCATGGGGTCCCGAAGGATATTGTTTCAGATCGAGATTCGAGGTTCCTCTCTCACTTTTGGGGGAAGCTGCAGGAAGTTTTGGAGACCAAATTGAAGATGAGCACAACTTTTCACCCCACCACGGATGAACAGACAGAGCGGACCATTCAGACCTTGGAGGATATGTTGAGGCCCTGCGTACTGGATTTCCATGAGTGTTGGGAGGAGCGCTTGCATCTGGTGGAGTTTTCATATAATAACAGTTATCATGCCAGTATTGGGATGGCTCCCTTCAGATTGGCTCTTCCTCCAGAATTGGCACGAGTGCATAATATGTTCCACATTTCTCAACTGCGGAAGTATGTTGCTGATCCATCACATATAATTCAGCTAGATGAGGTCGAATTGGATGATTCCCTGACTTATGAGGAGTGAACGGTGCGGATTCTTGACACTAAGCTAAGGAAGACTCGTACGAGTTCGGTGCCTCTGGTTAAGATCTTATGGAGTTGACATGGGACTGAGGAAGCTACTTGGGAGATCAAGAAAGATATGCGAGAAGCATATCCGGAGCTTTTTGCTGCAGGTTAGATCCTTTTTATCTAGTTTGTCCCTAAGGGGGTAGTTGATTTAAGTATAGTTAATAATGCGTTATTCTAAAAATTTAGAATACCCTAGCCCTAACCCTAAAGAGCTGCAGGAGACTTCAGGGGCGAAGTCTGTTTTTAAGGGGGTAGTGATGAAATGCCTCAGAATTATTTATTTTAAGATATATTATTAAATAAGGATTTATTAGGAAATTAATTTAATTTATTATTTTATTTGGAATAAGAAGGATTTATTTAGGGAAAATTAATAAGAATTTATAAATATTTTTATAAAGAAAAAATTGGGCTTTTTGTTAATTAAAAAGGAATTTAGGAGAAATATTTTTAAAGACCCTAAAGTAGCCTAAAAAGAAGGTTTAATATTTCTTATTTAAATATTTTTATTCTAAATACCCAAAATATTCTAAATATTTTAAGTAAACCCAAAACCCTTAAATTTTTCTTTTTCCTCTTTCCTTTTTCCTTCTTTTCTTTCTTTTCTTCTTTTCTTCTTTCCCTTTTTCTTTTCTCTCGCAGGATAAGGCCTGGACGCGGCCCAATCCCCTTTTCCCTTCTCTTTCCTCCGCGGCCCAGCGCCGTTTGTTTCTTCTTCCTACGACATCCCGATGCCACATTTCGTCCCTTATTCCTCTAAGACGCTGCGTCTCGTTTAATGAAAATCTAATTGTTGCCAAACTGGCCCGGTTTTCCTCTTTTCCTTTTCTTTTCTGGCCGCCGGTTCACCTCCCCCTCCTTCCTTCTTCCTCCTTTCTCCCCCGTCGTCCAAGCCTGCAACTCCCACCCCCGAAAATGGCGCCGCCAACCACGAGGGTTTTGACCGGCCGATTTCCCCTTCATTTTCTCCCTATTGACTCGCATATTAGCTTGGCATGATCGGTTATCCTCAACTCCCGCTCGTTCTCTCCCTATTTTCTCTCAAAGAATCGAACCCGACCAAATCTTTTGCCAGCCGAATACCGCCTCCGGCTGCCCTAAACCCTACCATTCCCTCTAACCTCTATAAATAGCCTCGATTGGAGTGTTTTTGAAACTTTTCCTCCCCAAAAACCCAAAGAGATAACCGTGCGCCACCTTGACTTCAGACGAGCTTTTCGCCGCTGATAGCCAACCTCACCGCCACCGCTGCATCCCAAATTCTTCCTTGCATTTCACTCTAGCTAACTAAGCTCTCTACATCCTTCAATTCTTCTCACACGAGCCGCCATAGCCGTGCGAAATCTCCTGTCCATCTATCAAAAATCTGTACCCCGCAACCTTTAAGCCGCCGTCCGCCACCACTCCTGCCACTTCTATTGCCTTCTGCACCACCCAAAAACTTCCTCTAATTCTCCTCCACCGAATCATAACCTTATTTTCTCTTTTCCCCTTCTCTTTCCCTCTTTTTCTTCATCTTTTTCCTTCTTAGACTCCTTTTCCGGCCACCGCCGGTGCCACCCATCCCCGCCGACTCAAGGTGAAACCCTAGACCTTCTTAGCCCTTCTTTTATATTTATTTACATTTATTCTGTTTTTATTCAAATTTTTATGGTTATTCGATTATTATTATTATTGTTATTATTAGATGGAATATTAATGCTAAATTTTCTTTGTAGGGTAGAGAGTAGGAATAAAATAATTAGGTTTATTAGTTTTGAATTTTAGGTATTTTTTGAATTATTATATGTTTTATTACCATTATTATTATTATTATTATTATTATAAAAATAATTATTCTTATTATTATTATTATTAATTTTTCTAGGAGGGCCGAAACCTTAATTTTGTTATTAGTATTCGCACTTATGCATTTTAGCATTATTATTACCATTTTTATTACTATTAACATTATTATTATTATTATTATTTTAATATTATTATAAGTAATATATGTTATTAATATTATATTACTATTATAGAGTAGTATTTCATTATTTAGGGGTAGGGTCGAAAACCCACCTTGGAATTTTAAGGCTTATATTATTATTATTATTATTATTATTATTATTATTATTATTATTATTATTATTTCTATTAGTATTATTATTATTACTAATATTTTGTTATTATTACTATTATTGTTATCTTTACCGACATTATTTTGGTGAAGGGTAGAGACCCTTAGATCACCTTTTCGCTTTAAATTACAATAGTATTTTATTGGTATTTTAGTAGTATTTGGTGTAGTTAATTTTAGTATGGCATTATTTTAATTAAAAACCAAGACTTATAATAAGTTAGAAACTAATAGTATTTTTAGGAGGGAATCTAATTCTAGTATTTTCCCCCATAATAGGTGAGCTCATTCAAAGTCTTCAAGTGGAATAGGAGCGTGCACCAAGACCGGTGACATTTTAGGTAAGGGGTGCTAAGGCCTTTTATGTGCTTATATACATTATGTGCTTCACATGTTATGTATTCTATGCTTATCATTATTAATTATGTCGTATATGATATGATGTGGAGTTTAAACATGTTCTTGTGTTGTTATATGGCATGTATATTATGTATATGTGATGATATATATTGTGGCCTTAAGACATGCATGTTAGGGGTGTAAAATAATGATGGGGAGTATTAATATTGCATGGTGTTAGGGTTTTGCATGGGGGATATTTAATATTGCATGGTGTTAGGGCTTTGTATGGGAGTATTAATATTGCATGGTGTTAGGGTTTTGCATGGGGTATTAATATTGCATAGTGTTGGGGTTTTTCATGGGGGTATTAATGTTGCGTGGTGTTAGGGTTTTGCATGATGGTATTAACGTCACATGGTGTTAGGGTTTGCATAGCGGTATTAGGGTTCGCATGGTGGTATTGATGTTGCATGGTATTAGGGTTTGCATGGAATTCATGTTCGCATGATGGAGTTAGGGTTGCATGGGAGCTAGGGTTTGCATGGAGTTAGTCATGCATGTCTGGGTCAGAGCTTGTGAATAAGATACTTAAGATATTAATCATTTAAAGTGAAAGATCATTGAGACAGGACCAACCGATCCACCGGTTCGAAATAGTGGTTAGGGTTTTTACCCTATGTGCGACCGATCCACCGATTATAACAGTGGTTAGAGTAGGATGCTCTATGCATAAACTGATCCACAGGTTATAATAGTGGGGGTTCTCGAGCTCAACAAACACAAACCAGAGTTTTGCTAAAATGCCTAAAAGATACTAATTACTTATAGTGGAACACCATGTGAGTCGGAGCCAATCGATCCACTGGTTAGGAATAGTGGTTAGGACGCGTAGTCCTATGTGTCTCCCATCCACCAGTTATAATAGTGGTTAGGGTATGATACCCTATGTGCCTCCGATCCACTGGCTATAATAGTGGGGGCTTCCGTACTCACATGGATTTGATAAAAAGTATGGTGTGAATCGATTTCTGATCAAAGCTTAATTAACTAATTAATCTGGACTATAAATGGGCCTTTTTATATATCCACCTGAATGATGGTTCATTATTATGTTATCATGTTGTCCTTTATGCTCGTCTATTCTTATGCCTGGTTTATGTGGATTTTTGTGTGTTGGCCTTAGTACTCGTTTACCTTACTCAGTACGTAGCGTACTGATTGCCCCTTTCATGGGTGCCGCTCATTTCCATGAGTAAAAGGTCCATCTGACTTGCTGCAAGTAGGAGATGTTTACTTTGATGCGATTGATGTCTATGGGACATCAGATGGGGCCGAGTGATGATTGGGTCAAATCCGTTCCGGAGTGGCGTGACCGGTTTTCCATTGAGATTTTTATCCCTATTTTCTTTTAATTATGTTGAGCACTTCAGAACAATTTTATGATTGTAGTTATTTCTTTTCCCTGAAAAACTAACTCTCGTATTTTGGATTGTATAAAGACTCATGCATCTATTTATGAATTTGAATTATCTAATAATGTTATGAGTTGTTTTCTTAGCCTTAACACTTGGTACTGGAACGGTAGGAGTGAACCAATCTAGTACTAAGTGTGGCGGTAGCATCCCCGAATTTACGGTTTTAATTTATAAGTATTGGTTTTAAAAAAAATGTGTAAATTTTGGGGGTGTTACAATGTGGATATAATTCGAGAGATGATTATGAACAATATTTAATTAATGGCTTAAGTCCAGATAATGATGATTAAACATATGACCCGTTGTTATGGTATGATTGTGGCCTTAGTGCCTGTCCTGGATTGAGTGGTGGTTTGTGCTGATGGAGTGTGCTGTTAGACACTTTGAATTATACTATAAAGAGCTTCACTTAGATGTTCTCTTGGTAATTACGGTTACTCATAAGCGAATGAACCTTGTGACATGTGATCTTGAATTATGTGTCCATTCTAATGATTATTGTATATGGTCCTATACGTATATGTGTTGGATGCGGGCTCTACCTTTTAGTTATGTATAAATGATTACTCAGTATCATAGTATTTAATGGTTCATTTTGTAGGCTCCTACTTATTTAATAGGTAGTTTCCCTTGTGAGCTAGCCCACAGGTGCTATTCAAATTTCTTTTTGGGTTAAGAGCTTAAGAACTATCTGAAAAGTTTTCAAGGTTATCTTTTAACTTTCATACTTCATTTGTTTAATGATTTTATTTAACTTTCATATTTCATTTGTTTAATAATTTTATTCTTGTAGCTACTAATAGTGAATTTTTTTTTTATAATATCTTTAACGCGCTACTTTGATTTAGTTGTAATATTGGATTTGTATAAATTATGTTATGTTCTTTTAAGCATTAACACTTGGTATTTAAACAGTGGAAAGAAATTGATCTGGTACTAAGTGTGATGGTAATATCTCCAAAATTTATCATTTTTTGCTTCCGTTATAATTTTAAAAATAAAATTTTTCAGTAATAAATTTTGGAGAGTTATAATAGTTTTTACCCTTCATACCACTAAGAAAAATTGATATTGAATTTGATTAGAAGGGGGAATAAAAAGGATGAAATGGAAAGATCTGATATACAAGAAATAGAATTTAGAACTCAAATATCAAGAAATATTTGTTCATGTACCAAATTGAGCATGTTTCAATACATCCTTTATACAATAATTGATATTTTGCTATGTGCTTTGTAAAATTGAATAACCAATATTACATCCGTTTACAAATAAGAGTCGTTTTAACTTTTGACATGATAATTAAAAAATTAATCAAATAACTAAATTATCCCTACTTAAGGTATCATTAAAAATAATAATAGTAATTAATAAAAGTATAAAATAATTAAGGCTAAAGGGTAAAGTAGGAAATATTATTTAAAATTTACTTTGTAATTAAAAAAATGACATTTATTTATAAATAAAATAAAATTACTAAAACAAAACTTACTTAAATACGGTAGAAATAGTAAATAAGCGGGAAAATATATTTTTATATTTCTTAAGTGTTCGTTTGGTAGAGGTAATAAAGATAAAAAAAATTACCTCTATATTTTATATATTTTATTTAAAATATAATATATATTTTAAATAAATACTTAATTTTAATTTAATCTAAAATAAATATTTTTTAAAAATACTTTTATTACTTTTAAATACTTGATATAAAAATCATACAACATATATATATATATATATATATATATATATTTTTTTTTTTTACCTCTATTGCCTTGAACCAAACGAGTCATACGTACTGAACATGTCTACCTCATCCGATATGCAGGGCCGTATTTTATAGATAATAATACCAAACTAATAATATTATTACTCTCCTGTCATCATGGCCATCGAGCTGCGTGCCTAGACTCATTTTCGCCCATCCTCTCATCTGTCTTCCTGTCCCTTTTCCTTGCCTCATCGCAAATTTCGACTCTGGACTGTTCGATTGTAGGTAGAACTTCTGACGGTTAGGCCGTCTATCAAAGATTTTCCACATCTTATCTCTTTTGGCGATCAATTTGATAGAAAATTTTTGGATCCTCCAGTTAGTGATGGAAACGATTGATCAGCGTCGATTGAAAGTGATTCAAGGGCACTTGGTCGCGGCATCTGATGGTTCCCGATGTCCTCTCCAACGAAATGGAACGACCGGAGAGTTCTTCCTAAGTAATACTACTATCTCTGCTTTCACCTGTGAAAAATTTAATTTCCAGCCAACTATTTATAGTTTGGGAACGAAGTTAGAGTTGGGGGGATCATTTTTAGTGCCTGCATTTGTGAGGATTATGACTATTTCCTGTAGTACTAATATTAATGGGGACAGTTTGAGCGTCCTTTTTTTCATAGATGTGAGGAGTATGCGAATCTAGTATTGAATTTAATTTACACAACAACTTCCATTGATTGCTCTTTTTTTTTTCTCTATTGTACTGTCAATTTTATGCTCTACCAATTCTTACTTTACCAATTCTTGCACGAGCCCGACACCCTCTCAATAAATGTGCGCCACTTGACATGCACATCTATTCCCACATTTATGTCAGTGAGAGGTTTACCATGAGCTGGGCAATTTCACCTGCCATTAAGATTTCAACGTGGCTGTAATTAATGAGAAGTTTTACTTTGTATTGGACTATTAGTTGATAATTAGGGATTACCGGAAATTGAAATGAGGCTCTCCGTATTCCCACACGACTCCTTACTGTGAACATTCAAATTCTACCTATGTTCAGGTTCAAAATTCCGTGCTCCATCTCTGTTTAAATGGTAAACTAAGGGTAAATATTTCAGTTAGTTTTTAAGTCATTTAACTTCGAAAAAGGTCTCTATTTTTTCCTTCTTTTTTTATTTTTTCTTTTGTATGCTTGTTGAAGTTGAAATAGCTTCTTAGCTTGGCCAAATTTTTTACTTCAGCTTTGTGCTAAATTTTTTGCTAGTTATGCCAAACATAGCAATAGTCCTATTAACAATTTGCGGCTAGATATAACCCACTTCATATCACTTTTGGGTTTATCTTTAATGGTATGCTCAACAGTACAAAAATATCGAACTGCATTTTCACCTAAAATTACAATGCTAGCATTAACCTACCGAAAGCACAAAATCATTGAATTTGTATTGCTTGTATCAAAGAAGTAATTGCAGCATTCTTCCCCCTTCAAGTTTATCAACTACAACTATAACTATAACTATAAATTTGTAAAAGTGACCGGAACTATCAAGTTAGTAGGCTATTGTTCTTAACTCTTGTTTGAGAACTGTCTTCATTTTCGTTGTGGTTTGGATCAAGGATGAGCATCAATGCAAGATGAACCTCGAACTTACTAACAATGAATATAAAAATTTGAAAGTGTGTTTGGTTGCTCAAACATAGATCGGAAATTCTGTATTGTGATTGAGTTTAAATTAAGTTAGGTTAATGTGGAAGATGAGATGAGCCTAGATGGGTTAGCGTACATAAAGCTTTTTTTTAATTATGTAAAATGGTGCAAGTGTAACCTTCTTTAGATTGACATTGAGGGAGATTTTAGGCAAAATTCATAACAAATTTTCTTTAACCCACTTCAAACGCTAAGGTGGAATTTAACAAAAAGTAGTTTCACCTCAAGATGAATCGTCAAAGTAGGTGTAATTAAAATTTCAATTGAAATAACTTAGTTTAACTCCATTCCAAGCAGGCCTTTTAAGGATTTTCATTCACAAGTCTGAATATGAGGCAATACTCGATACTTAGCATGCAATCCTAGGGCTCATGAGTCATGTCTCTGTGGAAAGGGTGTTTTGTATGTTGTCAAATGACCTTTGAATACTTTGTAGATGGGTGAGCATTATAATTTTCCTTCTACCCCTGGTTTCCTTTAACATCATAAGCAGGCATGTTGTTGTCATTAAAAATGTGACTTGTGAATATCATTACATATGCATATGAATGCTCTCAATTTTGTGTAGGTCAGACGTACAGTGTAGTGCTTCCTGAAAAGTTGCATACAGGAAGGTGGAATGTTTATCGGTATGCTCTTATTTAGTTGTAGATGTGTATCATTTGCACCCTTTCTTCCTTTTTCAGTCCGTGATTTTTATTCTTCCTTGCAGATCTGCTCGTTCACCATTGAAGCTTGTTAAAAGATTCCCAGCCCATCCTGAAATTGGTACCTTACATGACAATTTTGTGTGAGACTCTTTCTCAGCTTTCTTTTGTGATAAATTTTGGCAATGGTCATCATCTGCATTTATGTTCTCCAATTGAGCTTGCATATAATAACACTTCTTTTACTGTCTATGGCTTTACAGACATGCAGTTGAAAGTTTTCCAGATTATAAATACTTGGGTACGCGAGTGCGGGTGGATGGAACAGTTGGAGAGTCAGTGAAGAAAATATTGTGTTTTGTTATCTACTTTAGATTGAGTGAATTATTAGCAATTATCCAGAAAAATGACTCCATTATTATTTATGTGGACTCCTGAAGGTACAAATGGATGACGTATGGAGAAGTGAGCACAGCTCGGTCAGCTATAGGTTCTGCTTTGCAGAACTATGGCCTATCAAAAGTGAGTTTGCTTGGACTACTTGCATGTTATGAAATGCTACCGGTGGTGAATTTGTTGCCTATCATAATGCATAAGCTGATTGATTTATTTTGGTGATACTTTGCTCAGATTCAATCATTCAGCATTTCCCTTGTTCCTGTGCTTTATTTTACTAGTATACCTCAGATGATTGTATCATCCATATTTTAATGTTGTAGGTAAATTTATAGTCTTGTGGTTCTTCAGCTGCCTCAGTGTTAGTTTCTTCCTTCCATTATTGCATTTGAGTTGAATGACTGTGTTTGTCTCAACCAGGGATCAAGAGTTGGACTCTATTTCATCAATAGACCAGAATGGATTATTGTTGATCATGCCTGCTCGGCATATTCATTTGCCTCAATTCCTTTATACGATACTCTTGGTTTGTGTTTGCCTGATTTTTCTTCTTCTGAAACTTATTCATTTGTTAAATTCAATTGCATAGTGCAGACCTTTTATGTTTTATTTCCAGGTCCAGATGCTGTGAAGTACATAGTAAGTCATGCAGATGTTCAGGCCATATTTTGTGTGGCAACAACATTGAATGCTGTAAGTTGAATCATATTTCAACACGTTTCTTCTAAGGGGAAAATAGATATGAATTATCGAACAAGCTACTGATTACGGTTGTAAGGCATAATTGACCTTTACCCATGTGTGATGCTGTGCAGCTAACTTGCTTTTAACTCTTTCTGTAAGTAATATTACAATGTGTTATAGCATATATTATATGTGGTGCTGATCACTTGCTTTTTGTTGTGTTCTGGGTAGAGCAGCCCTCAAATAGATTTCAGACCAGTATCAGAAGTGTATGTGGCTTATCTATTGTTTCATATTCTCACATAGTTAGTATTATATTTCATGATTAATAACAAAAAAGTGTAAGGCTCCTTAGTTATGCAAGGTTGAGAGAATTGAGTAGGAGATTGAGAATTTAGAAAGGAGATTGGGAAGAGAATTGGGGGAATTGAGAGGAAATCTACTACGATACTAAAAATAATGGCAAGCCTAAGACTAGCCTAAGAATCTTAAATGATAAATAATATCTAAATAAGATGGGACATATCATATCTGATCTAACTAATAAATAAGATAAATCGTATCTAATTAATAAGATAGAAAAAGATAAAAAAAATATAATAGAGAAAATATAGGAAAAATTTATTTTTATTTTTACAAAAATACTTCTTCCTATAAAAATCTTTCCTATCTACATTATTCTCCCCCATCAAAAAAGAGTTTGACTCTAGAAAGTAAGATTGAAGTAAATCCTCAAGCAATGTTGGAGCTATGTCATGAAGATCATCTTTATGAACCCAAGTAGCATCATAGTCGGGACGATTTTGGTGACCCAAAGACGACGAAAACCTCCTCAAGAAGAAGCAGCATATAATGTCGGCAATTGAAGCAATTTCTTTCTTGGACAGTTAAATGGATGGCAACGTCGGCTCCTTCAGACCTGCAAGCACATTAGATGGCAGAATAGGAGGCTCAAAGTAGCCTTTATAGGGTGATAAATCACTCACCTTGAAAATAAGACTAATACTAAAAGTATCTAGTAAATCAAGCACATAATCGTTTAGTCCTTATTTTTCAAAAATTTCATATGGGCCCATGGCTTGTACATGTAACTTTTTAAAACATCATTTTGGAAAACATTTAGGACATACGTGTACCATGATAAAGTCACCTTCATTAAAACCCTTATCTCTATAATGCACATCAACTATAATCCACATTACTCAACATAATCTTACGTCTAATCTCATCATGCAACGAATGGATATGATCAGTAGAAAGCTTAGCAAATGCAGACACATGTGCATGTGGGGATAGGGGACCAAAGTGAATAGGAATACAAGGGGTATAACCATAAACAACTTCAAAAGGACTCTTTCCCATATACTTGTTAGAAGCAAACTTAGTTGTGGGTAACACTCAATCTCAAGTATGAGGCCGATCTTCGACTAGACAGCGAAAAAGGTCACCTAAACTTTGATTTACTACCTCAGTCTAGCCATTAGTTTGTGGATGATAGGTGTTAGAAACTTCAATTGAGTCTTATTGAGGGCCTAAAGTTTCCTCCAAAGCTAACAAGCAAATCTAGAATATCTATTGGAAATTATAGACGAAGGAAGACCATATAATCTAACTACCTCACGAAAAATCAATCTAGCAACATGAGTAGCATCAGAAGTCTTACTACACAGTATGAAATGGGTTATCTTGGAGAACCTGTCAACCACGACAAGAATCAAATCGTGATCTCTAGATGTGTTAGGATACCTAGGATAAAATTCATGCTAAGATCCTTCCATAGCTTATAGTTAATAGGTAAAGGAGTATATAGACCTGTGTTTTGTTGTTTGGTCTTAGCTAATTAAGAGGGACGACATTGGGATATGAATCACTTAACATCGTGTTGTCAATAAGGCTAGCAGAATCGATCACGCACCAAGGTAATAGCATGATCCATACCAAAGTGATCAACAAGGCCATCGACATGTAATTCCCAAATAATAAAGTCTCTATAAGAGGATTGGGGAATACACAATCTAGAAGGTATAAAAAAATATCCATCATGAACCATATAGTCAATGGCCACTAGAGACTTCTTGGTAGATATGACCAAAATCAAGGCAAGAATGGTAATTGCCCTTCATTTTATCAAAGTTAGTGGTCTTAATACTCCATTGTTGAAGGATAGCACCTATCCTACTAAGAGCATCAACCATCTTATTTGCTGCATTGAAATGATGTTTGAGAACAAAAGTATATTCTCCTAGGAATTCAAGCCATTTAGCATACTTCTTGGGAATTTCTCTCTTTGAGTTCAAATATTCTAATGCTATATGCTTAGAGTAGACTACAAGGTCTTGGGCTAATAGGTAATAACACCAATGATGAAGGGACCTAACCACAACATATCACTCCTTAAGATGGATGGTGTAATTTTGTTTAGATGCATTGAGCTTCTCATTAAAGAATGTTATGGCGTGACCCTCTTGAGCTAACACTCGTCCTATGCCTGTCTCACAAGCTTCACAATGAACCTAAAAGAATTTACTAAAGTCGGGATGACTAAGAATAGGGGTCTTAGTCATACATTCCTTAATTTCTTAAAAAGCTCTAGAGGCTTTAGAAGTCCATTGAAATGTTATTTTCTTTAAACAATTAGTATGGGAACCATGATAGAGATGAATTACAATGAATCAATGATAAAAAGATACTAGACCATGGAAACTTCATAGTTCCAAAACATATTTTGGTTCAGGCCTCTCCTTAATGATTCTAACTTTCTTGGGTTGATAGTAATTCCCTGAGTGGAGACAATAAAGCTTAGGATAACAACATGAGATTGAAAGAAGGATCATTTCTTAAGATTAGCATAGAGCTTAACCTCTCGAATGGTAGGGAAGACTTGTCGAAGGTGGTTCAGGTGTTCATTTATAGACTTACTATAGACTAGAATGTCTGCAAAGCATACTATGAGAGATTTTTCTATGAATGGTTGTAAGATATGGGTCATAAACCTCATGTATGTGCTAGGGGCATGTGATAATCCAAAAGGCATTACTAGCCATTTAAAGAGTCCAACTTGTGTCTTAAAAGTTATTTTCCACTTATCCCCTGGTACAATACAAATCTGGTGGTACCTGTTTCGTAAATCAATCTTAGGGTAATAACTAGAGCCAGCTAGAGTGTTTAACAGGTCCTCTAGCCTAGGGATAGGAAACCTATTCTTAATTGTGATTTTGTTAATGGCTCTACTATCTACACACATTTTCCAAGATTTGTCTTACTTAGGAGTTAGTATAGTGGGTACTGCACAAGGACTCATGCTATGTCTCACAAATCCCTTACTAAGTAGTTCCTCAACTTGCCTATTCAATTCAACACACTCATGAAGATTCATCTTATAATGAGGAAGGTTAGGCAACTGGGACCCAAGAATAAGATCAATGGCATGTTGAATGTCTCTCATAGGTGGTAGCTCCTTAGGTAACTCTTTAGGGATTATATTAGAAAAATCACTTAGAAACATTTGAACCTCAGTAGGAATTGGTAAAGTGGAATTCAGAGAAACCTCCTAAGCAACTATGGCTAGCACGAAGTTATTTTGTCTATTTTCTTGATTGAAATACTAGGAGTGATGATTTGGATCTATTCCTAGTATTTTCCTTAGAGGTATAAACCAATTGAGGAGGTGAAGAATGATACACTTTCCCTTAAAGAAGAAATAGTGAGTATTGGGTGTTCCGTCGATCTTAATTGAATGATCATAATGCCAAGTTCTTTCTAGGAGAACATGGGCTACATCCATGGGAAGCACATCAAAATAGATCTCTTTCTTATAATGTGACCCTAAATGGGGGGGAGGGGACTAGGCATCTTTGGTTAATAGGAAGAGTGGTCTTATTGACCCTATCTATTGTAAAAGGGTTAGGATGAGGCTCAAGCTTAAGGTTTGGCCTTTTGTGGCACCGTGAGATATGAAATTAAAGGTATTACTGTCATTTATAACCAACACACCTAAAATAATTGCAAAAGTCGAAAGCTTGCTTCCACTCTATAGGATGGGCACCTAAAGTAAGTGCAAAAGACGGAAGCTCGCTTCCACTCTACAGGATGGGTACCCTGCGAGTGAACACATCTAACCACATTATAGTGCTCACTTAGTGGAAGGTTGACAGTCCTAACAAGGCTACATTGTGAGGGATGCCCTCTTCTAATTCCTCATCATCACTTGAATAATCACATAGTTCCACTATAAAATCCTTAATAGGGGTCTCATCACACTCATGTTCTAAGACCATAGTATGACAGGGACAACAAGATCTAATATGCCATCTCCCATGATAGTTATGACACCGGATGGAATTAGTAGTTGATTGATGGAAATCATTTGATTAAGAGGATGGGTATCAAGTGGAGGAGCGTTTAAGACACTTATCAAATTCATGAGTCAGCTTGAAAGCTTTTTCTACTTGGGCTATGAATCTTAATATCTTCCCTAATGGACTCCTTAAGGTCATTAATGTATCAAAATAGGATAATGTCGGCGGGTTTAGGATTGTTACACCGTACGGAATAATCCTTGAATTTTCGGATATACTTAGAGACACTAGAGGAAAACTGTTTAAGACTATGCATTTTTGGATATTTTTCTTTTAGTTTTTTATTTCATGATGACCCATAGACGAATAGGTGGCTCTCTTAGACGATTCATTTGGGTTTGGACCATTTTCCAAGACTACTTAGCAACTCCAGAAAGCTTCATCTTGGTGAAACTCTTTCTCTCTCTACGTCAGTCATATTATAGAACTTAAAGTAATCCTCCATTTCTTTTAACCATTCATTGAAAAAGTTTGGGTTAGGATTTCCTTCATAAGAGTTTACATCAACTTTGACCTTTATAGCAATATCATCCTCATATCTAGAATAAGGCTACCTATCATGGTGATTGAGTTGTTACGATTCCTATGGTGAGGTAATTCTTTGTCATCCTCAAAGGTCTCCTCATCTGAATTATTAAAATAAGATGGGTTCGGGTGACCTTGAGACCTAAGAGTCATCTGATGCGGAGGAATGTAAGCAAAAGCTTGCTTATGGGAGCCAATGATGCTATGTTTTGAGTAAGCAAAATTGGATGGAGGCACTATGTGTTGTCTAATTGATTGAGGGTCAAGTTCATCTATGGGACGTTTTTCCACCATCCTTTCTACATTTTTAGCTAACTTAAGTAGCAATTGTTAACGAGAAAGGTTTGACCGCTCAGTTGCTCAATTCACTCGAGACTTATAGAAGACATTTTTTTTTGGTAAAAACATCTTTGCAAATTTTGGTAGGGAGTTATAAGGAATCACTACACATGCACGACCGTATTTGTGTGGTGACCCATGATTTCTCTTCTATTGCGTGGTCTTCCATAAAAAGGTGGAACAAAGGTTCATTTAAGTACCCTCAAACCTTTCGGCAGTTTACGCATTGTGACTAAGTCTTTCATAGGATAGCAATTACTTTGGTTCTGATAGAAGATAATTTTTTTAGATGATAAGACACAAAGAGAATAGATAGATACTAACAAACAAAATATAAAAGTAAAATAGGTAATAAGCTACGTTAGATTACAAAGAAGATAAAACTACCCTATGCACGTCACAGAGATAATAATATTAGTTAAAGTACTAAATTAGATAAGCAATTATCCCCAATTTGTTTTTTATTTGATGTAGAACAAGAAGAGGGGAGAGATTAGAGGGAAAAGGGACAAATTGGGGCTGAATTGTTTACGAGATTAGTAGCAATAGAAGTTATGAGGATTGAAAGTAGTGTTTTGATACCCAACCGATTCAAGGTTGAGAGAATCGAGTAGGACATTGATAATTTAGAAAGGAGATCGGGAAGAGAATTGAGGAAATTTACTTTGATAATTTATTTATTCAACAATACTAAAAATAATGACAAGCCTAAGACCCTTTATATAGCCTAATGGTCATTAAAGATAAACAATATCCAAATAAGATGAGGCATATCATATCTAACTAATAAGATAAATCGTATCTAACTAATAAGGTAGGAAAAGATAAAAGAAAGGAATAATTTATTTTTTATTCCTATAGAAATACTTCTTCGTATAAAAATCTTTCCTATCTACATCACTTAGCAATTGTCTTTTGTTGTTCTTTCCCTTGTTTTTGTTGTTAGGGTTGTGGGATTAGTGTTTAGAATGTACACGTGTATGCAAAGACACAAAACTCGAGGACCATGAGCTTTTTACAAACCAGGCGAGGAGTAATTCTTGCATGAATTGAGCTCATGACAAGCCTTACATTTTCAGCATGAATCAAGCGAGGTTTATTAGCATCAATGTGGGGCCCATTGAGGAATGAACACGTTTTATGGGAGAGAGCTCACAATGAGTCGGGTTCATGGAAGAATATGCAAGAATTTGCCCCAAGTGAGGCACTTTAGCAGAGATGCTGCAAGGCTCCTTGAGTGGGTTAAGAGTCTCCCTTTTTTCCTTTTCATTTTAGTAGAAAAGAAAGAAAGAAAGGAGGGAAGACCAATGGTCAAGAAGAAACAATTAATTAAATAAAATGTGGAGATGCAAAAGTAATAGACAAGCTGGCTCTACCCTATAAATCCATTGATACTTTTGTATAGAAAAGACCTATTTGATGGCATTATATAACTTATCTCCATAAATTGTCAATTATATTATATATCAATGCTTTATTTTGGATAATGATTTTACGCCCCTCAAATCCTCTAGATGCAAAGTGTGAGCAAAGTCCCCGTCTTGCATCTCATACCAAGGCTCTAAGTCCCTTATTATGTTGACATATCTCAAGCCTCTTATGTGATGATGATTTCATATCTTGAGCTTGGTTAGAACTTATAACTCATCACTATCCCTGTCCTGTTTCCTCTTCTGATTTAGGACATGAGGGGGAAGAGAAATGGTAGATTGTTGCAACCATCTGCTTGATATAGTGATATGCCCTGCTCCCCCTATTTTCCTTTTGCACTTCTGGATAATAATGCTGAAATCTGCCCCTGTAATTCGTTCTTCAATCTCACTTGTTCAAAGTAGAAAGTTGATTAAGTGAGTTTCATCCTCCCAACTATCATCTGGTTGAAGAGGGTTAATTGCAATAAGAAAGGTTCAAAGAACTACAATATGAAAAACATCACTTTGTCTGATGGCGCATTTAAACATGAGCTGAAATCCACTAACTTCTTAGAAAGAAATTGTCTTTTTTGCAATGGGAGAAAAACTAGTTAGGTCTTTTATTTGGAGGGTATGCATGTGGAACTGTTACAGCTGGATTGTGGATTGAGTTATGCAGCGATGGGGAGAAATGTTGAGGATTCGAGTGCTTAGTTTTAGGTTTCTTACTCTTCCCTAAGAGAAGAGAGAAAGGGGACGGGATGGATAGCGTCTCCCTCAGAAAAGCGAGGCCTGCGACTAGGGTTAGTGTTTGAGGGAGGCATAGAGAAGAGAGAGGAGAGAACAAAAGGGAGGCTACGGAATTAACTTTGATAGCTATTTTTACAGCTTATCTAATGTTGGTATCCTAGCCTCTTATTTTTTGGCTTATTACAAGCTAGTGGACTTATGACATAGTAGTCCTTTATTTATTAATTCAATACATTACTTTTATTACATCAATTTGGAGTAACAAAATGAATCCCTGCTACTTATTAATAAGCTATAATCTAGTGCTTTTGGGCTGAGACCTGGTCATTGGGCCTCGTTGGGTCTGGTTATAAATCTGGTCCACAAATGCATCCATAACTTGGAATAGTCATGATATTGAATATTGGATCAAGTGACATGAGGCAGAATCAGCAATAGATTCTCATGCTTAATTTAATTTTGCATAATATTTTCAGCTATCCTTTATTCTGTTATTTTATTTTATTTTATTTTATTTATTTTCTATTTCATGAAAATTGTGCAGTAATAAGGATGATTCAGTAAGTTGTGTTGTATATAAGCTCACTTTAAGTAAGGAGAAATTAAAATGCTTATTGTGACTTGCATTGCAGCTGTTGAGCTTTCTATCTGAGATTCCAAGTGTACGCCTGATAGTGGTAAGTTCACATAAAAATATAAAAGTTATTGTTTTGTTTGATTACTAAATTTTACTTCACGTCAGCTGACCTATCACGTTGTATAAATGTTTAAAATTTTTATTACCTTTTATCACATTTTGCTATTATGTATTCTCAAACAAATAAAAACATTTTAAAAGTAGATACCTAAAATTGTCAGTTGTTCATCATTGCATTACATTTCCAGATTATTCCTCAAAAGGGACCTTAATCACAATTATATCCCCTGAAATCTATATGTTATCTTACCCTTTATCTTCACAAAGTGCAGGTTGTAGGAGGAATGGATGAAAACTTACCCTCACTACCAGTGACTGCAGGGATTAAGCTTATGTCATACTCCAAGCTTTTAAGTCAGGTAATTTGAGAATTGTTTTTCTCTCTGTCTAATTGTGTTTGGTTCAAAGAGAGTGAGTAAGGACTAATGTGATTTTTACTGGTTCATTTAGTTTCAATATATCTTCATTGCATCTCATGCCAGAAAGAAAAGTGTAGAACTATGATGATCTGTATGTATTATCAAACAGTAATTATTGCCTTTCCATTTCCACTTCCAGGGACTTGCCAGCCTTCGGCCTTTCAGCCCACCTAACCCAGATGATGTTGCTACTATATGTTACACCAGTGGCACTACTGGAACACCAAAGGTGTGTTCTTTTCTGTTGGAGAAATTGGTCGTTTTGTATAATTGATGGCTTACCTACATTTTCTTTGTGCAGGGAGTTGTTTTGACTCACGAAAATTTGATCGCCAGTGTTGCTGGTATGAGCCTAGCAGTCAAATTTTATCCCACTGATATGTGAGTTTATTTAGTTGTCTAGCAATCTTCTGACATAAATCTGAGTTTATTTACCTTGTTAAATATCTTAAATCTTTATTTATTACTTGGCTTTCGGTGTTATAACTGGCTTGTTCACATTGCTATATGCTAAGTGCTAAAATATTTTGTGTTGGACAGTTACATATCATACCTTCCTTTGGCACACATATATGAGCGAGCCAACCAGATCTCATCCGTATACTTTGGTGTTGCTATTGGTTTTTATCAGGGGGTATGTTACTTATCACATGGTTCTTACTGTGTCTCATTATAACTCCTATGGTTGATAGTGTGCCCAGAGAAATCCTGTGGTTTGGATGTGGAATATGATGGAATAGAGGAAACTTGATTGTTAAAGTTTGTCTATATGATGTGCGTACTTCTCTGTTGGTGTTTAACTGGTCCCATTGCCAGGATCCAATAATTATTTGTTCTATTACCTTAGTTTCTGTAAGAATTATGTGCTTTCACTGATTGAATGAGTAACTTGATGACGCTGCCCAGTGATGTTATTTACAATGAAAATCTGCAATTACATGTTCACATGCAGATGCATTTGGCATTTAGGCTACTGCATATGATGATTTGGTTCTCTCTCTCTCTCTCTCTGTGAAATACTATTCCAGTTTATGGTTGCTGTATGATATAATGTGAGGCAGTTTTCAGATTTTATTCATTTTCTATGATAAAAATTATAAAGTGTTGTTCTTTACTTTCCACTGTACCTTCTCTTTGGACAGGACAATCTGAAATTAATGGATGACTTGCTGGCCTTGAGACCGACCATATTCTGCAGTGTTCCTCGGTTATACAACAGAATATATGCTGGGTAAAATTTTGTGTTTCTAATACTTAAAATTTACTGTGGGTTTAAAGTTCTGCACTGTGTGCTGATTTAGTTTATCTCTGGTAGGATTACTAATGCTGTCAAGGCTTCTGGAGCATTGAAAGAAAGGTTTTTCAATGTTGCTTATAATTCAAAGAAGCAAGCAATAATGAACGGTAGGAATGCTAATTGCTGATTTAATTTTGGTGAGTTAAAACTCACGTGCCAGTCATGGGCAAGTAATTCTAGACGTGGAATAACAACTACATTAGATGCAAACTTTATATGCTAGGAACTACTAATTTTTGTGGCTACCCTCATAGTCAGATCTTTATTCTAAGCCTTTTTACTCTTGCTTTCATTGCCTACTTTTCTTGTTTCAAGGGAAGGGGCTGATGAAATAGGAAACAAATATTATTATTTTTTCCATTTTTTTTTTGAAGAATTATCATAGGAAGTGTCTTTCTGAGATATTTTTTTGGATCTTTCAAGATATTACTTTATTTCCTTTACGTGCCTTTTCCCTTATTGCATAGGATTCGCAGTTGGTTTAGTATTTGGTAGTAATCTGGCTTATATGTATGGCCCTATAGTTTATGTTGTTTTACACAATTTTACCAATTATTATTGAATGAATCAATTGCTTTCTTCGTCTAAATTTTGCGTTTGTTTCAATCCTTGTCTCTCTTCCAGATGTCCCTTCTCTCTTCTGTGATTCCCTTCATCTCTTATTTATCCTCTCTTCTATTCCTAATTTATTATTCGTCTTCCCAGCCCTACATCAGGAAGAGAGGGGTTGTAGATGTAGACATGAGTCACATGACTGGTGATGTGCAATTAAAGGGTGAATAATTGACGTATATTTACTTCACCCTTGGAATAAGAACAGGCTGTCCCTATACCTCATAGGCTAGTGGTGCATGTGAAAGGGTTCTTTGAGGAGGATTCAATGTACCAATCACCAAGCCTTTGGGATTCATTAAGAAAAGCTATATTCATGTCATCTGATGGCCGAGCATCAGGATGCTCAGCTTCAATTGTAGATGACCCAAAAGGCCTTTTGCTGTGAAGCAATATCATTTCTTGTCTTTCATGTGCACATGATTTTGTTATGGATTTGCTTTGGATTTCATCTAAATTCATTTTTAACATTATTCAGGGCGTAGTCCTTCGCCAATCTGGGACAAACTAGTATTCAACAAAATAAAAGGAAGGCTTGGTGGAAGAGTTCGTATATTGGGTTCAGGCGCTTCACCTTTATCACCTGATATCCTTGACTTTATGAAAGTGTAAGCTGATTGTTTTGTTACCACCAAAGTTGCTGATGCTATTCCAATCCTGATTGCTTTTCACCTGCTTTGATCCTCTTCTATCTGTCATGTATTAAAAAGGTGGATCTTTTTAGGTGTTTTGGCTGCCAAGTTGTTGAAGGATATGGTATGACTGAGACATCTTGTGTCATAAGTTCAATGGATGAGGGTGACAATGTATCTGGTCATGTTGGTTCTCCTAATCCAGCTTGTGGTAAGTTATACTGGGTAGAAGTTAATCTGGTTGAAAATTGATCTGATTGCAAGTGTTGGAATAAATGCATTTCTACACCTTGGTTGTTTGGGCACATAGAATTTTAACCATAAGCATTGCCAACCTGGAGATCTCTATTTTCATCTCGGAGAAGTATTCAGTCCTCTTGCATTTTCAAACTAAGTCTTTACAATTTTTATCCTATAGAGGGGTTTTTCAATTAATCTATTTGTTTTCCTTCTGAATAATTTTGAAAATCAAAATGCTTCTATCTAGTTAGGTTGGATAAATTGCTGGTGAAAATCATATCTATATGATAGTTATCATGCATAGAGACTGGATGTTGGCAAAGAGATGGAAGTTCGCTGGAGATGCGGTGCTCTTTTCATTCTTGACAAGTGTGAGCTTGTTTGATATGGCTTTGAGTCATATCAGATATTTAAGCATGTAATAAATCATGGAGTAATCACTAACAGTGCTCATTTTATATCCACTTGGCAAAACTGAATGTATCTGATAACTGACGCAATAGAAGATATTGATGTATTTTACTATGTTGACTTATCTACCAGATGATAAAGATCAAAAGGAAAAGAGATACATGTCTTAGTGTTATTTAAGGACAAGAATTTGCTTTGACCTTTTGTTAGTGGAGAAACAGTTGGTGACAATTATTCAATATTACTTAATATTCAGAGGTAAAGCTTGTGGATGTCCCTGAAATGAATTATACATCTGATGACAAGCCCCACCCCCGTGGAGAGATATGCGTCCGTGGTCCTACTGTTTTCAGAGGTTACTTCAAAGATGAAGTTCAAACGTAATGCAGTTCTATGGACTTTCTGCTTCCTCTATTTGATTGCTATATTTCAGATATAACCTTATTCTTGCTCATTGCACAGGCGAGAAGTAATTGATGATGAAGGTTGGCTGCATACAGGTGATATTGGGCTGTGGCTACCAGGAGGGCGCCTTAAGATTATAGATAGGTGAGACTTCTAACTTGTTCTGCTACTCCATCAGCGGAAATGAAGTGTGTAATTGCAGATGTCGAAGTAAATGACTTGTATTGAAGGACTTGTGCTTTTGATTCGTTTTTACTTGTTAGATACTCGACTTCCTTGGACTAACCAAATGATTTTTTCTCCATGTTTGATGGAGCGAGGTCCTCTAAAAAAGGAAACAAAATGTTTGATGGAGCTAGGATTATAGAAAGGGGACACGGAAGAGGGAGCTAATTTTTGGTCTTAATGTGACATCCAAAGTGCAATAGTAAAACTTATTTGCGTTGCTATATATATGCCATATCAATCCAAATGCTTATGCACTGATACATGATTAGGTTACACCATCAACTCGCCCTTCCTACAATGACGTGAAAATTATGCTGATAATGGTGTCTTTAAATGCTACATCCAACCAACCCATTAGGGCCTTATTTGGTAAATAAATGAAGATGAGATGATATGATGCGTATTGTTATTTTTTTGTATGTGCTTTTATAGTTATTTTATTTGAACACACTATAGTAAATTGTGCTAAAATGATGATTTTGAACTTCTCGAAAGGTGATGGTGATGGTTCTTGTCATCTAAACTAATTTTGGATTGCGAAATGGACCCAAGAAATGGTAGCACCTACTTGCATGTGTTGGGTACCCTGTTGATGTAGGGTTGGAAAGAGAAAATAGAAATTAAGAGAATAGACGGGAATTAGGAAGTAGAGAAATTTTCAGATGAGAGTCTTAGGAGAAAACTAATAATTCAACATTCATTCATTCAAGTATGATAAATAATGTAAACTGGGGTCATACACACACACGGAGGTAATTATTTCTCAAAAGGATGATACTAAATCCTAAAGCAATAATGTCTTAAATAAAGAGATATTGAAATAAGTCTTAAAAATCTATTTCTTTCCTTTGTTGATGCTTATTTGAAAAGGATATTTATCTACTAAAACTATATCATTTTCCTCTATTGCATAAGAACTCAACACCAGCGAGTGAGAATAAATAAAATATATGAAGTTTGTTATCATGAAGCCAAGTAGCATTACATTCAAGATGGCTCTTTCACATGATATAAAAACAATGGAAACCTCCCGAGAATGGTGCAACAAATTGGTAAATGAAACTGAAGACAAAGGGGGCTTGTTCAAACCTGCAAACATACTAGAAGGCAAAGGTGCAGCCTCAAAGATGCTCCTGATCATTAAGGGTCCGTTTGGATTGGGGTGAATCGAGGTAGGGGTAAACATTAAAAATTAACCTAGGTGAAGGGAATGGAGGTGAATCGGGGTGAATTGGGGTGAATGTTTTAAAAATGTTGTTTGGATGATATTAACCTAACCTGGGTGAATTGGGGTGAATGTTTTAAATTTTTGTTTGGATTGAGGTGAATGAAGGTTAAAAAATAAAACAAATGACATTTATACCCTTGTATTAATAAATAAGTTTCTTATATAATAAACTTACCTAACACCACCACCACTATCACCACAACCACCACCACCACCACCACCACCACCTCCACCACCACCACAACCTCCATCACAACCACCACAACCACCACAACCACCACATCCTCCTCCTCCACCTCCACCACCGCCAACTCCTCCACCACCTCCTCCAGCACCTCCTCCTCCAGCACCTCCTCCTCCACCACCTCCTCCACCACTTCCTCCTCCTCCACCACCACCACCCCTACCCCACCACCACAACCACCACATCCTCCTCCTCCACCTCCACCACCCCTACCCCACCACTTCCTCCTCCTCCTCCTCCACCACCACCACCACCACCACCTCCACCTCCACCATAACCACCACATCCTCCTCCTCCACCTCTAGCACCACCCAACCACTACCTCCTCCACCTCCACCACTGCCAACTCCTCCATCACTTCCTCCTCCACCACCAGCACCACCTCCACCTCCACCACAACCTCCATCACAACTACCACCACTACCACCACTACCACAACCACCACATCCTCCTCTTCCACCACCAGCACCAACCACCTCCACCACAACCACCACCACCACCACCACAACCACCACCACCCCACCACATCCTCCTCTTCCACCTCATCCACCACCACCATCTCCATCACAACTCCACTGCCTCATCCGCCACCGCCACCACCTTCTCCTCCAAATTTATCTATACACACACATCCAATTTGGAAAGATGTGAATATTTTACCTTGAAGAAATTATAATTTGAAAATGTGCTGAACATGAAAGTTGTAGATATTTCTGTTATCTTTCCAACGCATCAAGAATCAGCTCGATCGGAGGTCAGATGAAGAAGTTGTAGCCGAAATACTAAAGACTGTCAAAGTTGGAAAGAAACACGGGGGGCCGTGTTTATTAACACGGTCCATGTTTTGTCGTCAAGAAATTCCAGAGAGGTAGAAAATAAACACGGTACCCCCGTGTTTATTAACACGGTCCGTGTTTTTTATCAGGAAATTCCAGAGAGGCAGAAAATAAACACAATACCCCCGTGTTTATTAACATAGTCCGTGTTTTTTCGTCAGGAAATTCCAGAGAGGTAGAAAATAAACACGGGGGTACCATGTTTATTAACACGGTCCGCATTTTTTCGTCAGGAAATTCCAGAGAGGCAGAAAATAAACACGGGGGTACCGTATTTATGAACACGATCCGTGTTTTTTCGTCAGGAAATTCCAGAGGCAGAAAATAAACACAAGGGTACCGTGTTTATTAACACGGTCCGTGTTTTTTCGTCAGGAAATTCCAGAGAGGCAGAAAATAAACACGGGGGTACCCTTGTTTGTTTGACTTTTTATTGACCAGATTGGATATTTGATTTGGAAAAAAGATCGGATCGATTATTTGCTTTTTCAGATTGGATTGCTTTGGATATTGGTCCAACTACTTCACAGATAAAGATTTTTGTACGAATAAAATAAATTATATACAACACATTGAAGAAAGGCACCCATCGTCTTTCATTAGAAAACAAACTTAATAAGTTAAAGGGCATCCATCATCCTACATTCAACACAATGTTACTAAAATCAAAAGATGTCCATCATCATCTACATTA
Organism: Tamarix austromongolica; assembly: GCA_039764185.1. Classification (NCBI taxonomy): domain Eukaryota; kingdom Viridiplantae; phylum Streptophyta; class Magnoliopsida; order Caryophyllales; family Tamaricaceae; genus Tamarix; species Tamarix austromongolica. The sequence continues at coordinate 60,109,327 of CM077808.1, read as the reverse complement.
TAAACCCAAAAGGTGCACAAGATGTTCATCATCTTACAATAGTTTCACCGTCAACAAAGATGAATGATGTCATCATCCTACAGAACATCTTAATTCAAGTGTTTTACAGCATGAAACTACACATAAGGGCAAGGTTCTGATTCGTCAATGATTTGTGCTTGCACCAATAGAAGCCATAATGCAGACCGACGTCGCTCTAAGGGATACGCATTTAGCAACTCATAGTCTACACGATTCTTTGAAAGATGAAAAGAAGCCAACATCGTGTACCTTGGATCGAAGTCTAGCTCCTCAACACACTTAATAGCCTCAACAGGATCAATACGTGAGCCTTTTTCCATAACCGTAGCAAACTTCTCTACCTGTGCACTTAACATATCAGAACATGCTGCAATAAATGTATCAATTTTCCTCTTACCCTTGCTGCATTTTCCATGCCCCGAACCTACGTGTGGTACACTTGCATTACTAGTATCTGAAACATAATCTTGAGTAGAATGAGGTGGAGTCCTAGAATCAATACCAAATGAACTAAACCCCTCAATGTGAACTTCATCTTGTGAGACCATATTACCAATATCTTGAATCATGCCACTAGATCCTCCATGTTGTTCTGCAGCTTCCCTTCTCCTTGCTCTTACTTCAGTAGCAGTTACGGCATTATCCCCGGTTGCCCTATCCTTAGAAAATAGCTCTTCTAATTTTTCGTAAAAGGGAAATGTTTTACCCTTCCACTCCGCAGCCTTTGGATTACTCTAGGTCAAACAAACGAACAAACAAACAAAGTGAATTAAATCACAACACTTAACAAATGTAGATGATGAACACCATATAAAAAAGAATAAAACCTTATGAAAAAAAAGAAAATAATTCCATACACACCTCAATTAGTTGATTCCACACTTCCTCTTCAAGATCCCACATTTGAGTGGTAAGATTAAAACCCCAGCCACTTTTTGAAACATTTCGGAATATGCCATAACATTCAAAAAACTTTCCCTTCAAATATTTTATCCTATTGCGAAATCGTTCCTTATTCCATGAGGAGTTGGGAAACTTTTCTTCAAGCTCTTTTAACACGAAACTATAAGCTCCCGTAGTAAATGTGCCACCAGGACGATTACCTATATGCATATGATGTAGCAAAGCATCAAGAAGAACTCCATCCATCTCGCATGTCCAAATGTTTCTCTCAACTTGACGAGGAGGCATGGTTGAATCTACCAAAAAAAAAAGGATGACAATATGACAAGTATGCAAATAAAAAAAATACACAAGTAATCAAGGGACATTTAAAACAGAGCTTTAATATCTAAAAAAAATAAAGACATATGTTCCATGGCGTGTTCAAAGTAGAATACAACATATCGTAACAAAACAACAAGGTTCTCGCAATTCAGTACTCATAAAATAGTACATTTGTTCAAATTACATAAGTGAAGAGAAATGCTTATGGTTATAATCTCTCCACATCGCCACTGCTGTGGAATTTCTTATAAACTCTCCTCTAGCAGCATCTCCTTCTTCTGTAAGATCATCAAACCTATTTTCCCACTCTCCATCATTGCCATCAGCAAGTTCTTGATCCACTTCTCTAATTATAGTTTCATCCGGATCAACACCCATTAGAAAGTTATGCACAATACAACATGCTAATATAATCCTTGTATGTGTATATACATCATAATGGGGTTCATTTGCACTTGCCATAATTGGAAAACGCTTTTTTACAACACCAAAAATTCTTTCAATCGCATTTCTTAAAGAAGAATGACATAAATTAAATAGCTCTCGTGGAGACCTTGGTGGATTATGTGAGTACTCTTTCAAATGATACCGCTCTTCCCTATAAGGTGGAATTAAGCCACTCATTACAGGAAATCCAGCATCACCAATATAATATTTACCTAAAAAAAGGCTAAAATGTTAGATCACTTTCAATAAATTAAGTAAAAAGTATTTGTTAAGAATGGCAACATAGTTACCATGTGGGATTTTTAGGCTATATTGTCGTCTTAATGCATCTTTTAGTATTCGAGCATCTGATGCTGTTCCTTCCCAACCAGCTAGAACATAGGTAACTTTTAGGTCAAATGTACAAGTTGCTAGTACATTTTGTGTGGTGTAATCTTTTCTGCCTCGGTATTTAGGAGCATCAGATGTACAAACTTTTACTCGAACACGGGATCCGTCGATTGCTCCCACACAATCCTGAAATTAACTACTACATTATTAATAATCTAATTAAATTATTTATTGACTAAAAAAAAAGGAAAATTCATAATAGGCACCTTAAAATAAGGATAGAACTTGGGATTGTCTTGAATCTCTACTGGTGTTGATGATCCATCTGGTTGTCTAATAAACATCTCCTCTAATTCGATAACGGCTCTTAAGACATTGTGAAAATGACGACTAATAACTCCTCCAGACCTACCAAACACTCTTTGTACCTCCCTATTTGTTGTGGCATGACCCAAAATGTACAAAAATAAAGCAACTTGCTCTTCGATATTAACCCATTTAGTTGATCGCAAGCCATCATGATTCGCTAATAACCCACAAAATTCATAAAATGCCTCAGGACCCATACGAATCATATCTCAACATATGACTCTATTCGTCATCACATCTCTTACCAAAAATCTCACTTCTCTAGATTCTTTATGAATATCATCATCATCATTATCATCTAACATGCCATTTTCGTCTAAATACCAATAAGCAGCCACCACCACAACACACCAATTAAGGATTGTAAAGTAGAATAGAGTAAGATTAGCACCATCATGATCCATCTATCAAAAAAAAGAACAAAGATCAAAGAAAAAAAACTGGAATCAGCAATAAAACATCAACAACATGGATGGAATCAACATAACAAAAAAAGAATACAATTGAGGAGAGTAGAGTTATACTTCCTCTAAAAGTGTGCAATAAAAATATTTGAGCATATCAACATCCACTTTCAGAACAATTTTAATAAGTCTCAATATACCACAACACATATGCCAACATAAGGTAAACACTCTTCCAAGACCATCAACAAAGGTTCATTCCCTAAATTTTATTTTCCAATTTCTCCCCTTTTTTCTGAATAAAGAACAAACAATGCTAGAATTTTAATTCTATACAACTTCAATTGCTAGTGTCCTGTCCTCTTCATTTTTTTTCTTCTGCTATTGCTTTATTAAACAAAATTTCAAACCCTTCCTAGCAGGTTAGTTGTTGTTTCAATATGTGTTTCTTTTCATATTTTTGAATTTGGAGGTTGGACTCACGTAGTCTCTGGAAAGTACTGAACACTAGCTAGCAAAGACATGTCAAGCTTGCCAAATCATCCCAGTTAAGTCTTAAAACTAAACAATCTAAAACCATTATAAGTTGCCGCCAATTTCACAACATGCATATGGAACTTCTCCGGTTCAAACTGTAAAAATGGGGAAACTAATTAAAACAATTGAAAAGACCAACAAAAGAAAACTAAAAAACTGAAAGAATATGGTAAAGAATGCTGCACAAATACTAACAGAAAATAATGCAATATATAGCCCTCAAATTTTGAAATGATAAAAGTGAAGCGAGCAACTAAATAGCACAAAATAACAACCATTAATTTTTTACTTATTGAAGGGAGGGATTCAACTATTTTTCATCTGGATGAAAGCAATCTCTGATTTTCTAAGCCGCAGAAAAGATAATGAACTCAACTCATAAATGGAGATTAATCACAGATCAGGTAGCACAATTAAATTAAAAAGCAAGCATAATCTGTTTAACATCAAAATCGACCAAAAAAAATAAAATAAAAGGTAGGGAAGCAAACATGGTTATCGACGAGAAGATGGGAGATGAGAGGAGAATTGGATGCTATAGCTGCTACCTGTGCAAGTTTGGTTGTCGGCGTAGCTCCGGTCGTCGAAATCAGTAGTCGTTGCAGGAGATTACCCTTCGTCGAGCAGATTAGAATATGGCAGGGAGGGAGGTTGAGGCTCTGCGATTCTGTGAATGAGAAAATAGGGAGGTCGAGCAGACTGGAGAAGCTGATCAGGAAAATAGGGTTTTATGTTCAGGGGCATTTTGGTCTGATTCAGTCAAAATTTTACTTATTCTTCTACCTCCACCTCGGTTACCCCCGAAATCGGAGGTTAACAAAAACGAGGTTAATGGAGGTGAAAGAAGGTAAAATATTAACCCCGATTCACCCAGGTATAATTTTTAAAATGGGTAGCCAAACGGGGTGAATCAATTGATTCACCTTCGTTAACCCCGATCCACCCCAATCCAAACAGGGCATAAAAATAAAAATAACACCTAAATCTTTAGGTAAATCTATTGCATAAGTATTAAGCCTTGCCTCTCTAAAATCTCATATGGGCTCGTAACGTGCACGTGCAGCTTTTTGAAACTGCCTTTGAAGAAATTGTTTGGGGTAAATGCATACCGTGATGTATCTACCTTCTTTAACGTCACTAGTGCTATTGTACACATTAGTAATTTTATAGTCAATATAGTTCAAAATATTAAATGACATTTATAAGCTAACACAATATTATCAATAAACTAAAAATAAAATAACTTTTATTTGGGTACATTGATAGTTAACCTAATTTACGAAAATATTAAATGACCTATGTAGGCTAATCAATGTTTATTAAAAAATAAAAAGTTTAGAAGTAGAATAAATTTTATTTAGGTACCATGATATTTAATCTAATACTATTATGAACCATGCGTTCAAATAATTCTAAAGTGATACAATGACATTTTTAGTTTATTTCCACTTTAATGCCATTATGTAAGTTTCTTTTTTTAATCATAGATATATAAGATAATAAAAAAAATTTACTAGCACATAATTTGTAAGCTCATTTGAGAATATTTTAATCTTAAGATTTTTTTTTTTAAATCTTAATTTTTTATAGAACTTTTTGGAAAAAAAAACTTCAAAATTTAAAAATTATTGAATTTACTACATTACTTTAGACATTAACTTAGGAAAAAAAAATGATGTAAAAAAAAATAAACATTTTAATAATCTAGGACTAACAATATTTGTGAAAATGCCCCAAATAACTTGAGTTTTTGGAATTCACCATTTAACTTATTTTACACCATAGTTTTGAAAACCAGACCGGATTAGTTGGTATCTGGTCTAATTAGTGAACTACTCAGGTCACTAGCTACATCCCATATACCGGTCCCGGTCAAGAATTGATGTGACTAGTGAGAACTGGTTAATTAATCAAAAAATCAGTCAAAAAAAGGGGATAGAATTGATCAAATTTTTATATAGTTTAATGTTATTACATATTTCACATTTTTTAGCCAAATATTATGTAACACCCCCAAATTTACTACTAAAAAATTTCGTTTTAATAAAAAGGTTTCATGAAAACGAAATGAAAAAACCGTAAACTCGGGGGCATTACCGCCACATTTAGTACCAGATTGGTTCACTCCTACCATTCCAGCACTAAGTGCTAAGGCTAAACAAGGTTAACATCAAACACAAGTCATTAATAAAAACACAAGGCATTAATAAAATGCAGGTCATACAGAAATCAGAGTGCGGTTTAGAATTACAATCCAAAGAGTAAGTGACTAGAGTTTTTCAAAACATAAAGCATCGTACGATATCACATAGCTAAAATAAAATAATACATAGTCCAATAAAAGAAAACAGAGTCCGGCCGAGTCGCTCTCAATCCCCCAAGTCAGATCTAGTCTCAACCCTCAGCCCTGCCCGATGCCTCGTAATTGTCGTAGGCATCGAAGACGTCATCCCCAACCTGCACAAACTCTCAGATGGGTCTTCTGCTCATGGGAATGAGTAGCACCCATGAAACGAGTGATCAGTACGTTACGTACTGAGTAAGGTAACAGATGCGCTAAGGCTGACATATAGAGCATATAACATAAGAATGATCATATAGGCAACATACAATAATACATGTAATAAGGCCGGGTTACTTTTTAGGTAATTTATTCTTTAGTCCCCTTAACAATATGTTCATTCCACACATACTCTTTATTAATCCATGTGAGTACGGGAACCCCACTATTATAGCCAGTGGATTGGAATACATACAGGGCAGAACGCTCTTGACCACTATTATTCGCCGATGGACCGATCTCCAGGGCAGAATGCTCCTGGCCACTATTATTCGCTGGTGGACTGGTCTGGCCCCAACTCACATGGTGTTTCACTGTAAGTACTTAGTGTATTTTCCATGGCTTAGCTTCATTATTTTGGTTTGTTGAGCACATAATCCCCTATTATTATAGCCGGTGGACCGGAAATCATGCAGGGCAAAACGCTCCTGGCCACTATTATTCGCCGGTGGAACAGTCTCCATGGCACCCCGGCTCCTGGCCACTATTATTTGCCGGTGGACCGGTCTGGGCCCAGCTCAACAATTTTTCTCTTTAAATGGATAGTATCTTATTCGTGTCTTATTCGATAAACATTACACCCTTGACATGCATGTCATCAACGTTCTACTTCTATCCTCTCAATGGGGCCCGTCCCATATCTTGAGACTGCGTCCCTTATCACGCCCCGACATCCATTCCCCCTTATGCTTATACATAATGAAAAACCAACTGCTAAGGGTGTGGGTTAAGGCCCAACACCTCATGACATCAAACTCCACCTACTATCACCCTCTAGGGTTTTCCCTTGAAAACCCTAATTGGACCTATGTGGCCCAACTCTCTCTTACTTACACTACCATTACTTCATTCATCGCCCCACACCTTATGTCAATTAGATCCAGCCCCAAAACATATCACTTTACCTATTGACTTCGCATGTGACCGGAAAAACCCTAGTTGGCTACTTCAAACTCTAGTACATTTCTTCTCCCATAAGTAACCTCTCTATTTTTCACTCAATATTTCTTCTCTCCCATGGCACCCGTACTCACCCCTTACATAATAAATTCCCACTCTTAACCCGTACTCCACTCTCCCTTAATTGATTTTACTTCCACATTTTTTTCCAGATTAGTGCTTCCTCCCAAAACCCTAATCGGGTCCCTTATACACCCTTACACCAACCTACGTACTATTTTTCACCCCAAGTCTCCAATCACTCCACAACCCTCCCCTTAGCTTATTTATACCCTAAAACAACTTTTCTCACGTAAAGATCATCCCCATGCAAGTTTTATCCATCCTGTGAAAACACCCAAAGTCCCCATGCAAATTTTATGATTCCCATCTCTTATTCATTTTTGGTCAACCTCATATCCCCCTTAGTGAACTCACTTTCCATTTTCTTTCTTTTTGTCCTTTCATTCCCATATCATATTATCAATTGTCCTAGCATGCATGTCCTAGAGGGCCATATCATATCACATCATGATCACCATATATACATATCATATTCATGTCATAAGAAAACACATACACACATACCTCAACTCCAAGCTGCGCTACACATAAGGCAAGTTAATGACAATCACACGATACACGACATTGCATGATATATAGCATCCAAGACATACAATTCACACAACATACATGGGCCTTAGCTACATCCTTACCTAAAACGACACCGGGCTTGGAGCACGCTCCTACGCCTCCTTATGGTTTTCGCTTGATTCATCTATAAGAGGGTAAAACTAAGGATTAGTTTCCCTCCTACCAAAAATACTATTATTCCTTATTTTAGTCTAAGATTAGGGTTGTTATTATTAAAGGAAGCATTACACGTGAAAACTAGAGATTTTATTTTCAAGTTAGCCTGCTAGATATTACTAGTCAAATTATATTTATTTTAATATATATAGCTATATTTACATTATTAAACCTAATAGCTTTATTTCTTCTAATAATAGTACTAATACTAGTTATAGTAAAATAGTGATAATAATAATAATAATAATAGTAACCAAAATGGTAATAATAATATAAGGGTCCAAATATTTATGTTAATAATAAAAAGTGATAATGGACAAGGTTAGTATTAACAATATTGGCAAGAAACAAGTTAACAATAATATTATTTATAGTAGTAGTGGTATTAAATAATATTAGTATTAATAATAGATATGGTGATAATATTAGTAGTAGCTTTCGTCTTAGGGTTAATACTAATGGAGGCCCTAGAATTCGTCTTAGTGGTAATCTTAGTGATAATGGCCAAATTAGATTTAGTAAGAAAATAATAATAATAATACTAGCAGTGGTAGTAGTAATATTAATAATAATAAAGATCACTTTATTAGTACTAAAGTTGTAACCCTTTTAAATAACATGCCATAGTTATAAATATTCCTGAAATTAGGTGAGGTAATAAAGGTGTTACATACTAATAATATTAATAATGGTAGTAGTAATAATAATAATAATGATAATACAACACTAATAACAATAAGAATAATAATAATAGTAATATTAAGGATAATACTATTAATATTATTAAAAATTATTAACACTTATAGAAAATAGTTTAAGGGCTGGGGGAGTTGGAGTACCACCTAAGGTTGGTGGCGGAACCGGTGGCGGCGGCGGTGGAGGAGGAAGAGAGGTGGAAAGATGGATATGTAGGCTAAAGGAGGGGAAGTGGAGGGGTGTTTGAGGTGGTGGAAGGTGCAGCAGGTGGAGAGGGGTGAAATGGAGGTGGTGGTGCACGGCGGTTGGCACGGTGGCCGAAGGTGGAGAAGGTAGAAGGAGAGGGAGGCAGGGGAGCTGGAGGTATAGGGAGGTAGGGTGAAATCCTCTAATTGTTTTGGAGGGTGGAGGAGGTGCTGGTTAGGGCAGGATTGGCGGCGGACAGCGGCGCAGGGTTGGTGATGACTGATCGGGTTGGCAACTTTGCACGGCTGGGGCGGCTCGTGAAGGTTAAGATAGGGGAGGATGGTGGCTTAGTTTTGTAGAGGGAGGTGCGGGGAAGGTTTTGGTGGGCGGCTTTTGCGGCGGCGGCGAACGGCTAGATTTCTGGGCTTGCGAAAAGGAAGCTCGGTTATGGCTGCCCTTGGGGTGTATTTATAGGCTAATTGAGGGGGAAAACGACGAAGGGAGAAGAAGACAACCGGGGGCAGGTGAAGCAGGTCGCCGACCAGCGGTGGCAGGCGGCGCATGCCCTGCGAAATTGCAGGGAACGTTTGGATCAGGGTGGGGGAAAAAGGAAGGGATGGCAGCACGCGTGAGGAGGGAGGACGGGTAGGTTGGGTCGAAAATGGAAAGAAAACGACGGGGGCGGCAGGGAAGGACAGCCGGAAGGAGCAGGTGGCCGTCGGCAAGCGCAGGACTGCAGGTTGGGGTTGCAGTCCGCGTGAGGAAGAAGGAGACAGGGACGGGGTGAACCGGACGGTCCAGGGAAAGGAAAGAAAAAAAAAGAGAGGACCGGCCGGCTGGGGCAATGGGCGAAAGAAAAAAAAAAGGAAGTTGGGGCGGGCTTGGCTGCGCGGGACAGGGAGGAGAAGGGAGTTTGGGCAGCGGGCTGGCCCAAACCGGGAAGAGAAGGAAAAGAAAAATAAGAAAAGGAGAAAGGAGAGGAAGAAGGAAAAAGGAAAAAGGAAAGAAAAGAAGAAAAGGTAGAAGGAAAAAGGAAAAAGGAAAAAGGAAAAAGAAATAGGTGGGTTGGGATATTTTTGGGTATTTGGCATTTTAGATTATTACTTAAAATAAAAATATTTAGAAAATAATAACTAATCCCCTTTTTAGATTAATTTGGGCTATTGGAATAAATTTTCGTTAATTTCTATTTTAATTAATAAAATGTCCAAACTTTTCTAAATAATTTATTTATTATTTTCTCTTTATTTTCCTCAATTAATTTCCCCTTTATTTTAATAAAATAATTTATATACTTAATTTCCCTAATAAATCATTATTTTGCCATATTTCCTAAATTAGGATTTTGGGGTATTTCATATTATTACTAGATACCTATTTGATTACCGATTTGGCTTTTAAAACTATAATTTACACATTCCGGCACCACATAACCCTTCGTCTATATTCCGTTAATATTTTTTATAAAAAAAGAAGCGCACTTATACTTTATTACTTTCTCTCCTTTTTCTTAGCTGTTTTCCCTCTTATTTTTTTAGTCAAATTTCCTAAAATGCCCTAATTAATCTTAACCTATTTCCTCACCTTATCATTTATAAAATATAAAAAAAAAATTCTCCTTTTAATTTATTAAAAAATATAAAAAAGCTCCAAAATATGAAAAATATCTTAAAATTCTGAAAAAATAAATAAAAATGTGCTTAAATTATTTTAAAAAAATTAAAATTCTATGAGAATTTCCAAAATTTTATAAATAAAAAAGTCTTAATTTTTTGACATTCGACATAATCTAATAATATTGATGATTGTCTTAAAATATTATAAATTTTGTCATAGATGTAAAAAAAACTTATCAAATTGCATCATAAGTATAAACATGCTTAGAAAAATGAGGAACAATATATTGAAATGACAAAAATATGGACAAAATAAGTTAAATAACTCTAATACTTTGAATACTCAATTTTCTTGAATAATTTAAAATAACAATAACAATTCTCAACAACTATAATAAAAGTAGAATGATTAAAATACCCTTTGCGTCAAATACTAAGTACCGAATTTTCTTAGATATGCTAAAATGATAAAAATATCTTTTGCACTAGATAATCATTTTTCTAAATGTATTAGCATTGTTGATGTAGAGGTTAATTTTTTTATTTTAGTTTATTTACAAAAAAAATTGGTAATTAAAGTGCTAGGGTATTTTTGCCACTCCATTTTTATCGTAATCACTAGGAATGTCTTTGTCATTTTCAATTATTTAAGATTGGGTATTCAAAGTGCTAGTTATTTAGTGTAAATGATATTTTTGTCATTTGTGAAGATTTTGTTCATCTCAATTGTTTTATATAACTTTCAAATTTATTATAAAATTTTATAAGTTTTTTTACATTTATGATGAACCTTGTAATATTTTAAAATTTTTTTGGATATTATTAATATTATTTTTTTACAAATATTATAAATTGTAGAATCTTATAATATTGTTGAACTTTTCAAAGAATCTGGGAGTATTTCTAAAGAATTTGAAGATATTTTTTCGTTTTTTCTTTGTAGTTCGTTTGGATTGAGGTGAATTAGGGTGAGTGTAAATATTGAAAATTTACCTAGGTAAAGGGAATAGGGGCAAATTGGGATGAATATATTAAAATGTTGGGTGAAAGTTATTTTAATTACGTTTGGATTGGGGTGAATGAAGGTTATATAAGTATTATCCTTCACCCCGATTAGCCCCCAAAATGGGGTTAATAAATATGGGGTGATTTAGGGTAAATTAGGGCGAACTTTTAACCTTCATGTAAATGTTTGTAAATAAGTTTTCAAAGGAGGTGAACGGAAGTGAATGATTTCATTCACCTCAAACCAGATAGACACTTAGGAAATATAAGATTTCTTTATAATTCTTGATAAATAAAAAGGTTAACCTTTCTTTTCATAAAAATGGGAGGAAAAAGAAATGCAATTAGTATAAGTGTCATATGGAATGGATGTAGTATAAGTGTATTATGTTTGTTTTGTAGGATAATTTTTGAAGTTTCAATGGATTGACAGAGTTAACCTTAGAAATATATGGAGATTATGGTGCGGAATGGTGTGAACTTGGATTTATATGATCTTTTTCTGAGAACTAAGGATTATATTGTATATTTTGCCAAAAATTGGAGGGTTCGGTACATTTTCCCTTAATATTAATAGCAAGATACTAGAGGGAAAAAAATTAAATGCCATGATATTTCTATAAATTTTTTATAATGCATTAGGAAAGCCATGGTGCAAATGGCCTTCAAAACAAACAAATCGGTCGCCCCAAGGAGTTGGGGGCGCTTACAATGGTGACCAGCTTGTGTAAAAATTAATGAATTGAAGAGGTGGCCAGCGACCAGTAAGTCTTGAATGCCTGTCATCTAGCCAGCCTATCTACAAAATCTTGCACATCAGACCATTTATCCAAGGCACACATTTTGTTTACAAGTGTGTATTATTTTATACCAACACTAACTGCCTTCCTGGGCCCTCTATTATATCCACGCCCAGGCCTAAGCTGGGCCTGCTTATGCATAATACCATTATGCGAATCATGAAGATGATCAGAAAAATATTATTAAAGGCATGTACATGAGGGCTAAGGGGCCTACAATCAACAGACAAACAAGATGATAACTATAAACAATTTCAGGACTCTCTAGTGGATATTTTAGGGCATTCTTGAATAGTTGGTAGCATTAACTCCCAAATACAAGGTTTGTTTTCAGCAAGACATTAAAGCATGTAACCTAAACCTCTATTCACAACCTTGTTTTTCAGCAATAGATAATTTCAATTGGGTCTTAGTGCCTTACCAGAGGGGGAATGAGTCTTTCAAAACCAACTTGACGGATCGAGAATCCTTTGTAGACACCATGGAACAAACAAGATAGACCATTAGTTTATCTACTTCACAGTGAACTAATTTGGCTAATGGATATGTGAAATGTCTGTTTCATTATGACAGAAAAAAGAACATCTTTAAGCTGGCACAGGGCGAGTACATTGCACCGGAGAAGATTGAGAACGTATATGCAAAAGGCAAATTTGTTGCCCAGTGCTTTGTGTATGGTATGTTGGACTTCTTTGGTTTGCAGAGCTTGTCAAGTGCATCTCCTTTCTCACATTGGCATATTTCCAGGTGATGGCTTGAATTCCTGCTTGGTAGCAGTTGTCTCTGTGGACCAAGAAATTTTGAAAGAGTGGGCTGCAGCTGAAAGCATCAAGGCGAGTACTTTTATCCCTTCCTTTTTCACCTGCCATCAATACTTCCTACATTTTTCTTTCCGTGTTTTCTTAATTATAGACCTGTCTGTATATCTGGACAGCAACGAAATTGTTAAAGGATCAACAATTGCATTGCTGCACAAAAGCTTACCTTATTATTGCGCATTCAGTACAGTTTTTGGATTATGTTTTCTAGAAAACTAAAATCAATTTCCGTTTAGAAGTATTAAGTGTTTCTAGTTTTCAATTTTCCAATGTGTTTCCTACATCTTGCTTCCCTTCTGTTTCTTAATTATAGAGCTGTCAATATATCTGGGCAGCAACAAAATTGTTCAAGGATCAACTAGTGCATTGCTGCTCAAAAGCTCACGTTATAAGGTCTCATTCGGTATGGTTTTTGGATTTTGTTTTCCAGAAAACTAATGTCAATCTGTTTTGAGGTATAGGTGTTTCTAGAAACTAGTTTTCAATTTTCAAATGTGTTTTAAACCACCACCACCACCACCACCATAATAATAATAATAATTATACTTACTACATTTTGCTTCCCTTCTTTTTTTTAATTATAGACCTGTCTATATATCTGGGCAGCAACAAAATAGTTAAAGAATTAGCAGGTGCATTGATGCACAAAAGCTTACATTATTAGGGCTCATTCAGTACACTTTTTGGATTTTGTTTTCCACAAAACTGATATCAATTTCTGTTTTGAAGTATAGGTGTTTCTAAAAACTAGTTTTCAATTTTTAAATGTGTTTTAAACCACCATCATTATAATAATAATAATTATTATTATTAGAAAACAACTTTCTGTTGTCAAATTCTAATACAAAGGATTTTTAATATCATTATAATTAGTTGGTGCAGCCAAAATTACTCCATAATCATGTGAAAAGATAATTTTAGATTTGGGAAAAATGGAGAAGTGTTGATAATGATATAGTTATGCGATTCATTGATGAAATATGAACTTGTAAGGCTTCATTTGGTTTATGGAAGATGGTGTGGAAAGGAAAATGAAAAGGGAAAAAAATGAAGGGAAGAAAATTGGGGGAATTAATTGTCTTTCCTTTGTTTGGTTGTCGGAAAAGTTTTGCGGAAAATAAATCTTAGAAAGTGTTTATTTTTGGTTTCCTAAAATGAAAATTATAAGAAAAGTTGATCACCACCACCACCACCATCGTCAGTCATTGTTGTTTTTGTTATTATTATTTCAATACCCTTACATATTCAATAAAAAATTAAAATAAAATAAAATATTAGGTATGAAAGATTCTATAAGTTTATAAATATCATAAAAACTCCATAAACTCAATTACTAATGCCAAATTTTTATTTAGAAATTTTTTAAAATGTTACATAAAAAACTTAAAATAATTTCCCAAGAAAAAATTCTAAAAATATGCAAAATATTTCATTTTTTTTTTCCATTTTAAATGTAATAAAACAAACATAGAAAAAATAAAGAATAACTCCATAGTTGGTTACTAATACACTCATTAGTTCCATCAAATGTTAATATGTACCTGTGTGGTACGGACTTTCAAATATCCTACTAATAAGGGATGTAGCAAATAAAAATACTTGACAAAATTCATCTCGAAGAGAACATGTTATCATCAGTTGGTCAAATGAAACGAGGTAGGAGTTTATATTCGCAGACGGGATTTTTGTATCTAAAACAATAGGTCAAAGTGATACACTAGGATCATCGAAAACACTAGAACTGAACTCTATGCACAGCCATCTAGCTCTTTCCTCACGTTGAAGACTAGGAAATGTTCGAGCTGCACTGTTATTTGTTGCAAGCTTGGTATAGTTTGCATTAGAGGAACTATATTTAACCCTTCAACCATTTTAAGCTCAGAGTACATATCAACATTAGTGAAATTACATGAATTTACTCTATCAAAAGCCACTTCAACCATTCACTTTTTTGTTTTGTTTTGTGGTTCTTCATCTATATACACAAAAAGGAGAAGTTACTTTATTATGTTACTCAATGCTTTGATCCTTGGGTTTTATTTCTTCATGTTCTTGTCTCTCGAGGCCCATACATCTTTTTTTGGGCCAACTGCCAAACTTTCAGTTGCTTGGTCTTTGTCAAACAAAATGTATAACCTATGGAAATTGTGAATTGGCTTGTACCGACATTGTTTGGCATCAAGATAACCCTATAAATAAATAAATAAACCACAACCAGTAAGCACTTCTCTGTAGGAAATCATCCGGCTCGCTGCTGCCAACTATTGTTCACTATTCACATATTAAGAATAAATATTCATTCACAGGATGTGAAGATAGCATGCGAGCACTCAAATACCAATATTTATTCCTCTAGTCTCAAATACAAGACCATGCCGGTACTTAATTTTGTTGCTTACTTCCTAACAAAGTAGTAACATGGCAAATTATTACAGAGGAATGATGGATGATTTGGATGAGAAAGAACTCTAGTGTCATGTCAACATACATTTTGAATGAATGGCATTTAACATCTTCTCTTCCAACATGTTTGACTGAAAAAAATCACATATTAATTCACTAAGCCATCAAACTAGTATCATCAGCTATGCACCTCATTACAATCCATCTACACCATGAGGAATGCATTTCTGAGCTAAAGTATAATTGGGAGGCCCAAAAAAAAAAAACTCAAAAGAACAAACCAGCATCAACCTAACATGGTCCTAGCACGCATACATACAAAATGAGAAGTATTGACTAGTTACTAAATCTGAATATCCAGCCAAATAAATCTGAACCCAAACACCAGCCAATCAAAAACTAATCAAGTTAGAAACAACAATCAGGCTGCCAAATTGTTGGAGACATTGCAAATGCTTGCACCCAAAGGTTTAAAACTCTTCCGCATCCAAATTAAGTGTGAAACTTTAATTTCGCTAAACATGACAGACCAAGTAAATTAGAGAGAATTGAAGTGGGATGTCATGTTGATTGTGCTGATTATGCTCTACAAGGAAAAGGGGGGCAGAACTAAGCATGTGCCTCAGTGATCAATTAGACAAGACAATTAAATTAGACAGGACCTGTAAACAGCCTCATATTTGTCTCACAAACCCAACCCAATCAAGTCTAAACCCACTGTACTCTGAATTACCCATAATGGATCATCTTTCATCCATTCAACCTCTAATACCTCCAGCAATTACATTTCTCAGAGATGATATGTACATATATAGTTGCAAGTCCACAAAATGGTCAACAAAATTTCTGGTGGTTATGAAAATATTCTTGGTTCCTTAGCAACTTAGCAAGAGAAAGAAGACCATAGCAAAAATAAATCAAAAGATAGGCGAAACAGTTGCAGCCATAACAGCTGCTTCAGCAAAAGCAGAAGAAATAGTTGCAGCAACAAGAAGCAATGTCATATTTGGATTTAAAAAGGAATTCACCTTGGGCCGTGAATAAGCAAGGAAGTATGCTAGTAGGTACTAGAAAACAAATTGGGAATCTTTTTACCCTTTAATTTTCTCCACACAAAAACACACAAACGCAAATATTTATCAATTAATCGTGTTATATATGGTTATAAATTTAACTAGCTCAATGGCTGGCTGGCTTTAGAGTATCTGCATACACAGGCGTGAGCGCTGGGGGTTACTGCTACAGTATATGATTTGTACCCAAAATCTATGCACACCAAAACACAGATTTCACTGATTGCAATAGAGCGACATAACTTAAGTACTTTGAAATCCCGCTATTTACCCTACTTAGCATCTTATCTAATAGCAGTCGATCATATTGAAATCAGCAATAATTCGTTTTTTTTTTCTTTCTTTTAACTTGACATGATTCTGAAACCAGGCAAAAAAATGGTTTCTATGCTACTTGCTCCTCACAAAAAAAAATGATGATAATTGATATCAATTTTGTTGAGCTTGTCACACATGAAAGATCTCATCCTGTCTGATCTATGCAGCTTCAGACCTTAATCAAATATTCAGAGAGGGATTAAAGATGGATTACCATGTAAGGATTAGGTACTATGTGATTGACGAGGATTGAGATAGGAATCACCCACAAGCTTACTATAACTCTAACAGCCAATCTCCCCATCTCTGAATACTCACTGCCTCTCAAAAACTGGTATCAGCGGTGATGCAACAAGATCGAGCGGCGGAAACGGCGAAATAGACCAAAGATGGCCAATGCCTATATGACTGGGCATCAAACAGAGACCACCAGCAACCACACCTGATCGAAATGAGCAACTATATACTGGAATAAACCAACCATCGTTAAACACTCACTGATAATCACAAAGGCAGTTAACGAACATCAACTACGCTGGTAAACATTAGCAAGAACTGACGTAGAAAAGGTGCTGGCCAAGAACCAATTTGAAAGTATAACTGTAGAAGATAGAAGGGGATGTGGGAAAGCTTGATGACGTTATAGGAAGAGAAAGGTGAAACAATGTCGAGGAATGTAGTGTTGAGGAGGAGCTCAAAAAAATTTATTCGATGCTTCTCTTAATTTCCTCGTGTTTAGATTGCGAAAAGATGGCAGTACAACTTTTTCTACTTTTTTATGTCATGTTTTCATTCCTCTTAATTTTCCAACCAATCAAGCAACCGGAAACTTTTTTCCATCCAATTTTTTATTTCCTTTCATCAAGATTTTCTATGCATCAAACAAAGCCTAGGTTTTTAGAATTGGGAATCTTGCAATTAGTTTTGAAAATGGCTATCTTGATAATGGAATTATCTTGCAATAGGGGCTAGAAAATGTAGAACTGGCCAAATTTTGATAACCCTTCATTTCCAAAGGTGAATGAGGGATAATTACATCACTCTCAAGCTTTGGCTGTTATGTCATTTGATTAATCTGCTAATCTATGCATCTAGCTAGCGATGGAGGTAGAAAGAGGTCAATTAGGTTGAATGAAGTCTTATTATCTGTTTTTAAGCTTCAAATTTAACTAAAAGAGTCAAAGTTCCATCAAAAGTGACTGCCAACCTAGCCAGTCATAATTTTGGACAGTCATTTAGTGACCAGACTGTTGAATATACGCTATTGGGTGGACCTTTTCCGATCACTTTTTAAGGCATTACTATGAGTATGAGGTGTTTTGGTGAAACGTCCGGATGTGGGGAAAAAAAGGAAAAAAGTTAAATCTTGTTGGTTCCTCTTTTTATCTGGAGCTGTATTTCAATGCTTGTCTGGCGTTTTCTGTTTCCTTTTCTTCCAGTATGATGATTTGAAGCAACTTTGCAAAGATCCAAGGGCAAGGGCAGCTGTGCTTGCTGAAATGGATGATATGGGAAGGGAAGCAGGGGTAATGCTTCAACAGGCTTTTCTTTGTAATTGTGTTTTTGTTTGCATCGCCACTGATTCTGATTGTTTTCTTTGGCCCTCAGCTGCGAGGATTTGAATTTGCAAAAGCTGTCACTTTGGTGGATGAACCTTTTACATTGGAAAATGGTCTTCTCACGCCAACATTTAAGGTTAGAGTTCTCTTCGTCCCAATGCCACCTGTCTCTGGCGTTTATGGATGTCTTGGATATTGAATTATTGATGGGTGGTGAAGAATTATGAAATGGTTTGCTTTTCGACCAGTTTCTGCGGTGAATGTTTTAGTTTCAGATGGGTACGAATTAGCTACTGTACTACCAAGTCTATCATTTTAGATTAACGCTATTCAATGTTTTCTTCCTCAGTTGAAGAGACCTCAAGCGAAAGAATACTTCGCTGGAGTAATAGCAGAAATGTATGCAGAAATTTCAAAAGATGATCCTACACAGCCGACGTCATAGGCTACGGTTTTAAGAAATCACGAGTGGTGGTTTAATACTTTTATACATACATTTTTAGCACAAGTCATTGGCAAAAAATTTATCCTGCCCTTGCAATTTTTTTAGTTTTTATTTTTATATTAATACATTGTAATTTCCATTTTCCTTTTGTGATTTTCTTTTAGCATAAAAAAGGGGCGGGGCGGAAGGATCCTTATTTTCTTAAATTATATTGAAATAATCTGTTGCTATCCATAAAAAATGTTGAAATGAAATTGAATAATTTTTTGATCCTTTCTGACATGTATTCTTTTTTTTTAGTTGCTTTATGATAGTTTTTGTTTATGTTGTGTAGAAAAGCGTAAAAAGAGTTCTTAGTTATTTCACCATTCACATACTGGAATGATATTTTGCTGGGTAATGTAGCTACGAAAGTGTACCAAAGACGACAATTTGTGATTTTATACTGTACATTTCGAAAAGGGTATGCTACTGTTTTATACTGTACCATTCACATACTGGAATTCCTCTTTTCAATATTTAAACATTTTACAGCAACTGTTATGCTCATTTAGTGAATTAAAATTTTGTTGTGGATCCAGTTTACATGTATTAGTAAAATGTATATATTGTTTGGTTTTAATGAATAGGTTTTTGATAGTATTATACTAATTTTGGATTAAGTCCATCTTGGACTTATTATTTTTTACTTTTTAAGTAAGACTTTGGTAAAAATTCTTATTGTACAAAATAGGGCAACAAGTGAGGGTGTGTGTATTTAGAAAAATTACACATACAATTAGAAGTAAAAGAAGAGAGGAAGGCACGGGGTTAAAGAGAAGAGTGTTGTGCAATTTTTTAAGGATAGCTTCTATAAAGTTGTTGATTGTCGGAGGTTTTACCGTTGGATTTTGCTAAAACTTGGTCAGTTTGTTGGGGATATATAAGGTCTCATTTTGAATGGTTGGATCTTTGTTTTGAGATTTAATTTGTTTGTTATTGCGGCGGGATAGAACCTTTGAATTTTAGTAATATTTTTTATCTTTGATCTCTTATTTCTTAATCTCTTATGTATGTACTTGTTGGTCGGTTGTGAATTGTTGTGAACTTAATTTGGGTTCATTTTACCCTTAATTTATCATAATAAGGGAAGGAAATAGGGTATAATCCTCAAACGTTTTGTGGTTTTTACTTTTCATATTGAAGGGGTTTTCTACGTATGAATTGTGTGTTGATTGTTTTATTTTTCTACTATATTCGCTTATACTTGCTGTCCATAATTAGTTTTGTTTGGTGATTTATTTTAGTGAATTATTTGTGGTAAATTTGCGTTTTGTTATTTGGTTAATTATCTAGGTGTTGATCATTGTGGATGTTATCATATACTACTTTGACCTTTCAGATTTTGACTGTTCGTCTACTTCTATGCAATGGTTTCATCATTCATACGAGTTTTTAGTACGGGAATGAGGGTAACTTCAAAGGACTTTTTGTGTTTGTGTAATACAAGCTATTGTTTTAACTTGGTCTTTATTGTATTCCTTTCATTTAATATATATATATATATATATAAATTTTAATTATTATCAATATAATGAATTATAATATAAAATATATTTGTATTAATAAATTCTTTTATAATATTATTATATTAATCTTTTATTTATATATATTAAAAAATATTAATAATTAAAGTTTATTCTTAAAATATGTTGGGGGTTGTTTTGGAAATAAAGGGAGTATAATATTACTAACAAAAGCATGGATCCATTCCTTCATTCTTTTATAAATAAAAAATGCACCAAATTTGATGTTTTGAGTAATTTTTGATTAAATGGAATGAATAGAGTGTTTATTTAAAAGTGAATGTAATATATTATTCCATATAATTGGCTAATGCGCTAATTGTTGAAAAGTTGGTAACAAAGCTTTGATAAAATAGTTGATTTTTTAGTTATGTTTGGTGCAATGACTATTATTTCGAGAAAAATATTAAATTAAATAAAGCAAATATACGTATTGGTTTTGCTAAAGAAGAAATATAGATTTTAAAAGAGAAAAATAGTAATAAATGAAGAAACGTTTATAGTTTGTTTTAATTCATGAACAAATGTTTTTTTTTTAATTTTTAATCAATGAAGAGAATTTAAGTACTTGTTCCAAAATAAGAAATTTTATCAAAGGAATTGCTTGAACTATACATAATATATTAAAATATTAATACTTTATTTTATGCTCTACAATAGACTATGTATACACCTATATTTATTGCCCATATGTTATATAAAATAAAATATTATTATTTTTCTAAAACAAAAGCAAGCTAATGTAAAAAGTTAGATAAACTTTATAAATAAAGTAGATTAGCATAAGGCTAAATTAAAACCAAAAATATCAAGCAAAACTATCTAAATATCAAATATAATTTAAATTAAAACCAAATTCCAACACCTAAAGGCTAAAACTAAATATGTAACTGGAAAAAAAGAAAAGAAAATAAAAACTCCTGCTCAATTTGGTTGAAGAGGAAAAGGCTAGCAACCTTGAACTTCATCTCGATGGAAGAACGAAAAAGCATCAAACTCCTCTTTATTGGTGGTCTTCATCTTCTTCGTTTGTTTTCCTTATTCCTTTCCCACTCCTCTTCTTGTTTTTCTCCTTGGCTTGTTTCTATCACTAAAATTAAACCTAATAGATCTAACAAAATGAAAATAAAAAATTGGCGGACTACTTTCTTGTTTCTCCTTCATACGTATAAATTAAAGAAGCAATATCCCCCACTAGTGGTAAAACAGAAAGAAAATCACAAAAGATCTGAGTAAGGAAGAAATGACACTTAAGTATCAATATCACAAGGATTGAATTAATACGTAATGAAATGAGACAACAATCGTGTCTAGGGAGTGAATGAATCTTGAACTATCTTGACTTCGATTGAGACCATCACAACACATATCATACCTTAAATTCTGTAGATTCCACAGTAATAAAAAAGTGTTATTAATGGTAAAACAGAAAGAAAATCACAAAAGATCTGAGTAAGGAAGAAATGACACTTAAGTATCAATATCACAAGGATTGAATTAATACGTAATGAAATGAGACAACAATCGTGTCTAGGGAATGAATGAATCTTGAACTATCTTGACTTCGATTGAGACCATCACAACACATATCATAACTTAAATTCTGTAGATTCCACAGTAATAAAAAAGTGTTATTAATGGTAAAACAGAAAGAAAATCACAAAAGATCTGAGTAAGGAAGAAATGACACTTAAGTATCAATATCACAAGGATTGAATTAATACGTAATGAAATGAGACAACAATCGTGTCTAGGGAGTGAATGAATCTTAAACTATCTTGACTTCGATTGAGACCATCACAACACATATCATACCTTAAATTCTGTAGATTCCACAGTAATAAAAAAGTGTTATTAATGGCTAAGCTTATACCTTGGGTATTCGTAAGTACTCTAGAAATATAATCTTAATCTTTCATAGAAGGTGTCCCACCTTTACACTCATCTAGGTGAATCTACCAAGTGTGCTTCACAATTACCACCACAAAGGGCTATGGATTCATTAAATGCATAAGAATGCTCAACCTCAAATACTTTGAATAGTGAGTTCATCACGTTCGTCTCACTAGGATCACTTAAGAATAAGGCTATGAAATCATTAAGAGCCAAAGGCTTAACCTAACAAAGTTCTACCACATGCCATAGAGATGAGAATATAGTGCAATAGAGTAATCATATGGCTTCATTTGACCACAAGTGGTATCTACCATAATTTCCTCAACTCAAGGCTTAAGTGTAACACCCTAAATTTAGAGTGTTACAAAAAGCCCTAATATAGAAAGTCACTTCACCCCAAACAAAGCATCATAGGCTACAAAATCATCCAATGGTTCCTCATTGACTTGTACATAGATATCTAGGTCATATGCTCATGGAAATGAAGGACACCGATAAAAAAGATGGTCAGTACTACATACCGATTAAGGTGATAATACAACCGAGTAAGGAATACATATAATTATATGCATTCAAAACGGAAAGTAAGAACACATGTAAGATATAGAAAATAATATAAGGTAATTACTAATCCAAGTCTCATTATTATATAAAAAATTATCAATTCCTTTATTTAAGTTGAGTTTAGAGACCCCATTATTCTTAAACGGGTAGAATGATCTGAAACACCTCATAGAGATAACACACCTAAGCCACTATTATCGTCTGGTGAGATAAACCCAACACCCCTTAGGGAAAAATGCAGCTAATCCACTATTCTTAAACCATTGGAATGGTCTGGAGCACCTCTCAAGGAGAACACACATAAGCTACTGTTATTGTCTGGTGGAATGGACCCAACATGTCGGTCTTGATTCACGTAATCTTCCACTTTAAATAATTAGCATCTTATCCATTAGTTATTTATCTCAAATAATATTCTCTTTCACGTTGAATATTGGTCTCTACTATTCTTAATCTAGTAGAATGGATTGATGCACCTCTCAAGGAAAAATACACCCAAGCATCTATTATCATCCAATGGAATATCTCCATAAAATACCTGACCCAACTCACTTGATCTTTTACTTTAAATGATTAATGTATTATTCATGATGTGTGTGATAAGTAAAAAACATAACTGCAGTAGGTAAAGCACAATCACATAGACAACAAGATCGTTCTCAATGATTTAGATCCATATACTTCCTAAGTAAACCTAATTTCACATTTTAGGCATAACTTTTTCTTTATTATTCTTTTGCCACCACATTTAGTATCTATTTCTAAAATATTAGTATTATTAACACACTCAAAATTAAAAGCCTAACTCTATAGTCTTACACATGTGATGACAACCCTATCTCAAAAGTTATTATTCACGAGACTTACAAAATCCTAATTTCATAAGTACATCATAACTTTTCTCATAGTAATCCTATGATTAAAAATTAAATATACCTTCTTAAAATACTGTTATTAACAAAATATCCAAATATTGTGGTTTAACTCTAACGTTTCATACATGCGATAATATCATCGCTAATTTAGGATTATAGTCCCCAAATTAAGTATTTTCCTCATTTTGTGGAAGCTATGACATTTTTATTTACTTCAAACATTTCACATGATTTTTTTAGAATATTTTAGATCACCTAAAACATTAAATTACCAAAATCCGCATATTATATCCATATCGACCAAAATTTCCTCATAGGTAATTAGTTATAATTACTATTTTAGTATTTTCTATATTAAATGTATTATTATTATTATTATGTATATTATTATGACATATTATATATATATATATAAATTAATTAGGTTAAAAATTATATTGAATTTGGGTTATTAATTTTAACTATAGTTGGGACCCCAACCCATATTTTGTTTTTACCGAGGAACCCTAATTTTACTAACCGGATGTCTTTCCCCGGTCAATCTTTATCTATATAGCATTCTATCCTACTATGATCTTATTTTATGTCTGTATACCACACCTCCTTCTACCTCAATGTTATTTTCATCATCACACCATCCTTCCTTTCACGATAGCTCTACATATGTTATGTCTTGCTCAACTTTTTCCATTCATGCCATCATCCATTTATTCCTCCTCTTCTCTTGTTTTGATTAAGCAAAAATGACCACATTTTTCCTCTTCTTCTTTTCCCCTTTCCCTATCTTTGGTTCTTGCTCAAATAGAACCACCCACAATCATCAACCATCATCCCAACACCTCACCACTAGTAACTAATGAGCACTGCCATTTTCTTTGTAAACCATGACCACCACCTCTCTATCAGTTCCCCTCATTGTCACCAAACCATCACCATCTTAAATCATTTCTTTTCTTTCCCTTATAGTGCTCTATTTTGATTTTTGTTGAGGCACATGGCCGCACACCCCTCGCATGCCCCAACTATTCTTCTCTCACATGGTACACGCACGACACTTGTATAACTTGTGAACTTATCTCCTCATTTTCTCCTCCCACACTTGTGTGTGTTATACTCTACTTTTTTGTATGATGGTTGAATGAGAATTTTACCAAATTTGGGGCCTTTGATTTTAATTTAATGTTAGGATTTGGTTGGGATAAAATTTGATTTGAAATCATGTTGAAAAATGAAGTATATCAAGTTTTGGAGATAAACCCATTGATTGGTTCCATGAATCGACCGACAGGTTTGTTGTTTTAGCCAAATTGGGTTCCTCCGCTAAACCGATCGGCTAGTTCTTGGAAATCAATCAACTGGTGGATGAATAGTGGACTAGTAGACCCAAACCCATCGACTAGGTTGTTGAGTTGGTCACATTTTTTACCTTGATTTTTTTGGAAAATTTCCTTACACTAAATTTGAACCATAAAACCCATGCGAGATTGTCCCTAAGAGATTGCTAACAATTTTTATGATACATTAACATGAAATATTGCCTCGATTTGATCTAGAGGTCGTTTGGGATAATTAACTAGGAGAGATAACCTTAGCATTGCCTTCTTCTTCCTCTCTCCTTTGCATGATTGTGAGATCGAATGCTTCAACCTCAAGCATGCTTTTGAGTAGCTGGAAGATTCCTTCCACACTGACTTCCTATCACTCCATTCGTAAATGCAAATTCTCGTATAATTGACTTGAATTCTAAAGAGACATCATTTGAGCTCTGGAGAAGAGGTTAATAAATGGTGGTGAGGTTTTTACCTAGGGTGTGGTTTAGTGATTGGTGTCAAATGGTGGTGAGGTTTTGTGGTGATTTTTACTGAAGTAAGGGGTGGGGAACAATAGCTTTGTCTAGTGGCAGTGGGTAGGAATAATGGAGGCTAATGATGGTAAGGGTGAAGGAATGATGAAGGATGCTGAAAGTGGTGGATGGTGGAGAAAAGAGGGATGCTTAGTTGTTCTTACCAATGATGGTGAGTGTGTTTCGGTGGAAGTTATCGGTGGTCTAGGTATGATTTTTGTGAGAGTTGTGGTGCAAGGGGATATGTGGCAAGGGTGACCAGTGGTGGTTTTAGGGGGGGTGTTTGGTGACTATAAGAAGGAGGGAGAGGGAGGGAAAAAGGTTATGTTTGTTGTTGTACTTTTTTGATAGAGAATAGAGGGAGAAGGGAGGATTTTTGGGACATTAAATATGTTGTATAAATACACATGCACCCAAAGGGAGAAGGAGATAGATGATGGGGCAATATTTTCAATGAATCCATCAGTGTAGAGTAAGGGAGATGATGTGTTGATGGGATAGGGTGTGGGTGAAGTCTTGGCAGAGGCATGGTAGAGAGTATAGCTAGGGAATAATTTATATAGGAATAAGGGAAGAAAAGAAAGAAAAGAAAAAAGGAGGTCAGGTAGGTGGGAATAAAAAGAAAAGGGAGAAAAGGAAAAAGGAAAATAAAGTAATTAGGTTTGGTTTTGGAATTAAAATTTGGTTAAAAAATAATTTAGGTTAGAGTATTAGGATAAATTAATTAACAGCTTTTTTGAATTAGGTTTAGATTAAAGTATCAAAAACTTGGAATAGAGATTAGGGTTAAGTTAAGAATTATAATTAAGGAGTTGGGGTAAGGTAGAAATATTAATTTTATGAGATTAGAGTAAGGTTAAAATATTAATCATTCAGGATTAAGTTTAGCTAAAAATTTAGGGTATCATATCGAGCCTCATCCCCCTTGACGATTTGATGATAACTCTCCTCATTAGACACTTCGTAAGAGGATCTGCTAGATTTATTTTTTATCTAACAATCTCTAAGGAGATTATACCATTCCTTAAAACTATCTTAATAATTGTATCTTACACAAATGTGTCTCCTCTTACCATTATACACACTGTTCTTAGCAGCACTAATAGCTGGTTGTGAATCATACTGTAAGGAAACTAGCGCATTTGGTTTCCTCCATATCTACTAATAGGTTTCTCAACCATTCTTTCTCTTAACCAACTAATTCAAGAGTAAAAAACTCACACTTTATAGTGGAGAAAGAAATATAGGTCTTCGTAGTATACTTTCATGACACAACTCCTTTTCCTAGGCTAATACATAACCACTAGTAGAACTGACCTCATTGTTATCAAAAATTCAGTTAGCATAAGTGAATCCTTCTAACACATCAAGATATTTACAAAAATGCAAATACCTATCTTTAGTACTATTAAGTTATCTAAGTAATTGACGAAGTGCAGTCTAATGATCTCTATCTAGGTTGTGAGTATACCTATTTAGTTGAATCATAACATATGTTATGTCAGGTCTAGTGCAGTTCATAAGAAACATTACACTACCTATGATTTTAACATATTCTTCTCGTGAGACACTAGTCTTGGTTGCTTTTCAAATGAATGCTAGGATCATGGGGACTTTTCACAAATAATTTATCATGACAATCAAACTTTTCCAATATTTTATCAACGTAAGGTGATTGATTCAAGAAAGATTCATTCTTAGTTTTTCTCAATATAATACCAATAATTGCATTTGCTTCCCATAAATCTTTCATATCAAAATGAGAAGAAAATAATAACATATAGACATATAATCACTTGATTATGTCCAAACATCTTGAAACAAACATAAGAATCAAATGCATTTACATGATAACCATTTCTCATTAAAGTTTGGTTAAATTTTCATACCATTGTTTAGGATCTTATTTGAGGACATATAATAACTTTCTCAATATACACACTTTGTTCTTCTGACCTTCAACCACACAACCCTCGAACTGCTCCACATTAATTTCTTCCTTAAGGTCACTATTTAAAAACATAGTTTTTACATCCATTTGATGAGCCACAAGTCCATGGATAGTAGCCAAAGCACCAAAGAATTAATTATAGAAATCTTAGTCATAGGAAAATAAGTATAAAAAAGTTAACATCTTTCTTTTGTTTATAGCCTATAGATACCAAACGAGCCTTCAATTTATCAATAGTTCTATCGTTCTCATTTTCTTTCTAAATATTCACTTACATCTAATTGGTTTACATACTTTAGAAAAATAAACTAAATCCCAAGTGTGATTAGACATAATTAACTCTAATTCATTATTAATTATCTCTTTCTAGAAACTAGCATTAATTGAGGTTATTACTTCACTATATGATTTGAGATCTTCTTCAATAAAAAAAGTAAACACAAAGCCCTCACTAATCCTATCAAAACCATCATTTTCAATAAAAAAAAGTATCACAAAATTAGGTCTAAAACTAGTTTTTATCCTACATATTTTACTTCTCCTAGGCTCAAGAATATCATCATCCATAGAATCAGAGGAAGAAGGCAAAGAAAGAGGCATAGAAGTACTGTTAGTAGAACTAGCAACATCACATGCATTCTTTTTCATGAGAAAAATATTTTTGAATAAATTTGCATTCCTTGATTCACAAATTGAAAGATCACTCAAGCACATATATCTATAAGTGATAAATGCACAATCAACCATTTTAGGTCTGATTTTAATCTTTTTAAAATCAGGAAAACCAATCTTAGCTAGACACCCCCATATTTAAAAAAAATCAAGTTAGGTGAAAAATATTTCCATAGTTAATATGGTTTTTTGTCTAGTTGTTATTTTATTTTATTTTTTATTTATGAGGAACATAGTTCAAAATGCAGCAAGAATAAAAAATAGCTTCCCCTAAATTTAGTTTGACATATCATAACTCAATAGTATAACATTCATCATTTCTTTCAATGTTTTGTTCTTTCTTTCAGCTACGCCCTTTTACCGATGAGTATAAGGGCCACTTGGTTTATGTATGATACCATTCTTATCACATAAATCCTTAAGGAAACTAGTTTCATATTCACTACGCTTATTAGATCTAAGCCTCTTAATCTTTCAATCAAATTGGTTTTCTACTTCTACCTTATGTTTCAAGAACATACCTTTAGTCTTATATTTAGAAATAAGGAGTTAAATTTTAGTATATATTGAATATTCATCAATAAAAGTTACAAAATACTAATTACCTCCTCTACTCTCGGTGTTCTTATAATCTACTAAGCCCACGTGTATTACTTTAAGCAATTCTATTGATCTTATTATGAATGGTTTAAAAGGTTTTTTTTTAGCATATTTGGCTTCCACACAAACATAACACTTTTCATAATTATTAGTGTCCAACACATTAATTAGGTTCATTCATTTTAGTTTCTCTATGGAATCCACATTTACATGCCTTATTCTATCATGTCATAAAGAAAAAAAATTAGCAATATAAATAAAAGTAGAATCAATTTCATTTATAGGAGCATAAATAACATTCAAGACAAATAGTCCATCATCTAAGTACCCATTACCCAAAAAATCCCCATTCCTAGTCAACATAGCTTTATCATACATAAAAGCCAATTTTAGTACAACTCTATTCAAAAGGCTACTTGAAACAAATTTCTTATGCAAGGAGGGAACATACAAAACATCACTTAAAAACACAAAAATTTTCTAGAGGTAAGTTTTAGAAGGACATTTCCTTTGTCTAAAACTTAGTAGTGGCAGATTTTCCCACTAACACATGATGTCCATCAGCAACATTCTCAAACTAGTGGAAGAGATATCTGTTAGCACACATGTGCTTGGAAGCACCAGTGCCTAAAACCCAATCTATCTTGTTATCGACCAAATTCGCTTCCACTAATATAGCAGTAATGGCATCCTTGGTCTTAGCAACATTTTCCCGTGGAGCTGCAACTAGGGCTACACCATCTTTTAAATCTGATTATGTTGGCTCTACCTCTTATATCACTGGTAGGCCTTGTGATCTATTTTCCCATAGGTATAGTATGTTAACTTCTTATTAATATTGTCACACTTCTTGAATTTGGACTGACTATTTTTGTGGACCTTTATTCTAGGGCATCTTCCATTTTCCCTTAGACTTATACTTGATAATACCAGCCACAACTACATTTGTAGCAATAGATCTAAAGGCATAAGAGATATGGTTGTCCTTCAATCGGTTTGCCTCTTTTATCTTCATATGACCGACTAGCTCTGGTAATGTCATGGCCCTTTTCTTATACTTTATATGGTTTTTGAAGTCGCTCCATGATGGTAGAAATTTCTCTAACATGTTGTCCAACAATGTCTCACATATTTTCAATCCTTTTCCTAACACTTCACCAACTAAGCTCTATATAATCATGGACTTAATCCATCACCACATTGTTATCAACCATTTGAAACTTCATTAGGTTTCCAGCAACATACTTCTTTTTTCTAGCTTTATTAGAACCATACTTGGATTTTAGAGTATTCCGTATCTTCTTTGAAGACTCAACACTAGAACAAATTAAATAACTTATTTTCATATGTGACATTAGATGGCTCGAAACAATCTTATTATCTCTACCATATTTTTCTTTTGTAGCATCATCATCTTTATTAGATTTAAGAGTATACGTTATAGTAACAGTTGTAGGAGAGGTGTCGCTATACTTTTACTTGTAAAACACTCTATCAAATTTAAAATTAGATAATTGAACCAAATAGAAATTGAATATAGTATGAACCAAAAGGAAATTCCAATTGCCAACTACTACTAATTCTGAGTTTAATAATTTAAATACAGTAGTCAGTTAACAATATCCGACCGGTAGAGTATATAAAACAACAAAATTAGAATCACAATTCAAAATCAAACCAAGCAACATGAATATAAATTGAATCTACTATATACATAATCATTTTTTTCTTCAAAATGTTGAAACAAATGATAGTAAATGCAACAAATGAGAAAATAAAAAAAATAATGGTAGAGAAGGTGATACTTATCAATGGTGGTGTGTCATGAGAGCCATCACTACTCTAAAGCAAAAAATGCCCTGACTATGGTGTGAATCAGATGTTGTGGTCCCCCATAAGGTTAATATAAAAAGTATCCTTTCATGTGCACTCATGAAAAGAGGTTGTGGAATGTATAGAATAATGCCTAGAAAATGAAATAGAGAGAGAGAGAGGATGGTTTTAATTTTTACGTGTATCAAAACAAAAACCAAACCAGAGTTAAATAGAGAAAACATAAGAGGTGCTCAATAAAAAAATCCCACCAAACTCGACCTCCACTCCTTGCATGCTAGAATAAACATTTTAAAACATTCAAAAATGGCGGAGGAATAGGTATACTGATTACCAAGTAAAAGTAGTTTAAAATGTTTAGCCAAAAGAATGTTGGGCTCAAGCTTGTTGTAACTAATAATCCATCCACACAAATAATTTCATCCTTGTCCAGAACGACTAAACAATGACGTGCGGGTGCACGTGTGTAATTATTAGGTCGATTCCACCTCTCCACAAAATAACCCGTATTGATAGTGAGGGTTTATAAAAGTTGAACAAAAACAATATTACCCATCAATGTGGAGCTTTAGAAATGTAATAGCAGCTTCAACACACAAATGTTGTTTTTGCCATTACCCTAATAAAAAAGACATAGAATTGAAAAACATATTTTGAAACAATCACAAAGCATTAATTAAAATTGTAAAAAAAATACAAACTCACATCCTAATGGTTTTTCACTATCACTTTCAAAATCATTATGAAATCTTGTAGTTTTAATTTCTTTAGAGATTGAGATTAGATTTTTGTTAGGTCATTCAACATGTAATATATAGCAGTAGGAGGTAATAAAGGAATATAAAAGAAAGGGGAATAAGATGGAAAAAAAGGAAGGGAATAAATGGTGAAATGGAGAATGGTGAACTAAAATGGAAAACCTAAATACCTAATCATCAATTTTGATTAATGCTTTGCAAAAGAGAAAAAAATGATGAATCACACTAACAAACTTTCTTTGGGGATATATTTCTCACTTCAAATCTTATTTCATTATATATATATTCTTATTTATTAGAACACTTAGTTTTCTTCTTTCTCTTCCAAAAGAAAATTATCATAATTGTAACACCCCCAAAAATCACAATTTAAAATTTTCTTTTGTTTAAGGAAAATTATACACCAAATAGAGGGTTCTACCACCGTAATTAGTACATATCTGGCCCCTGGCCAACTTCATACTAACCACAAGGCTAAAAAAGATGATTAAAAACATAAAAGAGTCTAACATTGAATACAGAAAAGACCATAGTACTCAAGAGTCAAAGTTAGTACATCAATAAAATGAAATACAAAGTAACATCCCACTACAGGGGAATATGAAACATAAATGGAAAGTAATATTGATTACACTCTCTATCCCTGACCCTGGGACTTTAAAATATCACTCTGCCCCAACCAGCTCATCACAGGTAGCAAAGTCCTCTAGCACCTCATTGCCTACCTGCACAGACTTAGGAGGGCCACTGCTAGTAAAAATGAGCAGTATCCATGATAAGAGTGATCAATACACCATGTACTAAGTAAGGTAACAATATAATCAAGGCAAGGCACACAACATAGATTACAGATATCATGCATACAATACATTAATTTTGATTAATTACCCCTATCAGAGTTTAAGCCATTAGTACCATCTTTAAACATCCCTCGAATTATATCCATGTAAGTATGGGGACCCTACTATTATGATCGGTGGATCGGGAATAACTACTCTAGGATAAAACACACCTGGCCACTATTATAATCGGTAGACCGGTAACATATACATCTCCAGGACAAAACACTCCTGGCCAATATTATGACCGATGGACCGGTAAATATCCTATGTCTAGTCCCAACCATGTAGTGTTCTACAGCAAGTGATTAGTATCTTTTCCATACATTATTTCCATACAAAGGTTTAACTTATTAAGCTCGAGACCCCCACTATTATAACCGGTGGAATAGGAATAATTACTCCAAGGCAAAATGCATCTGACCACTATTATGACTGGTAGACCGGTAACATATACAAATCTAGGGAAAAACGCTCTTGGCCACTATTATAACTGATGGACCGGTAAATATCCTAAGTTTGGGCCCAACTCAATAATCTTCCACTTTAAGTGTTTGGTATTTTATTTGTGTCTTATTTACCAAGTGACACCCATATATACATGCACACCCCATTGGACATTCCCAACTTATTATTACTCTACGAACCCAAACTTCCTAAAAACCTTATCCTTTAACCTTGGACATCTACATCCTCCAAGACTTTAGGAGCCTCAAACACTTTCCACCATCTTCATAACGAACTTAGAAACCTCATTCACATGGGTCAAGGCCCATTCCCCTATTTCTCTACCTGTACTCACCTTTGCCTACTAGGGTTTCCCTTTAAAACCTTAATTTAGCCTATGTGGCCCTAGCCTATCCTCTCCTTACTTAGCCCACATCTCCCATGATTCAAACACCACTACCATACTCACCCAACTCCAACCTCATAACTCAACTCCTCAATTCCTATATGTGATAATGACACCCTATTTGGTCACCCCCAAAAACCCTAATATCCCTCTTCGTCTTCCATACCCTCTTCTTGTACACAACTCTACCCTCCATTTAACTTGATTCACCACCCTCCATATGGAACACTCCTCATCACAACACTGATGTTCAACCAACCTCCTCAAATTTTCCCCACAATACCCCTACCCTTAGGATTTTTCCCTAGAAACCCTCGCTTATACCCCCATACACCTTTTCATCAACCCACGTACTAAATCTTCCCCAAGTACACCAACCACCCAATAAACACTTTTATCCTCATGGCTAACCTCCTAGCAAGAGTTTCCCACTTAAATCTTTCTTCCTTGCAAAGCATACACACCCCATGAAAGGCTTACACTTCCCATGCAAGTTTTTACCTTAACCACTCAAATTATTATTTTTCCTTTCATTTTCTCTACCATGTTTCATGATACATCTAGGACATCTCCACATATCACCTCATTCACTCCACCCTCTTTATTTTCTTTAATCTCCCATTACCACTCAATTTCCACCCAAGGCATATAGGCATACATATATTAATAATTCAACCATACATAATAACATGTCTTTTCATATCAAGTTATAACCACACACACAACACATAATGAAAATTATACTCATCATACCTTATCTCCTTGCAAGCCAAGTTGTACAACACACATACTTAGTTCACATACACATATATTTATACATTATATACCAATACACCCATGACACACAAGATTCATAACACAACCCAAATCTTAACTCTATCCTTACCTAGTTGGGCTTGGGGCTTGAAGCAAGAATCCTATGCTTCCTCATGGGAAGATTTTTGTTCAATACCTATAGAGAGAGTATCACCTAGGTCACTTCACTTTATTCCTACCTCTTTTTCCTTATTTTCTTAACTAAATATTAATAATGATGATGATAATTATAATAATATCAATAATACTACGTTATTAAACAAAATACACTAAACAAGTAAGAGGGAGGAGGGTGTAACCAGAAAGGACAATAGGTGAGGGGGTGGGTGCGACAACGGCGTGACAATGGCGGTGGAGGAGGTGCAAAGGAGGGGATTTTAGGATTGGAAAAGGGAGGGAAGGTAGGGTTTCCAAGGTGGTGGGCTTCCTAGTTTAGGAGGTTTGTGGTGGTGGTGGTGGCCTCACGGTGGCGATGCGGTTGTGGTAGCAATGGTGCCCGAGAGGAAGAGAAAAGGAAAGGGAAGAAAGGAGAGGGGAGAAAAGGAGAGGTGGAGGTGTGGGTAAGGCAGGGGTTTTTCAGTGTAGGAAGGGAGGTAGGGAGGGTGGTGATAGCAGCGGTGGTGGTGGCACAAGGCGGTGTTGGCAGTGGTTGAAGGTGTAAAAGGGCAGCTCGAGCTACCTACTTTGCACGGGTAGGGAGAGAAGAAGAAGGGGGAAGGAAGGGGAGAGGCTCGGTGGGTGGAGGGTGATGTAGGGAAGAGGATTGGAGGAAGTAGTGACGATGTTGTGGCCTGGTGGTGACGCGGGCGATGACGACAACATCTTTTTAGGAGGCGAGAGAAAGGGAGGCATGGGATAGGATCGATAGAAAAGAGAGGGAAGAAGGGAGTGTGGAGGGGTTTTTATAGGTGTAGGGGAGAGAGGCATTAGGCAAGAAGGGGAAGAAGATAAAGGGGGGATTTGGTGGCTGTCGGCTGGTGTGTAGGCGAGTACAACTACATAGGGGACGTGGCAGGGGTGTAAGTTTGTAGGGATAGGGGTAGGTGAGGGGGATAGGGAGCTCTTAGGGAGAGGAGGATCATGCAGGGACATGCCAGTTGCACACCCTATAAGGCCGAAAGAGGAAAAGAGGAGGGAGAGGGGGGAGGGGAGAGCTTCGAAGTGCAACAACACACAAAGTCATGCAGGTTAGAGGAAGAAGACAGGGGCAGAATGGAAAAGAAGGGAAAAGGAGAGGGAGAGAAAGGGAGAGAAAGGGAGAAGAGGGGGAATACGTGGGTTGGGCTGGTTGGGGGAGAGAAAAAAAAAGAGGGGTTGGGCCGACGAAAAAGGAGAAGAGAAAGAAGAGAGGGAGAGGAGAGTAGGGTTGCAGTTGGGCGCAACCCAGCCATCTAAAGGAAGGAAAAAAAAGAAAAGGAAGAAAAGAAGAATGAAAAGAATGAAAAGGAGGAAAGAAAAGGAGAAAAGAAAAATGAAAAAATGGGGTGATAGGGTGTTTTGCGTTTTTGGGAGTTTTAGGGACAATAAATAATAATAATAATAATAATAATAATAATAATAATAATAATAATAATAATAATAATAATAATAATAATAATAGTAAAATAATTTTTATTAACTTAGGAATTTATATAATTTTATTTATAATTTATCTTAGGTTAGTTAATTAATTTAGTTATCACTAACTATGTCTCTACATCATTTTTCTTTCTTTATTGCTATTATTATTATTATTATTGTTATTTTATTAAAAATGGTATATATAATTAAAATCTTATTCAATAATTCTTTATTTTATTCTTTAATCCTAGAATAAAGATTAGGGGGTATTACGATAACCCTTAGTGGTGGTGCTAGAGGTCGTAAAAATAATTAATTATGGTTATAAAGAGGACATAGAGATGCCAAAAGGGGTACCGGTTGAAAGATTGCATCTAGTCTTTGGTTTCTACATTTGATTGTGGTTGAGGTTGGGACTTTTGGATTCAACAATGTCTAGACATACACAAATTGAAGAATTGCACTGATTTAATACAAAATGAAAGATTTGTGATTAGGTTTTGGGAATTTGAAGCAATTTTTGCTTTGGTTTTAAACTAATTGAAGGTTGTATGTGTTAATTGAGGATGAGAAATCCCTAATATGAAAATTTATGGTTTAACTGGACTAATTTGGTGGTTCAATCAAGTTAAAGAAAATGAGCTCAATCCTCTATCTTTCAAGAAAATAGTTCGTTAATTTTTTCCTTTTTATTTTAGTAGATCTATTTCGCTTGTTTAGTTTTAATTTTGTTTGATTTAGTAAGCCTGGTCCAATTCGTTCGATTTTAATTTGATCTTAAGTTATTCATTTTCTTGTGGGTTGATATTGTAAATTAGGTGCTTTGAATTTTTATAAAATATGCAAACTCTAATAATACATGGGTTGTATTATACATAATCTACCATATAGTATAAAAATATAAGTATATTAATATTTTAATATATTCCAGCAAATTTGGGTAGCTTCCTTGCCAGATTTTTTTTATACAAAATAAAATTTTAAATATTTATATCTTAATTAAAAATTCATAACCATTTATTTTTTATTAAAATAAATCTTAAAAATTTCTTTCTTAATTGATATTTTTCTCCATTTTAAAATAAATGTTATCTGCCTAATGAAGGTTATCTCTCAATAGAAAGTTACAATTGTGGGGATAATTGGTCTGATTTATTTTGAAGAATTTTTTTTATTGGTATCAAAACAGAAAATTTTTGTAATTAATAACAAAATTATTAAGAATGTATAAAAGTATTTAATTAACAAGGATATATAAAGAAAGTGGCAAAATTTAATGTCTTGTAAATATAAATCTTATGAATATCTTGGAACAACTTAAGAAAGAATAACTCACAAACAAAGCGAGATGAAAAATATTATTTTCTCATTCATTATTAAACTGCAGCATTATTACATTGTTAGTTATAAAGTAAAGGTTTGAAAATTGCAATGATATAGTTATACTAGTTATATTAACAAATAAGATGACATAGTTTTAATATATTAAATAAATTATTATTTGTCACACATAGGATGCAAATAGTCTCATCTAATTTTTTTTTATTTTGTTTTATTTTGTCCACAAAGTATTAAATATATTAAAATATCATAATTTTAGGCTTGAAAGCCAATTGTATGACAATCGACAAAAGATATGTCTTAAGATAGCCAATAAATAATAAATAAATAAATAAAACACAAGAAGTTACCTATATTTGGCTTATATCCACTTTAATGTTGGAGGAAATGACAACAAACTTCAATTACAAAGTTATCAAAAACTAAATGCATGTTATATAAATTAGTTTGAAATCTATGTTGTATCATAAATGGGGTCATTTGGAACAAAATATAATCAGATTATATAATTATGTAATAATTTATAACTTTATATATTCAAATAATTATTAAATTATCTTTGATTATTGATTTATTATGTAAAAGTGAAACAAATATAAACGTTGCTTTCAAGTTAACAGCTAATAACTATTGCAAAAATTTCTACATAGAAAAAATTAGATGTAAACATAATATGAAAAATGCCTAATTTCATTGGACTATCATATATTTTTCATAGTTTTATAAAAATACCATGATATTTACATAATTTCTACTTTAATATCTTTTGATTAAAATCACATGTTTTGCTAATATATTTTGATAGTGTTCTAATCATTTAAATATTTTTATAGTTTTTTGGACCAAAAGTTTTTTACCAAAATTCTAAATATCCCCTTCCCCAAAAAACTTATAATATATGGTGATATAGTTCTCATTATTTCACAATATAGCCAATTATAAATTTTGATGTCAAACTTTGATCCCTAGTATCTCTTCAAATATAATCATTATTAATTAAAAGAATATAGTAAATCAAAATATAAAAATACACTGGTTATATTTCTATTTACAATTAATTTAATAATAATATTATTTTTATATTTTTATTAATATATATTAAAAGAGATTAGTAGTCAAAGTTTATTTATGAAATTAAAAAATGACTTATATTTATGAATGGATGGAATATTAATGAAAAATATTATGTTACCTTTATGAAATTATTTAAAATACATAAAATCTTAGCATGATAAGATGAAATGTCATGATGGGAATAATATATGCCATAATTGGTGAAAGTTTAAATTATTATACCGCCCACCTAAGTTTGAGGTAAAAATTGGTGAAGGATAAAATATCATGATTTTCAAATCAAAATTATCTAAAAATAAACATAAGTTAAGAAAAACTAACATAGGTCTTGAACTCTCAACTTATCTAAAAATTAAAATGCATTAAATTTGGTGAGGCATTATATTATCTTAATATATTAATCTCCATGTTAGATCAAGATGACTGGATATTTATAGATTTTTTTTGATAAAAAATATTTATAGATTATAATAAAGATGAAATTATTTGAACTCAAGATGGATCTAACATAAAATCAAAATTAGTCTTAACTTAATTTGATACAATATAATAGAAGTGGTCCTTCGGCCTATTTGATCCAAAGCTTGAGCAAATCCAATTCAAGTCCAAACCAAACTAACCTATAAGTTGATGGAGAAATATTCAAAATGATTCGAAATATAGTCCAATCCAATTCAAGAATGTGATGATTTCCTTGAATTAGTCCTAACTTAAGATTCAAATCATTCCCCTCTTCTTGGAAAGGTTTCGCCTCTGAAACCTGAATAAGTCCCAGAAATGGACTAAGATCAGCTACATTAAAAGTGTTGCTCACATTTCCAAATTTAACAGGTAAATCAATTTTATAAGCATTATCATTAATTTTCTCTAACACAGTAAATGATCCATCTCCTCTAGAATCCAACTTTGACTTTCTAAAATTTGGAAATCTCTCCTTCCTAAGGTGTACCCAAACTAAGTCTCCAGGTTTAAAAATCATTCTTCTCCTTCTTTTATTAGCATGTTCAGCCATCTGTTGCACTTTTTTTTTATTAATCTGGTGACTTACAGATTCATGTAACCTTTTCATATTATCAGCTCTAGATTCAGCATCAAAATTTTGCAATTCAGCATGAGGCAAAGGACTCAAATCTAAAGGAGTTAAAGGATTAAAACCATACACAATCTCAAATGGAGTTTTATTAGTTGTAGAATGCAAAGTCCTATTATAAGCAAATTCCACCTGAGGTAAAACATATTCCCATTGTTTAAGATTCTTTCCAAGGACGACCCTTAACATGTTTCCTAATGTTCTATTTACTACCTCAGTTTGTCCATCAGTTTGAGGGTGACAAGTTGTAGAAAACAATAACTTAGTCCCTAATTTCCCCCACAAAACTTTCCAGAAATGACTTAAAAACTTAACATCTCTATCTGAAACTATAGTCTTAGGAATGCCATGTAATTTAACCACATTAGAAAAAAAATTCAGCCACAACATCATTTGTTTTATTACAAGGTATAAAATGAGCCATTTTACTGAACCTATCTACTACAACCATTATTGAATCCTTAGCTCTATTAGTCCTAGGTAATCCTAAAATAAAATCCAAAGATACATCAACCCAAGGGTGGTTAGAGACAGGTAAGGGAGTATATAAACCAAATGGTTTTGAAGTAGTTTTTGCCTGCCTACAAGAAATACAATTGACACAATATTTCAAAACATCTTTTTTCATGTGTGGCCAGTAAAAATGATTAGTTAAAACATCTAAAGTTTTCTGAGATCCTAGATGTGCCATTAACCCACCACTATGAGCTTCTTGAATTAATAAACCTCTGTAAGAACATGCAGGAATACACAACCTATTCTCCCTAAACAAATAACCTTCATTAATAAAGTACCTTCCTTGTGTAGAAACTTCACACTTTTTATAAATTTCTTTAAAATCAATATCTTCTAAGTATAATAGTTTAATACTGGAAAAACCTAACAAAGTAGTATCAACAGTATTTAATAAAGCATATCTCCTGGATAAAGCATCTGCAACTACATTATCACTACCCTTCTTATACTTAATCATGTAAGGAAAACTCTCAATAAATTCTATCCATCTACCTTGTCTCCTATTCAACTTTGATTGACTTTTTAAATACTTAATAGCTTCCTGATCAGTATTAATTACAAATTCTCTATGCCACAAGTAATGTTGCCACACTTCTAAAGCTCTTACTAAAGCATACAATTATTTTTCATAAGTAGAATAATTCAAAGTACTACCATTCAATTTCTCACTAAAATAAGCGATTGGCTTGCCCTCTTGAGAAAGTACAGCCCCTATTCCTAACCCTAAAGCATCACAATCTAATTCAAACATCCTTTCAAAGTCAGGAAGACTCAACACAGGTGCTCGGGTTAATTTAGTCTTAAGTGTCTCAAAAGATTTTTGTTGTTCTAAACCCCAACTAAACCCATTATCCTTCTTTGTTATGACAGTCAAGGGAGCAGCTTTAGTACTGAAATTCCTCACAAATCTTCTATAAAAAGAACACAACCCATGAAAACTTCTTACTTTAGTCACACTCTTTGGCACAGGCCATTCTTGAATAGCTCTAACCTTATCTTCATCTACAGATATACCATCTTTTCCTACCACAAATCCTAAGAAAACCACACTTTCCGGACAAAATCTAGACTTAGTTAAATTAGCATAAAGTTGTTCTGTCTTAAACACATTCAAAATAATCCTTAAGTGTTTCAAGTGTTCCTCTAAATATTTACTATATATAAGTATGTCATAAACAACCACAAATTTTCCAATAAATTCCCTCAAAACATAGTTCATAAGTCTCATAAAAGTACTAGGAGCATTTGACAACCCAAAAGGCATCACTAACCATTCATATAATCCAAAATTAGTCTTAAAAGTTGTCTTCCACTCATCTCCTGGTTTCATTCTAATTTGATGATACCCACTTTTGAAATCTATTTTTGAAAATATAACAGCACCATGCAATTGATCCAACATTTCATCAAGCCTAGGGATAGGATATCTATACTTTATAGTTATTTTATTTACTGTCCTGCTATCCACACACATCCTCCAACTACCATCCTTTTTAGGCACTAATAACACTGGTACTGCACAAGGACTCATAGATTCCTTAATGTATCCTTTACTTAACAGTTCAGAGACCTGTCCTTTTAATTCCTTAACCTCCTCAGGATTAGCCCTATAAGCAGGTCTGTTTGGTATAACAGCTCCTGGAATAAAATATATTTGATGTTCTATTCCCCTTAATGGAGGTAATCCACTAGGAATGTCCTCAGGAAACAATTCACTATATTCATCCAATAATTGTTTCACTGTACTAGGTATTTCTCCACTTATTCCTATCTGACACTCATAATAGTCCTTATAAATCATCAAGTACACATTGTCATTGCTTTTCATTGCCTTTCCTACATCCTTACCTTTAGCATAAAACCCAGAAGTTCCTTTCATGTCCTTTGAACTAAGATCATTCTCCAAACTAGGTTTAGATAACTCCTTATAATCAGATTTAATTTTAATTTGATCCTCAAATATTTCTTTTGGAGTCATAGGTGCTAAGACAATCTTCCTATCATCCTTCTGTACTGTATACCTATTTTTATAACCATCATGTATTACCCTCCTATCATATTGCCAAGGTCTACCTAACAACAAGTGAGCAGCATGCATAGGAACTTCATATTTTCAGTACAGAATCTTCATATTTTCCTAATTTTAAATTTACTAAAACTTGTTGACTAACTTTGACATCTCCCAATTCATTAAGCCATTGCAATCTATATGGTTTTGGATGTTTAGTAGTTGTTAAACCTAATTTAGACACTAACAGAGTACTAGCAGCATTAATACAACTACCACTATCTATGGCCATGTTAAAGCACTTATCATCAATTAAACATCTGGTATGGAATATATTTTCTCTCTGTATAGTATTAGAATCAGGTAATTTATTACTATTTAAAGCCCTACGAACTACAAAAAGATCCCTACTCACTGGCAATTCTACTTCTTCCTCTAGATCACTATCATCTTCTCTGACTACACTAACATCTTCCTCTTCTTCTTCAGATTTAGATTCTATATCTTCAGATTCTCTAATTAAAATTTTTCTCTTGTTTGGACATTCAGAAGCTATATGTCCTAATCCTCCACATCTAAAACATTTAATATCCCTATTTCTGTTTGATCCATTCACAGGGTTTGACATCACATTCTTACCCTTTTCAAACTTATGTCCTACCTTAACTTCATTGTTTCTACCTTTAGATTCAACCTTATTATTATTCTTCCAGTTTCAGAAGTAGTTCCTCCAAAATTTCTCCTTACTGTAGTCTTAAATCCAATCCCAGGGGGTTTATATTGCCTAGATTTCCTTAATTGAATCTCTATCTTAGTAGCTATATTTACCACCTCATTTAAAGTCCCACAAGGATATAATTCTACTTTATCAGCTATCTCTGAATTTAATCCAATCAGAAACCTAGCCATGGTAGCATCATCATCCTTAATAACTCTTGTCTTAATAATCAAAACTTCTGATTCCTTATAATAATCATCCACTGTCCTCACTCCTTGACTAATAGTTTGCAATCTCTTATGCAATTCCCTATAATAGTAACTTGGCACAAACCTCTTTCTCGTTAAAGTTTTAAATTCTACCCAAGTCTGTATAGGTGGTTCCCCACACCTTCGTCTAGTTAACACCAAATTATGATACCAAGAGGACGCATACTCAGTAAATTCTACTACAGCCACCTTAATTTTCTTTTCCTCAGAGTAATTATGACACTCAAACACTAGTTCTATTTTCCTTTCTCACTGAAAATAATAATCAGGGTCATTCCTACCATTAAACCTTGGTATACTAAGCTTAAGATTATTCAAATTCCTATCAATGAACTCTAATTCCCTATCTTGCCTATTGTTCTGTCTAGGCATCCTATCACTATTGTTAGATATTTGATCTTCCAACTCTTCTAGATTAGCTATGGGTGGAATTCTAATCCTAGGATCCATAGGAGCCCTTCCTAATACTCCTGCTTGATTAGTTTCAACTCTGTTATGTTGCAATTCATTAATTCTTATTTCCTGTTCTCCTAGTCTTTGTTCTAGGTTAGCAGATAAAACAGCAAATTGAGCAGTCATTTGTTCTTGAAAAGTCCTAAGGGTTTCTAAAAGATCATTACTGGAAATAGATTGATTAACAGACAGACCATTGTTAGACATAATGAAATTCTTAGACTTAAACAACTAACACAGCAGCAATTAATTAACAGAATCAATTTATTTAATAACTTCAGACAAACAGAACACACAGACTAATGACAAGAAGTATCACAGTATCAATGATTAACAGAAATAGCAATAGTATAGCTTACTCAGACTTATTCAAGTCAATAATAATTTGACAAAAATGACTAAGTAAAAGGGAACGATATTACCGCATCTGCTTAAGCAAATAATTATTTTTTCATAGGTTATTTGGGATCCATATAGAGTAGTTGATCCGTATATGTATTGTCCCATGACATTATTTTACGGTTGTTTACACTATTTGGATAAAGTGAAATCGTACATGACAGATCAAGTGACACGATAGTTTGGATATGCACAAGTGATTCCTAAATAGCTTATCAAGCCAACTAGGAATACATACAGAGGTCATTCCATCAAGAAACACAAAGTTTATTATACACACATGCTTAGCCAATGATTCTTAAGGCATGAATACATACTAGGACCCAATGTTTTCATACCACCATCTCAATACCCATGGGATGTGGCTTATAACTATATGGATTGGTGTGTTGCCATAACTCATAGCTATGAGTTAGCAATAATGGAGGAATATTTGGTTGAACATCCAAATGATGAGTATGAAATTCCAGCAAAAAGATACCTTAATGAAGCATATAAAATTATTTATCGTTTCTATTGGAGGGATGATCTAGCTCCAAATTACCAATAGCTAGTTAGATGCATTAAAAATATTTTTAATGATTTAGGAGTTACTGTAGGTGACCTTGGGAATGGGTGTACGCGTAGGTATGGATGTTTGTATAGTGCTTGATTTATTATTATATGGTTTTTTAATTTGATTAAAATTTGTGTGTCACAATTTTATAATGTAGTTTAATTTTATTTCACAATTAGAAAAATATCATCCAACCCACAACGAAGAT
Source organism: Tamarix austromongolica (assembly GCA_039764185.1). Classification (NCBI taxonomy): domain Eukaryota; kingdom Viridiplantae; phylum Streptophyta; class Magnoliopsida; order Caryophyllales; family Tamaricaceae; genus Tamarix; species Tamarix austromongolica. The sequence goes on along the minus strand of CM077808.1, from coordinate 60,065,507 downwards.
TGAGGTAATTAAGCTCAACAACATACAAAAGAATTAAACTACCAAAGGTTAAATATCTAAGCTACCATGGTAGGGTAACAGAAAAATAAGTACAAATCAATAAAATTCATCATGTAGATATTTCAAAGGTCAAATACAAATAAACTAATAAAAAATTACAATAATTTTAGATAAAATTTGAGTTTGAAGATAGAGGATTCTTACGTGTCATCATATACCAAAAAGTGTTGTTGTTGTTGTTGTTGTTGTTGTTATTATTATTATTATTATTTTGTCAAAGGTAAAAATCTGATATAAATTATGAACTATATGTATGTACAAGAATACCAGACATACCTAGGATATATACAACCAAAAGGAATCTGGGGTACCTAGAGAGGGGGATAGCCTTACCGGCTTCCATTAAATACATGGGAAAAAAAGAAGGTAAAAGATTATCATTAGAAGTCTAGAGGGGTTTGATTTTTTTTTTATTGTTTAAAACCCTATACACATCTAATTTAATGTGCATCACTATTCCATCAATATCAGCAGTTATATCTTCAAAATGAGCAGAATTCCTAGTCTTCCAAACATGGTATACAGTTGCAGCAAGAGCTAGCATCTTGGCTTGTTTGTGGTGTGGAAGCCTTCTCTTACATTTTCTTATGGCCCTCATGGTGATTTCCAGAGTGGTGCAGCCTTTTTTGATCCCTAGCCATGTTTTAACCTATGTCCATATGCCTTGAGTGATTTAGCATTGGAAAAATAGATGAGTGTGGGTTTCACTTGCCTATTTACATAGTATGCACAGAAGAGAGATCTTAATATAGGTAAGCCTATCTTTGGCCTTTAGTTTCCCCTTAGGTGCAAGCCAAAGGACAAACCCCTGCCTTTGTATGTGAACATTATTCCAGATGATAAGGTTATTTTGCATCTTTCCCCTTTCCTTCTGAACACATCATATGTAATTTTAGTGGAGAACTTTCCTGTATATACTTAAGTAGTAAGCATATGTGCAGTAGCTTCCATTATACCTAATTTACTAATCATCTTATCCCTAATCTTGCATATTGACTTCATTAGTGAAGAAGTACCCTAGCTAGGTAAAAAAGACCAGACATCGTACTTCTGTAAGTACACTTGGTGTACCCATTTTTTCCATAATAAATCCTTCTTACTTTATATGTGCCAAAGATATTTGCATATTAGAGCATCATTCTAGTTCTTGAGTTGCTTCATACCACATCCTCCTTCATGCTTTGGTAAGCACATATCATCCTATGTGATGAGCGGTTGTTTTCCTTCCCATACAAAGCTTCTACAATGGTTGAGGATTTTCCTAATAACCTTCTGAGGAACATAAAAAAATGCTGAGCCCAAAGTAGGTTATAGACTTCACCACCGATCTAAGTAGTTCAATTTTCCCTACATAAGAGAGTGTCTTATTGTTCCATCTTGCCACAGCATTGGCAATGGCTGAGGTAAAAGCATCATAGTCAATTATCTTAAGTTTAGTGGGGCTGAGTGGGACCCCTAGATATCTGAAAGGTAATTGACCAAGAGTCATATTACTAATGTCAATAATTTTTTCTTTGAGAGCTAGATTGACACCTACCAGGTGTAGCTTTGATTTCTCATAGTTCGTCTACAAACCAGAATAGATACTAAACTGCTTTAATAAATCCATCAACACTTGCACTTATGCTGCATCACCCTTATAAAACATCATTAAGTCATCAGCAAAATCTAGGTGGGTGATTCCCAACTTTTTGCATCTTGAGTGATAAGAAAACTGTAAGTTGTGGGCATTATTTCTAAGAATTCTACTCAGATACTCCAAGCACAACACAAATAGGTAGGGTGACATTGGGTCCCTTTTCCTTAATCTATGTTGCCCCTAAGAGAAACCACAGATATTACCATTTATGACCAAGGAGAATGAGGTGATATTTACACAAGCCATTATCCACTGGATGAATTTTAGAGGAAAATCCAGCCCCACCATAACAACCATGATGAACTTCCAATTCATAGTGCCGTAAGCTTTCCTCAAATCAATCTTCGTCGTGCATTTCATGGATGTTCTCTTCCTATTATATTATTTCACGAGCTCCTAAGATAGAAAAATATTCTCAACCATTATCCTTCCCTAAATAAAAAGCTCCTTGGGTGTTGCTAATCATAGAGGTCAAACATCCTCGAAGTCTGTTAGCTAGGATCATCGTGATGATGATTTTAATCACTACTTTATAGTAATAAATAGGTCTATAGTTACTGACCTTTATGGCATGTGCCTTCTTTGGTATGAGTGATAGGAGAGTGTGGTTAAGTTGCTTCAATACTCTTCCACTGATGAAGAATTCTTACACTGCTGCCATCACATCAGTCTTGATTATATCTGTAACACTCCCAAATTTACTACTGAAAAATTTTGATTAATTAAAAGGGTTTAGCGGAAGCGAAAAGATAAAATCGTAAACTTGTGGGCATTACCGCCACACTTAGTACCAGATCGGTTCACTCCTACCATCCTAGTACTAAGTGCTAAGGCTAAATAAAGTTAACATTAAACACGAATCATTAATAAAACACAAGTCATATAGAAATCAGAGTGCGATTTAGGGTTACAAACCAAAGAGTACGTGACTAGAGTTTTTCAAAACATAAAGCATAGTACGATAACACAACTAAATATGATAATACAAGGTCAAATAAAGGAAACAGAGTCCGGCCGAGTCGCTCTCGATCCCCAAGCCAGGTTTAAGCTCAATGCTCAGCCTCACCCGATGCCTCATAGGTGTCATAGGCATCGAATACATCATCCCCTAACTGCACAAGCTCAGATGGGTCTTCTGCTCGTGGGAATGAGCAGCACCCATGAAACGAGTGATCAGTATGCTACGTACTGAGTAAAGTAACAGATGCGCTAAGGCCAACACATAGACCATATAACATAAGAAGGAGCATGTATACAACATACAATGATATATGTAATAAGGCTTGGTTACTTTTCAGGTAACTTATTCTTTACTCTCCTTAATAATATGTTCATTCCACACATACTCTTTAATAGTCCATGTGAGTGCGGGAACCCCACTATTATAGCCGGTGAACCGGAATACATACATATAGGGCAAAACGCTCCTGACCACTATTATTCGCCGGTGGACCGGTCTCCAGGGTAGAACGCTCCTGGCCACTATTATTCGCCGGTGAGCCGGTCTGGCCCCGACTCACATGGTGTTTCACTGTAAGTACTTAGTGTATTTCCTATGGCTTAGCTTATTTACTTTGGTTTGTTGAGCACGAAATCCCCCACTATTATAACCGGTGGACCGGAAATCATGCAGGGCAAAATGCTCCTGGCCACTATTATTCGCCGGTGGACCGGTCTGGACTCGGCTCAACAATCTTCCACTTTAAGTGATTAGTATCTTATCCGTGTCTTATTAAGTAACATTCCACCCTTGACATGCATGTCATCAACGTTCTACTCCTTTCCTCTCAAGGGGGCCTGCCCCATATTTTGAGACTCCTACACCCCTTATCACGTCCCGACATCCATTCCCCTTACACTTACACATAATGAAAGACCAACTCCTAAGAGTGTAGGTTAAGACCCAACACCTCATGACCTCAAACGCCACCTATTATCACCCTCTAAGGCTTTCCCTTGGAAACCCTAATTGGACCTATGTGGCCTAACTTCCTCTCACTCACACTACCATTACTTCATTTATCGCCCCACATCTCATCACAATTAGGTCCAATCCAAAAACATATCACTTTACCTCTCGACTTCGCATGTGACCGGAAAAACCCTAGTTGGCCACTTCAAACCCTAGTACCTTTCTTCTCCCATAAGTAACCTCTCTCTTTTCACCCCAAAATCTCTCCTCTCCCATGGAACCCATACTCACCCCTTATATAGTAAATTCTCACTCTTAACCCGTACTCCACTCTTCCTTAATCATTTTTACCTTTGTACTTTCCAAATTACCACTTTCTCCCAAAACCCTAATCGGGTCCCTTATACACCCTTACACCAACCTACGTACTATTTTTCATCCCAAGTCTCCAATCACTCCACAACTCTCCCATTAGCTTGTTTACACCCTAAATCAACTTTTCTCATGTAAGGATCACCCCCATGCAAGATTTATCCATCCCATGAAAACACCCCAAGTCCCTATGCAAAATTTAAGATTCCCATGCATGGTTCCCATCTCTCATTTATTTTGGTCATTCCTCCCTCTTTAATTTCCTCTCGTGGATCACGAAGTACTTTGGTCAACCTCATATCTCTCCTTAGTGAACTCACTTCCCATTTCCTTTCTTTTTGTCATCTCATTCCCATATCATATTATCAATTGTCCTAGCATGCATGTCCTAGAGGGCCATATCATATCACACCATAAACACCACATGTACATACCATACTCATGTCATAAGAAACACATACCAACATACCTCAACTCCAAGCTGCGCTACACATAAGACAAGTTAACGACAATCATACGATACACGACATATCATGATATATATAACATCCAAGGCATACAGGTCACACAACACACAAGGGCCTTAGCTACATCCTTACCTAAAGCGACGCCGGGCTTGGAGCACGCTCCTACAACTCCTTAGGGTTTTGGTTTGATTCACCTATAAAAGGGAAAATACTAAGTATTAGTTTCCCTCGAAAGTACCATCACTCCTTATTTTAGTTTAAGATTAGGATTATTATTATTAAAGAGAGTATTATACGAAAACTAGGATTTTTACCTTAAAAATAGTCTACTAAGTATTACTAGTCAAAATATGTTTATCTTAATATTTATTACTACACTTATATTATTAAACCTATTAGCTTTATCCTTCCAATAATAGTATTGATACTAATTGTAGCAAAATAGTGATAATAATGATAATAATAATAATAGTAATGCTAATGCTTATAGTGATAAAAACCCTAGCATTTTTAAAGCTAGGTCTAATAATAGTGTTAGGGTGAAAATAATAATATAATAGTTGCAATACCAACAAAGTATAGATATTCCTAAAGATAATAATGATAAAAGTTATATTTTGAATAATAATAATATAAGGGTTCAAATGTTTTTGTCACAATAATAGAAATAAAATAATAATAATAATAATAATAATAATAATAATAATAATAATAATAATAATAATAATAACAACAACAACTAACAATGATACCATATTAATAGTGTTAGTGACAAAGGCATTGGGAATAATATTAGTAATATTCGAATATTAAATAGTAAAAATACTAAGGCTTAGGTATTCTTCTTCTCTAAGGACAAAATGATAATACGCCAACTTCGGTTTAAAAACATTAATAATAATAAAAGTAGCAATAATAATAATAATAATAATGATGATGATGATGATGATGATGATGATGATGATAAAAATGTTAAGTATAATAGTAATAACAATAACAATAATAATAGTAACCAAAATAATAATGATAATATAAGGGTCCAAATATTTATAGTAATATATAAAAGTGATGATGGACAAATGTAGTTTTAACAATATTAGCAAGGAAATAATGATAATGATAACAGTAATAGCAATAGTAATAATAACAATAAGGATAAAAATAAAGTTGGGTTAAGTAGTAGTAATAATAATAATAATGGCATTAATAATAAAAATAATAATACTAATAATAATAATAATAAAATGATAATAGTAATATAAGGGTTCAAATGTCTACCATAATAGTAAAGATAATGATAATAAACCATATCTAGTATTAGTAATAATAGTAGGAATAATAGTGAGATTAGTAATAATAATAGTACTAAACGAGGAAAAGTCTCAATCATAATGACACTAAGGTTGTAGGTCATCATTAATGATAATATTATTATTGGTTAGGAAAGTCATAAAGTTAGGTTAAGTAGTAGTAATAGTAATAATAACAATAATAATAACAACAACAACAACAACAACAATAATACCACTAATAACAATAATGATAGGGATAACCATAGTAATACTAAAGTTGTTAATAATAATAATAATGATAATGATAATAGTATTAGTAGTAGTAGTAGTAGTAGTAGTAGTAGTAGTAGTAGTAGTAGTAGTAGTAGTAGTAGTAGTAGTAGTAGTAGTAGTAATAGTAGTAGTAGTAATAATAATAATAATAATAATAATAATAATAATAATAAGGAACCATTTTAATGTTAAAGTTGTAGCCTTTTAGATAGTATAACCTAGTTATAAATATTTCTGAAATTAGGTTAGGGAGTAAGGGTGATACATAATAATATTAATAATGGTAATAATAATAATAATAACAATGATAATACCAACAAACAACACTGCTGTGACACTGATTCCCAAGACAACAGGTGCATGCAGAGTTAAAGATTTTCACCCCATAGCCTGCTGTAATGTGATTTACAAGATCCTATCCAAGGTTATTTCCAACAGACTACAGAATATCATGCATGAAGTTATTGACAGCTCCCAGGCAGCTTTTGTTAAGGGGAGACATTTGGCAAATAATGTTTTACTTACTACAGAGCTGCTTAAACACTACAATAGGAAAAACATTTCCCCCCGCATGGTCTTAAAGGTTGATATACAAAAGGCCTATGATTCCATTGAGTGGACCTTTATCATCCAGGTTCTAAAACAGTTTGGGTTTCCCTCTAAGATTATCAACCTTATTTCACAATGTATTTCTTCTGTTAGAGTTTCGTTTAACATAAATGGCTCTCTAACTAAACCTATACATTGTAAGAGGGGTTTAAGACAAGGAGACCCCTTATCTCCTTATCTCTTTGTTTTAGGCATGGAATACCTTCACAGAAGCTTAAAAGGTCTTTGGCTGGAGGAGGGTTTTCAGTGTCATCCTGGATGTCAGAAGTTACATTTGATTGATCTATGCTTTGCAGATGATCTCTTGTTGTTTTCCAAGGCTACACCAGAGTTTGCTCACCTCATCAAATATTATTTGGATGATTTTAGTCGAAGATCTGGTTTAAATATTAACCCTTCTAAGAGTTCTGTGTATTTGGGTGGGGGTCCCTGTTGATAAAAGGCTTTTAATCCTCCAGGAGCTAGGATGTGTGGAAGGTGTCTTTCCTTTCAAATATTTGGGAGTTCCTTTAGAATCTTCCAGCCTTAGGACTCATCATTATTCTCCATTAGTTGAGAAACTTTTAGCTAAGGTCAAGCACTGGTCTACTAGATTTCTCAGCTATGCAGGAAGAGTCCAACTCATAAATTCTGTCTTGTTTGGCATTCAGAACTTTTGGGCCCAATTATTCTTACTCCCTCAATCTGTTATTCACAGGATGGAATCCATTTGCAGAACTTACCTTTGGACAGGTTCTGATGGTCAAGGTAGGAAGTCTTTGGTGGCTTGGAAGTAGGTTTGTCTGCCAAAGAAGGAAGGTGGCCTGAGAATAAAGGATCTTCACAGCTGGAACAAGGCAGCAATTGCAAAATTCTTGTGGCAACTGATACACAACAAAGATAACCTCTGGATCAAATGGGTGCATGAATATTATATCAAAGATCAGGACATATGGTCTTATGAATGTAAGGCCATCAATCCTGGATTTTTAAGAAAGTAATGAATCTGAGATCAGATATTGGTCCTCTCCTCAAATTAGATGTATGTTCCCAGCATGGAGCTTTTTCCACCAGGGATATATATGATAAAATCAGACCTCGAGGACAGGATGTGGATTGGTTCTACCTTGTGTGGAAACAGGAGGGATCACCAAGACACAAGTTTATCAGCTGACTCACTTGCAGAAATGCTTTGCTTACAAAGGAAAAGCTTCATGGATGGAAGGTTATTAATAATGCATGCTGTGAGACCTGTGGCAGAACTACTGAAACTATGGACCATGTTATGGTTCAATGCCAGATTGCAAATGAATGCTGGAGGAAAATCTTGAACTGGCTAGGATGGTTTCACTGGAGCACTAATTGGTTGCAACTATTAACATGGCTCATCAAGCAATCCAATAGAAGACATGGGAGAGCTGGGTTATTGAGATTGACAGCTTCTGCAGTGATTTATAAACTCTGGGCTTACTGAAGTCAAGTTATTTTTCAAGACAGAAAATTGCAGACCCATGAAATTGTTAGAAAAATTATGACTCATGTGTATATTAGAGTCTATCAATGCAGTAATTTCAATAAGTATAGGAATAGCTTAGAGGAGCTTGATAGATAATCTCTATCCTTTTTCTTTTGTTTCCTGCCTGGTTGTACTATATTTGCCCATTTTGGTTATTAATGAAATTCCTTTAATTACCAAAAAAAATAATAGTAATATTAAGGATAATACCATTAATATTAAATAAAATTATTAAAACTTATAGAAAATAATTTAGGGGTTGGGAAAGTTGGAGCACCACCTCAGGTTATTGGTGGAATCGGCGGCGGCGCGTGGCGGCGACGGCGGCGGTGGTGGAGGAGGAAGAGAGGGGAAAGATGGGTATGTAGGCTAAGATAGGGGAAGTGGAGGGGTGTTTGAGGTGGAGGAAGGGGCAGTAGGTGAAGAGGGATAGAATGAAGGTGGTGGTGTGACTAGGAGTGGCGGCGCATGGTGGTTGGCACGGCGGCCGAAGGTGGTGGAAGGTGGTGGAAGATGGGGGAGGTAAGAGGAGAAGGAGGCAGGGGGAGATGATGGTATGGGAAGGTAGGGGAAGGTTCCTTAGGTGTTTTGGAGGGTGGAGGAGGTGCTGGTGGTGGTTGGATTGGTGGCAAAGGCGGCGCGAGGGGCGGCGAAGGGTTGGTGAGGGCTGATCGAGGTGGCGACTTTGCACGGCTGGGGCGGCACGTGCAGGGCGAGGCAAGGGGTGGTGGTGGTCTGGTTTCGTAGAGGAGGGTGTAGGGATGGTCTCGGTGGGCGGCTTTTGTTGCGGCGGTCACTAGCGGCGGTGGAATACGCAACTGTTTGGGCGGCGGCGAGGGACATAATTTCTGGGCTTGCAAAAGAGGGAGCTCGACTATGGCTGCCCCGGACGTGTATTTATAGGCCAATTAAGGGGGAAAACGACAAAGGGAGAAGAAGACAACCGGGGGCAGGTGAGGCAAGTCGCTGACCGGCGGTGGCAGCCGACGCATGCCCTACGAATTGCAGGGTGTGTTTGGCTCGGTGTGGGGAAAAGGAAAGGGGGCAGTACGCGTGAGGGGAAGGACGAGTAGGATGGGTCAAAATTGGAAAGGAAAGTGACGGGAATGGCAGGAGAGGACAGCCGAACGGAGCAGGTGGTCGTCGGTAGGCGTAGGCTGCGGTCAGGGGTTGCAGGCCCGCGTGAGGAAGAAGACAGGCGCGGGGTGGACCGGGCGGTCCAGGGGAGGAAAAGAAAAAAAAGAAGAGGATCGGCCGACGGTTCGTGCGAAGAAGGAGGGCTGGGGCAGCTTGGGCCGCACGAAATAGGGAAGGGGAAAGTGACCTGGGCCGACGGGCTAGCCCAAGCTGGGGGGAAGAAATGGGAAAGAAAGAAGAAAAGGAGGAAGAAAGAAAAAGGAAAAGAAAGGAGAAAAAAAGGAAAAGGAAAAAGGATAAAATGGTTGGGTTGGGGTATTTGGTATTATTTATTTATATATTTAAGTTAGATATTTAATTTTAATAATAATTATTTTAAGTATAATAATTAAATTTATTTTTAGATTAATTGGGCTATTTTGAATAAATTTCCCTTAACTTCCATTTTTATTAGTAAAATGTCCAAAATTTTCTAAAGAATTTATTTATTATTTTCTCTTTACTTTCCTAAATTAATTTCCTCTTTATTTAATAAAATAATTTATTTTCTAAATTTTTCTAATAAATCATTATTTTGCCATAATTCCTAAATTAAGATTTTTGGGGTATTTCAGTATCCCACGAAGCTTTTAAGAATTTAGAGGAGAAACCATTCAGTCAACCCCTGTCTAAGGGTAACTAGTTTCATCATATTTGCACTTTTAGCTTAGTCCACCCTCTTTCTCTGCCCAAAGATGGTGTTGTCCACTTCCTGATGTTGTCTAGTTTTCCCTAAAAGACTCTTATAGTAGTCTATGAAGGCCTCTTCTAACTAAATTTCATTTTGAGTTAATAAGCCATCCTACTTCTCAACCTGGGCTATGAAGTTCTTCTTTTGATTAGAGTTCACTAGCATGTGGAAAACTTAGTGTCTTTATCAGCTTGTGTAAGAAACATGTTCTTGGCTTTTTGTGATAGGAAGTTCATAGCTGCTTTGTTGAGGTGTATGGATTTCTTCCTTAACTCCCCAATTTCAGCATTATCCAACCCCCTCTGCAAAGTAAGTGTCATTATTAGAATCTTGAATAATGTAGTATATTCCATGTTGAAACTCTACAATCATTATATCTATTCCAATTTGTATGCAATGGTGGGAGTGAAAAATTGTCCAAGATATGTACCCATCAAAAATAGTATTATAACAATTAACATTGATATAATATTGATATGAAAACAAAAATATAAATCATCCATATACTAATATGTAGTGACTTATGTCTTGCATAAACTATATAGTTACTTCATTTTCAAGACCTTGAATCCTATGGAAGGTAGGAATGAACTACACACGTTCAATGAGTAGTATGCAAACAATATATAGTAATGGATTGTAATAACATGACTAATATTTGGCATTTCCATCTAGTGAGCCATCGGAGTTGACCCTTCCTAGTGAGCAATAGTATTGAGACCTTTATCAGCAGTGTCAAATATAAATATATTCTTATATAATTATTGTCTAGCCAGTATCTTGTGATATAGCTTAGTACATATATGAACCCATAAATCCTCATCTCCTAGTATAATATATGCCAATGCTTTGAAACTACAATTTTCATCTCCTAACACATCATTTCAGGGTGCTAATATACCAAACTATAAATGTTGATTGTTGTTTTTCAGCCCGACCTCAACCTTGACCTTAACTTGTAGATGACCTACTCTAAACTTATATTGATCCCAGAAAACTTGATGTAATACCCCCATACCCCCATATTGAGCGGAGTGTTATAAGGATTGATATAGTTACTTATATTAATATGGTATACCATTATTTTGATAATTTCATCCTAAAAACTCCATAGTTAAGTGTGCTTATTGTGGAGCAATTTTTAGGATAGGTGCCCACATAGGAAGTTTTGGATATTTTCTAAAAATTTCATAGGAGACGAGTGAGTGAGGGAAAAATGTGTTGAAAGGACTCATATTGATCTGTGGGGTTAGCCGATCAATCTAAAAACACTCTAGGGTAGCTATCAAGTGGCTACCAAGTGGCCTTGCATGACTGTATCAACTCAAGGTGTTCCAAATGGTATCAAAGTGAAACCGGGACCACAAGTTGAACTTGGATGAGCTAGTAAATAACCTAACTTAATGATTCTTAAGATGAATTGTAATGAGACAATTAGTGATTGGGGTACAATGAGGACGTTGTGTTCTTGAGTAGGGGTGAATGTAATACCCCCAAAGTGAGCGTAGTGTTATCATAATTGATATGTCTACTTATATTAATATGGCATACCATCCTTTTGGTGATTCTATCATAAGAACTCCATAGTTAATTATGCTTGTCGTAGAGTACTTTTTAGGAGGTGTGACCTCTTGGGAAGTTTAAGAGATTTTCCAAAAATTTCTTGGGAAACACGTGAGTGATGAGAAAGTATGATGAAATGGCTTGTGTTGATCCATGGGGTCAATCGGTTAATCCAAAAGTGCTCTAGGGCAGCCCACGGGATGCTATTAGGTGGCTACTAAGCGATCCCCGCACGGCCTTATTGACTCAGAGTGTTACACTTGAAGATTGTTGTTATGTGCACTCCCAACTAGATGATTCCCTTATAGTGGATATCCTTGGGCAACCCCTATGATGTTATATTGTTTATGTTGAGTTTCTTCTATAACAAGTGAATAATGGACATGGGGATTGACATAAGTTATAAATGTATGTATCGATCTTGTGCGCACATGGTATCTCATGTGTATGCCGCATAAAACATGGTATCGATCTTATGCGCACATGGTATTGCTTCTTTGACATTCTTTGTTAACAAACTTTATTTCATATAAATTGACATGATCTAATAAATTGGAGTAAAGTGTTCCAATAGCAAAATCAGGAATATTGAACCGAGACCTTTCCAATGATGCTTTGATCTTATCATATTTCAATTTTAGTAGCGTGTGCATTTGTTTTAATATGGTATTGATGTTGCATCGTGATGTATCTTAAAACTTCTTTAAAGATCTATGATCAAAATCAACTTTGTTGACAAAAATATCATAATATTTCATCAGCCGAAAGAAGTAAAAGAAATTATACTAGGAGATAAACTATAAATCATATCTAATTGTTGTAATATGTTCAATATGAAATACGTTATTGAAAAAAGCATAAACAATTTTGTGTATATATGGTTGTAAATAATTCATCTTTAGATATAAAATTAGGCCAGGCATATTTCTATAATCTTCCTCTAATAACAATAGTCGTTTATCGCGTGTTTCTTCATCCATGGTACATATCATATTTTTCTATCATGACATAAAAACACATGATAATGATGAATGGCTAGATACTTTCTTATACCTATCCACAACTAAAATGAGAACAAGTTCCTAGTCGGTAATAATGGTGGTTGGAAGTATAAATAGATCTACTAAGGTCTTTAACCTCTCGAGTTCCCATAAATAATCATCTTCATTTTCAGATGACATGTACACACATATAATGTTGAAATTCAACTGTGTTGGTGTTAGTCCAACAATTTCAAGCAAGGGAATCCCATTTCTATTCATTTTATATGTACATTCCATTTGTAAACCAATATAAAACGAATTTAAAATATTAACATATATAGGATGTGCAAATAGATGTTCACTTATTACATTTAGTTCCAACTTATTTCACTGCGACTGAAAATAATAATTTTCAATCAACATACTAATAATATGTTGTAACATTGTCTGACCATACATTTCTTTGGACCTAAGCTTCAGTCAAACATTATAAATGTGTTTTGTTATACTTACATTTCCTTCAAATTGTTTATAAAGAAGAGGTATAATTTGTCACCGCTTCACGTTACCTATGATAAGTTCGTTAACAAATTTGACTTTATTTTCTAACAACTTATCCAAAACAACATGTCTTTGTTCATAATTTGTCAATTCATGATTGTGTGTTCCATTATTAACTATCACTTATCATCCTCCATTATTTTTTTTAACTCTAACAGTCGAAAAGGGACAATCAATCTTCTTAGAACTTATATTACGTGTACCTTTATATCTGTAAGCCTAGAACGTACTTATATTCCACCTCATTTACATATTATAGAAAATCTACCTACTCTTATATTATTTTATGTTCTAAAACCTTTTGTGATCAAAATCATCCTATGACTTCTACCCATTTGTTCAACCTATACTGCAAGTTCTTCACGATCAGAGAATATTTCATCCATTATAAAAAACTCTAATAAGTTTGGGTCTTAAAGCATATATTCATACATTTTATATCCTGTAAACAGAGTTGAGAATAATAATATGATAAAGAGAGGTATTGATTTCATATAACCAAATCTATCGACGTAATTTACAACAACAATAATAATAAACTTATTTTACAATTTCGTCTAAGTTGTAATTAATATTTGGGGAATCTATTTATATTTCCTCTATGTATCCAATCTTATCAGGGTTATGAACCCGTCATTATAGTTTGTTAGGGATTTGATCCCATCATTGCAGATTATTAGAGTTTCGAACTCATTGTAGCTTGAAGAACTTCCAAATTTATTGTTCATTGTGAATGCTCTTTTGATGTATGTAGTTTATATATATATAATTTAAATTAGAAGCTATTATATTGTCAGACAACTAAGGAATGAAGCTATTATTTTTTGAAAAATTTAAATCGAAAGCTATTCATTGATGTATGTACAACTATGACTAAGAATGAAAGGAGTAAATTTAAATAGACCTTCACATCGCACAAATAATGGAGTGGTGTATTTATTTCCAACCAAGCATTATATACTACCCGTACTTAAGCATAACTCAAAATTATGTACTTATATGCCACCCATACTTAAAAAGAAGTCACGATTATGTCTTTATTTGTCGTTAGTATCATGTATTTATTTGTTAAGGAACTCAAATATTTGTCCCATACCAACTAAGTCTCACTAAAGTGTCTGCGTTACCAAGTGCAATACTAAATATGCTTAGATAACATAGGTGGTGGAGGGCAGTGACAATAATTGTCGATGGAGGTGTGGGAGTAGAGGGCAAAAGGGTTGGGGGAAATATCAATAGTAATTAGTGGTGATGAAGACAATGATAATAGTGACCGATGGTGGAGGAAGACAATAACAATAGTTAAAAAAAATAGAGTAGTGTATTTGTTTGTGTTATGTACTATACATACTTACCAGAACTCAGTACATGCTACCCTTACTTAAACAGAACATGCTATCCATTTTGAAACATAACTCACGATTATATATTTATTTGTTGTGCATACTATGTCTTTATCCATAGAAACTAAGTCTTGCTAAAGAGTCTCTATTAGTCTGTTATCAAGTGCATTGCTAAAATAGAGAAAGTGGAAGAGAATGATAATAATTGTCGGTGTAGATGCAGAGACAATGACAATAATTGGGGTGGAGGGATAAAGGGTTAGAGAAGTGACAATAGTTGCCGGTGGTTGGAGGAAGACAATAACAATAATTATCAGTACTTGGAGGAAGACAATGATAATAATTATTGGTGATAGAGAAAAAATTAACTATAATAATAATCGTCTGTGGTGAATTGGATAATTTGAAGAAAAAAAAACATTTACACGGATTTAAAAAAATTGGAAACCAACAAAATCTTTTTTTATTTTTTTTAAGCAACATCAAAATTAAGTGTACGGACCTGCATCCAATATGAATTGAATTGATTGGTACTGATGTAACTGTGACCCGAAACCGCGCAATACCCGAACCGAAATCGAAGAGACTGAAATCACTTTTATCGGCAACAAGCCGACCCAGATATGGCCCGAGAAGAAAAGGCTACTCTCTACTCTGTAAAGCAGCGCAGTGGGAGCAGTGACCTTTAAGCTCTCGACAATGGCGATCATTACAGAACATGAAAACCAGATCGACCCCTCGGCAAGTTCACCATCTGAATCCAGATCCCAACCTCAGAAACCCACTTCAAAATCAAACTCGTCGCCCTCGCCAAATTCCAACCCAAACCCATTTATCTTCTGGTTCTACTTAACTATCACAACATCAATCATCACGGTTTTCTTCATCGTCCTCCCGTCCCTCCGCCCGCAAGACCCTAAAACCTGGTTTCTCAACCTGCCAACTACAATTCGAACCCATTATTCAAACGGTCGGTTCGTTAAAGCCCAAATCAGCCCTAATCTTTCCCCAATTGACGTCTTCACCTACTCACAAGGCCCCAAGACATCTGAGTTTGTGTTAATAATTCATGGTTTGGGTTGCAGTTCTCTCGCATTTCGCGATGTTGTTGATAGTATAGCTTCCAAAGGCGCGTTTGCTATGGCTATTGATTTGCCCGGTTCGGGTTTCTCGGAGAAGGCGGTGGTTGAAGAAAGAGAGAAAACGGGTGGGGTATTTGAGAGGTTTTGGGATGTTTATGATGAGATCAAAGAGAAAGGTGTGTTTTGGGCTTTTGATAATTTGGTAGAACGTGGGTATTTTCCTTATGATGAACAGGAGGCCGCTAGAGCTCGGGTTTCAACTCGAAAGAGTGTGCAGCCTCTTCACTTGGGATCAGTAGAGCTGGGTAAGGTTCTAGGTCAAGTTGTTGATTCAATGAGGTTGGCTCCTTTGCATTTAGTCTTGCACGATTCTGCGTTGTTAATGAGTGCGAATTGGGTAGTGGAGAATGCAGCCATACTGAAGAGTTTGACCCTCCTTGATACCATGCCTAGAGGCGTGGCATTTCCTCTGCGGTTACTCAAATTGCCTTTGGTCCGTGAAGTTGTGTTAGGATTTGAGTTTGCATTTAGTAGATTGGTTGATTCTTGTTGTTCCAAGTCTATTAATGGTTCGATTATGAATGCTCATAGGGTTTTCCTGCAAGCCAGCAATGCCAGGGCTGCGATTGTGGGAACGGGAAATAAGTTGAATCAGAGTTTTGATTTGGCAGAATGGGCTAGTTTGGATGGACTGAAAAATTTGCCTATACAAGTTCTTTGGTCTAGTACTTGGTCTGAAGAATGGAGTCAGGAGGGAAGGATGGTTTCTGAGGCAATTCCTCGTGCAAAGTTTGCCGGTCATTCTGGTGGGCGATGGCCTCAGGTGAGCCTCAATCATTTCCCAATATTTACTGTATTAGTTTGTAGTAAGTTTTTGATATTTCACTACTAAATGACCAACATATATGACTGATTTTGAATCTTACACATAATACATAATAAGACGACGGTGCACAACTTCTTTGCATTCACCGTGCTTCTTTTGAGGACTTCTGCCCTTTCAAGCGATACAGAGCATATTACTGGGAAGGACTTTTGTTAGATAAGACTGCTTCATTCTTTTGTTCTCTTAGGCTCTTCTAGGATGAAACCATGAGACTGAGATTTGATTGGATTTAACTTACTTCTCTGAGTTATTCTGTGAATTTTTGAAGATTCTTTCAGTGACAAATAAGCTTGTTTGATTTATGATGTTGGATGAGTGAAGCATGTGAAAGTTCTTACCAACTATGCTTTCGGTAGTTTGGGAAACTTAACTCGTAATCTGATCTAAACTAATAATATATAAAGTAATAATGAGGTAGAGGGTTCGGTAAGCTCTTTTTATTTGTATATAAATATGTCTAAAGTAATAATAGGGTTTGGTAACTTATTTGGAATGATACTAAATTTGTGTTTAATCACAAGTTTAGACATATGGTATCTTTCAATAAATTTGATACATGAAATTTTACCATTTTACCTTTAATCCCATATACCCTTAAATCTAAAAGCATAAATCTATAACAATTAGTAATAGAATATATTATTATTAATAATACAGTAATAAATGTAAAACAACCTAATAATAATAATTTTTAATAACAATTCATATTAATTAGTAATACATATTATATTTTTACTATTTTTTATTGATCATTAATGATTATTATATAATAAATAATAAATAAAAATATATTATTTATTGCTTTTTATTCATGAAATTCATAATTTAAGTATTTATTAATAATGATAATAAAAGGTATTAATATTTATTATTATTATTAATACTAATAATAATATATATGTAACTCATAAAGGTAATTGATAATAATTCATTATTTATGATAATAAATTTTATTAATAATTATCAATTTTAATATTAATTATTATTGATATTAATGATAATAAATGATTAGTATTTAATAATATAATAATAATAATCGATATTAATAATTTATAATATTCATAAATAATATTTTGTTTTAATATTATAATTCATAATTAATACTATTAATGAACAATAATATATCATTGATTCTTATTTATAATGTAATTAAAATATATCAGTAATTAACAATAATAATATTAATAAATAATTTTAAACATTAATTAATATTTATAGTGATTACAGATTAACATATTTAATAATGAATTTGAATAATAATAATAATACTAATAACTAATGATAATGATATATTAGTTATAATTTTTATTGTTAACAATATATTATTATGTTTTTTTATTCTACTGGACTGTCCAAAAATTTATATTATAATTAATAATTAAGAGAATATTATTAAATATTATTTATGAATGGTATTGATCATAATTATTGATAATAATTATAATAAATATTAATGATTATTATTAACTATAATTATTAATTTATATTTTTTGAAAGATATTAATATTATTAATAATAATATATCAATAATGAATATCCAATATTACTAATAACAATAATTAACATTAATAGTTAATAATTAATATATTATTATTTTAAATTGATTATTAATAATTATGATATAATAATTAATAATGATGAATTATTATTCATTAATAATTATTAATAACATTAATAATTAATATTAATGATAATAAATACTATTAATATGAATTTTCATTAATATTATGAATTATAATATAGTAAACATGAATAATTTTTATTAATTACAATCAGATAAATTATAGTAATAATAACTATTATTAGTTGATATTAATTGTTTATAATAGTAATTAATATTAATATTAATAATTATGATGCGAAATATATATTATTAGATAATGAGTAAATAATATGGCTACCCAAACAGTGCCTTAGATCCCTCCACCTGATTGTAGCAAGTGGCAATATAGGAATGAATGTCAATATCTCATATGAAGATCTCTTAGCCAATAATGTAAGAATAGAAGTTACTCGGAGGTCATAAACCTTGCAGCTTATCCTGGGTCGTCTTTCTACTGCCTCCTGTTTATATATATATATATACATATATATATATGTTATGCCTGGATTGGGCGATGCATCTTGCGTGGGAGTTGTCATTTGTCATCACCACCAAGTGATTCCCTTGATTCCTGTCTTCCCAGTCTGATGAACTGCTTTCTGGTTAATTCTTGAAGATAGCATTGTAGTTTTGCACTCTTTAACTTGATTTGAGTTGGACATTTATGGAGCAAATCACAGCTTCTGTTCTTTCAGTGGCTTTATATTTTTTTCCCGGTTAAAATGGTTGACTGCTTTCCACTAGTGATCTTGTTTATTTATGCAGCAGAGAAGCTGTCTAGAAACGAAGTAATCAAAATCATCAGATCGTGTTTTAAGATTATATATATGTATAAGGAATTTTTTCTGTACCAATAAATCCACATTCCTTTGGCTGCAAACAGCCACAATTTTTAAATTTTAATTAGGATTAGCACAAAATACATGGATCGAAATCTTAACACCGGCTCCATAGATCTGCCTATGCAAGAGCCAGCAAAAGATGCCCTACCTGGGCAAAACCTGACCTGATTTAGCCAGATTAAGCCATTCCTATCTGACCAGACATGACCTATCAACTGAAATAACACGAGAACAAATCCTACTTAAAATGTATTCAACCTGATCTAAAAGCCTCCCAAAACCTAGCAAATGTGAAACCTTTAAATCTGCATACTGATACAAAAGCTAAATTGACCCAAAATTCAAAATGACCTAATTGGATACCAATTCGACATATCTAGTTGCCGCATCAGGTACCAGCCACGAGTGATCTTCCTATGTGCCTTGCTTTTGTCTGGATTTGAATCCAACTGAGGGATGGAAAAAAGACTTGATCCCTGATTGCCCAGAGAGGTAGAGGATGGAGGACCATTGGTTTCAGTTATTTTACTTTTGATGGTTCTCCTGGAAGATCCAGGATTTCCAGTCCATAAGCTGGGATAGTGGCTAGGGCGTGAAGAAGGAATTAGGAGATGTGGCAAGTAGACGGTCAAAGCTGAGAAAAAATGGGATACTTCAGAACCAGATCGACCTATTCCTTTCTCACCAACTCAGCAGATGATTCTCTGGCTGTCATACGGATATAAGTTCTCTGCTGATATTATTCAGTATTGGTCCATCTGAAGTTTGTTAATAATCCTCTTATGGTTGTTTCCTTCATAAATTTTTCCTGGTAAAAATATATAGGAAAAGAAATGGTAATAACTATGACCGTTCGTCTTCCATTCTTCATCTTTGGCTCCTCCTTGCTTTAGCAAACCTTTTTTGTCCTTCCGTTAACTATATGGAGTCACTTTTTCTTTTTTCTTTTTTAAATGACTAGCAGAGAAGCTGTGTTGCTCTACTACGCTAATATTCTAACATGTAATGGTTTTTTCCTCACTATCAGGGGGATGCTTTAAGTGAAGTAGCCGAACATGTTGTGGGCTTTATTTCGTCGCTACCAAAGACTGTAAGAGAAAATGAGGATGATCCTTTGCCAGAACATATTCAGCAGACGTTTGATAAAGCAAAAGGCAGCCATCTGCACGGCCATGTTGGTCATGGTCAAGCACATGCTCATGTTGGTTATCCAGATGCTTTCGGGCTGGATCATGCATGGGGAAGCTGATTCACGTTGTTTCTTGAGTCCAGCAGGTAATGACTTTGCTTTCATGCGGAGTTGACAAACTCTTTCGTTCCCCAGGCCACCGGTAGCCCAAATACCAGATCGCATATTCTGTCAAGAAGCTGGAAACATTTTACACGGTCGTTTACTTTTCTTCTACTTTAGGCTGTTGCTTTGTTTGTGCTGTGCTAGCTCCTCAAGTCCATGTCCAAGTATTTATAAACTTGATCTAAAGCCCATTCGGGATTAGGTTTTCCTTATATACGCCACATTTTATTTTGTTAAGTTATAACTGTGTGAGAAAGTAGGTTGAGTGTCTTATGATGTAAGCATGAAAAGACAATAGAAATAGAAAAGACAAAACAGTTTTGTGTGTATTATCGGCACTAGTTGAGATTGTGAGAGAATATATTTGTAATCTTGATTGTTTCTAGAGATATGAGTCTTGTTTAACCGAAAAGCGGTTGAGAGGGATCGATCGACATTAACTTTGAGTGTGTTTTCCTAGCTATTTTATCTTTTATATTATGTTTTGTTGAAGTGAAGAGCAAGTGAAATTGATGGAAAAGATAAAAATATAATAGAATAGAAACAATAATCGCAGCAATGGTAACAACACGGATGATGGAAAAGATAATTTGTATTGAGAAATAAGAGATAGAGGTGGATACAAGCCAGTCATTCGAGGATCTAGTTCCTCTCCCTTCTTCCAATTCCTCCTTGGCTACTATCTAATCTCCCTTGCCTATTTAATCCTCAACAGTCCTAGCATAATTGACCTTCTCCCACCCACCTAATTGCCAGCAAGACATATCGACTAACATACTTAATATTAATATTTCATAATATCTCTCCTTTATGTGCCAAATACTCAGTTCAATAATAATAATAATAATAATAATAGAATTAAATTATAATCAGTTGGCTCAGTCATAGCTAAGCCAGTACTAGTAGCTCTAGCTAACCTATCTCCCCCTGCCTTGACCTTCCAACATTTAGCATAAATAAATTTGACCAGTGGTTTATCAATATACTCTGCTAATACTTCAACTTGTCCTCAAGGTGGAAAGAGGAAAACCAAGTGTTAACGAGATCAAACTCTTCTCAAGATGATTCAAAATCCGACAATCCTTTCCAGTTGCACAATACTTCCAAAACTCTTGTTGGACTGTAATGTATGTCAAGCACCTATTCGGGTTCCACAACCCACTCTAAATCTAGTATGAGCCCAACTGGAAAAGGCTGCAATTGATTAACGTTTCCCACCACCAATCTTAGTATAAACATGTGAAACACATGGTGAATTCGCATTGAATCTAGGAGATCTAGCTTGTAAGACACTTTTTCCACCCTGTTCGGTATATGCTAAGGGCTAAAATACCTTGGTGAAAGCTTATCATTCATCTGTTTAGCTAGTGATCACTGCTTACAGAGCCTAAGTTTCACGTACACCCAATTGCCAACCTCACATGTCACATCCCGATGCTTCTTGCCGACCGCAACCTTCATTAATTGTTGAAAGCAATCTAGGTGCAGCTTCAAGTCATCCAAAACGGCATCTCTGTCCTTTAACTTCTGATCAACAACAACCAAGGGGGAGTTTCCTAGAATGTATCATATTAATGGAGGTGGGTTGCAACCATAACGAGCAAAGAATGGGGTGATACCAGTGACCGTATGATGGGAGGTATTATACTAATACTCAACCCACGATAACCAACGAAGCCACTACTTGGGTTGTCCTCCAATGAAGCACCTCAGATATGCTTCCTGGCAGAGGTTAACTATCTCGGTCTAACCATTGGATTGAGGTCAGTGCTATATTTTAATGTTGTTCCTTACGGC
This sequence comes from Tamarix austromongolica, assembly GCA_039764185.1. Classification (NCBI taxonomy): domain Eukaryota; kingdom Viridiplantae; phylum Streptophyta; class Magnoliopsida; order Caryophyllales; family Tamaricaceae; genus Tamarix; species Tamarix austromongolica. Next base: position 60,043,567 of record CM077808.1, on the reverse strand, counting down.
TAAAATATCTATTTCCAGAAATTGCTCAAGAAGACCTTGTTTTGGTAAGATACAATGGATCGAGAAATAACATGCAATCGTATCACCTCCTTAACGAAAATTCCAGCAACATTAGGGGTTGTGAATGGGTGCTCAAGGGGTACAAAATGTGCGTACTTCAAGAGAATCCACTACTACCATTATACAATCATGCCCTTCAGACTTAGGCAACCCTTTGATAAAGTCAATCGACACATCTTTCGAAACTCGTTCTGGTACGAGTAACTACTATAACAGACTCGTTGGGGACAAGGTTTGGACCTTATTCTATGGACAAATAGCACAGGCAACCACATATTCCTAGACTCTTCGACGTATACCTAATCAATACACATCTCTGACTAATCTCATGAAGGTCTTCAACACCCCAGAATGCCCCCTAATCCGTTCACCATGATATTCGGCCAATGTATGTGAAGTAAACACAGACTTTTGAACTTGCCTTTGTATAATAGGCCTCCCCTGATTAGGCTATAGTTTGGTAGCATCCAAGGAAACATGTGGAGAGTCTTTTTGATATGTCCTAACTCCGGGTCAACATCCACCTCATCTTGTAGAACTTGCCAATTATGAACCCATGTTATAGCCAAGGCGTTTAAGCGAATTTCCCTATCGTGCCTAGACAAGGTATCAACTACCTTATTCTCACAACTAGGCCTATATTTAATGTCAAGGTTGTAGCTCCATAATTTGGAAACCTAGCGTTGATGTTCTTTGGAAATGACTTGTTGGTCTAGTAAAAATTTTAAGCTTTTTTGATCCATGCGTACTATAAATTTGTTTCCCAAGAGATAAGGCCTCCAATGCTTGACTGTCAGAACTACTACCATCAACTCCCTTTCATATACAGACTTCATTCGGGCTCGAGGTCCTAGCACCTAACTATAGTAAGCAATCAGTCACTGATGTTGCATCAGGACTGCTCCAATTCCTAGCCTTGATGCATCGGCCTCTACCACAAATGGTTGTTGGAAATCTGGTAGGGCCAGGATTGATACCTTTAAATTTGTTTGTTTGAGCTCTTCAAATGCCCTTTGAGCCTCCCTATTCCAATTAAAGCTATCCTTTTTAAGCTAGGCGGTCAAGGGCACTGCTATATTCCCATATCGGTGTACAATTCTCTGATAATATCTTATGAGACCAAGGAAACCCTATAGTTCTTGTAAATTCTTAGGTGTTGGCCAGTCAACCATTGCCTTTATTTTGGACGGGTTAGCTAAAACCCCTGCTGCTGAGATAATACGATCGAGATATTCTAGCTACTCTTGGCCAAACAAGCACTTTTTTTGGTTAACAAACAATGAGTGTGCACGTAGTATCTCAAACACAACTCTTAAATGCTGCACATGAGCCTCCATATTAGGACTATAAACTAATATGTCGTCACAGAACACCACAACCAATTTCCTTAAGGCTTGACAATGTTGTTCATTAATGCCTAAAAGGTGGCTAGAAGATTCATCAACCCAAATGGCATTACAAGGAATTCATAACGACCCTCGTGAGTTCTAAAGGCCTTTTTGGGCACATACTCCGACTACACCATACTTTGATGATACCCTGACTTCAGGTCAAGCTTAGAGAATATACTTGTGCCATATAACTCATCTTTAATTATGAGTATTGGAAACTTATCCAGAATAGTTGCTCTATTTATGGCACGGTAGTCCACACAAAAGTGCCAACCACCGTCCTTCCTTACTAAGAGCACTAGACTGGAGAAGGGGTTGTGACTTGGCTGAATGATGCTTGCTGCCATCATTTCTTGCACTGACTTCTCTATCTCATCTTTTTGGGCTTAGTGGTATCTATAGGATCTGACATTCATAGGTTGCTACACCTTCTTTAGCTTAATGTAGTGGTCCAAGGCTTGATAAGGTGGTAGACCCATTGGAGCTTCCAACACATCCTGAAACTCATCTAACACCTGCTAGACATCCTTAACAACTTATGTTGTTCCTTGTATGTTTTTCGTTATTGCTTCCATTGCACAATACTCCAGCAGGATCCCTTTCCCTTGCCTTTAGACAATTTTCATCATGACCCTTAGTGAGATCTGAGTTTTGCATAGCCTAGAATCCTCTCTTAGCTTCACAATTCTCTAGCCCACAATGAATTTCATAACCAATGCCTCCTAATTTACTTACATCATTATGAGTTTCTCTAGCCATTGCTTCCCTAAAATAACATTCACCTTTCGTAATTCAAGGGATAAGAAGCCTTCACATACGCCAATCCCTTGCAAAGAGAGTGTCAGAGACTTACACAATCCTTGAGCTTAGACCAACCCACCTGTTCCCATAATGACTCCATATGCACTAGTTGGGGTCAGCTGCATGTGCAACTTTTGGACCACATCTAATGTGATGAAGTTGTGATTTGCTTCGCTATAGATAAGCACAGTTACCTGGGTGCCTTTCATCTCCCCCGCAAGCTTCATAGTTCTTATGGAGGCGAATTTAGCTACCAAGTTCACGGATAGCTCAATTTGTTCTTTCACCTTCTCCTTCTCTCTCTCTCTCTCTCCAAGGCTAGTGGATTCATCCTCAACCACTCGAGTTTCAATTTCTTCTAGAGAGGAAGAATCATCCATTAATAATATCTACAACAATCGATTTTTGCACTCGTGCCCTAGCGTAAATTTCTCATTGCAGCAAAAACATAATCCCCTATCCTTCCTCCATTGATACTCAACATTGGTGAGTTGTCAAAGCCCAGAGGGTCACTGATTGGTAAAGTTTCCCTTGGTGCAAGTGTCACCGACGAAATTCTCAGTCTGGCCTGAGTTGTAGCTCTCCGCTATCTTTATACCCATAGAGCTTGAGTGGGTTGTGGAAACCAAGTAATATGGGCTTGAGATCTTTGGGCATGGAATACTACCTTAGGCACTAGTGGCCCTGCCCATACTACCCCAGATCTAGACTGACCCACTTGAAGGATCTGGTTCTTCTCCTCATTTAGTTGGGTAGCCTCCATCATCTCCAAGAGGCTCTCTGGGTTCATCAAATGGACCTCCACCCGAATGGTTGGCTTAAGTCTATAGAGGAACATACTTTTTAAAATCTCCCCCATTAATCGTCCCTATAGCTAAGTTGGCAATTGGGTTGGACAGGTCGGGTTATAGCGGATCGTATCGTTATCGGGTTGGGTTGTTTGCGGGTCATTCTCTTTTGCTGGTTGGTTGTGGGTCGGGTCGGATCATTTTGAGTTCGGCTCATTTTGGGTTGCCTTATTGGTCGGGTCAAGTTCGGGTTGAGGTATGGGTTGTATTGAGTTAATTTACTAGGTCGGGTTGGGTTTAGATTCATATCATTTTGGGTCCACATTCGGATTATTTTGTATTAGCTATCCGGGTCAGATCAGATCTATGGATGTAAACGAGACAGATTTTATCTAAAACATAATGGATTTTATCTATTGGATATTTAAACGGATATGGATAAATAAATATGGATGATGAAAAAAATACCCATTGGATACGGGTATAGGTTATCCATATCCGTACCCATACCCGTATCCATATCAATACCCATTTACTTGATATATAATGACCCTTTTACCCTTAATTTTAAAATAAATATAATATAAATTATGGTTAAAATTATCATTTGGCTTAACTCTAAAGGAATTTATCTTGTGTAAAATATTCATTAATGGGTAAACGAATTATTCGTCGGATAACAGATATTCAATGAATACGGATATGGATGTGTAAGTGGATACCCATTCCGGTATGGGTACGAATTTGAATACGGGTACGGATATGGATATGGGTATGGATGTACCTACCCCGTTTATATCCTTATCAGGTCGGAATTGAGCCGAAAAATCTCCTATTCTAGTGATTTTGTATTCGAGTTAATTTGACGGGTCAAGTTTGGGTTAACTTGGCGAATAAGATCTTTTAGGTTTTGACGGGTCAGGTTGGGTTCGAACTAAGCTAGTCCTAGATCGAATCACTTTAGATTTGGATCAAATCGAACATTAACCACCAAAATTAATCTAAATCATTAACCTTGTAAGCAAGCATTAAGTTTAACTTTATGTAAGCATATGATTAATAATGTGTTATTGATTACTATTTGTTTATTATTATAGCTTTATAATGTAGTGTTTTTACGCAAAAAATCGATAAAATTAGAATATTATTGGTGAATAAGTAACTTCACAATAAAAGTATATATATATATATATATATATATATATATATATATATATATATATATATATATATAATATTTTTAAAAGCTTTAAATAATTAATAAGACATGTGAATTTTTTATTATCATAACTAATTAATATCGAATTCGATTTTGTCAAGTCGAGTTGGGGTGATAGCAGATCGGATTAATGTCGGGTTACGAGTTAGAGTCAGTTCAGATTTGGGTCGGGTCAAGTTTTTTGTATTCAGATTAACATTGGATCGGGTCAGGTTTGTGTCGGATCAGGTTAATGAATTTATATGGGTCATATCAAGTCGGGTTTTGTGCGGGTCGGGCCGGGTGGATAGGGTTAACTTTTGTTAGCTCTACCTACGGCAATGTCGTCATTGCTTCAAACCTTTCTAGGTACTCTTCAATGAAAGTGTCTTGATTGATGGCAAGGGATCGCTCATAGAGAGTCTCCTTCTGTTTTGCTCTAAATCTAAGCAATAATGCCTCTTTCAATCCAGTCTAGGAGGTGAATTTGCGTGCCTCCCCTATATACTGAAACCAAGATAAGGCATGACCCTCCATCGCCATTGCTGTAGCCTATGATTTTTCCCCTCCGTCAGTCAATTCAAGTTGAAGTAGCGTTTGGCCCTAAAAATTCACCCATTGGGGTCACTGCCATTGAAGAGAGGTAACTCTATTTGATGCATAGCTCAAAGTTCATTCTTATACTCTCCTTTTGACTCTCGAATCTCTAATCTAGCTTTCTGAGGTGTCATCCCAATTGTCCTTCCTATCTTCTCATTCCTATTCTCCGTGATCGGAACACCAAAATCCCCTCCACTGTTCTCAGTTAACTCCTCGATGATCCTATCCAATCTCTGAGTGTCTAACTATCGTGCACCCACATCTTGGTGCCACTCCTCTTGCATAATCCCTACTTTCTCTTCCAAATATTTCAATGCCATTTTGTTTCCTTACCGTCACAGCTTTGATACCAAGATGATAAAAACAAAATAAAGCATAAACAATAATTGCAGCAATGGTAACAACATAGATGATGGAAAAGATAGTGTATTGAGAAATGAGAGATAGAAGTGGATACAAGCTAGGCATTCGAGGACTTGGTTCCTCCCACTTCTTCCAATTACTCCCTACCTCCTACCCGACCTCCCTTCCCTAGTTAATCCTCAACAATCCTAAAATAATTGCCCCTCCCCCACCCACCTAATTGCTAGCAAGACATACCAACTAATAGACTCAATATTAACATTCCATAATACCCCTCCCTACTAGTAGTAGTAGTAGTAACAGACTTAAATTATAACCAGCTAGCTAAGTCATAGCCAAGCCAGCACTAATAGCTCCAGCTAACCCATCTCCCCTAGCCTTGACCTTCCCACGCTTGGCATGAGTAAATCTAACCAGTGGTTTATCATCCCCATTCTCTATTAGGATGGAGGGGTGTATTGTGGCAAAATTGATATGCGCTTTTGTCGCAATACTAGCAAAATGTGTTGAATCAAATGGTTTACCATCATCCTTCGTTCAGGGACTTGTTGAAAGATGATTCCATCTCTCCCTTCTACCACCTAGAGGATCATTTCAATAAGCTCTTGAAGGATCTCGAATATGATGATGAATCTGATGCACTATTAGAAACAAAGAAAAGCCTTGCTTTACACCCCTTGGTTTAACTCTCTGATTGAAAAGCGTGTGGGATGACTTGAAACGATAAGCACGAGGCTCCCCAACATTTTCAAGTCGGCTTGAAAACGGTACATCATCACTCTTAATCTTGGTAAGGGGGTTCTTCATTGCCAAGTTCAAAAATGGGGAAGATCAAGAAAAACCCCACCTCAACGACCCTTCATCGATTGTAAAACACATTTACTTCCTTTGTGGGAACCGAACTTCAATCCGAATGCCTCCGATTGTTATCAGATATGGCAATCTGGGTTTGCATCCACTAGTGACCCACTCGTCGAAAACGTGCATCCAAGTCAAAATGGACTCGCCATTAGCCACTAAAACCAATATTGGAAAAAAAAAATTCTTCAAAGTTTAGTTTGAAAACATCTCCACCATTTGCTTTGCTTGTGGATGTTCGGACCACACTAAAGAACGGTGCCCAATCGATCGTGCTTCAGGCAATAAATGCACCAAAGAGGATTAGCCCATGGCACAAGAAGAATGGTTTTTTTTATCCCTGGACTTTAGTTCAAAGAAAGAAAAAAGTCGAACAACTAGCTTAGGGGCCCTCCGGATATTTCATAGAAATTCCAACTAGGCGTTAAAGGAAAAGAGGGTATACTTATTGCACGACACCACCATTCAAATGAAACTCGCAAACACAGCCTAAATCTGGTACGAAATACTGAAAAACGTTTTGGACCTCAGGTAATAGCTACTGAAGCCATGGATGAACCGAGGACCGTCGATCTCGAGCAAAAAATACCGACCCTAAATCAGGTAACGATTAAGGGGAAAATTTCTTTGTAGTATATTTAGGTGAAACTAATTAGTTAAAAATCAAAATGGTCCAAAAGTATTTAGTTACAAGTACAAAATATTAGGTACATATAATTACACTAATATGTACACCTAATTATATATAAATGTACAGGTAATATTCTCTATATGTACATGTATATTAGAGTACCAAAAAAACTGGACTAAACACTAAATAGATTGTACAACTTTAATTATTTTGGTCTAAGTGGACCACCGACTATTTTCCCCACGATTAAGTTCAGAGAAACAATCCTTCTTGCCCCTCGAACACAAACAGTGTAGCATTAAATGAAAGATAAGATGGCATGTCAATCACTTCAATTGTCGAGCCATAGATCTGGTAAAAAAAAACTTTTCTCACCTTCTACATGACAGCGTATCGTCTTTGAAAGTGCCTAAATCGGTAACATTGAACTCCGAATTTCACTCCGCTACTATCGCTCTCCTGAATTTCAAACTCAAAAAAAAATTAAAAAAAATGGAGCACGTCGAACACGATAAACAACTACAACGTCTCTCTACCGATCATTCCAGTGGAAGCAAGTTTGATCTTGGGTCCTCAACTATATAGCAAGTACGTAGTGATGCACCGCGAAATAGTAATTGATGTAGCAGTGGCGATGCTTCCGTTTTGTGTAAATGTTTAGCCAGCAATGGCTTTCGGGAAAAAAAATCCCATCTCTGCCATGCAACGATAAAAAGCATGCTGCAAGTACCAAGGATCTTCTTCCAGGGAGGAGAGCCAGTTAACACAAATCAGGTGGAGCAGAGTGTTTGAGCTAGTGCGGCCAAAAGTCTTCAATTGGTTAGTCCAGAAGTAGTTCGATGCCTTTCTGAGGTCCTATGAAAAAAACTTGCTTTTCTTAGCATTGAATTTGAAGACTCACAACACGCTCATGACTGTTCATTGTCAGCGAGGGAGGCAGGGCCGACCTTAAGTTCTTATGGGCCCTAGGCAACTAGTCCGATAAAATACATATGTGGGTGGGGGTGCTATATACGTCATGGCCTGACTGAAAAGTAAAAGAAGGGTCCTGTGAAAGTTGGGAGGAAAATCGCGTCACTATGAGCAGCAGCGGAGTCGGGACGAAAATTTTATGGTTTTTTTATATAAAATAATATTTTTAACTCTTAAATAATATTAATATATTATTTTTAAATATAAAATTTTATATAGTTTTACAATACTATTCGTCGAGTTTTTATACTTTAAAATCGATCTACAATAACATCATTATTAATAGAATTAAATATATCTTTCTCTATAAATATTACTAAATAATCTTGAAGTCATTTATCATATATTTTATTCTTTGATGTAGTCTTGATGAAATTTATTGCAGAAAATACTCGTTCGACGCTTGTAGTTGCTACCGGTAAAATTAAGGTCAATTTCACAAGCCTATAGACGAAATGATATGTCTTATACTTTTTGGTTTGCACTAATTTTCTTGAAAGATCAACAAGCCCTTTCAAGCCATGAAACCTGCTATCTGATCGAACATTTCTAATATAATTCTCCAATTGATTGTCTAACACCACAACATCAACATTAGAGAAATCATCAGGATAAAAAGCGGTCAATCTAATTAAAGATTGCTTGTTAAAAGCTTCAAATGATGACGAAGGATGCAAACATACAACACAACTCAACAATTCAGTGCTCGCCACATCAAACCTGCAATTAAGCTCCTTTAGCTGCGAGTCGATAACACTATAGAGACAATCATATTTATAATGATGTAGATTTGTGACGATTGGAGCTTGGCGTGCTGATCTCTTCCCCTTAATATGTTGCTCATTCATGTTGGGCACATCAATGTCTCTCTTGTTACAAAATAAAACAACTTCATTCAAAATACCTTCCCATCCATCATCTCTCATCTCTTGCAAACGCTCCTTAGCAATTTCAACAAGTGCTAAGGCATTCAAAATGTCTTGATCATTCTTTTGCAATGCCTGAGATAAATCACCTGTAACTCCCATAACATTTATCATCAAATGTAACATGAAAATGAAGTCAAAAGTTTGTAATCCATATAATAAGAATGCAGCATCCCTGTTTTTATCAAATGTCCTATAAGCTTTCAAGTCTTCAAGTACCTTGATTACATGAGAGAACAAAATTTTGAGACTCAAAAATGTCCTTAAATGAGAACCCAACGAGTATCACCGGCCCTTACAAGAACAGATTCTTGGTTCAATCCCCGACCAGGTTCTATCAAGCCTTCTTCTAATGCATCTATTATGTAAGTAACTTGTTTATCTCGAAGAGAATCTTGACGCTTATTGGAGGATCCAATAACATTCACAACCCGTGTAACATTGCTAAGAAAACAACTAACTTCATTGTGACATTTTACCACAGCAATAAGAGTCAATTGAAGTTGATGAGCAAAACAATGAACATAATAGGCACAAGGATTTTCATTCTTAATCAATGTTTTCAAACCACCCAATTCACCTTGCATATTACTAGCTCCATCGTACCCTTGTCCTCGTACTTTTGATAAAAATAATCCACACGGACTCAATATTGATTCAAGTGCAGCCTTAAGTGATAAAGCAGTTGTATCTTTGACATGTACAACCCCAACAAACCTTTCCATAACAAAACCTTTATCATCAACATAACGCAAAACAACGACCATTTGTTCTTTCCTTGCTATGTCTCCGGCTTCATCCACTAATATGCCAAAAAAATCATATCCAATTTCATTCAGATGCAAATGCATAACTAATATCCTTTTGAATCTCAGGTAAAAACATCTGATTATTCTTTGGAGCATTTCCTGACACAACTTTATCTACAACTTCATTTTTATGCCTTAAAACCTCCAGAAAATGAAGAAAGTTACCTCGATTTAGAGAATCTTCTGACTCATCATTTCCTCTAAATGTCATTCCCCCCTCAAGAAGAAATCTTATAGCTTGAATAAACACATCTAAACGGATAAGATAATCTGATTTGACTTGTTTCGATTGCTTTATGAAAGAGGCTTCAATGCTTTGCTTCTGTTTGATAAGATCTTCACATTTTTGGTAGCGTTAAAATGAGGGCTATTAGAACTACCAACATGAACCTCGAACCTCTGTTTTTTATTCCAGTGTACAAATCCTTTTTCCCACAAAATGATCACCGCTAGCTTCAGATTCACTTTTAAACAAGTAACAAGACAGACAAAATGCAGCATCTTTAGCTATACTATATTCCAACCAATCATATTCATCAAACCAAGATGAAACAAATCAATGATTTTTTCCACCGATAACCTTTGTAGGAAAGCTATGAGTACGAGGTTGACAAGGGCCTTTTAAAAGATACGCTCTTCTTACCTCATCTTGAATATTGGGATGAAAATATGAAATATTTTTTCTTAACCCAGGATCTGCTTCTAAAGTTTCCAAATTAACTTTACCTTCATTCGTGAATCTTGATTCTTGTGTTTGGCTTGAAGATGGGAGTGCTTGGTTTTCGGAAGTTGGTAATACAACTTGATTAACAGAATTAGATTGCAGCTATGTTTAGGCTAGATTGAAAAGTATCGTTGCATCCTAAATTAAGACATTAAACAATTTAATGAATGAACTAAGGAATTTACTAAAACTTAATTGATAATATAATTTTATAACGAACTAATTCAAAAACCAACTAATAAATTAAACAATTCAATCTATAAATCTAAAAAATTTGATTTCTACAAACTAATTTTGATTTCTACCTAATTAATAAGCCAATTTCTATTTTCTACATTAATAAGATAAATTAGAATTTCTATAAACTAAAAAATATAATCAATTAATACAATAAATATAAACAAATTAACTACATTCTAATTTCACAAATTTATGATAAATAATTTAACAAACTAAAAATTAACTTAAAATTTACCTAATTACATAAATAATTTAACAAACTAAATTTTACCTTGTGGCTCGGATGAAGGCAACAAACAGCAGTTGTAGAGCAGACTTGGCAGCTTCTGCTTTTGGTTCTTGGCTTCGGTGGCGGCGGTCGAGGGTTGAGATGGCAGACAGCGGCGACAGGCGGCAGCAGCATGCGGTGACTCAGCAGGCAGGCGGCAACAGCTGCACGGCTTGGCAGCCCGCACCACACACAGTTCCACACTCCACAGCAGGCTGGAAGAAGAAGAAATGGCGGCGTTCAGTGGCAGAAACGACGAGTTCTGGTAGTGTGTGTGCTGTCCAGGTGTCGTGCGTCCAGGCTTCACTGGTCAAGAGGGTCGAAGCAGCAACGGTCAAAGTAGTAAGGGTCGAAGAGTCGAAGAGGAGGCCAGGAGGGTAAGGGTTTGGAGGGAAAATCATCAAAACAACGTCATTTTGATTATGTGAAAAAAATTCAAAACAAAACGACCATGGGACTTGATCCTATGACCTTTGGGCGTCGATACACGGGAACCTACTTGCCTGACCATTCATCCATTTTAATTCTTTGCTATGGTGTCCTACAAATATTATATATATCTAATACCTAAAAATCAAGCAAAATTTTTACTTTCCAGCCAGAGCTTCGTGGTGTCCCGGGACACCATGCGGAAGCCCTGGCTCCGCCATTGACTATGAGGACTTAATCCTATAACCAAAACTATAAATCTTCATGCCTAAACCGGTAGAACAATATTGAAAGTTTTCTTTTAATCCAAGGCATATATATATACACTATTTTATGAAATCTAAGGCCCTTAAATTTTCGGAGGCTTGGGTCTAGTTGGCTTAGACCTTGGGTAAGGGAGGAATCCTTATGCTTGACATGAAGCCTGGTACTTCATCTAAAAAGTAATGGGTTTCGATGTTTCTATAGGAAATATACTTGAGGGAGTTAATTCGAGTAATTCTCATGACCAAGAGTTTTCTCTATGCAAAACTGAAGATCGAAGGGATCAACTCTCAAAGATCACGGGAAGGGAATAATTTCCACATACACATTAATCCAATAGTGCACACCATTGCATTAGCTACAACAAAGATGATGGGCATGAGGATGGAGATGATGATAGCAGACCCAAGAATGTCTCTTCCTTTCGATGGCTTCAAGGGAATGAGTGTTATGGACTACATAAATAATTTTATACCTTTGAAAGTTCTTTGTTGCAATTGTAAAGTTGCATCGAATCCTAAATTCAAGATAGGCTTTGATGACTATTCTCAAGAAACTAAACCTTTGGCACTTATGCTTTTGGAAACTAAGACTTTTGGAGAAAGAGCTGAGATGATATCTGACAACCTAAGCTTGGATAGAAACTACTCTTAAGATGCAATTAGCTTCTCTAGTGGTGTGTGGAGTTTGTGGAAACCAATTGATGTGATTATAGAAATGGTAGAGGATGCTCATTGTGTGGTTACACCGCACGTGTGGGTACCTTACTCCACAACTAAATGGTTTCTGACTGTTGCGTATGCCTTTCCAAATTTTGCTAATAGATTAGTTGTAATACCCCAAAACTTTAACTTAAGAAATTATGATAAAATAGGGATTTATTAGTGAAATAATTAAATATATGATTTTAATAAAATAATGGGAGTAATTAAGATATAAAAAAGGAGGACAATAATAAAGAATTTAATTAGGGAAGATTAGGGAAATTTGCTAATTAAAATAGAATTTAGGAAAAGTCACCCAAAAATATTCTAAATTAATATAAAAAGGAATTTAATTATTATTTTACTAATTTTTATTATTTTTAAATATTCAAAAATATCAAAATATCCTAAAAACCTCAACCAACCTATTTTCCTTCCCCTCCTTTCCTTTTTCCTTTTTCTCCTTTCTCCTTTCTCCTTTTTCTTTTTCTCCTCTTCCTCTTGATTGGGCCACGCCCCTTAGCCCAACTCCTCCTCTCTCTCTCTTCTCTCCCCCTCATGGCCCAGCCCGCGTCACCTTTTTTTTTCTCCTCCTTCGCCTGTCCGATTCTCTCTTCTTTCGTTTCTTTCTTTTTCTTTCCCCCAACCGGCCGACACAACCCCATCTCCTTCTTCCTCCCTTCTCCCTCCCTCGCATTGTAGGTCGGGCCTTCAAATCTATTATAGGTGACCTGCTCTGCTACCATACCGCATGACCAACTCCTCTCTCTCCCCCATCCTTTTTCCTTCCTATTTCAAGCCAGACCTCCCTCACCTACCCCATTCCTTTCCTTTTCTTCTCCCCTGCCATATCTGCCCCTGCCCTTCACAGACTCGTATCATCCTGCCATCGTCGGCTGACGAGTTCCTGCCATACCTACCCCCTTTTCCTCTTCCCCCTTTGTCTTATTCCCCCTCCCTTGGCCTATAAATACCTAAACCAACCCCTCATTTGGCCTCCTTTACTCTGCCTAGAAATTCCAGTGCATTTTCGCCGCCACCACTTCAGACACTGACCAGCCGCCACCATGCAATGCCACCGCCCGAAACACCACCCAATCCATTCCCTGAATTATCCTCCACCAAACCAAGCCACTCACTACCCCTGAATCCCCTTACCAAACCACCCCGATTGTGCAAAGTTGGCTGCTCGACCCGCCCCTTGGCACCTCATTGCCGCCCCTCTTGCCTCCATGTGTCACCTCCTTTGCCGCAATCACCATCTCCTCTGCCATCCAATCAACCTAATAGAACCTCCTCTACCTCCCTTACCTTTCTTTCTTCCTTTCTCCCTCTCCTTCCTCCTCCCTCCTTCTCCACCACCCTCGACCACCACAACCACTGCCACCTACGTCGCCGCCCTTGCTATGCCGCCACCACCACTACAACCCTCTCAGTCTAGAGGGTCCACCACTACAACCACCATCTCACCCTCTCTCTTCCAGCCCTAAAAGACCCACCTTCTCCAAACCACCACCACTGCTGCCATCGTAGTTGTCGTGTGTCGCCGCCGCCACCCAACTACTACCCTCACTAGGTTGTGCCCTAATCCTTCCTAGCCCTTAAGTATAATTTATTTAGTGTAATTATTATTCTAACCTTATTATTATTATTATTAATGTTATTATCATTATTATTGCTAATATTGTTAATAATATATTGTCATTGACTAAACCTATTTTGGCTAATAATAGCATGATTAACCATTTTAAGGATAATATCCTTATTTTTAATAGTAAAGCTGCTACTACTACTACTACTACTACTACTACTACTACTACTACTACTACTATCCCTAATACTAGGTTATAATTGAGGTGAGTAGGAGATAATGAAAATGTTAATAAGAGAGAAGTTAACCCTAGTATTTTTCCTCTTATAGGTGAACCAAGTCTGACCCCTAAGGAGGTGTAGGAGCATGCTCCAAACCTAGCGTCGTTTTAGGTAAGGATATGGTTAAGGCCTAATATGTATATTATGTGCATTGTATGTTATGTTTGGTGATATATTTATGTACCTTATGTGATTATGACTATGTACTTGTAGCGTAGTACGGAGCTAAAGTAAGTGTATATATTTTCTTTATGACATGTGTAATATGATGATGTGTCTTGTGCTTTGTGGTGCTTATGTGATATGGTCCTTTAGGACATGCATGCTATTAGGATTTAAAAGATATAGCGTGGGGATCAAAAGATGAAAGGAGTAAAGAAAGTGAGTTGACCAAAGGGAATTAAGAATGACCTAAGTATCTCATGACTTATAGGTAGACAAATAAAAGGATAATATGAATAAAATAATAGAGTGAAAAGAATCTTGCATGTGGAGTCTAGGGTTTGAATAGGATGGATAGTTTTTGCATGGAGATGATTCTTACGTGGAAAAAGTTGGCTTGAGGGATAAGTGAGGTGAGGGAAGAGTTTTTGGGGTGATTGGAGGCCACAAGTGGAAAATAGTACGTAGGTTGGTATAAGGGTGCATGGGGAACTTGGCTAGGATTTGAGAGGAAAACCCTAAGTAGAGGAAATTATGGAAGGGAGAAATAATGGAAAGGATTGGAATATGGAGTGAGAGTGGAAGGAATGTCACATGGAGGGTGAATGTGTGTCATGTGGAAGAAGAAATGGTAAGTGAGAGTGATGGAGGGACATCATATAAGCAAAGAGAGATTCTAGGGCTTGGGATGGCCAACTAGGGTTTCGTAGCCACTTGTGCAAAATGGGAAGTAAGTGGGATGCTTGGGGACTGATCGAGTGAGGAGATGAGTTGGGGGAAAGAAAACATGGGTTGTGTAAGATAGAGGAATTTTGGGCCATATAGGCCAAATTAGGATTTTTCAAGGAAAAATCCTAGAGGACGATAGTGAGTTGACCCAAAGATGGGGGAAAGTGGGCCTCAAATCACGCACATAGGAGTTGGGTATTCATGGCAAGTGAGGAGAAGGGGGAAAGGACACCTGGGTGTATTAGGAGGTGTAGAAGTCCCAAGATATGGGACAAGCCTTTTAGGAGAATAGGAGTAGATAGGTTGTGTGAGCGGGTAGTCCAAAGGACATGCATGTCTAGGGTAGAACTATTTATTGAATAAGACACAAATAAGATACTAATCATTTAAAGGGAAAGATTGTTGAGCCGAGCCTAGACCGGTCCACCAGTGAATAATAGTGGCCAGGTGCATTCTACCCTGTTTGTTTTTTGGTCCACCTGCTACAATAGTTGGGGATCTTGAGCTCAACAAACCAAACCTAATGATGATAAGCTATGGAAAGATACTATCTACTTACAGTGAAACACCATGAGAGTTGGGGCTAGACCGGTCCACCGGTAAATGATAGTGGCCAGGTGTGTTCTGTACTATGTGTTTTTTGGTCCACTGGTTATAATAGTGGGGTTCTCGTACTTGTATGGATTTATAATAAGAATGGTGTGAATTGGGAATATTGATTAGAGATCGAATGATTAAGTTTAACCGGATTGAATCATGGCTTGTACTGTCTATCTTTCATGTATGGCTTATTTGCATAATTACCTACTTGTGTTATCTGTATTTTGTGTATGGCCTTAGCGACATGGTTACCTTATTTAGTACGTAGCACACTGATCACCCGTTTCATGGGTGCTGCTCATTCCCACGAGTAGAGGTCCTTTATGAGTTTGTGTAGGTAGGAGACGCTGTATTCGATGCCTATGACACCTTTGAGGCGTCGAGCGGGGCTAAGTGTTGACCTTTTTGGGAATTGGCATGGGGCCCAAGAGCGATGTAGTCTGGACTCTTCTTATTTTAGCTTTTGGTTTATTGTGTTGTATTATTCTATCCCCTTAGGGGCTTTGACTATGTAACCTTTTTTTGTTGTATTGACTTCTAATCACGCACTCTAATTTTCTCTTTATGAATATTTCAAATTTCTATGATTCTCCATCTTAAGTGTGTTTAATGTTTTGTGAAATTATTCTTAGTCTTGTGGTTGGTGGGAGACTGGCCGAAGACTAGGCTTGTGCTGATCACGGCGGTAACACCCCCGTTCTTGTGTATGTTTTAATTAAACAAAAAGTTTCAACTGAGATTTTTGGGAGTGTTACATTAGTACTTTTGGATTACCTTAGAAGCTTAGCTAGTAAGGTTTTTCATGCCTAGGCCATGGTTGGGGATTTTAATGATATTAGTTTCAATAGCAAGAGGTTAGGTGGTGCTACACTTAACAATAGGTGTATGAATGCTTACATAGACTGCATGAATCAATGCTCTATGATCACTCTTGAGTTTGCCGGGTAAAAATTTACAAGCATTTGAAAACAAAAAAAAAAAGATAAGGGTCTTATCATCAATTATGTAACAACCCAAACTACCCCTAATTAAAAAGTGTCATACACCATTATCTACATAGGAACTTATATAGATAGCAATGCGAGCGGAACAATATCCACTAATGAAACAAAATAATTATTATTATAAATAAAAATAATAATGCTAAATTTTTAATAAAAAATACAAGAAGAATAACAAACTAAGGATTCCAAGCACCAATATAATGTATACAATGCTAATCCAAGGACAATCATATAATAAAGCTCTTCTATCGAACTAAGCTTCCATAAAGACTCATGATCCCAACCTTCAATCTAAGCCTCATTGTCCACATTTCAAATGTTAGAAAGGGGTGAGTAAAACCACAACTCAACAAGTATTGACTCACCTAGCAAAAACAGAGATAAGCATTTAATAAAAAAAGGTATATGATAATAATGAAATTTCAAAACATACTTTACAAAGGAAACCAGAAAATATAGGAGCCTTGGCCATTATAGATATCAATGTATGGTCAAAGGAATAATTCACAAAGAATTAAGTCATGAGTTCATAAAAAACTAGTTTCTAATTTCAATAAAACGTCAATAGAAAAAAAAATATAGAAAGGTTAGTAGAATGAGAGAGATAATTCAGTAGCCAAGTCATAAATAAGAGTAGAGATAGATATTTGTTTGACAATATATAGTGTAACTATGGTTGCTTGAGACGGTTCGATTAGAGCATAGTAACGACAACTAATCAACGGTCTCCCTGTCATTTATTAAGGGTTAGTAGGACATCCTTAGTAGTATACTACAAACATAAATATTATCAGTTAGCAATCTCACACTACTAAATGGGTCAGTAAGGGCTTCCCCTCTCCCTTTGGGGCACAATTACAAAACAAAACAATCTTAGTAATGGAAATATAGTACGGTGATTCATAAAACAAAATAATCACTTAAATAACATAATAACAACAATATTTTTCTGATCTTGATGTAAGTTTGAATACAAAGTGTTAAAACAAAGATAGTTAATGCCAAAAAATCTACTAGCTTATAAAATGATATTTTATAAAACAAAGAGATGTGATGATGTGTAACATAATGGATGAACTATCTTTCATAGTGCATGATCTTTTTGATTGATTTGTAGAAGAATAATGCCAACCAAATTGGAAAGGATTTTAAAGTTGTGTAAGTTTTCAATTCAACATATAATTAGAAGTTTTTGATTTTCTCCAAGATCAAAAGATTTCTAAAATGAAAATACTAATTTCTCTATAGAGAAATTCCTAAATTCACTCAAGATTAATCTCACTTGAAGAGAAGGAAGGAAGATCAAACTGTAAAGAGTTTTGACTCAATTATTTCATGTCATTCATTCATTAATATTCTTCATTCTGCCAAATGTACAAGTATACACACACACACACACACAGAGAGAGACAAGAGACCGAGCTTAACCTTCATTAATCAAGCCCAAATCAACCGGCCTAATCAATAAAAAGTTAAACTAATATATTTCCATATGGTATATATAACGAGTTACAATTACAATGAAAAGATATTACAAAGCTTACATAAAATATCAAAGCTACATAAACCTAATCATGATAATACATTGAATAATCAAGTAATCAATCTTTGTGTCTTCTAGCTTTATCTTCCATGAAACTTTGTAACCCTTGCATTGACATTATCTTGTACACTAGATATCATTGGTGAAGTCTTCTTCTTGCAAACATACATGATACCTGCAAGAATCACTTAATGAAACATTATTAAGGTTATTATGAAGTTGTTCAAGATTTTCAAGAACAATTTATACCATCTCCAAAAATAATAACTATTACCCTTCAACATAAGAAGAATGAAATAGAGATGATCCTGCATTATTTTTCCTTTGTAAAAAAGAATTTGTCCTCAAATTAGCATCAATATAACAAGGAGATAAATGACCAACATTGAAAGTCCTATAAACTCCTCTATAGGGTTCTGGTAATTCTAAATTTTATTAAGATTTGAAATAGTCTTTCTTCTCTTGGCATTAGTTTATTTTTCCTTAATTTTGGAAACTTTATTTTCTTAAGTATAACCATACTAAGTCTCCTAGTGAAAATATTTATGTAATTCTATTTTTGGTCACTTGGTTTTGGTATTTAACATTAGATTTCTCAATATTATTCTTTATTTTCTCATGAAACTTCTTAAAGAATTCAATTCTTTCTTTAGCATTATAGTTATAAATATTAAATTTCTTTAACGACAACATATCAATATGCAAATAAGGAGTAACTCTATAGAATTGTATGCATATTTAGCATATGCAAGTTTTATATCCCAATCCTTTGTACTTTTACTAACTGATCCTCATAGTAATGTTCCCAATGTCCTATTAACCACTTTGGTTTGACCATCCGTTTGTAGATGATGAGATGTATTAAACAACAACTTAATACCTAACATATGCCAAAGTGTCTTCTAAAAGGAACTCAAATATTTTACATCTATATCTAATACTATACTTTTGGGAATACCATGTAACCTTACTATTTCCATAAAATATAAATCTGCCATATAAGTTGTGTCATCTGTGTTATTACAAGAAATAAAATGTGCAATTTTAGAAAACCTATCTACCACCACCATAATAAAATCATTTTCCCTTTGTGTCCTTAGTAAACCTAGGATAAAATTCATACTGACCCCCTCTTATAGTTGACTAGGAATAGGTAAAGGAGTATATAAATTTCATGAAAGAAAATCTTACTTTTTTGACAAGTTACATACCTCTTAATAATATTTTGTACTAATTTTATCATTCATAACTAGTATAAACTTTCTTGTAATATTTCCATAGGTTTATGAGCACCAAAATGACGAGTTATACCTCACGCATGTACATCATTAACAAGTAAATCATGTACACTAGAACAAGATATACACAACTTATTGAGTTTGAAAAGAAAGTCATCATGAAGCACATAATTACCATAACTATGATCTTTCTTACATTCATTATAAATTTTAAAGAAATCTTTATCTTTTGCATGTAATTCTTTCAACATTTCAAAACCTAATAATTTAGCATTCAATATGACAAGTATCATAGATATCTTCGATAATGCATCTACTACTACGTTTTCTCTACCATCAACATGTTTAACAGAAAACACAAATAATTGTAAGAGACTAACCCATTTTGCATGCCTAAGACTAATTTTCTTTTAACCATACGAATATTTTAAACTTTCATGGTCCAAATGCAAAATAAATGGATTATGTCTCAAATATTTACTCCATGTTTCTAAGCTTCTTATGTTGGCATAAAATTCCTTATCATATGTTGAATAATTCATTTTAGAACCATTTAAGTTTTCACTAAAAAATGTAATGGCCTTTTTTTTTCTTGTGAGAGTAAACCTCCTATCCTTACCCCACTACCACCACATGTAACTTAAATTTTTTTTATTATCAAAGTTAGGCAATAATAATACTAGTGCATTACATATCTTTTCCTTTAAAGTATCAAAGGTTTTAGTGGCATCATCTCCCCACTTAAATTCGTCTTTCTTCATAAGATATGTAATTGGCATGATAATAGTTTATCAGTCTTTAATGAATCTTCTATAGAATCTCGCTAGTCCGTGAAAACTCATAATGCCCTAAATTTCCTTTATTTGAAATAATTTAACCTTAAATTATTAATTTAATTATTTTGTAGACATCTGATTTATAAAAATAGATAGGATTATATAATAAATTAATATAAATATTTTATCATTTTATCATACTATTTTTATTTAAATAAATTTTCAAACCCATAATTTCACCAAAATTATTTTCTTAAATTAACGCTTTGAATTTTGGATAAGTTAATTTAACAATTTTTTTATTGCCTAATTTCTAATTCTAACTCTAAAAATAATTTTCTTTTTCTTTTTCCCTTTTCTTTCTTTCCTTTATTCTTCTCCTTTTTTCTTTCTCCTTTTCCTTTTTCCTTTCTTTTTCTTTTTTTTTTCCTTTCTTCTTCTCCTTTGGGCTAGCCCAACCCTCTTCCTCCTGTCCTTCCTCCTTCTTTGCCAGGCCAGCCCAGCCGCACACCTCCTTCATCTTTTTCTTTTTTTTTATTTCCTTTCCTTTCTTCTCCTTTAGGCCAGCCCACCTCCATCTCTTTTTTTTCTTTCCTCTTCACGCAGGCCATCCTACCTACCCATTTCCTTTCTTTCTTCCCCACTTGGCCTCCTTTCTTCTTCCTTCTTCTCCCTTGCATCGCCCAAACCAAGCATCCCCTGTCAGCACCTCACATACCTCCTACACTTGCAACCACTAGGCTACAAGCCCCTCTCTACCTGTCCCTTTCTTATCCATTTCAGGCTATGCACCCCCTGCATCCTTCCTTGCATCCCTTTCCTTTTCCCTCTTCTTCCTCTCCCTGCCGCCCCTACCATGGTAGCCTATATCCCTCCCCCTCCACCCACTTAACCCTGCACCATCCATCCCTCGCTTATTCTCTTCCTTTTCTTCTTCTTCTCTTCTTATCCTCTGCCTTATTTCTTTCCCTACCCGATTCTCCCATCCTTTCTCTCCCACTTTCTCCTCTGTTTTTGTTACGCAGCCCATCTCCACCATCTCCATAACCCAACCGGCCACCTCACAGGCCACTTCTAACCCTACCTCCTCCCTGCACCACCCCAAGCAATTGTCGTATGTCCCTGCAACCAACCCCCCTACGCCGCCTTTCTCACCTCTTCCGTAACTACGAAGCCTCCCCTCGGCACCTAACACAACCCCAGCACCTTTGTGCCTCACCTTGGCTGAACTTGCCCTGCATCTCCTCTTTTTCTTCTCTTTCTTTTCCTTTCTTCCTCTTCTCCCTCCCGTCTTAGCACCCTCTTTCCGTAGCCACTGATGTCGTCTCTGTTGCCCCTGAGCCACCACCTACTGAAATGCCCAAAAAATTCTAATTTTAAATAATATAGTTAAATAAGTTTTTATTAGAAAAATTAATTAAATAAATTATTTTTATTAAAAATAAAAAGGAATTAATTAGGTCAAATCAAGAAGAAATTTATAAATAGGTTAATTAGGAGAAATTTGGATATTTTAGCTAATTAAAGATATTATTTTGGAAATTAATTAAATAATTTATTTTACTTAAAATAAGAAGGAGAAATTAGGTCCAAATTAATAGTAATTTTATAAATAATTTAATTGGAGAAAATTAGAGTGATTTGCTAATTAAAATAGAATCTATGGAAAACCTTTTAAAAATCCTAAATTAGCCTAAAAAGTGATATGAATCTCCAAAATTTGTATTTAATTAATTTTGATAATTGCTGAAAATCATTTTATACTTATAATTGTTTGTCTTAATATGTGATTGATTAGGAAATATTAATGCAGCACATGGAGGATGGATTTAAATTGTTGTAGCTGCTGAAGTTTGTTGCAGAAATGTATTTTTTTGTTATGTAATCCCATGTGATGCATTCGCCGGCAGAAATTGGCTAATGGGAATTAGGTTGGCTGTATAACCCGCCACCCGGTCCATGGATAATGGATTAGTTGGATTGTGGGTTAATCAACCCTTAATAACCATGATTAGCTAGAATTAATATTAGCTTATGGGAATTGATGTATAAATATTTCCTTGTATTTTAGGGGTTTGGTGTTGTATTTTTGGGTTGGTTGAATTGTCCACCATCGACCCTTCCCTTCTTTTGTGAATATGGGCTGTTTGTTTGGGTTGTATCGACGAGTATTGGCTGGGCTGATTGTATAGCTACGTTGTGTATTTTTATATGTTTTGTACGCCATATAAGTATGGCATATACGGCACGTTGGACGATAGTTTTTGGCTGAATAAGAATTTGACTCTTACTTTTCTCGAGCTCTCTCTCTCGCGTTCTCTCTCTCTCTCGACGAATCTCTCACTCGCATCTTCTTCTGCTTCTGCTCCCTGTCTTCGATCGATTCTTGATCGTTCCTGTCTCTCAAATTCAGTTGCCGTTGTAATACTGTGCTTCTGAGTTCTTGAATCTTCCTTTGGAAAGTTCCTTAGGCTGATTCCGGCGAATCGAACCCCGCGCTCGATTATTTTCTTCAATCCTTTTTGAGAAACCCTAACAGGTTTCCATCAAAGAGATTTAAATATTATTATTTTTAAATATTCCAAATATTCAAATTAATTTAATTGCCCTAACCCACCTATTATTCTTTTTCCCTTTTCCTTTTTCCTTTTCTTTCTTCCTTTTTCCTTTCTTTCCTTTTTCTTTCTTCTTCTTTTCTTTTTCTTCCTCCCCTCCCCCGAGTTGGGCCTAGCCGCGGCCCATTTCCTTTCTTCCTGTCGTGACCCATTTCTTTCTTTTCTTCTTCCTTCGACAACTAGCGCACCGAATTTCTTCTCTTTTTCCCCCAAAACGCAGCGTTTAATTTAAACGCCCCTCACCTCGCGCCCGACCGGTCAGCTTTCCCTCCTTTTTCTTTTCTTTCTTTTTCCCCGAACCGTTGGTCCATCACTTCCTTTCCTCCTTCTTCTTCTTTCTTCTCCCCCCACCGTTCGCACCTACCATTACCGTCGACCATCCACCTCCAAAAATGACGCCACCGATCTCGCCCATTTGACCGGCTATTTCTCCCTTATATTCCTCGTCGTTCTGCCGGTCACAATGACCCAAACAACTTCTCCCATTTCTCACGCAATCTTCCCCCTTTTTCCTGTGCGTACCCCAGCCAGAAATTGACTCCCACCGGCCAACCATTGTCGCCGGCGACCGGAACCTTACCTGCATTACCCCTAGCCAACCCCCAGAACCCTACCCTCTCCTCTAAGATCTATAAATACCCCTCATTAGCTCAATCTTGGGACTTTTTCTCGCAACCCAGAATTTCCCAACCTTACCACCGCCGCTCCTTCAGATGCCATTTCCACTGCCTCCGGCCAACACCGCTGCCCTTTCTGGCCACCCGAGTACTCCTTGCACCACCCTCTAACTATCTAAATCTCCCTCATCCCTCGATTATTCCTGCATAATTCACCCTGGTTGTGCAAAGTTTGCTTCCCAACTAGCCCTTCCTTCCACCTCCGTCGCCCTTCGCACCACCCTTAGCCACCACTTTTTCCCCTACCGCCGCTCCATTAACCTTCCAAACTGTACTGTGGATCACCCTCTACCTTCCCCTACCTTTCTTTTCCTCTTCCTCCCTCTCCTCCTCTCTTTTTCTTCTTCTTCCCCATTCGGTCACCACCAGCGCCGCCATCTTTGGCTGCGCCACCACCTCCATTATGTTCCTCTCCTACTAGGCAACCATAATCACCTCAACTCCTACCTTCATTCTACCTCTCCTTTTCCCAGCATTCAACGTTTCCCTTTTTCTTCTCTTTTTCTGGCCACCGGCGCCACCGCCATACACCACTGTCGGTGTCGCCTGTCACCACCAGCCTAAGGTTGAACCCTAAACCCCCTCAACCCTTTTTACTATTTATACAAGCCTTAATCTATTTTATTTCATTTGTTCAAAATATATTATTATTATTGTTGGTGTTGTTGTTGTTGTTGTTGTTGTTGTTGTTGTTGTTATTTCTATTATTATTATTATTATTAATGTTTTTATTATTATTTCTATTGAGGGTCGAAGCCCTATTATATTTTTTATTTTGATATTATTATTATTATTCTTATTGTTTCTATTATTATTATGTGATTATTATTATTATTATTATTATTATTATTATTATTATTATTATTATTATTATTATTTTGAAATTATTATTATTATTCCATTATTATTATTACAACTATTTTACTATTAGTATTTTTATTATTATTATTAGTGTTATGGGATTTTTTTAATGTTAGTATTATTATTCTATATAGGGATGAAACCCTATTGTGCCTATTTTGAATTGTAGTAGTGGTATATAAATATCAAGTCTTATTATGATTAATATTATCATTATTTTTATCATTAGCATTTATTATTATTATTATTAGTGTTGTTATTATTGTTTAATAAGTTTATTATTATTCAATGTAGGGTCGAAATCCTACTTCATTTTATCTTTGACTATTATCATTACTATTATTACCATTATGATTATTATCATTTTTGTAATATTATTATGGTTTTTATCATTATCATTATTACTATTTCATTATTATTATTATTATTACTAAATTTTGTTATTTATTTTACTAATGTTATTATTAGTATCATTTTGGTAAAAGGGTCAAAGCCCTTATTTCACTATGTTTTTGAGTAATGCCCTTTTTATTATTATTGGTACTATTATTATTATTATTCTTTTTAATATTATCATTCTTATTATTTTTAGTATATTTGCTATTATTATTTTAATATCATTATTATTATTATTAGGATAAAGTTTTCAATCCTTATATTATCAACTTTTCTAATATTGCTATTAATTCTTATATTTTTAGCCAAATTAGTAATTAATAATGGTTATTATTATTAATATTTTATTATTTTATCAAAAACCTAGTCTTAGAATAAGTTAGTAAATAATAGTATTTTTGGTAGGAGGGAATCTAATTTTAGCTTTTCCCTCATATAGGTGAGACCGGTCAAAGCCCTAAGGAGGTATAGAAGCGTGCTCTAAGACCGGTGTCGTTTTAGGTAAGGGTGTTACTAAGGCCTTATATGTGTTGATGTGCACTATATGCTTTGTATGCTATGTATTCTATGTTTATCATTATATGGCATGTGTACTATGTGTACGTGATGAAATATCGTGGTATGTGATGATTGGTTTGTGACCCTTTAGACATGCATGTGAGGATGTATAAAAGTGGTATTGTGTGGGAAAAAGGTTGAAAATGGAAAATGGGAAAGAATTTGACCAAGAGGAGTATAAGTTGACAAAAGAGGAGTAAGTGGACCAAGGGATGTGAGTTGACCTAAGTATTTTAACGACCCATGAGTGGAAGAATAAAATGGAGGTTTTAAATAAGATAAAAGAGTGGGAGAATCTATGGTTGTGTATGGGAGAGTCTAGATTATGCTTTTGCATGGGAGAATCTAATCTATGGTTTTGTATGGGAGAATCTAATGTATGTTTTTATATGGGAGAATCTAATCTATGGTTTTGCATGGGAGAATCTAATCTATGGTTTGTATGGATTGAATTTAGGGTTTTGTATGGAGATACCTTGGTTTATGTGTGGATTGAATTTAGGATTTTGTATGAAGGAACCTTGGGTTTTGCATGAAAGAATTTAGGGTTTTGTATGGATGGATCTAAGGTTTTGCATGGTGGATTTTATGGTGTTGCATGGGAGAATCTAATCTAGAGTTTTGTATGGATGGATTTGGGGTTTACATGGGTGAACCTAGGGTTGGATGGGAGCTTAGGGTTTTACATGATAAAGTTTGAAGGTTTGCATGGGAAGGTTAGCGTATGCATAGGAATAAATTTTATGTGTGAAAAGTTGACTTGGGATGTAAGGAATGTAATAGAAGAGTTATTTGGGTGTTTGGAAGTTTTGGGTGAAAAATAGTACGTAGGATATTATAAGGGTATAGAGGAGACTAAATTAGGATTTGGAGTGATTAACTATAGGTTGTTGAGATTAACTAGGGTTGGAGTGGCTAATTGTGGTTTGTTGTGATTAACTAGGATTTGGAATGGTTAATTATGGTTTGTTGTTGTTAATTAGGGTTTGGAGTGGTTAACTAGGATTTGGTGTGGTTAACTAGGGTTTTGGTGTGACTAACTAGGGTTTGGTGGTAACATGTGTGTACTTGGGGAATAAAGTATGATGATGAATATGGGATCGATGGTTGTGAAAAATGGGGTGTCAAAATGATTTGGGTTGTGTGAGGTGGAGTAGAATGGGCCACTTAGGCCTAAATTAGGGTTTTTGGGTAGTTAGAAGGTGCAGGATTCTCATGATATGATACGGGTTAGTTGGAGGATAAGTGTAGGGGGAGTGATTTATGCATGTCTAGGGTGAAAGCTTCTGAATAAGATATTTAAGACATTAATCACTTAAAGTAAAAGATTATTGAGCCGAGTCCAAACCGATCCACCGGTTAGAAATAGTGGTGTGGACCTGATGTCCTGCAAGTGACCGATCCACCGGCGAATAATAGTGGTGTGGACTATTGTCCCGCAAGTGACCGGCCCACCAATAATAATAGTGGGGGATCCCGAGCTCAATAAACACAAACCAGAGTTTTCTAAGATACTTAAAAGATACTAATTACTTACAATGGAACACTATGTAAGCAGGAACCAAACCGATCTACCGGTCAGAAATAGTGGTGTGGACATGTTGTCCCCCAAGTGACCAATCCACCGGCAAAAAATAGTGGTGTGGACTATTGTCCCATAAGTGACCGACCCACCGTCTAAAATAGTGAGGTGTTCCCGTACTCGCATGGATTTGATAAAAAAGCATGGTATGAATTGATTTCTGATCAGAGATTAATTAAGTAATTAATCTAAATTATAAATGGGCTTTTATGTATCTACTCAGATGATTGTTCGATATTACGTTATCATATTAGACTATATGCTTCTTGATTTCTTCTGCATTATTTATGTGATTTTATGTGTTGGCCTTAGTGCACGGTTACCTTGCTCAGTACGTAGCGTCCTAATCACCCTTTTCAAGGGTGTTGCTCATTCCCACGAGTAGTAGACCCTTCTGACTTTGTGCAGGTGGGCAAGACATCGGTCGGGGCTGAGTGTTGAGCTCGTGGTTGGCTCAAGTTCGAGAGTGTTGTGGCCATATTCATTCTTTATGCGATTCATGTCCGTGTGTTATTTCTTTTGTATCGGATTTACCCTTTTTAATTCGTTACTTGTATTGAGTATTTTAAATAAACCTTTTATTGATTGTAAGATTATTCCCTTCGAGGAATTTTGATTTCGCACTCTGATTTCTATATTATGATTGATTGTACTCTATTGCTTTGTAAACCTTTATGCATACTATAATTTTTGATATTATGATCTTTCTATTTCTTTTATCAACTCTTGGCTTAAATTTAATGTTAATCTTTTTAGCCTTAGCACTTGGTACTGAAACGGTCGGAGAGAACCGGTCTGGTACTAAGTGTGGCGGTAACATCCCCATAATTCATAGGTTTTTAAATTTTAAATTCTTCCATTTTTAAAAAAAAAAGTACTGAATTTTGGGGTGGTATACCTATACCCTGCCTCACTCCTGCACCCATCAGCCAGCCCAACTCACCTCCCTCAACCTCCTTACTCGAGACCCTTCCCCCTTCATCTATTTTTCCCTTCCAACTATCTCTTCATGCATGCATGCTCATGCTGCCCATTCAATGTGAGTTATGCTGCATAAGTTTTAACTTTTTGTCTAATATTGAGGTATTGTATAGTTTGGTAATAGTATGTATTTAATTAATATTTTTAATAAAATCATTCCTTTACCTAATAATAATATGTTACTCATGACATTATTTTTAGGTACATTTTTTACTAATTGGAACTTAAGCTTTTAAACCGAGATACTTGTAAAATTTATTTTTTTTTCCAGAAATAAGGTAATCATTATACCCCACTAAAATGTATGAATTATTGTATGTCATCACATTAGGATTTTGGCATATGTTCTATATGAATATGATGTGTTACAAATCATCTCATGATCGTCAATGTTACATTGAAAAATAGGAAGAAAAGCATGCTATCTTGTATGAGATGTGATATATATGAAAAGGGTGATTAAGAAAGGGGTTGATCTTGATAATGGTTGTAATTTGCATATACATACTATACTAAGTAAATATAGACACTTGTAGTAGAAATAATACTAATATGAACCTTAGAGGCAATTTAGTCATTTGGACACATCATAATGTTTAAACCTAAATGAGATGCCTAATGTGTTGTATTTGATGCTAAAAATGGATATAGGAGTTTGGTGGAGTATAAATATAAGTGTTAGTGGAAATATCAATATTTATGGCTTAGGGGTAATTTGGTAATTTTAATGTATGGTGTTGATTATCGTAATAAAAATGCATGCTAAGTTTTATGTGATGCTGAAAATGATGATAGGAGTTGTGGCATTACAAAAATACATTTTCCATCATGAAAAATGATACTTTATATTCTAGGGGCATTTTAGTAATTTTACATATTAATGGGAGTGACTTAAATAATTATGCATGGGAGGTGATAATAGGTGCTGAGAATGATAATAAGGGTTTTGTGATGTTAAATGATGCATGTTGGCCATGGATATTAATATTTGATGTGTTAGGGATATTTAAGTAATTTCACATGTAAAATGGAGGTTGCTTAAAAAAATATGCATGATAGGAAATAATTAGTGCTAAGAATAACAATAAGGGTTTTTTAGTATTTATAATGTATTTAGGGCATGATAATTAATATTAAATATCCTAGGGGCATTTTAGCCATTTTGCAAGTAAGGAGGGCATTTTGGTATTTGTACAAGTAAGAAGGGGGTTTTGGTAATTTTACAAGTAAGGATGGTATTTTAGTAATTTTACAAGTGAGAAGGATATTTTGGTAATTTTGCAAGTAAAGAGGGCATTTTAGTATTTTTGCAAGTAAGAATGGCATTTTGGTAATTTTATGAGTAAGAAGGGTATTTTAGTAGTTTTGCAAATAAGAATGACATTTTAGTAATTTTATAAGCATGAAGGGGAAATTTGGTAATTTTACATGTAATAT
Source organism: Tamarix austromongolica (assembly GCA_039764185.1). Taxonomy (NCBI): domain Eukaryota; kingdom Viridiplantae; phylum Streptophyta; class Magnoliopsida; order Caryophyllales; family Tamaricaceae; genus Tamarix; species Tamarix austromongolica. The sequence goes on along the minus strand of CM077808.1, from coordinate 60,014,510 downwards.
GGCAATTGGTCTAATGAACCTACATGATAAGGAATAAATCAATGCTAAACATGATGATAGGGGTTATGGTCTTAGTATTACCTATTCAAACATGATCATGAACATTATTCAACATAGGGGTATTTTGATAAATTGGAGTGTATCATAATGAGTATGCATGAACTAGGGGTAAATTGGTAAATTAAGGTGTATTATGATGTTATTTTTATAAACATGCAAGAGGTGCGTTAATTACTGATTATGCATGAGATTGAGTACTGGTTGTTCTAGAAGTGCATGTTAGGATTTATGTGTAAAATGATCATTTGGTGTGTAGGGTACTTTAGCTTCATAATAGATAGTATAATCATGATATGTTAATCTCTTATGGTATGTTGATAAATATAAATGAATTATGTATTGGAAGTGGATAGTAAAGAGTAGCCTTAGCCTTAGGGGCATTTTGGTTATTTTTACCTAAGGTATCCAAGTGTGAGTATTGGAACCTAGGATAGCCTTAGTGAACTACTTAAGTTAGCATTGACAATAATGCTAATATTGACTACTTCATAATAATGGAAATAAATAAGAATAGTTAAGCTTGTAATTAATATGGTTCTTGTGGTCACCTTAATTAAGACACTAATACTTAAAGTGAAAGACCTCGAGATCGGAATTAGTAACTCTTTAAGGGTCGCTAACCTAAAAATGTCGTTTAGCCCATGATTATTTTGCATTTTGCTGGTGTAACTTAGTGCCCCAGCCAGGCCCTACATTTTACTCTATTTAGCTCTACAGACCTACTTAGGGGGTATGCATACTTATAGATTCGGTGTCCTTGTTAGTATAGGGTATTGTATGTCTTCATGCACCAATGCGACCAGGGTATATTTGCGTCCCTAGGTTGATAGTTGGTAGGATAATGTGCTGCTCCTATGTGTCAGTATGATTGGTGTACCTTTGTATTTCCAAGTTTGTGATCTCCCCCTCGAGTAAATAAAATAAAATTTAGTGTGATAATTAAATGGAAAAACACTAATCACTTATAATAGAACACCACGTGGGTCGAGACCATATGGATAATATTATATGTACCTGTTCATAGGTTAAAATAGCAGTGAAGCGAATTATGCCTTAGATTATATCGTTTACCAGTCCACCGGTTATAATAATAATCAGGTGCGTTTTGTCCTAGATTATATCATTTACCAGCCCACCAGTTATAATAGTGGTCAGGAGCATTCTACCCTAGAGTATATCATGTGCACCAATTATAATAGTTGGGTCACTGCACCTACGTGGATAAAATTTGAGAGACAATTAATATCTAAATTAATGACCCAAGTCCAGTTGATAAAAAAGAACTATTATGAATTGTTGATATGATATGGTGGCGGTCTTGGTGTCTGCCTATGAGTTGAGTGGTGTTGTGCACTTGTTGAGTATGGTGTTGGCTAATTAATAATACGACAAAGAGCTTCACTTGGCTGCTCCCTTGGTAAGTTATGTTGTTTCTAAGTGAATGAATATTTGTGACATATAATCTTGATGCATGTGGCCATTCTGATGATTATCTATTTCAGTCTATATATGTGTGTAATTTACTGTACATATGTTGATGTGTGGAAATTGATTTGTTGCATGCAGGCCCTACCTTTTAGTTATATATAAATGATTACTCAATACTATAGTACTTACGGGTTCCTTTCGTAGACCCATGCATATTCAACGAGTAGTGACTTTTGTAGGTTAGCCCACAAACATTATCCAGGTTTTACTCTCAGGTTAAGACTGTAGAACTGTCCAGGAAGGTTTTTGGGTTCCATTAAACCCTTGTACTCCCTTTTAATGATTTTATTGTGTAACTATTATTGGTAGAGTTTATCTCTTGTGATTTTAATCTATCCCGCTACTTTGATTTATATTTGTAATCTTGGATTTATATAAAGTATATTTTTAGCCTTAGCACTTGGTGCTAAAATAGTAGAGGGAAACCGGTATGGTACTAAGTGTGGCAGTAATATCTTCGAAATTTACCATTTTTGCTTCCGCTTATAATTAATTCCCTGAATACCTGAAATAAAAAATGACAACTCACCATGAAAGGGGCCTTCTATTCACTGCTGTTGGTTGCTTGCTAGGGCATGTTCCAGAGGAGATCACTATGATCGCATTTAGCCGCTTTTGTCTTTTTTTCTTACTTACGCAACCGCTATTTTGTTTGCCGTTCCCTCTGTGAGCTCGAGATGGATTCAGACATCAAGTCGTAGACCTAGAATGAAATTCCACTTCCTTGAGTGAGTTATCTTTCATTTAATAGTAATTTCTCTTTCCCCTGGGACTTTCTATTTCATCGAGCCCCCAGATTGTGGTCCTCCTTTCGGTAATGAATTTTAGAGGTGTTACAAATTGGTATAAGAACATTTTCAAATATCATTTTTTATTGTAAATGGTTTGAACTGATACTACAAGTTAGTATCAAAACATTTTGCAAATCCTTTCAGGTTTCAAATAGTTTTAAATTGATACCACAAGCGGGTATCTGAGTTTTGGTTGTTGAGAATAGTGTTTCAATTAGAAAATTCAGTTCTCGCAATCCTAAATGTTTTAACCAAAAACGGTTTTTCCTTCCCTCTCCATGTATTTTAAAACTCATATTAGCCTTGTGAGCTTTGAGCGTCGGTAGAATAAGTGACCATTGGCATGGGTCATTTGGCTTGAAATATAGCACCTCTCTAACCCACTTTTGTTTTGCAACTAACTCAACATGGCCCTAGAAGGGTGTGTCAACAACTTATAAAGAGCGTTTGAGACACTCATGGGGTTAGCTTAGCATCCCCATGTGTCTCAACCTCCTCTACTTCCATATCACCCATAGATGGGTATCGGAGAGGACTGGCTCGATAGAGTCTCGTGTCATCAACCTCCAACCTACGTCGAGAAAGAAGACCTTGCTATCCTAGAAGGTTGGATATAAGATTTTGATAGGACCTCCAGGGCAATAAACTGTCCTAAAGAGCGAAGGATGAGCATTGTAACATACTTCCTCTGAGTACTAGCTGACACTTGGTGGGAAGACTTTTAGGAGGGCGATCAATGTCTTGGGAGGACTTTAAGACTATGATTCACACACTATTCTACACTGAGAGTCTCAAGAGGGCCAAGCTTAAATAGTTAATGGGTTGACTCAAGGAAGTTTGTTATTGTGGGAGTACTGCGCACATTTTGTAGAGTTGCTGAGGATCGCTTTTGGCATAGCATCTAGTGAGGCTACATTGATCTTCCAGTTCGAGCGATGACTCCACTTTAATATCCAGAGTATGATGGGTGCAACAGTTTATCACGACCTAACTACACTTTAAGAGCGGAGGGGTGTCACTGATGCTTTGGTACATGAGCATATGTCTATCCTATGAAAGAGGAAGAACGAAGAGCCAGATTTAAGAGAAAAGGATCAATTGTAACACCCCCAAAATTCATTAAAAAAATTTCATTTTATTTAAAAATTTGCAGAAGCAAAAACAGTAAATTTCAGATATGTCATCGCAACACTTATTACCAGACCAGTTTCCTCCCACCGTTCTAGTACCAAGTGTTAAGGCTAAAAGAACCAAAATACAATTCACACAAATGCACTTTTAATTAAATTAGAGCAGTGTGGTAAAGGCTTTACAAAAGATAAAATCTCATAGCTAGTGGTTACAAGAGTAAAATCATGTAAACAAGGAAAAAAAGGTGGAAAGAGAAACCTTAAAGTTTTTCGGATAATCCTTACGCTTGTACCCTATGTCCACTTGAATAGCACCTGCAATAGTCCTGCAAGGGACACTGCCCATTGAATAGGTAAGGGCCCACAAATGGAACCCTTCAGTACTATGATACTGAATAACCCTTTATACCAAACTAAAAGGTAAAGCCCGCATGCAACACATAATATACAACGATATAAAACGATAACATGCGCGGGCACAGGGATAACCGTAAGCATCTTAAGGAATAATACATAGTGCAACACCTTATATAAAAAGAAATGCATAGCACAAGGCCCATTCGCTTATCAATACCATAACATACCAAGAGCGAGACAGGTATCAAGGGTGAACTTATATTATAACATTAGATCATGAGGTTAAAAGTAACTCTTTTGGTCTTAAGCCATTACTTAATCATTATTTAATCATCATATTTCGAATTATATCTACATGAGTGTGCAGACCCCACTATTATAGCCGGTGTACTGAAAATTATCCTCACTGGCTCCAACTCACGTAGTGTTCCACCGTAAGTAATTAGTATATTCCCATCATTTATTACCATGCAAAGTTTGGTTTATCGAGCGCCGAATCTCCCACTATTATAGCCAGTGGACTGGATATCTTTCCACAAGGCAACGCGCTCCTGACCATTATTATAGTCGGTGGACCAAAAATTATCCTCACTAGGCCCAACTCGATAATCTTTTGCTTTACGTAATTAGTGCTTCATTTGTGTCTTATTCAATAAGTTCATTTAATTAATTCCAGGGAAGGAAAAAGGTCATGATCTAGAGACACAAAGATATACTAGCCATAGAATCAAGCATTCTATATCAAGGATCATGGCATACATAAAACCCTAACACGTACTTCGAACATATCTAATATATATTTCCATGCATACTTACAACCAGGCACATCTTGCATGATTATTAGATAAACACCATATCACACCCTTAATTATCCATCCAACTCTAGGTTATGTCATGTTCTCGTAATACTCACTTGTGATACCTACTGACTTATCAAATACCCTTATCTTATTATTTAATATTACTTATGTCTTATTAAGGAGACTCATTTAATCCATCGACATGTTATATGCAAGTTACCAATTTACCCCCATCAACCTTATAAAATTATTGAAATATCCTTTGTTTGTAAAATGACCAAATCATCCCTTTTTATTTGCCAATTTACCGTATTAACCTTCATATTTATATAATTACCTAATTACCATTTGTATTTGTTAGACTACCAAATTATCCTCCATACTCATTAAGTCACCAACTTTACCCCTCATACTTATTAATTTACTAATTTACCCTTCTAGTTAGTTGAATTACCATACCACCCTTCATACTTGTTTAAATTATCAAATTGCCCCTTAAGCTTATTAAGTTACCAAATCACCCTTCATACTCATTACATTTACCAGATTGCTTGTTTGGTTAGTTAAATTACCAAATTGCCCTTCTTATTTATTTAAATTACCAAATTGCCCCTTTGAGTTGGTTAAATTACCAAATTGTGCATCTTACTTATTAAAATTACCAAATTACCCTTTTGGTTGGTTACTTTACCAAATTACCCTTCTTATTAAAATTACCAAATTATCCTTTTGGTGGGTTAAATTACCAAATTGCCCTTTTTAATTGTTATAATTACCATTTTGCCCCTTTTACTTACAAGATTACCAAATTACCTTTCCTTTATGCTAATTTACCAAAATATTCTTTCTTTAAGACAAATTACCAAAATACCCTTCTCCTTTTATTAAATCCCCATTTTACCCCTTTACTTTACAAAATTATCAAAATACCCTTCCATTATGGCAAATTACTAAAATACCCTTCTCCTTTATTAAATCACAATTTTACCCCTTTACTTTACAAGATTACCAAAATGCCCTTCCTTTATGCCAAATTACTAAAATACCATTATCCTTTATTAAATCACTATTTTACCCCTTTACTTTACAAGATTACCAAAATATCCTTCCATTATGCCAAATTACTAAAATAACCTTTTTCTTTATCAAATTACCATTTTTACCCCCACTTTACCCCTTTACTTTACATAATTACCAAAATATCCTTCCATTATACCAAATTATTAAAATAGCCTTTTTCTTTATCAAATTACCATTTTACCCCTTTACTTTACAAAATTACCAAAATATCCTTCCTTTATGCTGAATTACCAAAACACCCTTCTCCTTTATTAAATTACCAAAATATTTTCTTACTCATAAAAAAAATTCCAAGTTATCACCTTTTCCATGAAAAATTACTAAAATACCCTCCTTACTTATCCATTTACCATTTTACCCCCCTTTATTCTTATAAATTACCATTAATAACAAGGCTCCTTCCTTAAACATTATTTCTACACATGACACATAAATTAATATGATTTTCTTTTCAACAACCAATACATGTCACTTAATACATTATACTTAACAACATATATCATGCATATAAACATATTAAAAATCCTAATGTGCTAGCATACTTATATCCACACATTTTAGTAGGGTACAATAGTTACCTTATCTTCAGCAAAAATTAAACCTTAACAGTACCCCGGTTAAAGGTTTGAGCTTTGATTAGTAAAATTAATACCTAAAAACAATATCAAAATTTAGCATAATAGATGTAGAAAATCAAGAGAATAATATTTTTTTATCAAAAGCTTTAATTAATACATAATAATACCAACTATTTTTATGCCTTAAAATTAACTAAGATTAGGCTAAAAATAAAAGGCAAGGCTCACCCTGCATGAGTAGCGTGAGCTAGATGTAGGGAATTAAGGGAGAAGAGGGTTGAAGAGGAGTAGGGAGAAGGAATGGGGTGGCTCGGGTTGAGGTTTTGGGAGTTAGGTAGAGGGCTTGTGGAGGAGACTTATGGGGGTGGCTGGGTACAAGGATGGAGTAGAGGTGTAGGTGGTGGTCGGGGGTCGGGGGTCGGGGGTTGGTGATAGGCAGCTGCAGGGGTGGGAAAGTGGATGCAACGGTGGCGGAGGAGAAGAAGGAAGGAAAAAGAAGAGGGGAAGGAAGGAGTTGTAGGGCTGGGTTTTAGCCAAGGGAGGCAAGGTGGTGGTAAGGGAGGTTCTAGGGAGAAGATTGGTGGTTGTGGAGGTGGCGGAAGAGGAAGGAGGGCAGCGGACGGTGGTGGTGCAGGGTGGAGGCCGAGAAGGGGGGAAAGAAAAAGAAGTGAGGAGAAAGGTGGCTATAGGGGTATATGGGGGCGATGGGGTGGTGCAAGGAGGTTGATGGGGTGTGATACCCCAAAATTTTAAAAATCGATAATTTAATAAATAGACCTTATTTGCAATAAATTAACTTTTAAAATAATTTAAGTTAATTATTTTGTGGATTTTTAGGCATATAAAAATGGATGTAAATATTTAATTAATTAAAATAAATATATTATTATTTTATAATACTCTTTTTATTTAAATAATTTTCCAAACCACTATTTTACTAAAATTATCCCTTTTAAACCAATATATTAAATTATAACAAATTAAATTATTAAATTAATTTATTTATGAAAAATATTAAATTCTATTATTCTAAAAAAAATATTTTATTTTATTTCTCGCCATTTTCCTTTTTTCTTTCTCCTTTTCTTCTTTTCCTTCTTTTTCCTTTTCTTCCTTTTTCTCCTTCGAGCTATCAGGCCTACGTGTCCTTCCTCTCTGCGCGGGGCCACTGCCTGGACCATTTCCTCCCTTCCCTTCCTTCTCCCTCTCTGGTGCAACATCGCCCTAACCCACCTCCCTCCTTTCTTTCCTTTCTTTCCTTCTCCCCTGATTAGGCCAACCCACTCTTTTTTTTTGTTTCTTCTCCCCTCTCCCTCACACATGGGCTGGCCCGCTCCCTCTTCCTTCTCCTTCGCCCGATCGGCCTGCCCCTCCTTTCCTTTTCTTCTTCTTCTTCTTCCCTCCTTCCCTGACCATCAAGCATGCCACCTGAGCCATGGCAGCCTACACCGTCACCCCTACCACCTTTCCTCTACAGCCTGCCAGCCTGCTCTCTCTCCCCCATCCTTTTCTTCCCATTTTTAGACCAAACACGACCTACACCCCCAGCTCTGCATGCCTTCCTTTCCCTTTTTTTCCCTTATTTCCCTTCCATCTCCCTACGCTCCAACACCACCTGCCACTTGTAACCTCCTCCCGACCAACTGCACCTACCTCCCCTCCTCTCCCTTTCCTTTTTCTTCTTCTCTCTTGATTCACTTCTACCCTATTCAAGCCTTTTTTCTCCATCTACTAACCCCCCATTCTACCTTCTTCTCCTCTCCTTTCCTCCCCCTATTTTTTCTCCACCACCCTCAACCGCCTTACCAACCACTTGCACCACCTCCTACCATCCTGCACCACCAAGTCACCCCCTTGAGCCCTTGTAGCCCCCCTTCTTCATCTTTTTTCCTTCCTCCCTTCTTGACCTCAACCCTGCTCCTCCATCGTCTGTCGCCTCCCAAGCCACCAATCTACTCCCTGCAACCTCCCCTACCACCCCTTGCCTCCTTCGGCTAAAACCTAGCCCTACATCCCCTCCTTTTCCTTCCTTTCCCTTCCTTCTTTGCCTCCGCCATGCCTACAGACCACTTTGTCGCCTTGAAGTGGCCACCACTGCCACCCTTAGCCGTCGATAACCCATCCCCAACCACCACCTGCACCCCTACTCCACCCTTGCACCCAGCCCTTGCCCTAACTCCCCTCCACTTTCCCTCCTCTTAACCCCTAAAACCCTTAACAGAGCCATCTTCTCCTTTTCCCACTTCCCCTCTTCGACCCTCCCTCCTTCCTAACTCTCTACATACAGCTCACGCTGCTCATGCAACGTGAGTTAGCTACTCCCCTTTGATGATTTTAGCTAAATTTTGAGGTATAATAAGGGTTGATATTAGTATATATTTAATTAAGCTTTTGATAAAAATTATTCCTTTGATTTTCTACTTCTATTATGCTAATTTTTGATATTATTTTTAGGGATTGATTTTTACTAATCAAAGCTTGAACCTTTAACCGGGATACCGGTAAGGTTTGATTTTTATGAAAAATAAGGTAACCGTTAAACTTTACTTAAAAGTATGGATATACATATGCTAGTATATTAGGGTTTTTAATATGTTTATATGCATGATGTTTGTTGTTAAGCATGATGTATTTAGTGGCATGTATTGATTGAAAAAGAAAAGCATATTAATTTATGTATCAGGTGTAGAAATAATGCATAAGAAGGAGTTTTGATATTAATAATGATATTAAGAGTATATGTATGATATGATATGCTAATATGGTCATTTGGTGCATAAGTAATGTTAATATGAGCCCTAGGGGTGTTTTGGTAATTTTTGCATGTGTAAAAGGTGTGGCCTAAAAATGTGTGCGGTAGGTGCTAATATGTGTTAATGATAATTAATAATATTTGGTGGAGTTGAATGATGGATATGAAGCATTAATATTGATATTTTATGTAGTGAGGGTATTTTGGTAAAAGTGGTATAATAAGGGAAAAATGGTAAATTATAAGAGTAAAGGAGGTACAATGGTAAATGGACAAAGAAGGAGGGAATTTTAGTAATTTTACATGGAAAGGGGATAGCTTGGTAATTTTTGGGTGTAAGAAAGTATTTTGGTGAATTGAATATAATAAAAAGGGTATTATGGCGATTAGGTACAAAGGAAGGGTAAATGGTAATTTAATAAAGTAGAATGGTAAAATGGTAATTAGGTACAAAGGAAGGGTAAAGTGGTAATTTAATAAAGTAGAATGGTAAAATGGTAATTTGGTACAAATGAAGGGTACAATGGTAATTTAATAAAGTAGAATGGTAAAATGGTAAATTGGAAGGGTAAAATGGTAATTTTATAAAGTAGAAGGGTAAAATGGTAAATCGGTGTAAAGGAAGGGTACTTTGTTAATTTGTAGAAGGAGGGGGAAAATGGTAAATATAATAATAAAGAAGGGCAAAGTGGAAGAAGGACAATTTGGTAATTTAACCAACTAAAAGGGCAATTTGGTAAATATAATAATGAAGAAGGGCAATTTGGTAATCTAACCAACCAAATGGAAAATCTGACAAGTATAATAAATATGAAGGGTGATTGGTGACTTAATGAGCCTAAGGGCAATTTGGTAATTTAGATAAGTATAAAGGGTAGTATGATAATTTAACCCACTAGAAGGGTAAATTGGTAACTTAACAAGTATAAAGGGTAAAGTTGGTGATTTAATAAGTATGGAGGATAATTTTGTAATCTAACATAAGTATGGGGCAATTTGGTAATTATGCAACATAGAGGGTAATATGGTAATTTGAAAAGTAAAGAGGGATGACTTAATAATTATAAAAGCAAAAGGTATTTTGGTAATTTTGTAAAAATGATAGGAGTAAATAAGTAAATCATATCTAACATGTCAATAGATTAACGGAGTTTCATAATAAGAATCAAGTAACATTAAATAGCAAGATAAGGGTATTTGACTATTAGAAAGTATCACAAGAACATGACCTAACCTAGGATTGGATGGATAATTAATGTTGTGGTATGATGTTATTCTTATATTCATGAAGGAGGTGTCTTAATCATTAATTATGCACGATAATGTATGTTAGGTGTGAATTAAGGGCATGTTAGGGTTATGTGTGCCATGATCCTTCGATGTGAACTAAACAGACTCTAAGACTGTATTGTGATTATGATATGATAACCCATATGGCATGTGAAAAAATGGAAACGAATCCTAAATTGGAATTGGATGAGATAAGGATGGCCTTAGTGGTTTCTTTACGTTAACATGGATAATTGTCTTACTTAATGATATCATAAATAAATGGAAGTGAATAAGTGTGTGGTTGTTGTGATTCTCATGGTCACCTTAATTAAAACACTAATAATTAAAGTAGAAAACCTCAAGATCAAGAATGGTGGCTCTTTAGGGATCGTTATCCTAAAGACGTGGCTTAGCCCACGATTATTCTAGTATTTGCCGACATGCCTTAGTGCCCCAGCCAGGCCCTACATGTTACTCTATCTAGCTCTACGGACCTATTTAAGAGGTATGCATACTTATGAATTATGTGTCCTTACCAGTAGGGTATTGTGTAGCTTGTGTGCACCAGTACAACCAGGGTACCTTTGCGTCCCTGGGTTGATGGTTGAAGGGTACTAAATAGCTTGTATGCACCAGTATGACCGGTGTATCTTTGTTTCTCTAGGTTCCTAATCTCCCCCTTGAGGTAAATAAATGGAACTATTATACTAATTAAAAGGAAAACAATGATTATGAAAGTGAAAGATGATTAAGCCGGGCCCAGTTAGATTATATTATGTATACCGATTTGCCGGTTATAATAGTGGCCCATAAGATTTTTGCCCTAGAAGATGTATATGTGTACCAGTCCACTGGATATAATAGTGGCCCAGGAGTTCTTTACCCTAAAAGATGTATATGTGTACCGGTCCACTAGATATAATAGTGGCTCAGGATCGGTGTGCCCTAGAAGATGTATATGCGTACTAGTCCACCGGTTATAATAGTGGCCCAAAAGTGCTTTACCTTGGAAAATGTTTATGTATATTCCGGTCCACCCGCTATAATAGTGGGATTCCCGAGCTCAATAAACCAAATCTTGGATGTGAATAAATCATGAAAAAATACTAATCAATTATAGTGGAATACTATGTGAGTCGGGGCCGGATCGATCCACTGGCAATAATAGTGGCCAGTAGCTTTCTGTCCTAGAGACCGGTCCACCAGCAAATAATAGTGGTCAGGTGCGATTTGCCCTGAAGTGTATTCCGGTACACCGGCTATAATAGTAGGATTCCCGCACTCACATAGATATAATTCGAGAGATGATGTTTGAGTAATAATATTCATTAATGGCTTGAGACTGAAAGAGTACTATCATTATTACGATTTATTGTTATAATAAAAGTTCAGTCTTAGTACCTGTCTTTCTTAATTGAATTGCTAAATACACATATGTTGTGTTATACTTCTTTTGTTGTATGTGCAGTGTTGAATAATGTATTATTCCATATGTTATCATCTCGTACTGTGTATGTTTTATGTGTTACATGTGGACCTACCTTTTAATCTAGTTTAAAGGGTTACTTAGTACCATAGTACTAAAGGTGATGTGGTTTTTATCAAAGTAACAGAAGGTTGGATCGAAATTTGTATTAGAAGATTTCACCCACGATCTAATGCAAAAGAAACGAAGTGAATTGATGGATTATAGGTGAAGAACTTGATTATACAAGTTGAAGTGGTTTGGCATATTTGTAAGACCTTCAAATATGTCGTGGTTGAAGATAGTTTGAGGAAGGATAAATCCCATATTTTCCTTGCTCAATGTCGACCCAAAATGGAGGATTAGACTTTAGCTAAATTTTCTCAAAGTTTGATCAAAAAATTCTTAATCATTCATGCATACAATTGCTACGCACAAAGGGTATATATAGGGGAAGGAAGAGTCGGTGGTTAGCTAGCCTAAACCAGCCCATTATTCCCTCTTAATCCAGCCCATTAATCATGGTTGAATTAATCTCATATTAACCTTAATCCAAAGCATGATATCATTAGTTAAATGATACTAAGGATTAATATTACAAAGTTATACAATTGACTAAGATACATACATGAAATTATAGCAATACCCTAACTTACATAAAATATACTTAGGGTTAGGGTTTACAACAAGTTTATACACATAATGAATATCATCACTTTATCTTCTTGTTGTAATGTATCATCCCATGTATTTCATAGTCTTGCATGATTTGGAATACTTGTACACATCAAGGTGTATGAACATCATCTTCTTGCAAATATGTAACATACCTACAAGAATAACTTGAATGTTTTTCAATGTCAAGCATATAAGAATTATCAAGAATATTTAACATGATAGGCTCCAACATTAAGAAAGCTAAATCATATTCCTTAACTTGAGGATTAGTATGAACATGACAATCATTAGGTTCATTGGATGCTCCTCATCATTCTCCCCAAGTTGAGAAGAATTTGCCCTCAAATTTTTATCAGAATAATAAAGAGAGAAATCACCAACATTAAAATTTCTTGAAATTCCACCATAAGATCTGGAAGTTCAAGTTCATAAGCATTATCTAAAAACTTCCTAAGTATTTTAAATGGACCATCAGCTATTGGCATTAGTTTGTTTTTACGTAAATTAGAAAATCTTTCTTTACGCAAATGTAACCAAACTAAGTCACCAGGAGAAAACACATAAGAGTTTTTATACTTATTTGCTTGAACTTTATACTTGGCATTTGATTTTTCAATATTATTTTTTATTTTCTCATGAAGTTGTTGAAAAAATTGTATTCTCTCTTTAGCTTCAAAGTTTTGCATTTCACCTTTTTTCAACGGAATTGTGTTAATAGGCATGTTAGGATTCGCACGATACACCACCTCAAACGGACTAGTTTAAGTAGTACTAGAAGGACTATGATTATAAGCGAACTCTGCATGAGCTAACTTAACATCCCAATATTTTGTACTTTTATTAACTAAACATATTAATAATGTACCAAGAGTTCTATTAGTTACCTCAGTTTGACCATCAGTTTGGGGATGATGTGAAGTGCTAAATAACAATTTAATACCAAGCATATGCCATAAAGTTTTCCAAAAATAACTCATAAACTTGACATAAGCAATATTTGGAAGAATTATACAAAAACTCATATTTTCTTTCACAAATCCTTTATCCATAAGTTCTTGTATTTGTTTTTGTAATTCCTTAGCTTCTTCTTTGTTACATCTATAAGCCAGTTTATTAGGAATAGGCATACCAGGAACAAGATTAATGGCATGTTCTATACCTATTTAGGTGGTAATCCATGAGGTAAGTCATTAGGAAATACATCATTATACTCATCAAGCAACTTAATCAAATTAGGATCTTCAAGTTGTTGTTTTTCAAGTTTAGAATCCTTAGAAAATAAAGCATAACAAATTCCTTCTACTTTTATACATTTTTCCATAGCCTTTTCATGTAAAAATAATCTCTTTTTATCATCACTCAAGGGCATATGATCATATACAGAAGGTGTGAGCCTATACAATTGTTTTTCCTTTTTCACCACATATTCATTAGTTACCCCATCATGAGTTGTTTTTTTATCAAATTGCCATGGTCTACCCAAAAGTAATCCACAAGCCTCCATAGGTAAAATATCATATAGGACTTCTTCATCATAGTCTTTAATAGAAAATGTAATTAAAGCTCTTTTGTTTACTTTAGCTCCTTTATCCTTATTTAACCATTGTAAAGAATAGGGTTTAGGATGATTAGTAGTTTCCAAACCAATTTTCTTAACCATTGTCTCACTAGCAGCATTAGTACATGAACCACTATCAATTATGAGTCTACAAACCATGTCACCTATTTTACACTTAATTTTAAAAATGTTTTCTCTTTGAGTAGGTGTAGTACTAGGTTGTATTTGTAAAACTCTTTGAATTAAAAATTAGGGGTCTCCTTCTTCTTCTTCCATAGTTAATATTTCATTAGGAGATTCAACTTCTAATTCATCATCATCACTACATGGTTCCATGTTTTCTATTTCATGTAAGGTTAAGGCTCTTTGGTTAGGACAATCTCTAGCAAAATGTCCATATCCTTTACATTTGAAACATTGTTTATTTTCCATTTCAACTACCTTATTTTTACCTTTATCATCTTTTTTATTCCTTCTATAATATGAAAATGTTGATTTAGGTGTAAAGATATTAGAATAGGGTTTAGTTGAAGTAGAAGCATTAGACTTAACATAGGCTTTAGTTGATTTAGTTTGTATTTCAATTTTCAGAGCCAATTTTATCAAGTCATCAAGATAGTCATAAGATTAAATATCAACTTTGTCTCTTATTAAGTTATTCAAGCCACCTAAGTATCTAGCACATTTTTGTTTCTTTCTTTCATGAACATCACAAATAAGGGCTAGTCTTTCAAATTCTCCAGTGTATTCTTCTACACTAAATAAGCCTTGCCTTAAAGTAGTCATTTTAACATACATATATCGGTCATACTCTCTAGGTAAAAATTTCTTTCTTAAGTGCTTTTTAAGTTTTTCCCAAGATTTTATTTTAGACTTCTCTTGTCTTTCTCTAGTTCTTTTTAAGTTATCATACCAAATTCGAGCAAACTTTTTGAACTTTAGAGTAGCTAATTTGCACTTTCTATCATCATCATATTCTCTAAACTCAAAAATAGCCTCAATCTCATTCAACCATTCAAAAAATGATTCCACATTCAAATCACCATAGAATTCAGGAAGGTCAAGTTTAATACCTTGATCTTCATGGTGTGCATTTCTTACATGGAATCTAGGTGCTCTTCTTTGGTTGCTTGAGCCAAAAGAATTTGTTTCTTCTTCTCCATATTCATGATGAGACAAATTTAAAGGTCCACTTCCACTCTTGGAATGTTACATAGGCTTCATTCTCCCTTCCACACTATCATGTGTGGTTTCCATTCGAACTTGCCATGGTTTACACTTCTCTTGGTCGGCCAACTTAGCTTCCACACTTTGGAGTTGATGTTGCAGTGTGTTTTGAGTTTGTAATTGGGAATCCATGAGTGTGGTGAGGCTCTTTATGGAATCTACCATGGAAGACACCTCTTCACTAGCCATGGTGAAGGTTGACACACAACCCTACTTGTTGCACACAATAGGTTCCACAAAGTGTAGGTGCTAGATTTATTTTTCCTACAACTAAACAAAGCGTAAACCAATTGCCAATTCTAAAAAAAATGTTAAACACTACCTGCAGTCTTTTTCTAGGAAAAAAGGATATCTTTTAGCCCCAATAATAGGCACTGCACGCAGGTACACCCAAACAATGAAAGGTTAGTATATAAGAGATGTGAAATTCATTCACATAAAATCATAGAAAATGTTTATGTGTCTTCAACAAATGCTTATCTTCCGGTGGGAGATTCATGTTGAAGTCTTCATAGAATATGTAGAGGAGATCCAGAGGTAGATGATGGAATGATTTCTTGAGAGAAATTGAAGAGAAATGAGTTGAATACAAGGCCTGCAAGTTCCAAGTCTGTTTCGGGCAATTGAGAGTTGTTCAGGGATTTCGAACACTTTGATGCTTTCCTTGCTTGCTGCACAAAGGGAAATGGAAAGGGACTCCTACACACTTGATCATGAACCAATGGAGAGTATAATGCAATAGAAATCAAGTGCTGGAGAGGCACAAACGTTCGTGGCAAACAGACAAACCAAACTGTGCACTGCTGGAAGGTGAGTGTTGGTCGATATTTTATGTGAAAATGTTGGGGAAATTGCAACAAGATCGTTGCAAGATTGCAAAAAATTCGAGCAATGACTTCAAGAAAAATCAAAGAAGTTCATAAAGAATCAAGAATTCAATGAAATGGTGGAGTATTTGTGGAGTTATTGGTGCAAGAACACACACGCAATTTCAGGTTCGTAGGTCACTGGTTCTGTATCAGCTTCGAACAAATGAAGCTTTGATACCAAAAAATGATGTGGTTTTTATCAAATTAACAGAAGGTTGGATCGAAATTTGTATTAGAAGCTTTCACCCAAGATCTAATGCAAAATAAATGAAGTGAATTGATGGATTATAGGTGAAGAACTTGATGATACAAGTTGAAGTGGTTCGACAGATTTGTAAGACCTTCAAATATGTCGTGGTTGAAGATAGTTTGAGGAAGGCTAAATCCTAGATTTTCCTTGCTCAATGTCGACCCAAAATGGAGGATTAGACTTTAGCTAAATTTACTCAAAGTTTGATCAAAAAATTATTATTCATTCATGCATACAATTGTTGTGCACAAAGAGTATATATAGGAGAAGGAAGAGTCGGTGGTTAGCTAGCCTAAACCAGCCGATTATTCCCTCTTAATCTAGCCCATTAATCATGGTTGAATTAATCCCATATTAACCTTAATCCAAATCATAATATCATTGGTTAAATGATACTAAGGATTAATATTACAAAGCTATACAATTGACTAAGATACATACATGAAATTATAGCAATACCCTAACTTACATAAAATATACTTAGGGTTAGGGTTTACAACAATTTTATACAAATAATGAATATCATCACTTTATATTCTTGTTGTAATGTATCATCCCATGTATGTCATAGTTTTTCATGCTTTGGAATACTTGTACACATCAAAGTGTATGAACATCATATTCTTGCAAATATGTAACATACCTACAAGAATAACTTGAATGTTTGTCAATGTCAGGCATATAAAAATTATCAAGAATATTTAACATGATAGGCTCCAACATTAAGAAAGCTAAATCATCTTCCTTACCTTGATGATTAGTATGAACATGACAGTCATTAGGTTCATTGGATGCTCCTGCATCAAAAGGGTTCCATGCGTGGGCGCCCACCTATTCAATGGACAGTATCCCTTACAGGTCCATTGTAGGTGTTATTCAAGAGGGATAGGGTATGAGAGTAAGGATTATCCGAAAAATCGTTAAGGTATTTCTTCCACTCTTTTTATTTCTTTGGTAAATGATTTTACTCTTGTAACCACTAACTATGGGCTTATATCTTTTGTAACGATTCCAGTGCTCTACTCTATTTTAAATTGAATTTGTATAAATTATGTTCTATTTCTTTTAGCCTTAGCACTTGGTACTGGAACAGTAGTTGTAAACCGATTTGGTACCGAGTGTGGCGGTAATATCCCCGAAATTTACAGTTTTATTTTCTTTGCTTCCGCTACTTTCTTTTAATAAAATAAAATTTTTCAGTAGTGAATTTTGGGGGTGTCGGGGAGGTGGTCAGGGTGGTTGTTTGGGTGGCAACAGCAGCGGTCGGAGGCAGTGAAGCAAAAGTAAGGGAAGAGGAGAAGAGGGGAAAGAAGGGAAAGAAGGGAGAAAGAGGGCTTGGTAGGCAGGGAAGGAAGGAGCTCGAGGGAAGAAAATGGGCAGGGGAGAAGAAGAAAAAGAAGAGGGAGAGGAGAGGAGGTAGGGGCATCGGCTAGGTGGTGGTAGGGGGTTGCAGGTCGATGGGTGTAAGGTAGTAGGGAGAGGGGAGGGAAGAAAAGGAAAGAGAATGCTAGGCAAGGGAGGCTATGTTTGGCTCAAAAATGGAAGGGAAAGGGATGGGGGAGAGAGAGGAAGAGAGAGCAGGGCTGCAGGAGGAGGCAGGCAGCTGTAGCAAGCAGGTGGTCAAAGAAGGATGGAGAAGGAAAGAAGAAGGGAGGAGGGGCTGCAGTCCAGTCAAGCGAGGAAAGGAAAGAAAAGGGTAGGCTAGCTTTGTGCACGCGAGGGAGAGAGAAAGGAAGAAGGGTTCAGCTAGCCCAACCGGGGGAGAAAAGAAAGGAAAGAAAAAGAGGAAGGGGAGACGGGTCGAGGCTGGTCACGCAGGAGAGGGAGGAGATAGGCTAGCGGCCCAACACGAGAGAGGGATAAGGGAAGTAGGTCAAGTGGCCCAAAAAGGAAAAGGAAGAAAAGGGAAAAGAAGGAAAAGAAAAAGGAGAAAGAAAAAAGGAAAAAGGAAAAGGGGCAAATAAAAGAAAAATAAATTTTGGAATAATGGTATTTAATATTTTTGATAGATAAATTAATTTAATGATTTAATTTATTATAACTTAATATATATATATATATATATATATATATTGGTTTTAAAAGGGTAATTTTAGTAAAATATTGGTTTGGAAAATTATTTAAATAAAATGAGTACAATAAAATAAAATAAAATATTTATTTTAATTTATTAAATATTCATATCTATTTTTATATACTCAAAAATCCACAAAATAATTAAATTAGATAATTTTAAATTTTAAATAAACCAAATGAAGATTATTTATTAAATTCTAGTTTAAGATTTGTGGGGTATTACATCAGTGTCCCAGTGGTAAGGTTTCAAATGTTTAGCATTAGCCTCAAGCAAGGGTTCGACACCAAAAGAGTCAAAGTGCTTCTCATTGCAAAGCTAGAAAGAGACCAATTTGCCACTACCATTGTCGTCATTGCAGAAGAGATCATCAAGGCAAAGACTGCATAGGAAAGCTGGTTCAATGTCGCGACCGTGGTCAGCTTGGGTATAGAAGCTTTGAGCGCTACAACGCACCCCGTGATGGAATTCAAAGGTCCCAACAACAACTGATTCAATAGAACCTAATGCTTGGAACAACCCGCTCAACCACGCCAGCAGGAGTAGGTGAGCAAGTGATCGATCCCGGCACGTCTTCTTTCGGTATATGATCAATTCTCTCTTAGTTGTTTTCAAACCCTTGAATGAATGTGTTGCTTATATTCTTGGCCACCTTTCGGTCAGCTAGGTTTGCCCTTAAGGGGTAGTTACCCCCGGGTACCATAGGATCCCTCGTATGTATCCCTAGTGGTAAGGCGTAAACTTCGGGGATAAAAAATTTCTTTAAAGGGGTAGTGATGTAATACCTCAAATTCTTAAAATGTAAAATTAAATATATAATCCCTTATTTGGAATAATTTAACCTTAAATTATTAATTTAATTATTTTGTGGACCTTTGATTTATAAAAATAGATAGTATTATTTAATAAATTAATATAAATATGTTATCATTTTATCATACTTTTTTATTTAAATAAATTCTCAAACTTATAATTTTACCAAAATTATTTTCTTAAATTAATACTTGTATACCTTCTCTACTTACAATATAACAAAGGAAAACAATACTTGAAAGCATAAAATAATATTTTTCCATTTTTGCATAGAGTTTAGCTTCCCTTATTTTATCAAATAATTGCCTCAAATGACTAAGATGATTATGCTTATTTTTACTATACACAAGTATATCATCTAAGTATACCACGAAAAATTTTCTAAGAAAATGTCGAAGCACTTTATTCATTAGTTTCATAAAAAAAAAAATAGGTGCATTACAAAATCCAAATGGCATAATAATCCATTCATAAATACCATATGTTGTTTTAAAAGCAGTTTTCCATTCATCCCCTTCTCTTATTCTCATTTAATGATATCCAATCCTTAAATCAATTTTAGAGAATACTTTTGTTCCACATAATTTATCTAACATTTTATATAATCTAGGTATAAGAAATCTATATTTAATAGTTATATTTTTCACAGATTTATAATTAATACACATGCGCTACATACCATATTTTTTAAGAACACAACATGAACTCATGATTTTTCTCACATATTATTTTGATATGAGCTCTTGTATTTTTCTCTCTAATTACTTAGCCTCTTTCAGGTTACATCTATAGGCAGGTTGATTAGGTAAAGACATACTAAGCATTAAGTCTATAACATGTTCTATTCCTCTTGTAGGTAGTAATCCTAGTGGCAAGTTATTAGAAAATACATCTTTATATTCAATAATAAGCTCATCATATTGAGAATTATTTTTATTTTTCTCCCCTTGTAGGGACTCCTTGATAATCATAGCATAGCAACTACCTTCTTCCTTAATACCTTCTATCATAGCCTTTTTATGCAAAAATAAATTCATTTTACTTTCGACTATGTAATCATTATCATACTTATAATATTTAAGTTTATGCTTTTTCTCATCCTTTTCAACAAGATATTCATTATTAATGCCATAATGAATAGCACATATATCATATTGCCATGGTCTACCTCATAAGATTCCACATGCATCCATAGGAAAAAAAAATATCACATAGCACATCATCATGATAATTAACAAATCAAAATGAGATTAGGGTTTGTTTAGTTTTGTTACCTTGAATTCCTTGTCCTTGTTAAGCCATTGAAGAGAATAAGGCTTCAAATGTGGTTTTGTCTCTAACCCCAATTCCTTCACCATTCTCCCATTAGCAACATTTATACATGATCCACTATCAATGATAACCCAATAAATTATATCTCCCACTCTTCCTTTAGTTTTGAATATCTTCTCTCGTTGATTAGAATTCTCATTAGCTTGCATTTGAAGTACTCTTTATAGCACATAAAAAGCATTTCCTTCATCCTCAAACTCACGTAAAATTTATTCATTTGACTTGAACTCAGGGTCTTCATCACAAGTATCTATAGCTTCAATCTCTTATATAGATAATACTCTTTGGTTTGAACATTATCTAGCAAAGTGTCCAAATCCTTGGCGCTAAAAGCATTAATTTGTAGAGACTTCATTGAACTTAGATTTACCCATTCCTCTCGGTTAATTCCTTCTTTCTTCTCAACATTTTTAGAGCTTGAGATACCTGTCCCATACTTAGTATCTTGTGTACTTGTGTAGTACTTTGTCGAAGAATTACTTTGTTTGGTATGAGGCTTAGTAGATTTGATTTGCGTTTCAAATATCAAAGATATATTAATTATATCATCAAGAGAATCATATAAACAAGTTTCAAATTTATCTTAAATTATCAAGTTAAGGCCACAAAGAAATCTAGCACATGTTTGTTCCTTTTTCTCATAGATGTCACATATAAGTGCTAACATCTCAAATTCCCTAACATATTCTTTAGCACTTAAAAATCCTTGTCTAAGATTATTCAATCTAATATAATTATCTTGCTCACACTCTTTTGGTACAAATTTCCTTCTCAAATATTTCTTAATCTTATCTTAAGATTTGATTTTAGGTTTACCCTCTCTTTTCCTAATTCTCTCCAAAGTATCATACCATATCCTAGCAAACTTCTTAAACTTAAGAGTCACTAATTTACACTTTTTTCATCATGATATTCCTTAAATTTAAAAATATCATCTAGTTCATGTAACCACTCAAGAAATAATTCAACATGAAATTTACCATCAAAACTAGAAAATTCAAGTTTAATATCTTTATTTTTTTTATGATGATGCCTTGATTGATGATCATAGTTCCTCCTATTACTTCCACTACTTTGTGACTCTTCTTCATAGTCTACTATTGAGGTCAAATATCTTCATCTTGCTGTGTTGATTGGCTTTGAAACACTTCCCATTCGATCTTCAATGAACTTCTTTTGTTCTTGCAAAATTTGCACCGAATTTTGCTCGACAAATCAAGACTTCATCCTTTGCAATTGAGTTTGCATTGCAGGAAGCTATTGAAGTTGAGCATTTTTTGCAGCTAAATTGATTGAGATATTTTGTATTTCCTCAAAAAATAGCCTGAACATTCTATTCTCTTTCCAAAGTAATCAACTTGATAACACACTTAACAAAATATTAGTAATTCCTTAGGGTTCAGTTGGAACCCAAATCACTCAAAAGGGTTTCCTTCGATTTTGAGTTGGTTCTTACAGAAATTTTTTATTCCAATGAATCAAATACACAACTAGAAATAAATATTATCACAAATACAAATGAATCAGACACTTTACACATTTCTTGTTAAGTTCTTAATATGGAATTCAACAAAAAATCAACATTAATCATTTGACATCTTCTAACAAAACTTATGTGTGTATTCTATGTTCTAACATGTAATATAACTAGAGAATATTTAAAAAATTAACCTATATGTATTAGGCATATTTAGTTCACAAAAAATTGTTTCAAATGATGGACTATACACAACTTATATCTGAATACACAGAGACACACACTTGACACAAATATTAGACACTCAAATGGCGATTTGGGTTAAATGTTTATTCAATTTTCATGCAATTTAAACAATCATCGAAGGTTTTTTTTATCGATTCAAACATATCCTAATCACGTACAAAAATATGCAAACTATTTATCTTTAAAACCAATCCAATATAAGTAAGACACACACGGGGTTTCTCCCTCAAATCCCTCGCAACATTAACGTGTAATCACTCATATTTTGGTTTGGCTTTTAGCATGCAAACATTCAAGATTCATTTCAATATCATCATATCATATATTTTAATTACACATTTGACCATCCGAGATCATTCACATTCATGTAAAAATTCAAGAAAAGCAATCAAAATTCAAAGAACTAAAGCAAGAATTATCAAGAACCTCAATCCCATGTCAAAGTAAATGTGTTTTCTTATTTCCACTTCAAAGTTGTGTTTTCCTCCACTTTTCTCAAACAAGCCTAGGCTTTGATACCAAAAATTGATGTGTAATATAATGGATGAATTATCTTTCACAATGTAGGATCTTTTTGCTTGATTTTTAGAAGAAGAATGTCGACTAAATTGGAAAGGATTTCAAAGTTGTGGAAGTTTTAAATTCAACATACAATTGAAAGTTTTTTATCTTCTCCAAGATCAAAAGATTTATAAAGATAAAAATGCTAATTTCTATATATAACAATTCCTAAAATCACTCAAGATTAATCTCACTTGAAGAGGAAGGAAGGAAGATTGAACTATAAAGAGTTTCAACTCAATTCTTTCATGTCATTCATTCATTAACTTTTCTTCATTCTACCAAATGTATAAGTATATATACACATATGAGGTTGAGCCTAACCTCCTTTAATTAATCCCAAATCAACTAGCCTAATTAATAAAAAGTTAAACTAACACACATCCATATGGTATATATGATGAGTTACAATTACAATGACAATATTATATAAAATATCAAAGTTACCTAATACATTGAATAATTAAGTAATCAAGCTTCATATCTTGTAACTTCGCCTTCCATGAAACTTTGTAACCCTTGCATTGTCATTGTCTTGTACACTAAATATCATTGGTGAAGTCTTCTTCTTGCAAACATATATAATACCTGCAAAAATCACTTAATGAAATATTATTAGAGTTATTGTGGAGGTATTTAATATTTTCAAAAAAAAAATTGGTACCATCTCTAAATAAACTAACTATTGCTCTTTAATATGAGAAGAATGAGAAGGAGATGCTCCTGAATCATATGATATACTAAATAATAATCACATTAAAATGTAAGGGCCAATAGGCAAATTACTTACCTAAAATTGTGATCCAAAATAGTATTGATTATCCAATCAAATAATTCTAGCTAAATAGAATGAAACAAAGGGCATGATTGTAGAGTGATATATATGGGATGAGTGATGAAAGAGGTAGGCTTTATTCTCAAATTAGGAAAATAAATACCAATATGTATATATAGTAAGGGATGGATACCAACTTTTACAGGTGGCTTAATGAATTTAATGTGACTATATTTTAATATACATAATTCATTTGATGTAGAGAAATAGAAACTCAATCAACTTCGTGAACCCACTTATCAGTTTATTCCCTTTATAACCATCCCTAACTTAAAATTATCACTTTGTTATTTAATGAATCATCCCAATTTCACTTTACAATAGGCTTAATAAATCTAAGGTGCTTGTTTGCTAACTTAGATTTATGAGGGAATAAATCTAACTTATGAGAAAGTAAAGAAGTGGTTATCTTCATAAATCCACTCTAATATGTATATTTTTAAAACTGCTAACTTAATAAGTTATCGATTAAAACTAACAACTTAATGAGTTATATATGAATCCCAAATCAATTTAATATAAGGTTACTAAAACTTATTAATTTAATTATTAATTAAATCTCTTATTATCTTATTGTCACTATTTATTATTATTACTTTTTTTCCCTAGGTTATCACTAGATAGAGATTGGGCTAATAATGATTGGACCACACTTTTTCTTAGGGCCTCCATAACACATCTCAATAGAATTTACTCAGACCACTATTTGATCCTCCTTAGAGTGGATGGCACCATTTAGCTAAATTGCAAACCAAGCATAATGGAGACCATGTAGCTTATGGATTTCATATTCCTACTAATGGTATGCAACCTTTGGGACAAATCTAACAAAGATGTATCCCTCTTCCTATCAAGGCTTCCTAGGACTATAGTTAGTTGGGATGAGAAAATATTGGGTAAAATCTTTCAAAACATTAGGCAACTAAGAACATCTCTTGCTTCAGCTCAACGTGTTATGTTAAAGGTTCCTTCGATTGAAACTACAAGAGAGAAAGAAACATCTGATCATGACTAGAATCATACCTCATAATAGAAGAAGAGTTCAAAAGCAGTAAGATGAGAATGGATAAACTATTCTTTATGGGGTAAAAAAAAAATTCTTTCACACTTATGCAATTAAGGGTAGAAGGCATAACTCCAATAAAAGCCTCCTAACACAACTAACCCGGTGGAGATAAGCACATCAATTCATCACTTCTTTGCAACACTGAACTGAGATGATATGACTCACATATCTCATTTTCTATCCACATGTTATGAGGAAAAAGGCTCATATTATCTGTTATGCCCTAAGATAAGGGCATTTGAGAAGGAATCTTTGGCCTAGGGGATAATAAATCACTAAAACTTGATGGATTTCACTTGGGTGTCTTTTAAAGATTGTGGAATACCATTGGGACTAACTATTTCTCGTTTTTCAAATAAGCTTGGACTAATAGCGGCTTTCAAATATAATAAAACCACACTCTAATAGCTCTTATCCCAAAAGGTATCATCCCAAATATAATTTTTAATTTTAACCAATTAGTCTCTACAACATAATCTACAAGATCCTCACAATGATCGTGATCAATGAAATGAGACTTGTCCTCAAAAAAATCATCGAACCACTTTAGGGAGCCTTCCTCAAGGAACATAAGGGTAGTGACAACTTTCTCTTGACAAGGGAAATGACCCACATGATTAAGCATCACTACATGAGGAAGGATAGATACATGGTTATCAAGCTTAACTTAGCAAAAGTATTCAATATAATTAGCTAGGGTTTTGTAAAGTAAACACTACAATGCTTGAATCTACCTCTCAATATTATTGATATAATCTTGTTTTGCATTTTTACACCAACCTACCAAGTTCTAGTTAATAGGAGCATAACTCAACTCATTAATCCATTGAGAGGAATTGGGCAAGGAAACTCACTATCTTATTATATCTTCATCATGTGCATGTAATTCCTTTATGAATCTATCTTAATAAAAGTTGAGGAAGGAAATTAGGTTCCAATACCAATTGCAAAAAACATATAGCTTTCTCACATCTACTTTTCACTAACAATGTCTTTATTTTCTCTAAAGCAATAAATGAGGTTGTTTCCATTGTTAAATAGTTGCTTTTAATGGTTCATATTAGCTAGTTAGCATAGAATTATCTAAAATCTTATTTTATTTTATTTTATTTTTTGCCAACATTTCACATGTTGAGAAGACTAGGATCTCAAGGTAGCTTGGCATTCCTCTAATGAATGACTTTAGGAAATACTTGGGATACCCCATCACATACCCGAAGGATTCTTCAATCAAATTTCATGACCTTATTTAGAAGGTGAACATAAGATTGTCTAGCAAGAAAGGTAACTAGATATCACTAGTAGAAGGAGCCATCTTAGGAAAATCAGTGATAGAAACAATTTTAGTATACTAAATGCAAGCCAGCATGCTACCAAAGAAAGTTACCAAGGAGATTGACCATATTACACATAACTTTATATGTGAGAATGATGAGTTGAGAAAAAAAAATACACCATGTTTCTTGGTCTTCAATCACTCTACCTAAATACAAAGGGGGCATGGGTCTACATGTAGTAAAGCTCAATAATGAAGCAAACCTTATGGGTATTTGATGGAGGCTACAAAAAAACAAGAAGGTGATATGAAATAAAGGTAAGAGAGACAAATATATCAAGTATGGCAATTGAGTTCTCAAAGGTAGCTTGTCCTCAATATATAAAGGAGTCGAGGACCTTCTATCATTCATACACATGGGAACAAAATCATCATTGTTTAATGGCAAGGATGTAAAAATATGGAATGATACATGGTGTGGATTGAAGCTAATTAGATAAATTATAGAAGGAACTCTCCACACAATGAAGAACTCTTTAATGTTTCAAACATCTAGAAATAATATAGCCAAAACTTTTACCATCTTTCCTATGAGCTTCTATATTCCTTAAAGGATCTGTAAAGGTGATAGATAAATCATGGAGAAATCAAAATGTCTTAAGCACACCAATTTGGAAACTAATGGGTATATATTATTTTAGTGTGATATTTGCATACAAAGATATTCTATGCAAAGATAAGGAAGGGTTTCCAAGTGATTGGAATTGGAAAATAAATGAAGCCCCACACATACACTTGATTATCTGATTCCTACAACATGGGAGACTCCCAACGAAAGAGCCTTTGTGCCATAGAAAATTAGTAAATGATGGTAGATGCACTATATTTTTAACATTAATGGAAAGATTCTCCCACATATTCAACAATTCCAATTCCTCATGATGGGTTTAAGAAGCTTTAAAAGCATGTGTCATATCCGAATTCAATAACTAAGACAACTTTGAACAATAGATAATGAAGAACTCCACTAACTCAACCATTAGGACCTAAAAAATCCTATAGGATATTGTAACACCCCAAAATTTACTATCATTTAGCAAAAGTGTAATAACAAGATAAACGAGTGTTACCTCCATACTCGACATAAGTATGGCTTACCATATCATCATTATATGGAACATGATAGAAACTAATTAGAAATTAAAACAAGATAAATAGAGAACGAGAAAACTTTTATAGGTTTTAAATAAATTTTTTGATATTAACTCTAAGTGTAATATAACAAAAATAAAATAGCCAAAAGGGATCAATTAAACTAAAAGCTAAAAAGGTATTTGGAAAAAAAATAGTAACTAGATAATAAGAATCTAAGTTCAAGCCCCCAAGATAATATGACCACTCCTCGCTAGTAAAAGAACCATAAGCAATGAAGTCATCCAAATAATCGTCAATGACCCACAAAGAGAAATATGGGTTATCTATTCGTGGCAATAGGCATCACCCATAAAAAGGATGATCGGTACGCTATGTACTGAGTAAAGTAATAATACAATAACAGGAAAAAAGGAACATGCATATCACTTAAGGCTAAATGGAGAGATTAATTATGCATAAAAATTATAATCTATTTCAATAGAGGAACCAAAAGAGTTCCATAATAGGTAAACGTATAATCCATTTCTTTATTAGGCTGAGTTTAGGAACATCGCTATTCTTAATAGTTGGAATAGTATCAGCAATATACAACCCCAGAGCAAAATGCTCCTGGATATTATTCTCATATAGTGGAATGGACAAGTATAACTGATCCTGACTCATGTGACATTTCACTTTAAATATTAATGTATTATTATATAGCTAAGTATTTGTTTTCAACAATTATTCATAAGTATAAACATGCATAATAAATAATACAAACTTAAAATAATTATACAAGACATATAAGACACAACCACATAATAATTAGGACATCACCAAAGGAAAGAAAAGCCATAACTCCTTTAAGAAACCCTAATATCACAATATGAGTATAAATTATCTCATGGACTCATCTCATCACCATATTTAGTACACTACCCTAAAATAACATAATTAAATTCATATCAAAAAATTAAGTTTTGACTCCAATGTCTTACGCATGCGATAACGATCCTACCTTTAGGGTTATTATTCACTATTCAAGACATTTTCTTGTTTTATTATACTTATGATATTCATAATTTTTCTGAATATTCCAAATATCATACTTAGCATATTTTAAGTCCATTCACATTTTAAGATCATCAAAATTCCATACTTAACCCATATTGACCGAAATAACCTTATCTTATTGAAAGCCTCAAATCTCATTTTAGACAACTCGTGTCTTACTCAACTATCATTTAATCATATTACTTACAAAATAATTTATAAAATTATCAAATATTATCATGCCATGATTATTTTTCATATTATCATCAAATTACCAAAATGCCCTTACGATAGCCATAAAACCCTATAATTTTGATATCATTAATTTTTTTACCGTCAATTTATTACATCCATACAAACTTAACAATAATCATTACCCATTTTCCATACTTTATCAAATACCTAGGTCATATTACCATACTTAGGGTTCCAAGATAAAACTTATCATATGAATACCATATAAGCTCATGCTTTCATGAAACACTAATACACTATTATCATAATATGATATTAACACATGAATTATGATATATAATAACAGCAAACATGATATTACGCACAAAATATACATAGCTTTTAAAAATCCCTAACTACGATATGTATCTTTACATAATATATCACCAATCTCTAAGAAAGTACAACCTTACAACACCTCCTTCGAGAAAACAGGACAATCACCTTAAAACTAAAATTAATACATAATTAGAACTTAAGAAAAAAAAGTAAAATCTAAGGCAAATTATGATGAAAAAAAAGGAAAAATGAAGCAAACAGAGCTACAAGAAAATGTGGCACAAAGTGAGAGTTAGTTATATGAGAAGGTGGTGTAACCAAGGGGGTGTTGTGTCAATGGGTGACTCAACTAGGGTGGTTGTTGTGTGGGGATATGATGCATATAGGGGGGTTTAATATGGGTGGATCACACTAATAAGGTGGGTTTTCATGGGTAGTTGACACGACAAGGGTATTTTTTTGTGAGGTGATGGTTGTTGTGTGAGGTTGTGTCATAGATGAGGTGCGTTGCGTGAGAAGTTAATGCAAGTAAGGTGGAGTTGCATGGGTTTTTGATGCATCAAGGGTTGAGTTGTGTGAGGTTGTATAAGTTACACAAAGTTTTTCAAGGCGATGATGGCCAACAATCATGGAACAAAGCATAGAGGAGTTGAGAGAAGGAAGAGGAAGTATGGGAAGAGTTTGGTGAGGCATTAAATGAAGCAAGGAGAGATGTAGAAGTGTATTTCTGGTGGTAAATGGTGTGTGTGTAAGGGCTAATATGTGATTAAGTGTGAATCATGGTGGTGTGGTATGCGTTAATGAACAAAGCATGGTGGTGGATGGCGTGAAGGTTACTTGACTAAGGTAAGGTGATAATGGTGGAGTGAATACTTGGTGATAGTTGGGATAATTAGGGAATTTTGGTTCAAACAAATAAATCGAACATAAGTTGGTTGGTGGGCAAGGGAGGTCACACAGGAGAAGAACTAAGGAATGAGAAGAAGAAAAGGGAAAAGGAACAAGGAAAAGAAAAGGAGAAAAGGTTTAGGATTAGTGTTAGAGTTCAGTTAAAAAAAATTACGATTACAAAATTAGGGCAGATTGAAATATTAAGTACCTAGGATTAGGGTTAGGATAATTTAAGGTATTACAGGTGCACCTTCACTCTCACACTTTTAGGTATTTATTACTATAGATATAAGATAGCTTCTAAATCTAAAGAAACCATCAATACATTTGATCAACTTTCAAGATGAGCATTTAATTGGTTTTTTCTTCCCTAAAATAAATATGACACAGTAACTATGAAGGAAATAATCTTAATAGGATGAAAACCGCCAGACCAAGGTTGGTCCATCTCAACATAACTGGTTCAGCTTCATAAGATAGGAGTAAAGCATGAACAAGGGATCTTATCAAGAATCATAGCAGCAGTTGGGTTGGAGGATTATCATGAACCATATAATGGAATAATAACCCGGTTGGGCATAATTATAACACCCCAAAATTTACTACTAAAAATTTTTCCTTTTAACATAAGCACAAAAACAATATAGTTGGGTGTTACTATTATACTCGACATAAATCTGGCATACCATACTATCCTTACATCAAATAAAAGGTAAAATTGTTAACACTAAAAATATGATAAAATAGAGGAAAAGAGAGATCTATAGATGTAGATAAAAGTTTGGAGGTAAACTCCGAGTACGATATCTAAAATACATCATAAAGGGATACTTTAGAACTAAGAGTCCAAAAGGTATCCAAACTAAAAGTGATAAATCAAATAATATGACTCTATGTCCCAAACCTTAAGGATGGTATCATCGCTCCTCCCCAAGAAGGGTGTCATAAGTAGTAAAATCATCTAATAGATCCTTATTGACCTGCATAAAATAATCTGGGTCATTTGCTTGTGGAAATAAGCAACATCCATAAAAAGGATGATTATAAAGCTACGTGCTCAATAAAGTAATAATATGATGAAGGATAAGAATTGATCTAGAAATTTATTATTAGATCTAATCATAATCCATATTCTTGTTTACATTGAATTTAGGGATGCATCTATTATTAATACAATGGAACATACTAAAGCATCTCTCGTGGAAAAATACTCATGAGCCACTATTATCTTTTGGTGAAACAGGCACAATAACTCTCAAGATAAGATGCTCCTAGCCACTATTATTAAGCTAGTGGAATGCTCTAAAGCACCGAAAAACCCTAAATTTTACTCTAAAAAATTTTATTTTAGCAGAAGCGTAATATCAAAATAGTTGAGTGTTACCGTTGTAATTGGCATAAGTCTAGCTTACCATACCATCCTTGTATATATTACAAGGAAAAATAATTAGAACACAAAACATGATAAAGAGAAAATACGAGAACCTTTATAAACTTAAATATGATTTTGGAGATTAATTTTGAGTACAATATCTAAAAATATATAAAGAGATCCCAAGAAAATAAGAGCCCAAAAAGGTATCCGGGCTAAAAATGATAATTGGATAACATGACTTTACGCACAACCGTAGTACAAAATAGTCACTCCTCCACACATAGAGCATCATAAGCAGTAAATTTATCCAGAGGGTCCTCATTGACCTGGACATAACATTATTAAATAATCCAAATTCATAAATACGGAAATCAAAGTATGCATGAGTCTTTACATAATTCGAAATACTAGCTATTATTTTTCAGAGAGGAAAAATAGCAACAATAATAAAAATTGTTTCTGAAGAGTCAAACATAATTAATAGATAACAAGGATAATAATCTCAATGGAAAAACAGCCACGCCACTCCAGGTCCCGATCTAGCCCAAAGTCATCACTCGGCCCCACCTGATGTCCCATAACCGTCAATGGCATCAAAGAACGTATCGCCTACCTACAACACGTCAGACGGGCCTTCTACTCGTGAGAATGAGCGGCACCCATGAAAAGGGTGATCAGTACGCTACGTACTGAGTAAGGTAACCGAACATTAAGGCCAGCACATAAACACATAAAATCATGCAAGGAAATATTCAACTTACGCATTCAAACCCACACATGTAGTACATAAGGTCATGAAGAAGATTATACAACTTATAAATGATCAAGCCCACACATAAAGGCCCAAAAGGTCCAGATTAATTTATTTAATTAATCTTTTATCGGAATTCGAATCACACCATGCCTTTTATCAAATCCATGTAAGCACAGGAACACCCCACTATTATTGTCGGTGGGCCGGTCAATTACGGGACAAAGTCTACACCACTATTATTCGCCGGTGGATCAGTCACTTGCGGGATAATAGTCCACACCACTATTCCTAATCGGTGGATCGGCTGGTTCCTTCTCATATGGTGTTCCACTATAAGTAATTAATATATTTTTAAGTGTCTTAGCAACTCTGGTTTGTGTTTATTGAGCTCGATTCACCCCACTATTATTGTCGGTGGGTCGATCACTTGCGAGATAATAGTCCACACCACTATTATTCGCCAGTGGATCGGTCACTTGCGGGACAATAGTCCACACCACTATTCCTAACCGGTGGATCGGCTGGACCCGGCTCAATAATCTTTCACTTTAAGTGATTAATGTTTTAAGTATTTTATTCAAAACTTTTGCCTAGACATGCATGACTAACTCCCACTATTCTTATCCTCCAAACCCTAGTTGACCACACCATACCATGGAAACCATCACCAACCCTAACTTCCACATAAACCCTAACTCCCATAAAACCATTAACTCCTATGCAACCCTAGCTCCACGTAAACCCTAGCTCCCATGCAAACCCTAACACCACCATGCAAAACCCTCATACTACCATGAAAACCCTAACACCTCCACGTAAAACCCTAATACCGCCATGTGAACCCTAATACCACCATGCAAACCCTAATACCAGCATGCAAACCCTAACACCACCATGCAAACCCCAACACCACCATGCAAATCCTAACACCTCCATGCAAAACCCTAATACCGCCATGCGAACCCTAATACCACCATGCATGCAAACATTAAATCCATGCGAACATTAACTCCATGCCAACCCCCAATTCCATGCCAACATTATGACACTCCCATTTTATTTTACAAACCCTAGCATGCATATCTTATGGGTCACACCATACAATAATATCACAACTCCAACACATAATACACATGCCACAAATTAATGTACGATTATTCCTTAACTCCATATCATGCTGCACGTATGATAGACATACCAATACACATAAAATACATTATAATTCACATCACATGGCATGCAAAGCATATAAAGCACATAATTACACAAACGGCCTTAGTACTCCCTTACCTAAAATGCCACCGATCTTGGAGCACGCTCCTATACCTCTTGAGGGCTTTGACTGGGCTCACCTATTATGAGGAAAAAACTAGAATTAGGTTCCCTCCTAAAAATACTATTATTTACTAACTTATCCTAAGACTTGGTTTTTAATTAAAATAATACTATACTAAAATTAATTATACAAAATACAATTAAAAATTCTAATAATAATATTAATGTAATTTAAAACGAATGGTGATATAAAGGTTTCTACTCTTCACCAAAATAATGCTACTAAAGATAACAATGATAATAATAAAAATTTTAATAATAATAATATTAATAGAAATAATAATAATAATAATAATAATAATAATAATAATAATAATAATAATAATAATAATATAAGCTTAAAATTACAAGGTGGGGTTTTCGACCCTACCTCCAAATAATGAAAGTAATATTCAATAATAGTAATAATAATATTAATAACATATATTACTTACAATAATATTAAAAATAATAAAGATAATAATAATAGTAATAATAATAATAGAAAAAAATATTAATAATAGTAATAAAATACAAGGATGCAAATGCTAATTAAAAATTAAGGCCTCGGCCCTCCTTAAGTAATTAACAATAATAATAAAATAATAATACTACTACTACTACTACTACTACTACTAATAATAATAATAATAATAATAATAATAATAATAATAATAAAACTTATAATAATTCAATTAAAACCTATAATTTGAAACTAACAATCTAATTAACTCAATACTACTCTTGACCTACCAAGAAAATTTAGCATTAATATTTCATCCAATAATAATAATAATAATAATATTATTATTATTATTATTATTAATCGAATAAACATTGAAAATTGGAATAAAAACATAATAAATTTAAATATATAGGGAGAAAGGGTAGGGATGTAAACGGGGCGGGTTTTACCCGAAACCCAACGGATTTTATCCGACGGATACTTAAACGGGTACGGATAAACGGGTATGGATACGGATATGGATGATGGATTAAAATATCTGTCGGGTTCGGGTACGGATATAGGTATGGGATATCCATACCCGTACCCGTAACTATACCCGTATCCATATCTGTATCCGTTTACCCGATATATAATTACTCTTTTATCCTTACTTTTAAAATAAATATAGTATAAATTAAGGTTAAAATTGTCATTTGACTTAACTATGAATGAGTTTATCCATCGGATAATGGATTTATCCGTTGGATAATATCCATTAACGGGTAAACGGATAATCCGTCGGGTAATGGATATCCAACGGATACGGATATGGATGTGCTAGCGGATACCCGTTCGGGTTCGGGTACGGATTTTCTTATCGGGTACGGATACGGGTATACTATACCCAACCCGAACCTGCCCCGTTTACATCCCTAGGAAAGGGCTGAGAGGGCCTAGGGTTTCACCTTGAGTCGGCGGAGATAGGTGGCACCGGCGGTGGTGCACGGCAGCCGCGGCGGCGGCCGGAAAAGAGGGTAAAAAGGGGAAAAGTTGGGGTTTGAGAAGAATAAATGGAGAAAAAAGGTGGTGGTTGAGGTACTGGTGGTAGCCTAGGCTGAGAGAAGCAAAGTGAGGGTAGTGGCGTGGCAAGGGGCGGCGGCAAAGGTGGCGGTCGAATGGAAGAGGTGAAGAAAAAGAGGGGAGGAGAAGGAGAAAAGAGAGAAGGTTGTGGCTAGGTAGAGGAGGATTAGTAGAAACTTCTGGATGGTGTAGAAGGCGGCAGAAGTGGCGGATGGTGGCTCAAGGGTCGGGGGGTTAAAATTTTAGTTTGATGGGCAGGAGACTTCGCACGACAATGGTGGCCCGTGTGATAAGAATCGATGGAGATAGGTGGCTCAGCTAGCTAGAGGGCGGTGTAGGGAAGGTCGTGGTAGGCAAAGGTGGCGGTGTAGTTGGCTGACGGCGAAGTACGGGTCGTCTGAAGTCGTAGTGGCGCACAGGTTAGTTGTTAGGGTTTTAGGTAAAAGAAATCTTGAAATCACACAAACCAAGGGTATTTATAGAGTTTAGAGGGAATGGTAGGGTTTTGGGGGTCAGCGAGAGGGTATTGTATATAGGGTTTGGGGTGGCCGGCGACGTTAATTAGCCAGCACAATTTTTGGTCGAGGTCGACCCTTCGCGAAGGAATAGGGAGAAATCGAGCGAGAGATGGGGAAAAAAGAATATACCAAGTTGATCTGCGAGTCAAGAGGAAGACAAAGAGGGGAGAAATGGCTGGCCAAGTCAAGCGTGGCCGGCGGCGCCATTTTTGGGGCTTGAAGGTGCAGGTCGTCGACGGATGCTGAAGGAGGAAGAAGGAAAGGGTGAACCGGCGGCCGAGGAAAAAGAAAATAAAAAGGAGAAGAACCAGCCGGTTGGAGACGGTTATAAGTTTCTTAAATGAGACACATCGTCCCAGGGAGATAAGGCATAGAACGCAGCGTTTCATCTGCCGAAGGAAGGAAGAAAAATGGTGTTGGGCCGTGGGAGAAGAAGAAGAAAAGGATCGGGCCGCGCCGCATGCCCAATCGACAAGAAGAGAAAAGGAAAAAGAAGAAAAGAGAGAAAAAGAAGGAAAAGAAAGAAAAAGGAAAAGGAAAAGGAAAAAGGAAAATTTAAGTGGTTTGGGGTTAAATAAATTAATTAGAATATTTTGGGTATGTTAAATAGAAATACTAAAATAAAATAATATTAAATTTCTTTTTTAGGCTAATTTAGGGTTTTTAAAATATTATTCCTAAATTATTTTTTAATTAGCAAAAAGCTCAATTTTTTTCTTTATAAAAATATTTATAAATTCCTTATTAATTTGCCCCAAATAAATCCTTCCCATTTTAAATAAAATAATTAATTAAATTAATTCCCCAATAAATCCTTATTTAATTATATTTCTTAAAATAAATATTTTTGGGGCATTTCACAACACCTCGGTCTTGATTCACATAATCTTTCATTTTAAGTGGTTAATGTCTTTTCCATTAGTAGTTATATCATAATCATATTCTCATTCACGTTGATTATAGTGCCCCGCCATTTTTAATATAGTAGAATGGGCTAATGCACCTCTAAGGAAAAATATACTCCTAAGCCACTATTATTGTAACACCCCAAAATTCACTAATTTTTTTTTATAAAAGTAGAAGCAATTAAAATAAAATCACTTAAAACCGGTGAATTCTGGGAATGTTACCGCCACACTTAGTACCAGACCGGTTCTTTCCGACCGTTCCAGTACCAAGTGCTAAGGCTAAGAAAAGATTTACATTAAACTCAAACAGCGGTTCATAAAAGAACTCAAAAGATCATACACTAAAATCAGAGTACCCATAAACATTTATAACCCATAATAAATTAGAGGTCAGAGTGCGAAATCAAAGATGATAAATACTTAATACAAGGTAATAAATCAAGGAGGATAACTCCGATACAAAATAAATAATAGGAGGAAATAAAATCGCATAAAGACTAAAATACAGCCACACCCTCTTGAACTTCGAGCCAAACATGCTCAACACTCAGCCCTAACTGATATCTCGCCCACCTGCACAAATTCAGAAGGGCATACTACTCGTGGGAATGAGAAGCACCCATAAAAAGGGTGATCAGTACGCTACGTACTGAGTAAGGTAACAGAGCACTAAGGCCAACACGTAAGCTCATAAACCATGCATAAGAATAAAAGATCATAATCATGATAACATAATTCATGTGATCATCCAAGTAAAAGTATAAAGGCCCATATATATAATCCGATTCAATTACTTAGTTTATCTCTTATCAGGAATCATTTCACACCATACTTTTATTCAAGTCCATACGATTACGGGAACCCCACTATTTTTGTCTGTGGATCGGTCGCGAGGGAAACATTCCCTGCCACTATTTTAGCCGGTGGATCGGTCGCGAGGGTAACATACCCTGCCACTATTATATGCCGGTGGATCGGTCTGGCCCCTTCTCGTACGGTGTTCCACTATAAGTGATTAGTGTCTTCCCATATCTTTCAACATATAACGTTTTGTTTTGTTGAGCTCGGGATCCCCCACTATTATAGCCGGTGGATCGGTCGCGAGGGTACATACCCTGCCACTATTTTAGCCGGTGGATCGGTCGCGAGGGAAAACATTCCCTGCCACTATTATGTCGGTGGATCGGTCTAGGCCCATCTCAACATCTTCCACTTTACGTGATTAATGTCTTAAGTATCTTATTCAAAGGCTTTCATCATGCACATGCATGAATCATAAATCATAATTTCCATATTCATCATCATACTTTATTTACCAATTACACACGTGCTACCACCAAACCCCAGACATGCATGAATCGCTCCCTTTACACTTATGCTCCAATTCTACTTCACATCTCACTCTAGGGTTTTATCCCGAAACCCTAATTTAGGCCTTAACATCTCTTCTTACTCCACCTCACATCACCCAATTTATTTTAACCCTCAACACATCACAAATCATTGATTCCATTCTCATAATTACACCTTAATCACCAAAAACACATGATACAACAAAAACCTTAAGCAGCCACACTAAACCTTAATCAATCACCACAAACCATAATTAACCACTCCAACCCTAGCTTCGTCTCCTACGTACCCAGATAATGTTCCACGTATTATTTTCCATCCAAAGTGTTTAACTACCCAAACAATGCTTACATTACCTTCCTTACATCCCAAATTAACTTTTCATACGTAAATTTTACTCCCATGCAGACTTTACACATCCCATGCAACCATTCGAACTTTTCATGTAAACCCTAAATTCCATACAATCATTAACTCCCATGGAAAACCCTAACTCCACCACGCAACCCTAATACCACCACACAAAACCCAAGATTCCGTCATACACTACCCTAAATTCAATCCATACCACCCAAATATTCATCCTTACCAAACCCTAGATTCAAATCACATAAAACTGAAGATACATCCTTACAAAACTCTACATTCAACCATATTAAACCCAAAGATTCAAATCATATAAAACCCAAAGATTTGTCCACATAATACAATTGATTAGATTCTCCCCTTTCATAACCACAAATTAGATTCTCCCATACAAGACCATAAGTTAGATTCTTCCACATAAAATCATAAATTAGAATCTCCCAAGAAAAACCATAAATTGGATTCTCCCAAACAAATCATAAATTATATTTTCCCAATCAAATCATAAATTAGATTCTCCTATATAATATTATAATTTACATTCTCCCAAAAAACATCATAACTAGATTCTCCCAAACAAACCATAAATTTGATTCTCCCATATAACATCATAAATTAGATTCTCCCAATTATCATCATAAATTATATTCACCGCATAAAACCCTAAATTATACTCTTCCACATAAAACCATACATTAGATTATTCCTTATAAAACCATAATATTAGGTCAACTCACTTCCCTTAGTCAACTTCTTTTTCCATCCTTACTTTTCATCATTTCCCTCGTACAACCATACCAACATCCTCACATGCATGTCTTACAGTATCACAACACATATCATCATACATAAATAATACACATGCCATGCAAAACATTCTTCAACTCCACGTTATATCATCCACGTTATATCACATACAGAATGATTATAATAATACATAGGATACATAGCATGCGAAGCACATAATGCCCATAAGCACATAAAAGGCCTTAGCACCCCTTACCTAAAACTTCACCGGTCTTGGAGCACGCTCCTACGCCTCCTTAGAGCTTTGACCAAATAATAACCTTAACAAAATTCTAACTTTGCTAAAGACATAAAAATAATAGAAACCTTGATAATATAGGGTTAAAGACTTTACCTAATAATAATAATGATACTAATATAATAATATCAAAGATAATAAAACTAATATCAATGAGAATATAAATAATAATAACAATAATAATAATAATAATAATAACAATAATACTAATAATCATCATAATAATAACAATAGTAATAACAATAATAACATTATTAACAACACTAATGGTAAAATATTTGCATTAATAATAATGGAATAAGAATAATAGAAATTTGAAATATAAAATAATTATTATTATTATTATACTTATAACATATTAATATTAATAATAGTAATAAAAGGAATAATAAGGGGAATAATAATAAACTCGAATTAAAATACAATAAGGCTTCAGCCCTCAACATAAATAATAATAAAACAATAATACTACTAATAATAATCATAAAACATATTAAGAATATAAATATTAAGAATAATAATAATGATATTTATATGCAAATAATTGAAACAAATTAAAATCAAGGCTTATAATAATATGGAAAATGGTTGAGAGGGTCCAGGGTTCAACCCAAGGCTGGTGGGAATAGGCGGCACCGGCGGTGGTATACGGCGGTGTCCGAAAAAATAGAAGAAAAGAGGGAAAGATGGATGTTGGGAAAAAGATAGGGAGAATTGAGGTGAGGTAAGAGGTGTTTATTGTTGTCCAGGAGGATAGGAACAAAATGATGGTGGTGGTACAGCCAAAGGTGGCGGAGAACGGCGGAGGAAGGTGGTTTAAGATTTCGGGGTCAAAATTTCGGCGAAACGAGCATCCAAATTTGCATGGTTATTTAGGCTTGTACAAGAAGAATCGAAGGTTTAAAATAGTTTAGTTGATTAGAGGAAGTTTCAGGGAAGAAATTGGAATGCTTCAGTGGCGCTAAGATTAACTATCGGCGGTGAAAACGGCGTCTGAAGTTGCAGTGGCGGCAGCCTGCACTTAGGGTTTCAGGTAAGAAAAGAAATCCAAAAATCCTACCATTATGCTATTTATAGATGTTGGAATGGATAATGAGGAGCTGGAGGTTGACATGGAAGTGTTAAATGCAATAATTTGGGTGGGCGGTGGTAGTAATGGCTCGACTTCCGTTTTGGGGTGGTTCGAATTTCGCACACTAGTAGAGAAAAAACGGGCGAGATTTAACGTCCAATAATTATGCCAATTTATTCCTGGAGTTAAGAGAAAGACAATGAGGCAAGAAACGGCCAGTATTAATCACCGTAGCCGGAGAAGCCATTGATGGGTCGGGAGCTTGCGTCGCAGCGACGGAGGGGGAGGGAGGAAGAAGCAAGAAGAAAGGGAGGCATGCCGGTCGGCTGGGAAAAGAAAATAAAAGGGGAGAACCAGGAGGTTCGAGCGCCAACGGTAGGCGTTTAAATGAAACGACAAGCTTCAGGTGGAAACGGATGCAAAACGCCGCGCTTGGAAGGAGTCAGAGGAAGGAGGCCGCACGGGCTGGGCCGAAGAGGAAGAAGAAAAAGAAGACTGGGCCGCAGCTGGCCCAGTTCGGGAAAAAAAGAAGAGGAAAAAGAAAAAGAAGAAAAAGAAAGAAAAATAAAAGGAAAAAGGAAGAAAGAAAAAGAAAAAGGGAAAAAGGAAATGAGAAAAAATTAGATTAGGGCCAATAAAATTAATTTGAATATTTAGAATATTTAAAAATAATAATATTTAAATAAAATAATATTTAAATCGCTTTTTAGGCTAAATTAGAATTTTTAAAAGGTTTTCCATAAATTCCATTTTAATTAGCAAAACACTCTAATTTTCTTCCATTAAATTATTCATAAAATTATTATTAATTTCAAACTATTTCCTCCTTCTTATTTTAAATAAAATATTTTATTTAAATAAATTCCCAAATTAAAATCTTTAATTAGTCAAAATACCCAAATTCCTCCTAATTAAAATAGTAATAAATTTCTTCTTAATTTGTCCTAACTAATTTCCTTTTATTTTAATAAAATAATTTATTTAATTAATTTTTATAATAACACCTCATTTAAATATAATATTTAAAATTAGAAATTTTCGGGGCATTTCAATTATCATATAATAGAACAGACACACAAAACACCATTAACCGACTCACGTGATCTTTTACTTTAAATAATTAGTATCTTATTCAGAGTTATTTATATTTGAAGCATCATGCAGGACTCATAGAGATATGTAAAACATATAATTGAAATGCGTAGAGCACAACCATGTTGTTATCGGGCATTTTCTAAGGTAAAGGTCCATAATTTACTGAATATTCCAAGTATCATACCTAGCATGTTTAAATTCTATTCTTCTTTTAAAAATCACCAAAATTCCTTTTTTAACCCTTATTGACAAAATGTCATTTCCCTACCGAAAACCTTAGAATCTCATATTCGTATTAGGTAACTTGCACCTTATTAAACCATTATTTAATCATATTACTTATGGAATAATTGATAACACCCTCAAAAACTTATCAGGCCATGATTATTTCAAATATTATCATCAAGTAACCATCATTTAATATTCATGCTTTTTCAAAGGCCTGACAA
Organism: Tamarix austromongolica; assembly: GCA_039764185.1. NCBI lineage: Eukaryota > Viridiplantae > Streptophyta > Magnoliopsida > Caryophyllales > Tamaricaceae > Tamarix > Tamarix austromongolica. The sequence continues at coordinate 59,973,104 of CM077808.1, read as the reverse complement.
ATCCCAATATTAATACTTTTCAATCTCTAATACTTATATGAAATAAGTAACCCCAATTATCTACATATATACCACGTATCCAACATTAATCACATATTCAACATTATACCCAAAGGCATTTTTTCACACTTTCCTCACTTTCAAGATATTATATCATAGCATTATTATGATCAATATTATCCATATAATATTACCAAATAGGATTCCACATAAAAATACATGTTGCACATTCAAGTTCTAACTATAACATATATCCTTACCAATAAGGGCACCGTCTCTAAGCATGTAATCCTAAATTGCCTCCTCTGAAATCATCAGAAGATCACCTAATAAAATAAAAATAATTCACAATTAGAATTTAAGAATACTAATTGAGGGAACATTTAAGGTAAAGGAGGATCAAAATGGGGATATCTAAAACAAATGGAAGCTCAGGCTGCGTGGAAGTATGGTAGAACGTATGTTGGTGCTAAAGTGGTGTCAGAGTGGAGCATGAATGTGCTAGAAGGAAATCATGGTTGTTCTAAAGGAACCGCATAGGAAGGGTGTGCAATGTGTGTATGGTAGTGTGTGAAGTGCATGGGCGAGAAGAAAAAAAGTGCACGAATGTGTGCAAAACCATGTGTAGGTTATTTCAAAGGGGCACAACTAGGACGTGTGAGGGTGCATAGCAATGCACCTATATGAAAACAAACAGATCTTGAAGAGGAAGAGAAGAAAAGAGACAACGTGAGGTGGCGATTGTTGGGTGATAATGAGGGGGAATGATGGAGTGGTATTGGTAGTTGTTTTCCCCTTGAAATGGTGTTGGGTGATTGGAGATGTTGAGTGGTGTTGATGGTTGTGCACACCGTCAAGACAAAGAAGGGAAGGAAGAAGAAGGAGGAGGAGGAAGGTGATAGGGGTTGGTTTACTCGACATAAATGGAGGGAGTGAGAGTTAGGTGTGGTAATAAATGAGGTAGATAGAGATTAGAAGGGGTATATATATACATGGACTTTTGCGTGTAAGAGGAGAAATGACAGAGCAAAGAATATAGGGGGTGAATGGATGAAGAGGTAAGGCACAATTGGGAGTGATGGGAATAATTTAGTGGGAAATATCCCATTAATTTGTGGGAGATGATGGTTGATATGGTTGTGGTACGTTATAGAGGTTAAGAAGAAAACATGAAAGGTAAGAAAAAGAAGAAAGAAAAAATCATTAGGAGAAGAAAAAAAAAAGGAAAAGGAAAAGTAAAGGAGAAATAAAAGGAAAAAAGGAAAAAGTATGTAAGTGTGGGATTATGGTTTAGATTAGGTTGAAATTGTGATTAAAAAAAATTGGTAAGATCAAAATATCAATTATTTGGGATTAGGTTTAGGTTAAAATATAAATTACTCTGAATAAATATTAGGATTAGGTTAAGTTATTAATTACTAGGAATTACGATTAACTAAAATTTTGGGGTTACAAGCATCTCTCAGGTCAGAACGCTCATGAGTTACTATTATCATTTAGTGGAACAGACACAACACCTCAATTTTTATTCACATAATCTTTCACTCTAAGTAATTAATATATTATCCATTGTTGTATTTCTTAAGATCATCATATGGAAACACATATAGATATGCAAGAGACACAAATGAAACTTAAAATAATTTCTCAAAACACATAAAGATCAGAACATCCCCAAAGAAAAAGGTCATATCTCCCTTATATAAAAATTAAAAAAATAAAAATAATAAAAACCTAGTTTCACAAGGTGAGCATAACCTCTCCCATAATATTCATTTAACCATAAACTTTTGTACACATTCCTAAAATATTGATTTTAAAAACATATCCAAAAATTAAGGTCTAACTCTAACTACTTACATATGCAATAATGATCCTTCCTCTAGGTTTACTCTTTCTAATTCTTTTTGAAACCTTAATTTCACAAGTAATTAGGAATAAATTTTCCCATAAGATTTGTGTAGCCACAAAAATTTTTACATATTCCTAAAATACCATTATTAATAACATATCTAAAAATCAATGTTTAACTCCAATATCTTACACATATAATAATGACCCCACCTATAGGGTTACTCTCCCCAATTCAAATTAATTTCTTATTTTATTTGGTTTATACCACTTATAATTACTCCAAGTATTCCATATTATCTACTTAGAATAATTTAAACCAATTTACATGTTAAAGTACCAAAGATTCCATTTTTATCCTATATTGGTCAAAATACCTCTAAGAGTGTTAAAATGCTCATACTTTACAAAAACCCTACGGGTCCTAATATGAATAATTTTTAACCTCTAAAACTCATCATAAAAATTCTTAACCACAAATTTTAAACATCATAGCCCAATTTAGATAGTGATTTGTGTCAACTGCTGAACTTACAAAACAAGCTTAGTTAAACAAGACTAATAAATGCATGATTTCGTATATCACTCATTTTTTCACAATATAACCCAACATATCATACAAAAAAGGTATAATCATGAAATAATCCATATAATGATATAAAATATGCGATTTCATGCAAAATTTCACATTACATACAAAAACCTTAATCATGACATGCATCCTTATCAAAAATGTATTTAGTCTCTAAACACGTATACCCTAAGAATCCTCCTCCGAGACCATGGAAAAATCACCTAAGACTCTAGGATAATATATCATTAGAACTTAAGAAATGAAAAAAGAGGGGGAACTAAGGCAAAGAAGGGTGGAAAATGGATCAAAACCAAAACAAACCAAGTCATAGGAGAAGTGTGGCAAAGCTTGAAATAGCTATGTCAGAACTTGGTGCAACAAGGTAGGGTGCAGTGTGAGAGACTCGCGCAGTTAGTTATAGGTGGAAAAAAGAGGGGACATTGCTAGGGGTGGTGCAGCATAAGTTTTTGACGTAGCTAGGATAGGTTGGGTGATGTGAGGGTTGTTATGTGAGGTGATGCCATGGATGGGGTTGGGTTTGGTGAAAAGTTAATACAAATAAGGGGTGATTTTAATGGGTTTTTTACGCAACAAAGGCTAAGCTACATGAGGCTTTGACTCTGCAAAGACATGATTATATGGGGTTATATATGTTATGTAAAGCTTTGCTCAAAGAAAAATGGTAACAACGATGGACAAAAGAAAGAGGAATTAAGGGAAGGAAGAGGGAGTCTAGGGAGAGGTTAAGCTAAGTGCCAAGTGAAGTAATGAGTGAAGAGAATAGGGTATTTATAGGGGGAAAGGGTGAGGATGCAAATGGGGATGGCTGAAGATGCAAGGTTGGGGAAGCATGGTTTGACGGTTTCCATGCAACATATGCTAAGGAAGGAAAGGGACTTGATGTGCTAGGATATGCACACTAGGTTAGTAGGGTAGATATAAGGACAAGAAAGGAAATTCATGCGGGAAAAGGAGGCATGGCTTGAAGAGGAAGGAGGAGACGGTCGATTAGGACAAGAGGAGAAGGTAAAGGAAAAAGGAAAAGGACAAAGGAAAAAGAAAAAGGAATTTCAAGTTAGTATTAGAATCAGGTTTAGATTTATGATTATGTAATTAGGGTAAGATAAAAATATTAATTACCTAAGATTAGGATAAAATTAATTTATTAATCATCCGGGGATAGGATTAAGTTAGAATATTAACTACCAAAATTAGGATTAAATAAAATTTGGGGTATGACAATACTAATCATGATTATTTTATATGATATGATAATAACAAGGATAATTACCGAGTTGTTATATAAAAATCATCAATGTGTAACATGATAACTATCATTAATTATTATAATTGTAATTTTAATTGTATATTAGCTCAAAAAATTATATTTGTAGGTACATTCTGACTACTTTGTAATAAGATAATCATGGTGTTATATAATAAGCACCACAATAGGATAATTACGAAGTTGGATACAATATTCATCATTCTTTTATCCAATACAATAATAACTAAAATAATCACCAAGTTATTATATACACAGTTTCGGCCTTTTTACCTTTTGACTGCCCATCGGCTTTGTCCGGTGATGGGTGTGTGTGTAGGGTCGAATCGAGAATAGCATCTCTTCTACAATAAACTCTCCAAGCATGACCAATGTAGAAAAAATCATGAAATAATCCAAATTTTGTTCCCGAGGTCTAAAGCATTCACACATTATAAGTAACTGTACGACCCTTGTCGACATTAACAGTATTTTTAAAAGCTCAAAAATCGTCCGCTACCATCTTTCATTACTCATATTAGTCACTCCCTGCCCGTCCTTAAAGTTGAGAGCGATGGTTGAAGAGGAAGGTAAAAAAAATAGTTTCAGAAAAGGTATGCCGACCGATGAGGTTGATCATTACTATAGTCATGCTAAGAGGAAAATTAAAGCTTTCGATCGAATTTACGTGAATCAACAGGAAAAAAGTATCCTTTTTAAAAACACGAGACATCATAAAGAGGTTAATCTTGTTTTATTTGTTCAGTTGGCTACATGATTTTGTTCGTTTTTAGCAGATCACATAGTTCTGTAACATCCACGCGAATAAACCGAGGAGCCCACAAAACTCTTCAATTTGCCCAAAAGCAATTGACAATTTTGTCCAATCGGTGGTAAATTAAGCCAAACCCCGATGATTTTGTGGGCAGCTTCAATCCACTTGTAAACTTAGAAATTAATGTATATCATTTTAGGACTAAAAAATAAACCGTTGTTCGCCGTAAAATTAGAGTCATCGTCCCCGTGCGAGTAGAGTTCCAGCGTAACTTACGCATAAGACGCACAAATCACTGGGAGTTTGGGACCGTCAGTACCAGTATATGCCACTGATAAAAGTGGTGGTAACCTGGGGATCATCGGGGGAAACGGACTACACGGTGGCACACGACAACACGAGCCCAAATTCATGCCATGCCAAACTAGCCAGAGGCCCAGAACTCCAACTATGGACACCTGAATTTGGTCATCATCGTAAGCCTTCTAAGCGAATGGAATTAACTCACAAGCTTTTAAATTTTACTCATTTATTTAATTAAATTAATTAAGTTCTTAACTTCATTTTTAAACTCATTTAATAACAGAATCAAATCTAAACATAAAATATTTAAACTTAAGTTCATTTACATCATAAAAATTCGTAAACTCGACTCATTATCACCAACATCATAAATGAGCCAAATTAAACCAAACCCTCTTATATTTAAATTCAACGTATTTAATAAGTAAACTTAAAAGTAAGACTTAAATTTTATTCATTTAACTATATAAACAAAATCAATTAAACTGACTCAACTTATTTAAAATCTCATTTACTCCAAAATTTCACAAGCAAACTCGATAAAAATTAAATTATTTTTAAATAAGCCGAACTCAAACTTTAATTTTAAACTTATTTATTAGTCAAATTTAAATTCACTTTGATTCAATTCATTTAAAATCCTTCGTCATCAGCACTAAATTACAAACATTAAAATCTATTACAAACACACTCGTTCCGAGCCACGTCGAGGGGATGTAACATCACGATGGTACTTCGGCTGATTCCCAAAAGCAAACTAATTGCCCTGTTGCTCAAGATTCTAGCAATTTTGAGCACCAGTTTACTGATATAATAATTGCTTTCATTCTCATCAACATCTAAAATCTATTACACTAAAACTATGACATCACATTGGAAACTCGATCCAACTTCTAATGCAAACTCAGAATAAGAAAAAGGATCAAAACTTTCAACGAAAGACGACTTATCTAAAAAAACAACGGAAGACAACTAATACATGGTGGCCCGACGGAAAAATTACAGTTACCACAAAATGCAGTGACCAACGAGTAAAAGCAAAATAAAACATAACAGGGCTAATTTTAAAAAAAAAAACTAAATTACTAGAGTGGTATAGTAGTCGCCGGTGCAACACAGCACGGCCTAGAGTCCTAGACCCGAGATCAAAAAGTGAATGCAAGTGTCTCCACCTCTTCCGGCCGCCACGCTGTCTTTTGTGCTAAGAGTAATCCCTCCGTGTCCTTGGAATACGTCATCCGGATATCCCAGTGCATCGACCTCAACATGTTCTCGAGCTCAGTAATTATTTCAACCTTATCACGAACAATGAGCTTTCCTTCAGGCCGTAAGATCCGATCAACCTCCGCAGCCAGAGCCACTATACCGCATCTATTGCACGAGAAATAATTCAAACATAATCAGAAGAGCTAACACAAAGAAGAACCAGATAGAATTTGTTTGGTGAGATTCAACAAACTACGGAACGTGACGGTCACGCTTACTTGGCTTTAACCCTTGAGAAAAGATGATCTGCATGGAGGAGATCATAAGATCTGGGATAGGTGCTAAATGATTCACACCAGTCATGATACATCCCAAACAGACCACGCTCATATATAATTGGGAGAGTATCTGGGGCATCTATCGAGACCACATTCAGGACCCAAACGTTCAAGTCTCTCAAAGCAGCTGCGAACCTGTTTGCAGGATTGAAACAAAATCAGAACAAAACAAGGGGCACAGTTTGCCTTAACGGGAGCAAAGAGTACAAAAAAAAAAGGCTGGCTCATGGCTTCACCCTGAACCATTAGAAACAGGACTTAAACGCCTGATAAAATGGGACACCTACAAACATGAAAAACCATAATACAGCCCAGTTTGGGACAACTAAATTAATATAAGACAGCATGCTCACCCTCCGTAAACAGATCGCATGTCCATCACATTTCTCACAGAAGCCCAGTTAATTTCCATTCCCTTCAGATATGACTGGCTCACTACACGTTTCCAGTGCTCATAGTCATCACTAAAATCTTGTGGAGCTGGCTTGCCATAAACTCCAGCATCAGAAGCAGACAGCCAGTATGGTGTCGTCTGCAACCTTTTCGGCCATTTTTCTGGCCATTGAGACCCACGTTCTGTTTTACCTTGAGGCACATTGTGCATACACGACTGCAATGGGACATGCCTGGATATACATAGACAATCCACAGTAAGAATAAAGGAATTTTAACGATGTCTGCATTTCACATATGATCACTTCATCGCAGCATGGACATATTACTAGCTCAAAATAATATCATTATAGATGTATAAGGAAGCATACCAGGCTGCATTACGATCATCCGATGGCTGGCACATAGGAGGTTCACTTCCTGACCTCTGCTCATAACATTCATTTGAAATAGGTTTTCGGAATATTGCTATACCCACTTCATTTACCCTGTCCTTCTCCCTCTTAACAAGCTCCCAGCACATTTTTTTTGTCAATTGGGACATAGCTGTCAATAGCAGAAAAGACTCTTAAAAACAATGAACTCTAACTGGAAAAGACTGTATGTCAAAACAAAAACAGAGCATGCCTTTCCAAATTTCGACATCTTCCTCTGACTTCCGATAAACTGGAGTAGCAGACCACACAAAATAACCACCAGGTCTTAATACACGGTTTAACTCCAACAGAAGCTTTCCGCCTACACAACAAATACATCAATTCATTATCAAAGATCAGACACTTTATTATGTAGAAAAGATCACTAATGTGGATGTCCAAAGCAAAGAATCACCCAAACAGATAAAGTAGTACCTTCTATATGCCAAGGGACCCTGCAACGAGCACAGTGAACAATGTCAAAGACTATACCAGGGAAAGGAAGTCTTTCGGTGCCCATAACAGCAGATATTGCAGGAATTCCACGCTCAAGCGCAAATTGCACTTGTGCTTCATGCTCATCTTTAGGGGCAAGTGACATGGTTAGCACGTCCTTTTCAAAAAGAAAACCTCCAAAACTAGCAACTCCACATCCAACGTCCAGCACAACACGTGAATGTTTCCCCCATGCAATTTCAGGAAACATCTGCAGTTATAAAACAGATCATGTCAACCAATGGAATGAGGACAACAACTTGCAGAGTGGACATGCATGTGTTGCCCTTTTCATTGTTGATAATAATTTTTATGTGACCTCTCAGGCTGATGGCTGATTGCCATTAAACCCATTTAAAGATCGTGTTTTAAATTTTGCTGCTGGAGATTTGGGAGGTGATATATGGAAGTAAAGAAAACATAGGATAGGGAAAACAGAAATAGATCATATCATTAAGAAGAATATCTAAACGGATAAAGAACAAATGCTCACATTTTCTATGAACTCAATATAGTGCAGAGCTCCATGCTTGAACTGAGTTCCACCACCAGGGAAAGTAAGGTATTCACCACTAACTTTCACCCAATTCTGGTGGCCCTTAATTTGTACAAGCTTAGTGTGAGGAACGTTATAGTACCAAATCTGCAAAATATATGATTTAGTAAGAACCATCTAGTATGTCCATGCAGAAAACAACCAAAGTAGCATTTGAATTCATCATTCATACCTTTTCCCTACTTTTAGGCCACCCAACGGGGCGCCTATATCCTTCAGGTAGAGGAACAAGGCAGGTGGGTGGTTCCTTAGGGCAATGCCTTTCCCGATGCTCATAGTGCTTGGTTGACCGAAGATGATGGATTGCATCCCAGTTATCAAGGCAAGGAATATAGTCTGGTCCAGCAGAAGTATTACAAAGTTTCCAAGTAAAAACAGCTGGTTGGTTTGATTCTGAAGATCCTTGAGTTTGCTTTTCATTCTTTGACTCAGATGCCTGAGTTGAAAAGGCTCCATTCTGGGTGATGGTCTCGTTGAGGATCTCTGACTGAGCACCAGATGGGAACACCTCATTGCCAGCCTGGTCCTTGCCCTTGCCATCCTCCTTCTCGACAGTGCTATCATCTGATTCCTTGTCCGGGCTCTGTTCATTCTTCTCTTTGACCTGGCCTTTGTCATTATCTGCATCTTCTGCTTCACCTGTTTGACCCTCCGACTTCTTCTCATTTTCACCAGATTCTGTGTTGTTCTCACCAGAACCCTCTTCAGAATCTTTTTGTTCACTAGGATTATTCCCATCACCGTCAGGTTTTGTTTCCCCTGAACCGTCCTCTTTCTTTGATTCAGCATTTTCTGCCTCCTCTTTATTTGCACTCTCCAGATTTCCCTCCTCATTAGAGTTCTCACTCACTTTAGTTTCCTTTTTCTCCTCTGAGGCGCCATCATTTGAATAATTCATAGTGTTATTGTTGTCATCCTGAGTGACTTTCGCATTGTCATCACCCTTAGTTGCCTCATCTGGTAAGTCACCAGGATTATCCTCAAACTGCTTGGTGGTACTGCTATCGCTGTGCTCCTTCACACCTTGTTGCTTGACCTCGCTCTTCTGTTCATCAGAAGGCAAATCTACATTTTGGGCTATATTTACAGAAGAAGAAGAAGAAGACAGAATCCAGACCCCAACTAAGCAAAGAGCCACGAAAACAACAACAATAGCCGTCGAACAGGAAGGTGATTTTTTCCCATCGATCCTGGTATATTTTCCCAGTGCCATAGCAACTATTTTGATTTAATTATTCAGTAGATCTCCCAAAAGGCTTTGTAATCCTGGAGCGGAAACGGAAAGAGAAACAGACAAAAAGAAGTGTGTATCAAAGTAGAAAGACAAAACTGCATTACTGAAATCAGACTCCAAAATGCATTGTTAACTGAATAAATGGAGCAGGACAATTTGAGCCAGAAATATAAGATCCGGACTCTTATGACACAAACAATTGAGTCTCGCCAAAAAGGAAGGCTAGCAGCGCACGAATTTGCCACGGTTATGTACAAGGGCTGAGGAAACAAGGATGATGATAACACTACATCAGCAGATTTAAAGCAGTTTTGAGAAATACTCTCGTTATTAGTTCATTGCCAAGTAAACCCATGGAATCAGAATTTCAAAAAAATTCTGGCCTTGCATGTATAGTTCTATAAAGAAAGTAATGAAAAAAAAAAGTGAGACATGAAATAAGATTGAGTGATATCCTTGTATAATATCAGCACATAATGAACGAACGAACGAAAGAAACAAACAAAAAACTTAATTTCTTATGGGATTAAAATTGAAGAATTTTCAGCTCAATGCAGCACAGAACGATCAGATCTTGCACATGCAACCAACCAGCGGCAGGAGAGCATTATGATTCATAAATAATAGTAATAATAATAATAGTAATCAACAAAAACGAACAACAATCAACACCATAGTAAACGATTTAACTCAAAACTCCAACTGAAGGGGGATAAAAAAATCGTAGCCAAAAACATGAGCTCGGATCTGAGGAAAGACGAAGATGGAACCGCATTAATGGCCTACCTTGAACCAGATCCACGATGAAGAAGAAGGATTCTAGAGCTTAGGATCCATCGTTCTCCGCTTCGCATGCGAGAAACGGCGAAGAGGTATCAAATACCGGGGGGGGGGGGCTGTGAATTGTTAGGCGGTACCGAAAGTGAGAAAGAGAATGCAAGCAAATGAAATTGAGATGGGGAGGTATTTCAAGATTATCTACAGTAGATTCATATTTGATTATTTTATGACGTAGAGATGATTGTGTGATGCCGCTTCCTTCTTCGAATACACCCTTCCCGTTTATTCTGGTTTTGAATTGCAGTGGAAAAGTTAAGTAACAAACCTGTTTGTTTTTTGTTAAACAAATTAATTAATAAGACTAATAAATAGGACCAGCTAGATTGACGGAAAGCAGCGAATCCAGACTCCTTTTTCTCCCTCCCACAGTCAATACAACGGCGGACGGAGAGGAGAGTAGATTCGGGTGAGAATTGAGAAAGATAAGGCGAGTCCGCGTAGTTCGAGTGGGAGAGAGAAAGTGCCGCGACTCCGCACAGTAAAAATTACTACTAGTAATCGCGCCCGGAAAAGGGCAAAAAAATAAAACATATATTCATGCGGCAACCATCGAGAAAATTATGAAGGGCAAAAGAAAAGTTTTGAGGTTTTGTTCCAATTGAAAAATAAATATTTTTTAAATATATAATAATAAAATTGTTTGAATTTTGATTTAGTTATAAAATTTTTTAATTAAAATAATATTATTTTGATATAATTTAACAATTATAAGCATATACATATAATTACATCTATTAATACTTACTTAATACATTAATTAATCACAAATTAATTTAATATATATTATTTTATTATTGATTTAACATTTTAACAAAAAAAATTATACTTTCTTAAATTTTGTTTCTATTTCTCAAAATTTTTAAACTAAAAATAACTAAAGTTTGTTTGTAGTAGGAGCTTTTTATTTAAATTCAAATTTTTTTATATTAGAAAAATGAATATTTTGATATTGAGACTTGAAAGTTTTAAAATTATAAATTTCAACCTCTATAATTTTTGTTTTTAATTTCTATAATTTAAGAATTTAAAGCTACTAAAAACATGCTTAAGTAACTTTTTTTAATTCTATGCTTCATTTTTAAGTTGTAATTTTTTATAAATAAATAAAAAATTGTTTTAAAGTTTTATTTTTAATTTTTTTATTTTTTAATTATATTATGTTTGAATTTATGAATATCAATTCTTTAAATTTCTAATATTTGGTTTTAAATTTTCTATTTTAAATTTTTATATATTTTATGATTGTTAATTATATATATATATATATTAAGAAAAATATAAATAATTAATTATATAATTATATATTAAATAAATCTATAGTTTACTGATATATTCATTAAGTATTAATAACCCTATTTTACCATAACAACCATACTTAGCCACCCCAAACCTTAATTATCCTCAACAAATCGCAAGTAGCTACTCCCACCCTACTTAATCACAACGACCCAGAGTTAATCACTCCAAAACCCTAATTATGTCTCCTCCATACCCTTATACTACTCCACGTACTATTCTCCGTCCAAAATAGTTAAACGCCCAAATAATGCTTGCATTACCTCCCTTACATCCCAAATCGACCTTTCATACGTAAATTTTGCTCTCACGCAAACGTTACACATCCCATGCAACCTCTCGAACTTTTCACACAAACCCTAAATCCCATACAATCATTAACTCCCATGCAAAACCCTAACTCCACCATGCAAAACCCTACCTCCACCATGCAAACCCTAGTACCACCATACAAACATTAATACCACCACACAAACCACAACACCACCATGCAAACCCTAATACCACCATAAGCCATTAATAACACCATGCAATCATTAATACCACCATACAAACATTAATGCCACCACACAAACCATAACACCACCATGCAAACCCTAATACCACCATAAGCCATTAATACCACCATGCAATCATTAATACCACCATACAAACCCTAATACCACCATGCAAACCCTAATATCACCATAAGCCATTAATACCACCATGCAATCATAAATTAAATTCTCCCGTGCAAAATCATAAAAATCATAAATCAGATTCTCCCACACGAACCCAAGAATTCTCATTTTATTCTTTCACTCATGATTCATTAAAATAATTAGATCAACTCACCTCCCTTGCTCAATCTCCTTCCCCATCCTCCTTTCTAGTACATCAATTCCCTCATATGCATGTCTTACAGGGTCACGACACATATCATCACATATACATAATACGCATGCCATGTAAACATACCACACATATTTCATCTCCATGTCATGCACACGCAACATAATTGATAATGATAAACGTAGGGTACATAGCATGCGAAACACATAATACATGTAGACACACAAGAGGCCTTAGTTACGTCCTTACCTAAGGCGACACTGGGCTTGGAGCATGCTCCTATAACTCCTTAGTGCTTTAGTCGGGGTTACCTATAAAAGGGGAAAATGCTAAGTATTAGTTTCCCTTGCAAGTACCATCAACCCTTATTCTAGTTTAGGATTAGGGTTTTTATTACTAAAAAGGGTATTATACAAAAACTAGGGTTTTTACCTTAGAATTAGTATACTAAATATTAGTATTCAAAATATATTTATTTTTGATACTTATTGTTACACTTATTTTATTAAACCCGTTAGTTCTAATCTTGTAGTAATAGGGTTTATGCTAGCTTTAGGAAAATAGTGTTAGTATTAATAAAATAGTGACACTAATGTCTAGTGATAGAAACCCTAGCGTTTTAAGGCCAAGTCTATTAATAGTGTCATATTTGAAATGATAATATTATAAGGTCACAATATTACAAGTAAACTATTCCTAAGGGTGATAATGATAATAGTTGTATATTCTTGAAAAATAAAAGGGTTCAAATGCTTTTGATTACAACAATAAGGTAGTGATAGTAGTAATAATAGTAATAGCTAATAATAGTGTCCTAGTAATGAGGTTAGGGTTAATGTTAAATGGTATGGTAATAAGGTTCAAGTACTCTACTTAGTTAACAACCACATGATATATACTAGCTTGAGTAAAGTAACATGGATAAGAACAAAAGTAGTATTATTATTAAAAATAGTGATAAATGTGTTAAGTATAATAACAATAATAATAATAATAATAATAATAATAATAATAGTAATAATAATAATAAGACTAATAATAATAATAGTAATAATAATAATAACAATAATACAACCAAGTAAGGTTAAGCAATAATAATAATAACCATAGTAAGGATAATAGAAATAATAATAATAAAAATGTTAATACTAATAATTATAAAAATAAGACCAAAGTTAAGTATAATACAAGTAAGGGTTTAAAAGGGATGTTATTAGTAGTAAGAAAATAAGAACATTAATGATGGAGACCATAATAATGATAATAATGATAATAATAATAATAGTAATAGTAATGAAAGAAATAATAATAATAATAATAATAATAATAATAATAATAGTATTAATATTGGTAGAAAATAGTAGTAGTTATATAAAAGGGGTATTAGGGTTTGGATGAGTGGAGAACCACCTAGGGTCGGTGGTGGTCCAGCGACGGCGCATGGCGGCGACGGCGGCGGCGGTGGAGGTGGAGGTGGAGAAGAGAGGAAAAGATGGAGGTGGTGGTTAGATGGGAGGGGAAAAGGAGGAGTTTGAGGCGGGGAAAGAAACAGCAGGTGAAGGGGAGTGGAGTGAGGGTGGTGGCGTGGCAAGGGATGGCGGCGCGGCGGCCGAGGGTGGTGGAGAGAGGTGGAAGATGAGGGAGGAAGGAGGAGAGGGAGGCAGGGGGAGTTGAAGGCAGGGGAAGGTAGAGGAAGCTTCCCTGGGTGTTTTGGAGGGTGGAGGAGGTGCTAGTGGCGGCTGGGTTGGCGATGGAAGGCAGCGCAAGGGCAGCGCAAGGGCTGGAAGGGGGCTGCTCGGGGTGGCGATTTTGCATGGCTTGGGTGGCTCGTGCAAGGCAAATCGAGGGCTGAGGAGGGCTTGGTTAGGTGGAGGGTGGTGCAAGGTGGGGTTCTGGGCGGCGGTCGACGCGTTTGATGGGGCGGCGGCGAGAGGGAGCAAACCCAGGGTTTCGCGGTTCCAAATCCCGAATCCAGGTGATCAATGGGGCTATTTATAGGCAGGGTGGTCGGGCAAGGCCAAGACAAGGGGGTGCAGGTGCCAGGCTGGCTGGCAGGCGGCAGCTGCCATGGCAGGTTAGGTCGAGGAGGGGGAGAGGAAAAGGGAAAAAGATGGGCACGCGGGAAGGGAAGAGAGGGACTTGGTCAGGGTCGAAAGAGGAAAGCAAATGACAGGGAAGGGCAGGGGAGGATGGTCGGCGTGCAGAGGTGGCCGGCAAGATTTGGGGGTTGCAAGGTCGAGTTGTAGGTCCGGGAGGAAGAAGGAAGGGGAAAGGAGGAGGATCGGCGGTCCAGGGGAGGAAAAGAAAAGGAAGGGGGAACCGGCCGGTTCGACGGCGTTTATAAGGTTTTAAAACGAAACGCGGCGTTTCAACGGTAAGGGGGACAGAGCGTCGCGTCGCGTTGCCCGTTTGGCAACAGCTACCTTCAGCGATCGGATGCAGCGTCTCAGCGAACGGAGGGCCAAAACGCTACATTTGGATGCACGGGGAGGCGTCAAACGGCGCTGGGCCGCGGGAAGGGAAAAGAAGGAAGGGACGGGGGTTTGGGTGGCCTGTACGCGAGACGGGGGATAGGAGAAGGATTTGGGCCGGTGGGTTGGCCCAGCCGGGGGGGAGAAAGAAAAGAAAAAAAAGAGGAGGGAGAAAAAAGGAAGAAAAGGGAAAATAAGAAAATAAATAGGATGGGAAAATAAATAAAATAACTTATGGGGAAATTGGGGTATTTTTGGGTTATTTAGAATATTAATATTTATAAAATATTAAATAAATTCCTTTTTTGCTTATTTTAGACTATTTTAGATAAATTTCCTTAAACTTCATGCGAATTAGGACAATTACCCAAATTTTACTCCAATTAAATTCTTTATTATTTTCCTCTTAATCTACCTTAATTAACCCTCTACATTTTAATAAATGAATTTATATAATTAATTTTCCTAAAAATTCCTTATTTGGCCATAATTTCGGAAATTAGGATTTTTGGGTATTACATCTTCTTTGTTACCAAAACCATCACTTCCCTTGAATCACACCCAACATTACAACCTGACTATCCAGCTTCCACACATGATCACAAAAACCCTAGTTAGCTCCCTGAAACCCTAGTACTTCTCCTTTCTTTTATGTCACCCCTCAACACCCAAATACCTTTTATCACTTGGCTCACTTTTCCTCCATGCGACACCTCTCTCATCTTTTATTCTCCATTCTAACCATTCCCGTTAGTTTTTTCCCCCTTGTACACTTCTTTCAATTAGGATTTTTTCCTAAAACCCTAGTCAAGTCTCCCATGCATCCTTATACCAATCCAAGTACTATTTTTTACATATGGGCTCCAATTGTTCTAACAAGTCTTCCCTTACCTTACTTAATCCTCAAGTTAACTTTTTTCATGTAAAAGTCATCCCCATTCAAAGCCTAAACATCCCATGCAAACCCTAGACTCCCCTTACATACTTTAGTCAATTCCCTTAAGTTATTCCCATTAGTCCTTTTTTTATTCACCCATAGGTCATAAGATATTTAGGCCATCATTACCATTCTCTAGTTAACTCACTTTCTTCGCTCTCTTCCATTTATCTCACAACTACATCATACTACTTAGAATCTCCTATCATGCATGTCATGAGGAGCAGTATTACACAGGCACAATTCAAGTACAAGTAATAATATCACATTACACATATCATAAACACATGCAACTTACCTTGGCTCCAGGCTTAGCAAACTGCGCTACAAGAACATGATAATATAATATATAAAGCACACACCTAAAATCAACACACATAGCACCTTCCCACACACAAAAGGCCTAAACCATATCCTTACTTAGAACGACACCGAGCTTAGAGCACCCTCCTAGACCTCCTTAGGACTTTGACTTAGTTCACCTATAAGAGGGAAATACTAGGATTAACTTCCCTCTAACCAAAATTACTATTATTTCCTACCTTACCCTTATCATAGCCTAATATTAGGGTTAATAATAATAGTAGTAGTTTTATAAGTAAAAGTAGGGTATTATTCTTAAAGTAGCTAATCGTACTATTACCAGCCAAAATGGGTCTTGATAATTATATTAGTCCATGTTAAAGTATTATTAATAATATTTATATTACTAAAGATAATAACTTTAATATTAACAATAATAATAATAATAGTGATAATAGTGATAATAGTGATAATACTAATAATAACCCAAATCATAATAATAATAATAATAATAATAATAATAATAATAATGATAATAGTAATAATAATAATGCTAGTGGTAGTAGTAATATGAGTGATATAGGTAATAATAACAATAATGATGATGATGATGATGATGACGACGACGACGATGATAGTTCGAATCTTGAGAATGACAACAATAAGGGTTCTAATAATCATAATAATAGTAACATTAGTAATAATAGGGCCAAAGTTAATAATAATGATGATGATGATGCTTCAAATCTTAGTAATAGTAATGATAGGGTTCGAATAATCATTTTAATAATAGCATTAGTAATAATAGTTTCCAAGTTAGTAGTAGTAGTAGTAGTAGTAGTAGTAGTAGTGGTAGTAATGGTTTGAATCTTAATAATAATAATACTAGAGTCATAATAATACTAATAACAACAACAACAGCAGAAACAATAATAATAATAATAACGGTAGTAGTAGTAGTAGTAGTAGTAGTAGTAGTAGTAGTAGTAGTAGTAGTAGTAGTAGTGATAATGATAATAATAATGATATTAATACTAATAAAATAATTAATAATATTTAAGGGTTGGGGAGGTTAGGGCACAATTTAGAGGTGGTGGTGACTAGGCGGCGATGGTGATGGAGGAGGATGAGAAAGTGGAGAAGTGGTTTTCTAGGCTAGAAGAGGGGGAGTGAAAGGGTGGTTATGGTAGTGGTGGGTGTTCTGGGTTGAGAGGGTTGGAATGGTGGTGGTGGCATAGCTAGAGGGGCGGTGGAGGCTGCGGTTGGTATAGTGGCCGCAGGTGGTGGAGGGGGAGGAAGGGTGAAGGAGAGAGAGGCAGGGAGAAAGGAAGGTAGGTGGAGGTAGAGGAAGCTTAGGTGGGTGTTTTGGAAGGTAGGGAGAGTGGTGGCTGCAGCGGGAACGGTGACACGAGGGGCGACGATGGGGAAAAGTGGTAGTTTGGGCAGTCAATTTGGCACGGCTATGGTAGCTCGTGTAGGAGGAGTTAGAGGTGGTGAGTGGTGTGGTTCAGGGAGGGTGATGCAGGGAGTAGTTTGGTAGGTGGTTCGGGTGGTGGCGCTGGGCGACGGTGGAGGTGGAGGTGGAGGTGTTTGAACAGGCGGTGGCGCAACGTAGGCAAATTTATGGGCAGGAAAAGGGAGCTCGATTAAGGGTTGGGTATGGGTATTTATAGAAAAATGGGGGTGGAAACGACAAAGGGGAAAGAGGACAAGAGGGGGCAGGTATGGCAGGGCTACTGGCCGACGATGATAGGCCTGTATAGGCCTATAAATAGCAGGTATTGTTTGGTCGGGGAGAAGAAAAGGAAAGAAAGGTGGGCACGTGTGAGGAGGTACGGGGGATGGTTGGGGTTGAAAAGGAAGAGAAAATGACAGAGAAGAGAAGGGAGGTGGCAGGCTGGCATGAGATGGTGGTTGGTCAGCGTACGGGTGGTTGCAGGCTGTGAGTTGCAGGTGTAGGGGTCGGGGAAGAAGGAAGGAGGAAAGAAAGAGTTGGTTGGCCGGTTCGGGAAAGAAAAGAAAAGAAAGAAAAAAGAAGGGAGACCAGGCGGTTGGGTGACGGGCGGAGAAAAAAGAAGTGGGGTGCAAGCTTAGGCCATGCAAGGGAAGAAGAGGAGGAAGTCTGGGCCATAAAGTCCGGGGGGAAAAGGGAAAAAATAAAAAGGAGAAAGGAGAGAAAGGAAAGAAAAAGAAAAAAAGAAAGAGGAAAAGGAAAAAAAGAGAGAGAAATAGGAAAAAGGAAAGATAGGTGGGTTGAGATATTTAGAATATCTAAGTATTTTTGAATATTTAAAATAATAAATTTTAGTGAAATAATAATTAAATTTCCTTTTTATATTAAATTAGGATATTTTGAATAATTTTTCCTTAATTTCATTTTAATTAGCAAAATTTCCTAATTTTTCCTAATTAAATTATTTATTATTTTCCTCTTGATTTTGCCTTAAATACTTACCCTTATTTTAATAAAATATTTTTATTTAAACAATTTTCCTAATAAATCCCTATTCTAACATAATTTCCTAAATTAGAGTTTTAGAGTATTTTATTTAAAATATCTTGCTCAACGATTCTCAATTGGTGATAACCTAACCAAAGATTAATTTTGGAAAACACTGTGGCTCCTCTAAGCTGGTCAACTAGATCATTAATTTGAGGCAACGAATAAATATTCTTTACTATAACTTGATTCAATATTTGGTAGTCAATGCAAAACCTTAGGCTTTCATCATTCTTCTTAACGAACAAAATTGTTGTTCCCAAGGGTGATACATTTGGTTAAATATAGCCATTCTCCAATAATTCTTCTAGTCGAGCCTTAAGTTCCTTCATCTCTATCGGTGTTATACGATGCGATGCTTTGGATACCTAATCCATCCCTGGAAATAATGTTACTGTAGACTCAACATCTCAAACAGATGCTATTAAGGCTGTTAACGAGCCGAGCCGGGGTAGTCTTGGGCTTGGCTCATTTACTAAATAAGCCTACAAATGAAGCTTGATATTGGCTTGTCTATAAATGATTCGAGCTTTTAACAAGTTGAGCCAAACTTTTAGCGAGCCAACTGCCGAGCTTTAGTGGTAAATGAGCCAAGCTCACGAGCTTTTGCACTGTAAACCAGATCGAGCCCAAATTTATTATGCTCAAGCTTGATTTATTTAATAATCGAGCCAAGCTCGAGTCTACTTTTTAAGCTTATTTAATAAGTGAGTCAAGCCGAGCCGAGTCGTTAACGAGCCGAGCTAAAAAAGCTCGCGAGCTGGTTTGGTTTGTCAACAGCCCTAGATGTTATGCTCGAAATCTCATTGGAAAACACATTGGGATACTCTTAGATCACTGAGATTTTATTTAGCGACATCTCCATCAGCCTTGGTATCTCAAACACTGCACAAGAAGAGTGGGTACCCCTTTTGAACGAGGGTTCTCAACATGATTTCTGACACAACTTTTGCAGAGGAGTTAGGCTTACACTTCCACCCTAACACCCTTTGGTCCTCAAAGAACCACATGATCTTACAAGCAGTCTATCAATGTTTGGTACTTCCCCAACATATCCATACCAACAATTACATCAAAATCGCACAGTTCTAGCTCCATTAAATCTAAAAGAAACTTTACTCCCCTAATTATTAAGTTTACCCCTTTATAAAGTCTAGAACATGTGATCCTATCCCCCGAAGGTAAGATAATAGAAGTAGAAATACTATAGTTTGGAGGTAAAGAAGCTTTAACTATGAATGAGGATGGCACAAAAGAATGTAATGCATGAGAATAAAATAATACACATGATGAAAAGATGGAAATAGTAAGCATACTGGTCACCATAATGCCCTAATGCTAGGCATCAAACTAACTAATCATGTTTAGGTGTGTGACGTGTGTCCCTAAAGGAACTCCTACAACACTACTTGACCCCCTAACCTTACTGAAAAATGTGGGGCTTCTGACCCCTGGGCTAAGTGGTATAGCTAACAACATTAGTTGGCCATAGAGGAACTCTCTGAGTCAGCCTATGGTTGTGGTTGCTAAATAGATCTAGTACTCTAAGCTCAAGACTGGCTCCTCTAAACACCACCACCCCCGTTACGGCATTCATAATCCCTATGTCCCACCATACCACAAACATGGAAAGTCACCTTGTTACCTTCACCATCCACTTTATAATGCTTGTATTAGTAGTACCTCTCCTCAAATCGTCCTCTAGACTGACCTCTCGATCGGGGTACTAACACCATACTCTTACCAGACTTGGGGGACATACTACCTCTAGAATAGGCCTTCTTCCTATTGTTAAGACTTTAGCAGCCCTCGATCTTCATCTTGCCCCCCAACTGGGGCACTCTTAGCCCAAATGACATTAATTTTCACATTTAGGTTCATTAGTTAATTACTTAAGATTGTTAATCTGGTGATCAAACACATCAATAAAAATAAATCACAAAAAATGAGTTTATAGATTTAATTGTTCACTAAGAAATTACAGTAATTCATTAATTACCAATAGTTGAGTTATTTTCCAATATTAAACAATAATTCTATTCATGCATAATTATAAACAGAGGCCACATAAGCTATTAATTAAGCATGATATGTAATAAAATAGATTATGTAAGTAAAAACTTAGTTAATTTATTCCTTAAATGATGAGTTAAAACCCATATTTGTTAGTGAGAGACACTAGAGTCTTAAATTGCTCTTAATGATGTGATCTCACATCGATTATTAAATGATTCATTAAGTAGTTTATATGGGAGATCAACCTCTACTTTTGAGCTATCTTTAGGGTGGAGTTAGGGACCCTTCCTAAGTGAGTGTGGTTGTCCCACTGGGGTATCGCACCTTGGAGTTCTAGGTCATAGGAAAAATGATTATGTTCTTGCAAACCATTGGTGAATACGTTAAATGGCTACGTATCATGTAATCTGTATATTACATAAAGCTTTTAGGGAACTAACATAAACTCTAACGACTGCTCGCCCTTCTCTCATGAATTATGAGATATATTTTATATGTCCTTCATCTAATCCATAATGAAAATTGATATATATATATATATATATATATGTATATATGTATGTATGTATATATATATATGCTCAATCTAAATATTGGGTCCAACATGAGTGTGTTGGACAATATAATTTATACTTATTGGTGTTAGAAACATGGTGCCAATAAAGGGATTAAACATGGACTTATTGTATTCCTTTTTTCTTTATCCTTTCATGATTGTTCAAATAATATATGATATTTTAGCCAAAATTTTCATCTGATCCATAGTTGTTAAACTTTTGATCCCGATTTTATGATTCTATAATCCAAAATTTATCAAGTGATTCCCGATCCTAGATATAATCTTAAATAGGTCAAATTGTGTTAAGTCCTTACAATTCTATGTAGGATTTATAGATTTTTATGATCTTAGAGTAAACCTTATAATTATACATACTAACTATAATTTTTTTTATTTGCCTTAAAATTGACTTTTCCTTTTTTTTCCTTTTATTATTACTATATTTCTTCCTTAACTCTAAAATTCAAGAGGTATTATTTTATACATACTATATATTAAGCACTTATCAATTTGAAGGAAGCATGTGTAATGTATTAATATGAGAATGAAGCAGATATTGGGGGGGGGACTTATGAAAGAGTTTAAATGTAGAGTAAAATAATATATTAAATTTTTTAATGTCATTTGTTCTTTTTTTATTTTATTTTTGTGGTGTTGTTAGTTGCTTCTTCTTCTTCTTCTTCTTCTTCTTCTTCTTCTTCTTCTTCTTCTTCTTCTTCTTCTTCTTCTTCTTCTTCTTCTTCATGATATAGAGTCCATATGTCAACCTTTTTTTATATGCATATAATTCTACAATTTATGCTGTTTTTTATATGCATATAATTCTACAATTTATGCTGTTTTTTAGTTGCTACAACTTAATTAGTGGAAAAAATATCTAAAGAATTAGTTTTTTAGTTTTTTTTTAACTTCACTAATAGGGTTTTGTAGTATATAAGTATATTACGGTCATACTTTTATGGTTTTTGTAGGATCTTATAATCCTATGATCTAATTTTTCAATTCATGTATGATGATCCCTAGATCCCTATTGATATTAGGTAGAATTTTAATTCTAACAACCTTGGTCTAATCCTGTAATGATGTGAGACACGTTACATTAGAAGGATAATGAAAAGAGCTAACTCTTTTATCTTTAAAGGTTTTCCCAATTCTAAGTAGATGATGGTCGGAGTTTCTATTCTTCATACTCATATATTATTTCTTCTCGAATCATGCATCATCAATCCTGTTGTTGCTTCAAGATATTGTTTAACTTCCATTAATAATTGAATCTCTCAATATTTCAGCAATACCTACACATAAGACCACAAAATTTAACAATATTCTTGATTTAAACATGAAACATACATAAGTTATGCTCGAAAGACACTAAGATAATACATATTTTATGTATTTATCAATTCACATATTCCCTTGTAACCAAAGATAAAATCCTTATTTAGGATGATATCTAAGCCATGTCTTTAAAGGATAATGGAACATCAAGGGTAGAGGAAATGAAGTAACTTAAGATGAATCAAAAGATCCTATACGTGGCATAACTAGTTTATGTTTTGTGGGTTTATATAATAGTATAAATAAATTTGAATGTGAATTTTTTTACATGATAATGGCAAACAAGTCATAATATACTATATTTATATTTTAGATGCTATCCAATTGATTTAGGCAATATGTCTTTAAACCAATTATTTCTATGGTTTGTGTTGCAAACTTGACAATTTATATTTGTTCGATTATAGGGAAGTGCATTCGACATAGGTGGCTAATGCTTTACCTACACACTGTCTACTAGCATTTAATTTTCATCTATAACCCTCTCTTGTGTGTCTGAACATTCAACCCTAATATATATATATGATTCTAATTCCACCCTTTGTTCTATTTCCTACCTCTCCTTATATCTTTTTATTTTTATTATCAGTTTAGAACTTATTAATGAATGGTAGATAATTCAAGAACATCAATATAAATTATGAATCAAAAATTGAGTTCTAGTCCTATACTGTCGATATCAATCACAATGAAAAGAATTTCTTTGCATTTGGATTATAATTTTATCTTTGTAATCTTTTGTCCATTCTGTGCATCATACATAATGCCCAATAACAAGTAGCACCAATTTTTTTCGAAATTCTCCCTTGAAGAAATTAGATTTTAGGGTGGGTTTACCTTTGGTGTTCTTTAGTTTCTAGACCTTATATACCTCATTTTATTATTTTAATATTGCAATTTGGATATGGGTATGACCACATGAGTTAACGCTTAACATTTACGTCTTTAAAGATTGAGTTCATGTGTTCCTAAGGTTAATTGACTTTTTAGCTAGTCAGGGTGAAGTATTTGATTTTCATGGAATCAAATGACAAAAGACTCTTATCAAAAGGGAAAAAAAGGAAGCAAGAAAGAGAAGGATGTTGAGGAAGGAGGGTAGGATCGAAAATAATATAAAGTTATTTCTTTCATAATTTTTGATGTGTGATGCAGCTAGGAATCCTCAAGGCTTCAAAACTGCAATTCACTCTAGTAGAATTGATCACGCTAGAATAAAGAATCAATTAAGTTGGGAGTGAAGCAATTACATAGAATAACAGAGACAACAATAAAAGATATAATGATACAGGAACGTGGGTTTTTCATTAAATGCCTCTCTCTCTCTCTCTCTCTCTCTCTCTCTATTTGCGCATAAAATATATTCATTAAAAATCCCACACATTTCCTAATAGACAAACAAAAGAAAATGTTAGAAATAACATAATTTGACATAACGACCCTAACATGGCTATCTTGAATCCAGCCTCTACCAAACCCATCATTTCAAGGCTTCCCCCCTCTTGAAGATCCTTTATCTCTGAAGGTAAAAGAAGGAAAATTCTTAAGAAGATCACGTAAGAACTCCCATGAAGCATCTGCAAAAGGCAAATTATGCCACTTGACCAAGACTTGTGTGGCTACTATATTGCCTAGCCTGACCATTTTCCTATATAAATTGATTCAAGAATACAATTAGTAGTAAGATCTCCCACCTAAATGGGTGTATCAGATAGTGGCATAGAAGTATGACATGGCTTTAGTTGAGGCACATGAAAAACATCATGCACCTATGACACTGGAGGTTGTTGTTACCAATATGCCACTACCCCTATCTTATCTATGACATAAAAAGGGCCATAATGCCAGGGATGAGCTTATAGTTTGGGTAATTGGCTACAAATCCCCGCTGGTGAGGTTAAAGTTTAAAAAATACTAGGCTACCAATTTGAAATCTCTTTCACTGTGATGCTTGTTAGCCACTTGATGTATCTTATTCTACATACAAAGGAGATGAAATTTGAGAGTCTTCAATATGCCATCATGTCGCTATAAGCTTTTGTCAACAATTATATTAGAATTTTCCCCATATAAATAAGGTAAATGTATAAGAGGTGGCTACTCATAAAGTATATCGTAAGGGCTAGTTTTGTGGTAGTGTGGAAAGTGGTGTTGTACCACCATTTGACCAAAGGTAGCCATTTGCTCCAAGTGGAAGGAAATTATGGCACATGCACCTCAAATATGGCTCCAAACACTGATTAACCACTTCTATTTACCCATCTGTTTGAGGGTGGTATGTTGATGAACAAAGTAGATCCACTCCTTACAGCTTGAAGAATTGAGTCCATACTTCACTTAGAAAGATAGAGTATATGTCTAAAGCTATTGAGTCTAGGAGACCATAAATTTTGAACACTTGGTCAAGGTAAACTTGTGCTATCATCAGAGTTGTGTAAGGATGTTTGAGGACTTCAAAATGGCTTAACTTAACCTATCCACCACATCAAGGATGACTTCCTTATTGAAATATGTTGGAAACCCTTCAATGAAGTACATTAATATTGAAGACCACACCCTTTTGAGGGTTAGTAGGGGCCTAATTAAACTAAGATGAGTGGCATTATCATATTTGCATGTTTGACAAGTGGTGTAACCCTTCACATAGTGCTAGATGTTGTGTGCCATTCCCTTCCAATAAAAGAGGGATTTGATTCTTTAGAGAGTAAAATCCCATCTTGAGTGGTCTCCCATTAGTGAATCATGCAGCCATCAGAGGATGAGGTTCTTTAAAAGAGAGGAACTTTGCATTACCAACTTACCTCTCCTCAATTGTTGGTGCCTCCATGTATAATTTGGATGAGAAGTGATGAATGCATATTTTGACATGATTTATACCCTTTTAATCTTATTTTTTGGTATTTTATTTGAGTAATATATATGAATAATTATGATTTTATGCTTAAATGATAACAATTGTATTATTTGAGCTAAAATGATAGGAATTAAATAAATTTAGAGTATAAGATTGTTTGTTAATTTTTCTAATATTATTTTGTAGGAAAGGTAAAAAAATAGAGTTAGGCCCTTGGACCAACGGATCGAAGGCCTAAAAACGAAAAATTGGTGTTGCAGTAAATAAAAGGAAAGCAGGGTTAGGCGCAAAAAGGGAAGTTAGGGAGGACAGTAAGTTAAGTGGAAGAGAGTCACAAAAAAGGAGAACAAAAAAAAAACTCGCAGGGGCAACACCACAAAAAAAGGGAGTTTTGCCGTGAAAAAAAAACAAAGAGCAACGCTTTACGGGACAATCACAAAAAAAATAGAGAAATAAAAATGAAAAAAGGCTGATAACGTAGTTGAGAGAAGGCAAGAAAGAGAGCAGTGTCACCGCAAGAGAAAAAGTCATAAAGCAGGCATGAAGAATGAAGAGGCCGGATGGCAATGACACGTTGGTGCCGAAAAGTAGGAAATCCTCACAGGTTGCCAAGAGAAATAAAGAGAAAAAGGATACCAATTTTTTTATTTCACATGAAATTCAATAAGTTTTCATCTGAATAAATTTTTGATCTTTTATCCATAATTAATTTTGATTATTTCTTTCTCTATTTTTGATATATATTTATGTGTAATTAATTGAATCATTATGATGGGCTGATTATTTATTGTTGGAAAATAGACTGAAACCCTAGATTACCGTTTGAGATATGATATTATTTTTCTCTGTTTCATAAGATTATTCTTTGACTCTATTTTAATTACTATCATTTATATAAATGATTGTGTCAAGTATAATTTATATGATGCATGCCTTGTTCTTATTTCTTTATAGTGACAGTATATAGGATTTTGTGACTGCTAGGTGGCCATATAAATGTGTTAGAATTTATATGTATAAATTACAGTTAGGTTAGATAATAATTCACCTAATAGTTTTGTGATTCTAACCTACATGGTAAAATGTTTAGATACGTGTGGGTTAAATGAGAGAAATATAGCTAGACATGCTTGTTGTACTAGTTTAGGTACTTAGATTGACATCCTTCCAAGTGTACTTGATGCTTTAAATCTAATTAAATATAGGAGCCGCTTGATGATACTATACTGCTATTATTTAATAGGATTAATATTGGTACTTTGTCATAATAATTATTTTAGGGAAGTAATATGAGGTGTATAGACATGTTTTTGTCTTGAAACTTGATCAATCTCTTTCTCGTGATTAAATATTGACTTAGAAATTATTATTATATTTTGAACTAATCTAGTGGTGGATTTTGATTTCCCTAACATTAGTGTTTTTCTTATTTATTTATTTTATGTGATTTAGAGTTTTTATTTTTATTATTTTTGAGTAGCTAAATATAGGTGAGTCCTCTCAATCCCCGTTATAGAAGGATGCCCTTATTTACCAATACTATAATTGTCAACAAGAGGATTTAAATTGTGTGCCAGCTACAACCACACCAAGAAGAAGAGTCCTTCTTTGGGTCATTGATAAGTGACTGCATAGTTGCATCTATCTTCTAGGACGGTTATAATTTATGGAGCAAACTAGGGGTGGCCATATCCAATATAATAGCTAACAACTTCGACCCTTCTACCTTAGATAAGGCATCTGCAACTTTATCTTCCTACCCTTTCCTGTACTAAATTTTGAAGTCAAAGCCCGTGAGCTTAGCTAAGATACCCTGTCGAGCTGGAGTCAAGACCTTTTGCTCTAGTAAAAACTTTATACTTTTCTAATATGTTTTGATAATAAAATGCTTGTTCATATGGCAGGGTCCTCATTTCCTCACTACAAATAAGATTACCAATAACTCCCTCTCATACACGGTTGATAAAAAAAACTCATAATGTAATACCCCCAAATTGAGTGGAGAATTATAAGGATTGATATAGCTACTTATATCAATATGGTATACCATCATTTTGATGATTCCATCCTAAGAACTCCATATTTAAGCGTAATTCATGGAATAATTTTTAGAATGGGAGATCCTAGCGAGTATTTTTAATTTGTTTGAAAATATCTTAGAAAACACATGAGTGGAGATAAAATGTGTTGAAAAGACTCATGTAGATCTATGGGGTCAACCAATCAATCCAAAAGAGCTACATGATAGTCCTTGCGTGGTCGTATTGACTAAGATTATGACAAATGGTATCGGATCAAAATTGTAACAGTGATTTGAACTTGGATGAGTTAGACAATCACCTAATATTGAGACTACCAGTGGTTGAGGTGCAAAGAAGACGTTGTGTTTTTTGAGTGAGGGTGAATGTAATACCCCCAAATAGAGTGGAGTATTATAAGGATTGATATGACTACTTATATTAACATGACATACCATCATTTTGGTGAATAACTCCACAATTAAGCATGCTTGCTGTAGAATAATTTATAGGATAGATGAACCTCTTAGGAAGTTTCAAAAAAATTCTGAAAATATCTCCAAAAGAGCATGAGTTGTGTGAGTGGGGATAAAATACACTGAAAGGACTCGTGTTGATTTATGAAACCAACAGATCAATCCAAAAGCGCTACAGGGTAGCCCCTGTGTGGTCATATCGACTTGGGGTGTTATACATAATGTCCTTCATGAGTTTTAATGCATTTTTATGCACATATTCCTTATGCATCCTAAGTTGATGATACCCTCAACGGAGGTCTAGTTTATAGAAAACACTTGCATGACCCAACTTATCTAGTAGATATTCTAGTAAAGGAATTGTGAACTTATCCTTAATTGTTTTTCTTTTTAATTCCCTATAGTCCACAAACAATCTCTAGCACCCATCTTTCTTCCCTACTAACACCATGCGTGATGTATTAGGGTTGGCACTTTGCTGGATAGTGCCCTTGTCGATAATCTCTCTTATTAATTTATTTATGAGATCTTTCTTCAAGGAAGGGCATCTATGAGGCCATTTAGTGATAGGGTTTGATCCAATTATGAGAGGGATCCTAAGATTAAAGTCACCTTGATTAGGGGGTATCCATAGGATTCATCAAATGGTGAACTCATCAAGCAACAGAGTAAGGTCACCATTGCATTCCTCTAAACACTTAACTAAAAGAAGAGTGGGATATACCTCATCGCTTACTTTTAAGGAAGAACACAATTGAAATAATGTTAGTTGCCCCCTTGATGGAGCATCTTAGGCATGCTCTTATCCTTAACTATCTTCATCTTATGAGGTGCAAATCCCCTCAATACTTACTTATTTCTACCCACCTTGAACTCCATTCTAAGATATTATAAATCCCTTTGATGCACGGTACAACATCACAAAAACCTAAGGGTAACACCATGCAGTCAGTAGTAAAATTGGTACTGTGCATGTGCCAAGTAAAGTGTTTGCAAATGGATGAGATCCATAACTTTTTCCCATTAGCAACCAAGACCCCCATAGGTTTGATGGGTTCCATCTTACACACAAGCAACATTACCACTTGCTTATCCACTAAATTGTGGGTGTTGCCACTATTTATCATAATCTACAAGGATCTCTTCCCATGATGACCAGAGACTCTCATTGTAACACCCCCAAATTTCACTCCTGAAAAAAAAATTTTGAAAGATTAAAGCGGAAGCTAGGAGCGAATTTGGGAAATGTTACCGCCACATCTAACACAAGATAAATGTCAACCATCTATCTCATGTTAGATGCAAGGCTAAAACCTGTCAAACATTTAAATATGAATAGTAAACACTTATCAGAATACGAGAAATTTAAAGTCAATTACAAAACCCTTAGAAATCTGAAAACAATACTTGCAACTTCCAAAGGTGAATACAATTAAACCAAATAAATCCCGAAGGATAAATATCCGGATCGCCTACTCACTCAGGTCAAGCCTTCCACCCCAAAACAGTATCCGATCATAACCTGCATAAGAGGTCTGCTCCCCACCATCGGTGGATCATCACAGGACCCATTCAACCAGTGTAGTATCAGTACGGGTCCAATACTGAGTAAGTCTCGCTACCCTACCTTATAGGAGAGATATCATCAAGTGCATATTGAATCATGTTGCATTACGTTGATACAATAGTATGCCTACTCAAACCCACATCACAAGTCCTACCATACACATATAATAACATGCGAAATATATGTAATATCTTAAACCGATAAAAGATTCAGATAAACCAACCAAGCATTTATGGATAATGTTAAACCAACCAACCAGACATTTTTGGACAACGCCAAACCAAACCAAGCCGAATCAGGCATTTATCACACGGGCATTTATGGGAAATGCCGAACCAAACCAATTAGGCATTTAGCCTCGCGGACATTACTTAGGGACATGTCCAGCCCCGAGCATTACTTAGGGACATGCTCAGCCCCGATCGAGTAGACTCGTTCTTTAGATCTCTGGTAAATATAGTCGATTCACATCATAGTCTTTATCAATTCATGTGAGTGCGGGAACCCCACTATTATAGCCGGTGGAACGGTCATGAGGGTCATGCCCTGCCACTATTTTAGCCGGTGGACCGGTCATGAGGGTAACATACCCTGCCACTATTATTCGCCGGTGGACCGGTCTGGCCCCGACTCACATGATGTTTCACTGATTACTTCGTATCTTTCCAATGTCTTATCGTTATTACGTTCGGTTTGTTGAGCACGGAATCCCCCACTATTATAGCCGGTGGACTGGTCATGAGGGTAACATACCCTGCCACTATTATTGCCGGTGGACCGGTCATGTAGGGCACCCCGGCCCTAGCCACTATTATTCGCCGGTGGACCGGTCTGGGTCCGGCTCAACATCTTTCTCTTTAAGTGATTAGTGTCTTAACATATCTTATTTGAAAGAATTACCCTTGACATGCATGGCTAACTATATCCACACTTATCCTCCCAGGAGGGCCTGTCCCATATCTTGGAACACTTGCGCCCCTTATCACACCTCGATATCCATTCCCCTTTACACTTACACATAATGAAAGCCAACTCTTAAGGGTGTAGGTTGAAGCCCAACACCTTGTGAAACCACACTCCGCCCACTATCACTCTCTAGGGTTTCCCTTGAAACCCTAATTGGACCTATGTGGCCCAAATTTCCTCTTGCTTCACTACCATTAATTCATTTATCGTCAAACACCTCATCTCTTTTAAGTTCAATCCCAAATCAATCACTACTTTCTCCCAAAACCCTAATCAGGTCCCTTATACACTCTTACACCGACCTACGTATTATTTTTCATCCCAAGTCTCCAAACACTCCACAACTCTCCCCTTAGCTAATTTACACTTTAATACAACTTTTCTCACGTAACGATCATCCTCATGCAAGTTTTATCCAACCCATGCAAACTCTCGAAGTTCCCATGCAAACCCTAGAATTTTCCATGCATAACTCTCATCCCTTATTCAATTTGGTCAACCTCATACCCCCCTTTAGCAGTTCACTTCCCATTTATTTCTTTTATCATTCCATCTCCATGTCATAATAATAATTACCCTAACATGCATGTCCTAGAGGGTTACATCATACCACAGCACATCATAATTACCACATATGGATATCACATTCATATCATAAGAAAACACATACCACACACCTTGACTCCAAGCTGTGCTACGCATAAAACACGTTAAGGATAATCATGTGATACACAACAAGACATGATATATATATACAAGGCACCCAAGGCATACAAGTCACATAACACGTAAGAACCTTAGCCACATCCTTACGAAACACCCATAAGTGGAGGTAAGTAGAAACTTACCTGGATCCGAAGCTAGCTAAGCGAGATAAGAGGGAGAGAGAGATCACTAGCTCGAGGATCCACAATAAAGCTTTTCCTAGATCGCCGATAGAAATCGGAACTAGGTTAGAAACTATCTTATCCATAAACAATTCACATATTATAATTAAATAAACACAAATGATCTTTCTTGGAAAACGTGTCCAAAACTTAGGACTTAAAAGCATAGCTCTATTAAGATTTGAGATTAAAAATAAATCCAAATGGATTAATACAAATACCACTTAGGACATTGCAAATTAATTTGGAAAGCTCAAGAAAGAATAATCGATTATAAATTAATTTATCGAAAATGACTTATTCATTAGGTTTTATAACTAAATAGGTAAACCGACAATTTATATAGAACTAGATCCAAACCGATTAGATTAAAACATAATTTAAATGATTTAAAACCCAAGGACAGAAATCGATTAAATAAAAGACGCACAACAAAAATCAATTTATAAAACACTCCCCGAAGATTAGGGTTTTAGGCCCGAAAATACAATTCAGTTGAATTCTATTAATTTAATCAAATTGAATGTTTAGAAATGCAATTAAACACATTTTATAACATATCAAATAATCAATTGATCAAAATCAATAAAGGAAATACCCAATTCAGCACAATTAGGGTTTTTAAGCCCGAAACGCAAACCCGATCAATTATTGCCAAAACATATAAATTGACGGTTCGGAAATGTAATTAAATATATCCTAATATAAATTGTATAGTCAATTGAATAAAACGACCCGGTTACATAATCCAATTTAGACCCGCAAGAGTTTTAACCTAAAAATCCAATTCCGGTCAAATACGCACAATTTTCCCAAATCAACACTTCTAATATGAAATTAAATACATTTCAAACGATATTGTAAAATCAATTGAGCGGAACGACTCAATTACGCAACCCAATTTCAATACACACGAATTTTGACCTAGAAATCAAATTCCGATTGATTCCGCATAAATTTCTCAAATTGACGGTTCCGACATGAAATTAAATACATTTTAAAACATATTGTGAAATCAATTTATCCAAAATCGCCAAATTGGACGGATCCGAAAAAATTTGGGCATAACCCGGCCTAAAATTCAATTTTCCAAATTTCAACACAAACCATACAATTAATATATCCTAATCAATCTTACAGCACATATATACATTATTAAACAATTAATTTAGCTTATCACAAGCTAAATCATACCCAATTAATTAAATATATATATTAGGGTTTCCAGAAAATTATACCAACAAAAATCAGTAAAAATCGGAGCAAGGAGGGCCGGGGAAGCTTCGCTGGAGGTCGAACAGTGCTCGCCGGTGCTCGCCGGTGGTTGCCCGAGCTCGCCGGTGGTCGGGCGGTGGCGCGAGCTGTGTGGCCTGCTGCTACCGTTGTCGCCGCCCGATGTTGCTCCGCTGCGTTGGCTGCTGTCGCGCAGCTTTAGCTGCTGCTGCTGCGGCGGTCGGTTGTGGTCGGCAGCTGGAGGCCGACGATCGACGAGGGAGGAGCAGGGAGGAGGAGCTGGGGAGATGGAGAGGCGCGAGGGGGTCGGCTAGGGTTAGGGATACGGGAACAGGGGGTCGGGACTGGGAAAGATAAGGAAAAGAGAGAAGGGGGGGGTCCCGACAGGTTGGGCTTCTTTTTTTTTTTTTTTTTCTTTTTTTTTTTTTTTTGAAATCACATGTAAAATAAAAGACCAAATATTTAAAAATTATTATCGGAAGACTTTATCTAAAATTTATTAAACGAAAATTATTTTCGAAACGATCAGAACACTTAAAATAAATAAAAAGGCTATATAAAGATTTTCATAAACATTTTCGGAATAATTTACTAATGAACGTAAAAATTTATATTATTTACGGAAATACATCATAAGACCCCAAAATAATATTTAAAAACATATAATAAAATATTTAAGTCAAATTCTAATAAACCGAGACTAATTTTAATAATTTCCAAAATCGGTTTTCCGCAAACTAAAAAGTATAGAACGGAAGAAAATTAATTTCAAAAAGAAATTCTTAAATAAGTTCTGAAACTATTTTTAATTTAAACTTCCCGAAAATATTACATTTAATTAATTAAAACGTCGATAAAATATTACTTCCCGAAAATGATTAATTACATTCAATTATGAATTCAAAATCGTTGATAAATCCATAAAACGAATCGAAATTAAAATAATTAATTGTTTACATCAAATTATGCTAATAAAATCATTAAACTTAATAAATCTGGATTTTAAAAAATACGGGGTATTACATCACTACCCCCTTAAAAAGGAACTTCGTCCCCGAAGTTCGGGAAAACCTAAGTAGTAGAAACTTGACAAAATAATTGAATAAAACATTGACCGCAATAAATAAGTTAAGAGTAAATTCGAAGAAAAGTGAAACGACGTTTACGAAACCAAACCAAACAAGGTTGAATCAAAACAAGGCATAGGAGGTAAAATAAAAGAAGGAGAATTGGTATTTAGTAGATCAAATATAATGGAGTTCAAATATAGAAGAATTACATACTTAAAGTCAAAATAATTTACAAACATATCATTCTTTAAAATAAGGTCTTACAAAAGAATAACAAAAGTATAACATGAAGTTCAAATAGGATAAAGGAACGAAAACTCTAAAGATTGCACAACTTTAATAACACAACTAATGCACATAAAACTCTACCCAAAGAGTTATATCTATAACATCGTTCAAGAAACAAGGCTAACACTTGGCTCAACGACTCATAAAAGATTCTCATACACACCAACCACACACTTCTAAATCAAGGAGGATTCTTAACCCAATACACTTTACCAACAAGCTCTCTAATCTACGCTATAACCATGATAGTCTAAACACTTAATTTCGAAAATGCTACTAATATAGCAACTACAACATTCGAGTCCACAATTTTTATTTATCTCCTATCCGTTAATAATTCTCCTCGTACAAGACAAAACGTAATACACTATCACTCACGAGCAACCAGAAAAGAAAATATGCCTACTTTACAAGGAAGGATTTTCATACATTAATGTTGAAATTACCAACACGAAGTACAAAACCGAAGCAACATGTAAATGAATGCTAATTAGCGGAAAATTAAAATATACACACATAATGAAAGTCATACAAAATCATTAAAATCACTAGAGCAATTTGGCCACCCTACACACTGCTTATTAAAACTAACACCTCTATATAAACCTCAACATTATCAATATCATTATCACAATTCTAGGTTTCTCCCAATTGAAAATGACACATCTATTTAAACATCACTAACAGGGTTACAAACCTAAGTTCCTTACAACTCCAAAATTAAAACAACTCAATAAAAATATATTACAATTTATATCATATCATATTACATCCAACAATATACACCTTAAGATTAGCAATCCACAAAACCTACAAGACTAGGGTTAACCTAGTGGGGTCACTACCCCCTTAAGGGCAAACTAATTACAAAACGATAATAATTACAACACATAAAATTTAGAGTTAACACAAATCAAGCACATAAAGTAACAAGTGACCATATAGAAAGACACAATCACGACAGCAAATCACAAGGCCCCTTATACTACCCAATCACACTATCCTCACAAGCTAATCCGGATTTAAAATTCACTCGAGCGAAGGTAAATACATTTTCAGTTAAAACATTTAGGATCGTGAGAATCGAATCTCTAACCGAAACCCGATTCTCAACAACCAAAAGCTCTGATACCAACTTGTAACACCCCCAAATTTCACTCCTGAAAAAAAAATTTTGAAAGATTAAAGCGGAAGCTAGGAGCGAATTTGGGAAATGTTACCGCCACATCTAACACAAGATAAATGTCAACCATCTATCTCATGTTAGATGCAAGGCTAAAACCTGTCAAACATTTAAATATGAATAGTAAACACTTATCAGAATACGAGAAATTTAAAGTCAATTACAAAACCCTTAGAAATCTGAAAACAATACTTGCAACTTCCAAAGGTGAATACAATTAAACCAAATAAATCCCGAAGGATAAATATCCGGATCGCCTACTCACTCAGGTCAAGCCTTCCACCCCAAAACAGTATCCGATCATAACCTGCATAAGAGGTCTGCTCCCCACCATCGGTGGATCATCACAGGACCCATTCAACCAGTGTAGTATCAGTACGGGTCCAATACTGAGTAAGTCTCGCTACCCTACCTTATAGGAGAGATATCATCAAGTGCATATTGAATCATGTTGCATTACGTTGATACAATAGTATGCCTACTCAAACCCACATCACAAGTCCTACCATACACATATAATAACATGCGAAATATATGTAATATCTTAAACCGATAAAAGATTCAGATAAACCAACCAAGCATTTATGGATAATGTTAAACCAACCAACCAGACATTTTTGGACAACGCCAAACCAAACCAAGCCGAATCAGGCATTTATCACACGGGCATTTATGGGAAATGCCGAACCAAACCAATTAGGCATTTAGCCTCGCGGACATTACTTAGGGACATGTCCAGCCCCGAGCATTACTTAGGGACATGCTCAGCCCCGATCGAGTAGACTCGTTCTTTAGATCTCTGGTAAATATAGTCGATTCACATCATAGTCTTTATCAATTCATGTGAGTGCGGGAACCCCACTATTATAGCCGGTGGAACGGTCATGAGGGTCATGCCCTGCCACTATTTTAGCCGGTGGACCGGTCATGAGGGTAACATACCCTGCCACTATTATTCGCCGGTGGACCGGTCTGGCCCCGACTCACATGATGTTTCACTGATTACTTCGTATCTTTCCAATGTCTTATCGTTATTACGTTCGGTTTGTTGAGCACGGAATCCCCCACTATTATAGCCGGTGGACCGGTCATGAGGGTAACATACCCTGCCACTATTATTGCCGGTGGACCGGTCATGTAGGGCACCCCGGCCCTAGCCACTATTATTCGCCGGTGGACCGGTCTGGGTCCGGCTCAACATCTTTCTCTTTAAGTGATTAGTGTCTTAACATATCTTATTTGAAAGAATTACCCTTGACATGCATGGCTAACTATATCCACACTTATCCTCCCAGGAGGGCCTGTCCCATATCTTGGAACACTTGCGCCCCTTATCACACCTCGATATCCATTCCCCTTTACACTTACACATAATGAAAGCCAACTCTTAAGGGTGTAGGTTGAAGCCCAACACCTTGTGAAACCACACTCCGCCCACTATCACTCTCTAGGGTTTCCCTTGAAACCCTAATTGGACCTATGTGGCCCAAATTTCCTCTTGCTTCACTACCATTAATTCATTTATCGTCAAACACCTCATCTCTTTTAAGTTCAATCCCAAATCAATCACTACTTTCTCCCAAAACCCTAATCAGGTCCCTTATACACTCTTACACCGACCTACGTATTATTTTTCATCCCAAGTCTCCAAACACTCCACAACTCTCCCCTTAGCTAATTTACACTTTAATACAACTTTTCTCACGTAACGATCATCCTCATGCAAGTTTTATCCAACCCATGCAAACTCTCGAAGTTCCCATGCAAACCCTAGAATTTTCCATGCATAACTCTCATCCCTTATTCAATTTGGTCAACCTCATACCCCCCTTTAGCAGTTCACTTCCCATTTATTTCTTTTATCATTCCATCTCCATGTCATAATAATAATTACCCTAACATGCATGTCCTAGAGGGTTACATCATACCACAGCACATCATAATTACCACATATGGATATCACATTCATATCATAAGAAAACACATACCACACACCTTGACTCCAAGCTGTGCTACGCATAAAACACGTTAAGGATAATCATGTGATACACAACAAGACATGATATATATATACAAGGCACCCAAGGCATACAAGTCACATAACACGTAAGAACCTTAGCCACATCCTTACGAAACACCCATAAGTGGAGGTAAGTAGAAACTTACCTGGATCCGAAGCTAGCTAAGCGAGATAAGAGGGAGAGAGAGATCACTAGCTCGAGGATCCACAATAAAGCTTTTCCTAGATCGCCGATAGAAATCGGAACTAGGTTAGAAACTATCTTATCCATAAACAATTCACATATTATAATTAAATAAACACAAATGATCTTTCTTGGAAAACGTGTCCAAAACTTAGGACTTAAAAGCATAGCTCTATTAAGATTTGAGATTAAAAATAAATCCAAATGGATTAATACAAATACCACTTAGGACATTGCAAATTAATTTGGAAAGCTCAAGAAAGAATAATCGATTATAAATTAATTTATCGAAAATGACTTATTCATTAGGTTTTATAACTAAATAGGTAAACCGACAATTTATATAGAACTAGATCCAAACCGATTAGATTAAAACATAATTTAAATGATTTAAAACCCAAGGACAGAAATCGATTAAATAAAAGACGCACAACAAAAATCAATTTATAAAACACTCCCCGAAGATTAGGGTTTTAGGCCCGAAAATACAATTCAGTTGAATTCTATTAATTTAATCAAATTGAATGTTTAGAAATGCAATTAAACACATTTTATAACATATCAAATAATCAATTGATCAAAATCAATAAAGGAAATACCCAATTCAGCACAATTAGGGTTTTTAAGCCCGAAACGCAAACCCGATCAATTATTGCCAAAACATATAAATTGACGGTTCGGAAATGTAATTAAATATATCCTAATATAAATTGTATAGTCAATTGAATAAAACGACCCGGTTACATAATCCAATTTAGACCCGCAAGAGTTTTAACCTAAAAATCCAATTCCGGTCAAATACGCACAATTTTCCCAAATCAACACTTCTAATATGAAATTAAATACATTTCAAACGATATTGTAAAATCAATTGAGCGGAACGACTCAATTACGCAACCCAATTTCAATACACACGAATTTTGACCTAGAAATCAAATTCCGATTGATTCCGCATAAATTTCTCAAATTGACGGTTCCGACATGAAATTAAATACATTTTAAAACATATTGTGAAATCAATTTATCCAAAATCGCCAAATTGGACGGATCCGAAAAAATTTGGGCATAACCCGGCCTAAAATTCAATTTTCCAAATTTCAACACAAACCATACAATTAATATATCCTAATCAATCTTACAGCACATATATACATTATTAAACAATTAATTTAGCTTATCACAAGCTAAATCATACCCAATTAATTAAATATATATATTAGGGTTTCCAGAAAATTATACCAACAAAAATCAGTAAAAATCGGAACAAGGAGGGCCGGGGAAGCTTCGCTGGAGGTCGAACAGTGCTCGCCGGTGCTCGCCGGTGGTTGCCCGAGCTCGCCGGTGGTCGGGCGGTGGCGCGAGCTGTGTGGCCTGCTGCTACCGTTGTCGCCGCCCGATGTTGCTCCGCTGCGTTGGCTGCTGTCGCGCAGCTTTAGCTGCTGCTGCTGCGGCGGTCGGTTGTGGTCGGCAGCTGGAGGCCGACGATCGACGAGGGAGGAGCAGGGAGGAGGAGCTGGGGAGATGGAGAGGCGCGAGGGGGTCGGCTAGGGTTAGGGATACGGGAACAGGGGGTCGGGACTGGGAAAGATAAGGAAAAGAGAGAAGGGGGGGGTCCCGACAGGTTGGGCTTCTTTTTTTTTTTTTTTTTCTTTTTTTTTTTTTTTGAAATCACATGTAAAATAAAAGACCAAATATTTAAAAATTATTATCGGAAGACTTTATCTAAAATTTATTAAACGAAAATTATTTTCGAAACGATCAGAACACTTAAAATAAATAAAAAGGCTATATAAAGATTTTCATAAACATTTTCGGAATAATTTACTAATGAACGTAAAAATTTATATTATTTACGGAAATACATCATAAGACCCCAAAATAATATTTAAAAACATATAATAAAATATTTAAGTCAAATTCTAATAAACCGAGACTAATTTTAATAATTTCCAAAATCGGTTTTCCGCAAACTAAAAAGTATAGAACGGAAGAAAATTAATTTCAAAAAGAAATTCTTAAATAAGTTCTGAAACTATTTTTAATTTAAACTTCCCGAAAATATTACATTTAATTAATTAAAACGTCGATAAAATATTACTTCCCGAAAATGATTAATTACATTCAATTATGAATTCAAAATCGTTGATAAATCCATAAAACGAATCGAAATTAAAATAATTAATTGTTTACATCAAATTATGCTAATAAAATCATTAAACTTAATAAATCTGGATTTTAAAAAATACGGGGTATTACACTCATAGCTTGGATGAAGAGAACCATTAATATCACTAATTAGTATATGGGGCTATCCTACAACACCCCCTCCTCATATAGTTCCGCTGCAATGCCTCTTTCCAACTCCTTTTCGAGCTGGGCTTGTTTATGCTTAAACTGATGGGCAAGAGTGAACAGTTTGTCATTCTCTCCTCCATCCAGGTAGAGGTATATTTTATGTGGGTTTTATAGAACAAGGTGGGGGCATAGTTTTTGGGTGGTGTTAGGAAGGCTTTCTTAGGTGGTTTTAAGTGTGGGTTAAAGGAATTTGGATTAAAGGGATCTTATGCGTTTGTGTTGTCGAGCTGCCTCAGCTAATTTAGAAGGCTGAATCACATATTGAATTGCCTTTAACCTAAATAACCGACCATGCATTTGGATCTCTGTTTCCAGCCTTGTAAGGAATCAACTAATAGTATACTCATCGATGAGATCTACTCGTGTCACAATGCCTTCAAATTTATCTCTGTAGTCATCCATGCTACAGAGTTTTCTTGAGTGACATTAGCTCAAGCATAGGATCATCATACATCGGTCCAAATTGTTTACCCATTCCTCGGCGTACTCCTCCCAAGTCACCGGTTCCATGGTAATTTGACTTTTTATTAAAGCATTAGAGATCCTTCCCTTCCATATGAATAGAGGTAACTTTACCTTGACATCCACAACCATATTATCCAGAGAGATGAACTAATCACACCTATAGCGACACTCCTGAACATTCTCACCACTGAACTTAGGGAATTCGACCTTAGCTAAATGATTCATGAAATAGGCATTATTATTAGTAACATTACCTCCATTTCCACTTCTACCCTGTGTGATCGCCAACATTTCCACATGTTAGCCAATGTTTTGCTAATTCACTAGATCCACCACCATATCTCATAAGCTAGATATGGGACTATACGATCAATTTTTATTCTCCTTGAGCCTTTTGTTCAACGTTTCTTCCATCTCCCTGGGGTGAGTTTAGTGTCATGTGCTGTCTACCATAATGATCCTTCCAAGAGGCTTTGATACCAATGATGTAGTTAGGAATTCTCAAGGCTTTGAAATTGCAATTCACTCTGGCAGGATTGATCATGCTAGAATGAAGAATCAATCGAGCTAGGAGTGAAGCAATTATAGTGAATAACAAAGACATAGATAAAGGATAGAATGAGATGGAAATGTGAATTTTTCATTAAATGCCTTTCTCTCTCTCTAAGAACGGAAGATATTCACTAGAATTCCACGCATTACCTATCATATTAATTGAAGAAATTGTTAGAAATAATATAAGTGGACATAATAATCCTAACATGGCTATCCTAAACTTAGCCTCTACCAAATGCACCTTATCAATGTGTTATATAGAAAAAATATATTTTTTTCTCTTTTATTATTGTGTCGTTTTTTTTATGGAAGATACAAATATAACATTAAGGCTAGTTTCTTTTAGTACAATATTTGTTTTATCAGTTCTAGAAATTGTTAAAATGTTTTTTTTAACAAAAGTACTACCTAATTAGGCCCTGTTTGAGAGCACCGGCCACCGGTCGAGCCATCAAAAACAACGTTCCACAAGAGCTGTTCGAATATTGAATGTTTGGTAAACTCAAAAGTAGGAAAACACTCCATCATCTAGCAACATCCTTTCTGAGGCTAAAAACGCCATGGATCCAACAACTCCCCAAAGGAGCTTTTCTAGACGTTTGACGAAGAAGTGTTGGTACTGTCAAATTTCCTCCTCAAAACAACGAGGAAGTCACGGCGCAAATTGAGTGAACACGGAAAGCAAAAAAAAAAAAAAAAAAGTCAAGATTTTGTATAAAGCTGAGTTTGTTGGAAACAAAAAATCTTTCGGGCGGCAGATTGAAAGGAGGTAAGCCTCAAAGACCGAAGAACGAATTAGATGACTAGAGCTTTAGATCTCATTTCTGCTTACTTGCTGGCTGTACTACCTCTCCCTTCGCCGAGGCTTCTGCCCTGCCGGAGGTGGTGCAGTTGTCGCTGCTCGAGGGCGGGGACGTTACTGCCCTAATGAGGAAGCCTAGAAAGAGAAGGTTGAAGTCGAAGATATAGAAGTCTGACTACGAGATTACTGTGGCCAAACGACAATGATTGTTTTGACAAATTGACTTTTATTCCTTTGATATCAAAAAACAAGTGTGGTAGTAGTATATCGTAGATCATAACAAATTAAATTAGAATACGGCGCAACCATAAAGCAAGATTGTTTCATGTGTCAATATCTAATGCCAGCTACATTAATCGGGTATACAAAAAAAATATTATGTATTTAAGATATTTTTCTTGTACTTATAGTATAGTATTATAATACATAAAGTGTAATAAATATATGAGCAAAATGAAAATAAATTGAAAACAGTCTAATTAATATTAATTGTTGTCATTAATGACCACCTATCTTAGAAAATTTACATTTCAATAGCAAAAACTTAACCAAACACATATATTTCCACAATCACACATAGCAACAACATTCAACCATATTAGTAATAACTTTCCTAATAAAGCATTACCATAGTGTAGTTGGAGGGTTTTGTACTTTTCTCTTATAGGTTCTAATGTGAGTATAAATTTCAATTTTTACATATATTCGAGCAAATATATTTTATATTGATAAATGTCCTTACACATAATTTCATGTTAAAAGAATATGAACATCATTATATGATATGTGCATTAAGTTTTAAATTTAATTTTTATGTTTGTGATGTGGTGTAGACTCATATTTTTTTTAATATACGTTAAGTGATTTTTTTTTTTTATAATTAGCTACTATGACAATTTTGAGTATAAATATTTTTTTTAGACGTATATATAAGACTTCAACTACAACAAAATATTGAGTATTATTATTTAAAAATATAATAAATTATAACTAAATAAATTTATTATTTTTAATTTTATTTCGTACCCAAGGGAATATAAAAAGTTGAAGCTTGTGAGATGCTACCACAGCACGAGTTTCTACCACTACTCATTGCTTGCAGCACTAGAAATTACCCTTAGTTCGATGTAGGCACAGTGTACCTAATAACATTAGATTTTCATGCAAATAATTTATGCGACGTGACACGTGAGACATTCACACAGCTAATTTATAACACACATGAGACCCTCATGCAACTAACATACTCTGAGTT
This sequence comes from Tamarix austromongolica, assembly GCA_039764185.1. NCBI lineage: Eukaryota > Viridiplantae > Streptophyta > Magnoliopsida > Caryophyllales > Tamaricaceae > Tamarix > Tamarix austromongolica. The sequence goes on along the minus strand of CM077808.1, from coordinate 59,930,433 downwards.
GATTGATGGGAGAACTAAATAAAGACTAATACTAGTAATTAATGATTATTGTTTTTTATATAGTAACCAAGTATTTTCTATATATATGCTTCGAAAATATTTTACTCAGTAGCAAAACAAAGAAAAGAAAAAAATTAATATCAGACTACGTCCGGCCCCCGGCGCATGTTAGTATTTGACGAATTTTCCGCCGTTCCCAGTTCCCACTATCGAATTCATCTTCCTCTTTTCTACCTTTATCTATGCTCTGACGACCACGACGAAGATTACGGCTGCTGACGGCGGCTACAAATTCAATTTCCCCGGGACGCGTATCTTAAGACATCGTTGATCCATTTCCACCACTCATTGTAAGATCTTGGATTCCCCATTGTAATTCAAAATTCGAACTGCTGCAGCTGTCTCAACTCTGTTGATATTTGCATTCTATCATTCACTGTTCCGACATTCTTCAAGAAGGGAAGAGAAATTAGAATTTGGGGTTTTTGGTTGCTAAACAGTGTGGTAAAATCTTATTCTAACGTTCCCAATTTGAAGAAACAGGTGGTTCTTACTTTCAGTTTTTTTTTTCCTGATTTACTATATTTGGATTGCGCTAAGTTATTGGGTTAGGGTTTATGATGATGGTGATAGCTTTATTGTGAAGATGGTTAGGCTGTTGGGAATTACTATCGGGGAACCGGATGAGTCACCTAGAGAGGTAACTCGAACAAACCCAACCAGTGAGGGCATTGGTGAGAATGGTTGGCTCATCCGGTTCTTTGACTCTGCGTTCTTTTGTGAGTGGATTGCTGTCAGTTATTTGTACAAGCATGAACACACCGGTGTTAGGGACTACTTGTGTAATAGGATGTATACGCTGCCTTTATCAGGGATAGAGAGCTACTTATTTCAAATTTGCTACATGATGGTACATAAACCCAGCCCATCTTTGGACAAGTTTGTCATTGATGTGTGCTCCAAGTCACTTAAGATAGCACTGAAAGTGCACTGGTTCCTAATGGCCGAGATTGAGGACTCAGATGATAATGAGGGGATTAATAGGGTTCAAGAGAAGTGTCAGATTGCTGCTACCTTGATGGGCGAGTGGCCTCCATTGATCAGGCCTCAGTATGAGCCAGCTATTTTAGGCATCAAGAGTCCAATGCTTACCAAGATACTTTCGTCTAAGCAACGGCTTTTGTCTTTGAAATCCTCTCCACCTACCCCAAAGTCATGTTCTTTCTCGGCTGCTTCTGGTTCTAATGTGGGCGAGGAGGGTTCAAAGTCTCCTGATGAGAATAAGATCTTTAAGAAGTTTATTCCAGGTCCAAAAGTTAGGGATGCATTACTTTTCAGGAAGTCAGCAGAGAAAGATGATGATGCATCAGAGAAGGATGGTTTTTTCCGTAGATTTTTGAAAGAAGGTAGGGATGAGGATGAAGAGTTGACATCTAGTTCAGAGGGTTTCTTTAAGCGGATGTTTCGTGACAGTAGAAGTGATTCTGATGAAAGGAGACTTTCTCAATCAATGGATGGTGATGATAAAGAAGGGTTTTTAAGGAAATTTTTGAAGGATAAATTTGACGACAAGAAGGATGGGAGTGAGAGAAATTATGAAGCAAGTAAAGATGGATCTTCTAGAAAATCTGTTGAAGACAAGGAAAAGGAAGGTTTTTTTATAAAGTTTTTTAAGGAGAAGTTTGATGGAAAAAAGGATGGAAATGAGAGAAATGTTGATGATCATAACTTTGGTTCAAAGTCATTTAAGGAGGATGACAAAGAAGGTTTTTTCAAGAGGTTGTTCAAGGAAAAGTTTGAGGATCGGAAGGATGCCACCGAGAGGCGTGACGGTGAAGATGATGAAAGAGAAGGATTTGTACGCAAATTATTAAAGGAGATATTTGAGTATAAGAAAGATGGCAATGATAACCTGTATGATGAAGACAAGGTTTATGCCAATGGTGAGGAAGAAGGGCGTTCAGATTTTCCCCTTTTTCGTAGGTCGTTCCGTGTTTACCCTGAGGAGGAAAATGCTGCGGCAACTGGTGGAAATAATTTTGAGGGCAGTCCTGGGACAGAGAAATTCTTTCGCAAGTTATTCCGAGATCGTTATCGGTCCCTAGAAGACTCAGAATTGTTTAGCTTAAAGATGGTTAGTACAATTTCTTGCAGAATACATTTCATTAACCTTTAGACTATGAGTTTTTCTGATGTCAAATAAGCACTCCTAAATATGAAGGCATGGGAGACACTTGTTCTTTATTAAGATTAAGCTTAAGCTTTTGAGAGTCATTCATCTCTTTTTTGGCAGTTTAAGCCGTTCAAACAGTTGAATATATAAACACAAAAATGCTGCTGATTGGGTCTTCCAAATAGTGTATTAGGTGCTTTGATTGTTGAGTATGGAGTTTGTTAGAATTGCTGAATGTCTTAAAGATGAATTTTATGCAAAATTTCTAACATAATAGGTGAAGTCCCTTTTATTGGAAGTCCTGGATCTATCCTGTTTATTTGGATTTGAGAACTGTAAAAGGGTGCAGGATGTTTATTCCATTCTATCTCCTACATGAGGCCAAACACAAATGTAAGACAAAGGGAACCATTGATGTTGATGATATGGATTCTGTAATGCTAATTATGATAAGCTAATATTTGTCCTATTCTTGTTAACCATGAAACTAAGGATTAGCTATGCTTTCGGTTTCTTTGAAAATATGTAGGGTAGATTTATGAAGTAGGGAGTGATAGTTGGGCAATCAATAATCATTAAATAATTGATCAAATTGATACTCGTCCATTCCATAATAATAGGCTAGGTTTCTATTTTAGTTTGTCCCAAAATATAGTGTTATTTCTATATATATTTTTTATTCTCTATAATATCCTTAATTCATTTGCAATGGAAATATAACTCTTTCTAAAAGAATTAATGTTTCTCCCCCACTAATGTGGGGGTAAATATGGAAAATATACAATAAAATACTACTAATTATGATCTCTTAATGTGTGTAAATCTAGGTAAGCTTATATTTATGGGATGGAGGGATTACCTTTCATGACATTGTAATGAGGTTGCTCCCTTGGAATTTGTGAGTCGTCTTTTCAAGTTTTGTAAACCAACAGTTTGGATTACCGAATATCCCAACCGACCTTGATTAGTGCACCTGGCAGCCTCATGAAACATACTCCTTCTGATATGAACCTCGGGCTCTTAAATTTTTATATTAATTATCATATTTGGCTAATATTTATTTATGTTTTGAATAAAAAAAATAAATTAAGAGTCTGTGATCTTTATCACCTTTTCTTTCTGAAACCCCAATTATAGTCTTATTGATCAAAAGTCAAAAGTGTGTTTGCCTGCACATGTCTTCTCACTGATGTGTCATGTTGAGGCTAATTAGGACTGCAAAGTAGCTACGTGCTTGCATGACTGTGACTAATGGAGTGACTGTCTCTGGTTAGAGAACTTTGATATGTTTTGTTTTGGCGTGCTAACATTACATTACGGTTCACTGTGCTTGTAACTTGTCATTTGTCAGAAGCACCCTGGATCGCAGAACACACAAAATGAGAAGTGTAATGCTAAGCCACCACTTCCTAACAATGCTTTAGCTGAGTTTCGTAAGGGGGCATATCATGAATCTTTGGACTTTGTAAACGCACTATGTGACACATCTTATGGGTTATTGGATGTGTTTCCAATTGAAGATCGTAAAAGAGCACTTTGTGAGGTTATCTGTCTTCCAATGCTCTCTAATAGGTTCATGTAAAGTTTTTCTACCTAATTATTATTTGTACATTGTCTAATGATTCATGTGTTTCTAGTCACTTGCAGAGATCAATGCTCATGTAGCAGAAGCTCAGAATCGTGGAGGTATTATGGTACTATTTTGTACAAATGATTGAACAAAATTAGTGACACTTCTCTGAATTTTTTGTATCCACAAATTACTTATTAATTGATGTCTTTCATTGTTGTTTCAGTGATATATCTGAACTGCATGCTGCTGCAACTCAATAGTGGTCTTCTCCAATTTTGCTGCTTACTTTCTGCATCTATATAACCTTGGAAATTTTCGAAGAAGTTTTATTTCTTGTTGCGTTAGGCCTGCATGCTCTTTGCTTTAAATGTTTAAATGATTCTGATAAACTTGTTGTGAGAGCCACACTCACTGAAATGAAACTCACTTGGTAGTTTCACAGTGATGACGAGTCAGACTCCATTATTTAAATCGCATGTTCATGGTTTTCTTATGTAGAATAGGAGGCTAAGCTGTATCCAACCTCTTGGTGAGAGGCAGACAACAAATAAAAATGGAACGAAGGAGCCTTGTAGGTGGTTGGAAGAAATGGCTTGTAAGAGTTGATTGGATTTGTGTCATGTCAACCCTTGACATTTTAACAACCATTAAATGGACATAGTTACTGAAACTTGGGATTTTCAATGATTCATATTCTTAGAAATGGTGCTTGTGTTGGGTTGCAAACTCTGATTATTGAATATTGCTATCAAAAAGCTGATGAAGTGAATTATCCTATGCGAATGCATTTTGATTGGTAGCAACTGAAGAAATAATGAACTAATTATCCTCCTCAAATTAATGTTTAATAGTCATCCTGAGCATAGTACATCACCGTTCTAAGGGGGACTGGCTGATATTGGATCTCCTAGCTGAGATCTCTAAGCTATGGGATGTGTGCATTACGTTAAACATTCTTTGCTTATGAACTTGCATTTCTGGTGTCAAGATAGGAAAATATAACTCCCCACTCCCTTGAAAAGGAAGTTCAATGAAAGTAAGATCTAGCAACTTTGCTCATTAGTAAAAAAGAAATGAAGGAAGAGAGGAGAAAAATACAGAATATTGACCAATTTTTCTAGGTGAAGATAGTTGTTAAGTAAATACTCAGTGTATTTACTCATTCTTTGTCGAGGTTGATTATTGTTTTGGGTTTGTAATTAATTTGGTTGAATTTGTCTTTTTTGATGATGAAATTAATTCATTGGTGGAAGTGGAGCATGGAATAAAATATTGGCCGAGCTTATATGTAATTAAGCCATACAAGTGAGAACGAAACTCCAATTTCTATTGTCCTTGACTAAATGTTGATTAAACATATAATACTCCCAAAATTCATTTCCAAAAAATTTTGTTTAAAAGAAAAATATATGGAAGCAAAAATAGAAAATGGGGAATATTACTGCCACACCTAACACAAGATAGATGCACATCATCTACCTCATGCTAGATGCAAGGCTAAAACCCATGGAACTAAAATTTAAACATCATCTATACCGAGAGAATAAATTTCCACAAGGAAATATTCAATGATAGATGGGAAACAAACATTTCCACCGAACAAAACCATCGCTGGTTAAAACCAGCGGAATTTTTTTGAAATAACCCTAGTTTTTTAAAACCTTATGGGAGTATCAGTATGAGTCCAGTACTAAATAAATTGTAACTACCTAACTTATGGGAGGAAACATGATACACATAAGACATGGTAATCTCTACTCATGCTCAAGTATACATGTGATATAAAAACCATTCCACTCATACAACTACTCATATGATTTCGCAAAGTATATAACAGGTTATTAATTGCCTACTCAATAAGTATTAAGAAAAGCTGTACATAAAATGATAAGAGCAAAACTCACATGCGGTAGCTAAAGTAAGGCATGTTCATATGTAATCTTTTAGTCATAATTATCAATGGTGCACACAGGCACATGTGGTAGTAGCAGAGGATATATGAGACTTGCGCTGACATACAATAAAACGTGGGCTCATGGATTTATGTCTATAAATACACAACTAGACATGGCAACACCTATGGTACGAGTGTATAACGAATCATGAACACATGCTGAATAATACAACTACTCTAGAAGATAGCATTCTGCACATAAGGCTCACATATGGTTTAAATAATAGATCATATAATAACTAGGTAAGGATATGTGTCACATGGTAGCACGATTGTAAAAAGACAAATGAGCAACATGTTTAGGAGAATGAAATATAAAGTCCATGAATGAATGAGAATAATTGATTATTATATTTCATTATTATGATCACAACCATTTGATTATATTATCTTAAGGACGGAGAGTCAAAGAAATCATAACGACTAATCTAGTACTCGAACGGTACTAACCCTAGCTGACCCTCCTAGAAACTTAATTAGACCGCCAAATAATAGGAAACCTAATCACTTAAGTATGCATACCCCCTATAAGCTAGAAATATATTGAGACACCTATAGAGTAGAAGAGGGCATCTCCGAACCTTGTAAGGCACTGGGGATCATAGAAGAAAAAAACACCGGAATGGTACCAAGTGAATACCAAACCTAATTCGGATAGCTACCTCGAGTGATACAAGTCCCGATTCAAAATCTTTCACTTTAAGTGATTAATGTTTATTTAAAGATTTAACCAAGTATAAGTTAGGCCCACATAATAGCACTTAAATCACTTCCATCAACACAATACATTTCCATTATTATATCCATTCTAAGTGGCATTAAAGCCGAACTAATCCAAGTAGCATTAAAGCTAAACCAATCCAAGTGGCATTAAAACTAATCAATTTTAAGGGGTGTTAAAGCCAATTTAGGTGGCATTAAAGCCGAATAATTGAAGTAGCATTAGAGCCGAATAATTCAAGTGGTGTTAGAGCTGAGTAATTCCATGGCATAAAAAACCAGCATAAGGTATCATACAATTTCAATCCATACTCTACCAATGATATGATTTTCCAAACCGATTTTAATTGAGACACATTAGAACATACTCTAAAATTGCCAAACTTTTTATAATTAGTTGAACATGTTAACTACATAATCATGTTCAATCTTTCATATACTCAAACACATAGAATAATCAAGAGGCATACTCACATGTGTTCGTATTGAAGTTATAAACTTATAGATACGTAAGATCACCACGCAAAAACATAGTATACGCTTGACATACTTAAATAACATAAAACATACCCATCACCTTCCACTTCAACAAGACATACATCCCATGATTCCGCCATAAGCAAAGTTAAGTAATGATTTACTTAAATCCGAAGTTAGCTAAGCAAATTGAGAAAGAGAGATCAAGAGCTCGATAATCTATGAGAATGTTTTCATAGATCGCCGATAAAAATCGTAAGACTAGATTAGAAGCTACCTTATCGATCAACAATTCAAGTATTACAATTTAATCAACAAGGAGAGACACATATGGTCTTTCTTGGAAAATATGTCTAAAACCTACGACTCAAGAGCACGGTTCCATTAAGATTTAAAATTAAGTATTAACCAAATTGAGTTCAACACATATTTCTTAGGGCATTTCAAATTAATTTGAAAAACTAGGGAAAGGGCAATAGAGGATAAGTTAATATTATTGAAAATGACTTACTAATTAGATTTTACAACCAAAAAGACAAATCAACCATTTTCAGAGAACCAATCCAAGCCAATAAGATAAAAACATCATTTAAATGATTTTAAATCAAAGCTAGTAACCAATTAGGTAAAAGTAGTATAACCAAATCCATTTTATAAAACCATCTTCGAAAATTAGGATTTTTAAGCCCAAACTACGAACCAACCAATTAACTTTGATTACCTATAATTGATAGATTTAAAACACAATTAAACTAATTTTAGATAAATCTAGATGATCAATTTCAATAAAAATAATCTTACGAGTAGCCAATTTAAGACAATTGTTTTTCAAAAATTACAGTTTTAAAGGCCAAGACATAAACTGGGACACTTCAAATCAATTGATCCAAATTTAATGTGTTAGAATGCAATTAAAGTCATTTCAACTATTTCTATAAATTCAATTTTAGAAAAACAACTATACAAATGACCAACTTCATAATTTCATTTAAAATCTAGGGTATAAAATACCTTAAAATCAATATAAAAGTTATTTCAAACATATAAAATCAATATAAAAAACCTTAAAATGCTTACAGATAAATTTTATTTGAAACTTATTTAATAAAAACCTTTCATGAAGATCCAAACATATAAAATCAATATAAAAGTTATTCAAAGAATTTCAAAAAAGTTTTCGAAAGAAAATAATGAGCGCGAGAATTCATATTCTTTACAAAAATAAATAATAGGATCTCAAAAAATATTTAAAACTATCTAGAAATATTTAAACAACATTTTAAGGGACCAAGATTAATTTAAATGATTTCCGAAAAAGGTTATCCGCATACCGAAAAGGATAAAACGAAAGAAAATTAATTTTGGAAAGAAAATCATGAATAAGTTACGAAATTTTTTTTAATTTAAAACTTTCTGAAGATCTTAACGACTTCGAAAAAACAGATAAATTTAAGATCGGAAATATTTTCTACAGATAAAAATTATTAAAATGATTTTACTCTTTTAAATTAAATTTTATAATTTAAATAATTTATTTCGTTAACAAAATATAACTTCAAAATAAAGTTGTAATCACACGACGAAGTTATAATAAAAAATCAATCTAAAATATTAAAAATCAAAATACAAGAAAGAACATAAATATATATTTTTAATCGAAAATCAAAATCATATAAATATAATAAAATTATAGTCGTGAACGAACTTATTGAGTATGATCCGCAACTACTACGATTAACTAAATTATAATATGAATTCGCAATCATTGATAAAATCATAAGACGAATTGAAATCAAAATAATTAAACATTTTTATCAAATTATGTTAATAAAATAATTAAACTTGAGAAAATTGAATTTAAAAAATACGGGATATAAGAAGATGTCTTTTGTTATGGAAGCTGTACCATCTATCAAATGATTGAGCATCACTATTTTCTTTAAGTGTTTGATTAAAAAGAAAATGCAAAAGGGGGGTAATTATGTTCTGACTTTCACTCTCTTTTTTGTCAAAGTTTCATTTGAAGCCTTATATGGCCATCCTTGATTCAGGACATTATGGCTTTGTTTAGTAAACCATGTTATTTTAAATTCTAAATGATCTCAATCGATAATTTTTTCAGCTAGTTTGGTGAGTCAGATTATTCTGCTTAAGTTATTAAATAATCTGGTAGATTATTATTATTGGCAGAATATTTTTCAGTAGTTATGGGACTCATATTCTTTTCATGCAAAATCCTATCATTTCTTTTGATTTCAGATCTTAGTTACCTAACACTTATGATAACTTCAACAATATTCATATACAAATAATCTATAATTTATTAACTCTATTACAAATTATTGTTTCATTTTCATTTGATTTCATTTTAGTTAGATTATTTTAGTCATGTATTTAATGATTTGTAGTTTTCCAAAAAAAAAATAATAATTGCATTTTGGCTTTGATTTGAACTTTAGAATGTATAATGACAGTAGTCACACAAAAATATATCATAATGCATGTAACACATTACTGAGTGCCCATGATGCACTGCAACAATGACGGTGATTGTGACTGTAATTGTTATTTTATTGCATGAGTTGGAGATCCTTATGAGATACTTTGTTTGTTTGTGGACTATCTATGTGTTCAGTGTAGTGCCAAGTCTCGCATGAAACATGCCTTTGTCTTAGTAAGTTAAGCTGCTTCTCCCTATTTATGATAAGGGGCTTTTCTGATTTGACATAGACACAGGAGATGAACATCGTTCTTTCTTTTTTGATCTTGCACACACATATTAAGATGCTCGTATGTTTTGTCTTCTAATTAAAATGAATACTTCTGTGTATTGTGGTCAAATAGTTGTCCAATATTGCGGAATTGATTCAATATTAGGTTATATTAGCACAAAAAGACTTATGCCAGTTGCGCAAAGAAACATGTTGTAATTTGGTTGTCAAAGATGCTCCAATACTGCAATGTTGCAAAACGCCAGTGATGGTGACCATAGTTGCTATTTATTTGTGAGATCTGGTGATCCTTAAGAGATAAATTGATTGTAGGTGGGCTGAATATGATGTTCCAATCTAGTAACAAGCCTTGATTGACCATGCCCTCTGTTATACTGTGTTGAATTGCATCTCCCAGTCATGATTCTGTTCATTTATTTGACATAGGCACAGGAGAATATTTTTTGTCTATTTGACCTTGTGTACGCATCTTAAATTAGACTTGTACCAAGTTTATGCTTCCTTTGTGACTAGGTTTCTGTTTCCCTGGGAAAGTCAATCATGTAAGAATCTAATAAGGCCATATTTGCTAATTGTCTTGATGATTATCCACAGATTGATGTTGTTGATCTAAAAATATTGCTTGTTTCACCTTTCTAATAAGTTAGTATTGGAGAATTTGTTCTGTACTTGATGCTGGTATGGATTTATGTTATTGTAGGGGTGTGCTTTCCAATGGGGAAGGGGTTGTATCGCATACTTGGTATACCTGAAGATGAGGCAGTTCTTTTAAATTCCAGAGAAAAGGCTCCTTACCTTATATGTGTGGAGGTTTTGAAATGTGAAATACCAAGGTTCAAACAACTCTTTCTTAATTATACTGGGTCTCCATGCTATTTTTTTCATAAAAAAGAATGCTAATTGATAATGTTCAAATGTTTTCAGTAATGTAAAGGATTCATCCAACAGTCAAAAGCTAGCTAGAGGAGGTATTCCTTTAGTAAATAGAGATGCATTGTTGCATAATGATGACAGGAGGTATTCCTGGAAATTAGGGGACTATCATAATGATGATACGATGTCAAGGTCTGCCTCTCAAGCAATTGACCAGGCAATGGGTTGTTTATGGGAGACCAAGGTGAAGTTTGTTAATGTCAATCTTTCAGTGGAGACACAATTTATCCGGTCTTATCATGGAGAGAACAATATATCCAGATCTGAGCAGACTAATGATATGGAGTGGGCCAGAGTTGTACTAACAGCTGAACCTGGACTTAGCTTGGACGACTTTGACTACCAGGAACCAACTCGACGAAAGGAGCATCGTCGTGTACCAAGTATGGTTGCTATGGAAGAAGTGAAAGTATGTGCCCTTTTTTCAATTTATCATTTCTTGCTTGGAAGCATCTTATATTTTGTTGGAAAAAGAAATAAATTATTTTTGCTTGTTTGAAGATGTAGTGAACTAAAAGGGGGTAACAGTTAGAGGATTTCTGATAGATTTGTACTTTCTTGATGTGGAAAAATAGTCTTTTTGCATCCTTGTTCTTTCTATCTTTCCTTCTTTTTTCTGATTCACTTATGCTTTCTGGATATGTTTTTTGTGTGTATCTCTCTGATCCAAGTGTTGCTTCCTCTATCCTAAAGGCTGCTGCAGCTAAAGGAGAAGCGCCACCTGGATTGACTCTGACGGGAGCTGGCCAAGATTCCTCAGACGCACAACCTGAGGTTGGTGACTCCACTTGGTTTTTATTTTTAGCCTCCCTGCAGCACACTCACTGCCCCCCCTCTCTCTCTGTATACATACATATATATGTGTATGTAATTTTTCTTGTTGATTCAAAAATCGAATACTGCTAAATACCATGAAGTAAAACCTGCAAACAACCCTAGCTTTTGAATAAACTGCATCCCATTATAGAGCTTTCTATTGAGAGAAATAAAATAATCATATCTATATGCCTCTGTCTGCTAATTTTAACAAGATAAAAAAATAAAAAAAAATGTCTGAATAGCTAAATGAACTGCATTTAATGGATTCTAAATCTGTGTAGCCTCCCTACATTATTGGACAGAAAAATTGAGATTTAAAACCCATTTTGTTGAGTTAAGGTGGCAGTGAAAGTATGAATTGCATTGCTATTATAAGTTGTGCTTATATTATTATTATTTTTTTTTTTAATTGCTGGGGTTGAACAAATCCTAGAGTCATATTATAGTGCAACAACAATCCTATGCCACATGAATAAGAAGCTTTTTTCTTGCAGATGACCTTGCTGCTTTGTGATGCTTTACCTTTGTATCTTGTGCTTCACTCTTATGATTGAAATCTTGGATCATGGCACAGGTGGGTGGGCCACCAAATCCTACAGATGCACTATCTGGTGAGCTATGGGAGGTGAAGAAGGAGAGGATCCAAAAAGCTTCACTTTATGGGAAGATGCCTGGTTGGGATTTGTGTTCTGTAAGTGAAGCAGATGCATTATCTTGTGAACTCTATAATATTCTTGAGATGGAGTTATTCTTATGCTTTCCACCAAAATTATGGTCTATGGTAGCATTGAACTTCTTTTATAGGCTCTATTGAAAACTGCAGTTTCTTCTGCGGCAATACAAGTTAATGCAGTTGATTCTCTTGATGATGTTGATCTTTAGCATTTGCCATTCAGCCATGTGATTATTATTATGAATTAGTTTTTTGATTTCCATCATGTTGTCTGCTATATATATATATATACGGTACTCATTTGTGCTTTCTTAAGTGATGGCTGTATCTTGATGTCTTTGAGCTTTCCTCTGGATGAATATTTCTTTCATTTATTTGTTTTCTGTATGTTTTATCTTTTCAGTTGATTGAGAGATGAATATTTTTAATTGATGATCTTGATTCTTGATTACATCGTTTGATTGTGTTACATGTCTGTATTAAGGGTATGGAATTCTAGTTGGATTGCTAGTGTGGACTGTGGTGGTGTCTTACAATTTCATGATTGTTGCTGAGATGCTACATGTATAACTTCACTGGCGAAATGTCATCACATGTATTAACTTCACAAGAGAACTCTTCCTACTGATCAACCATAATGGCTGTTCAGGGGACATCTAAACAGTTTAGCTTGTGGTTTGCATCAAGGATTGTATAATAGTAGGTTGCACGAAGCAGATATGTAGAACTGGATATGGAATGGGTTTTATGGGGAATAGGGTTCTGAACATTGAATAAATGCTTAAACAAGAGCGAAAATAAATAATTTTATACTTTTATTCCAGTTTTATGTATCAAATAAAGGGGTTAATGTTTGGAAAAATAAATATCTTCCGACTAAATGGTATGAAATCATATATATATAAGAGATGTACATACATGTATGCATACATGATAAGATATTTTAGATTTCGAGCTTTAAAGATGAGTTATCATCAATCAAAAAGTTAGATAGTGCTAGATATTTAAAATTGGATTGAAGCCTGTGAAGCTTCCGAGGGACAAAAGAAGGCACTGGCCACTCCACCTGACTATGTGAAGCAGTAGAGGCCTACATCAGTAATCGCCAGACTGAAATTATGTGACACTGGTAGCAGCAGTAAAGGATTCTATCGCTGAAAGAACAAGCATTCTGTGGGAGAGACAGAGTGTTTGAAGGTCACTCCACTTGAAGGTGACCGGAAGAAATCTTGCTGGTCAGAGACAACAACTGTACTAATTGCAATTTAGGGAAAAGGGATTAAAAGAAGACTGAGGGAAATTTTTGGGTGGGAAGGGAGAGATTTCAAAGTAGAAGAAGCATTTTAGGGCAGAAGCAAGCACAGACAATGTTTTACTTTCTAACAGAACCACCACCCGCTCAAAAGAAACCAAGAATTTATCCACTTTCTCTTTCCCTTTTTGCTTTTCCTGTGTGTAGAAACCAGGCAATAAAAAGGTGGTTGCATTGCAAGCACAGCTGTAACCATGATGTCATAGAGGTTAATTGATATGTTGCAATTGCAATGTAATTCATTATTTTCACAATAATTATTGGCATACCATCAAATATTGGCAAAGATCAATATTGTTAAATATAGGAAATATTAGCCAAAATGTCATATCAACCGATACACATGTACTTACATTTTGGCATCGTGTATTTGACATTTTGTTTATAGGCCATGCCTCAGCCATCATGCTCTAGTTTGTGGTTACTTTCTTCTCTGGGCTTTTTGTTCAGCTCTTTTTTCTTGTTGCAAAAAAAGTTTTTTTGTTTGGGGGGGGGGGATAGCATTTTTGGCATCTGCTCTATTTCTATACCACATAATTTCGCCATTTTTTTGGCCTCTTGCAAGATTGTCCTTGCTTTCTGCATCATAACTCTAATTTCCTTTTTGGCTTTAGGTCATCGTGAAGAGTGGTGACGATTGTAGGCAAGAACATCTAGCAGTGCAACTTATTTTCCACTTCTACGGTACGTACGCATATTTTGCTACTTTGTGCCAATTAACCATCAAATGCATTCTTTATTGACCTTATGCACTAATTAGCGGATTTGTATTATATTGAATCACATTATTCTTGTTTTTTCTTTGATTATGTCGTTTTTATAAAAACTTTTCTGTGACAAAAATGAGTAGCAAATGGCTAAAATGACATCATGATGGATGTGAAAATTCAAAATATATCAAACTAAGAGATTGCTGTGATTTATATATGAACCTTTACATCAATTTGATTCAAACTTTCTTTATTGTACTCAACTTAGTGTGTATTGACTATAATAAGTGAAGTCATCTTAGAACCTGGATAAACCTGACTTGAAATTAAAATCAACCTGAACCTGATTGGACCCAACTGAGCATTACAACCTCAAACTAACCCAAAACCCTTCCCTGACCCTCAAGTATATAACCCAAAGTGACTCAACTCACATTAACTTGAGGCCAAGGAAATGCACTTGACTTAACAAGATTATAAAATAAAATAAATAAAAACCACACACACACAAAATAATCCAAATGAACTGACATCTCCATCTCCCAAAAGGATAGAATGATTTGTAGGCATCGTTTGGTATGAAATGAATTGATGCTTTGTTGGCATTTTTGGATACCTGATTTGTCTTAATTTATTTATAAATAGTACATTATTATGAATTGTAATAAATGTAAGTTTTTTTTTTTGGGGGGGAAAAGTAATGGGTCACACCAGCTGAAATGAATGATTGCAGATAATCTATTGCCATGTCATACCCTATTCACTTGAACCCAAACCAACCTGAAAGGACATAATATCTTGGACCTCTAGTGATTCTCTTGTTCTTTTCTCAGTTGAATTGTAGTTTATCTAATTAATGGTGATGTACCAGATATATTCCAAGAAGCTGGTCTTCCACTTTGGCTGCGTCCTTATGAGGTTCTGGTGACCTCATCTTATACCGCTCTCATTGAAACTGTTCCCAACACGGTAAATACGTACATCCATATAACTAATATTTGTTGGAGTTCTTTCGTTTCAGTCTTGTGATGCTTTTGATGTTTCGCAGGCCTCAACATATTCAATATTATATGAATCCAACTGATACTGTGAGTGGTGCTATTTAGTTCCTTTCTGCTGATGCTTTTGATGCTTTTTCAGGCTTCAATTCATTCAATCAAAAGTAGGTACCCCAATATTTCGAGTTTGCGGGATTTTTTCAATGCCAAATATGAGGAAAATTCTCCAACTTTTAAGCTTGCTCAGGTGATAAACAGTTGGTTACATTTTTCTTGTTGTCTAGAAGAAATTTAAAACAATGAATACTCCCTCTGTTCCATATTGATCAGCAAGGTTTCTATTTTTGATTTGTTCACAATGTAGGCTTGTTTCTATATTTGTAGTTTTATCCTAATAAATGATACATATTATGAGATGTTTAATATGTTTCATGTAGTTGATTGGTGGGAATTGGCTAAAATTAATTTTACATATTTCCAAAATGAGGGTAAATATGGAAAACAATGGAATAAAACATAGCATCAATTATAATTTCTTAATGTGTAAAAACTAAGCAAGCCTATTATTTTGGGACAGAGGGAGTACTATTTTTGTAGATTTTACCTGTAGGTTACTTTTCTTTGTCACTTGTCTTCATTGTTTTCTGTTCTTCTAGGGTAAACAAATTTTGACTATTAGAAATTGAATGATTTTGGCTTTGGTTTATGCTTAGCATTTGACTAATTGAAATTTCTTGTTGCCTGTTTCATATGAAAATTTTAGCATACTTTAAATCTATATTGACTTTCAAGTTTTCCTTGAAAAGCTCTGTATGTGTTATCTTGTGCTGAGGCTGACTTTAGATAGCTATCAGTCTGAACCAGAAATACCACAGCAGGATGCTGCACCCTTTTTATGTTTGCTCTATTTCAAATGAGCTGTTCTGTATAGATTTCTGTCACCTTTGTTAGAATTCACATAGATGCTGGAAAAGTCACCACTTGTATCAATATTTGGTTGATCATTATTTGAATTTCTAATTGGGCATGTGTTATATGGCAGAGAAACTTTGTTGAGAGTATGGCAGGCTACTCTATTGTGTGCTACCTTCTACAGGTATGATAATTTCTTCACCATGCTTGCATTCCGGCTATTGATTGACAGCGTTCTGGTTCATTTGCTACTTTGAAATGCCAGATTTTATTTTGATTGCATGTTTATCTATGAACCCTTTTCTTTTATCGTCTTTGCAGGTAAAGGATCGGCACAATGGGAACCTTTTGTTGGATGAAGATGGTCATATCATACATATCGACTTTGGGTTTATGCTTTCGAATTCACCCGGTGGTGTGAATTTTGAGAGTGCTCCATTTAAGTTGACCCGTGAACTTCTTGAGGTATGATAGCATGCTATAGGCTGGAGCTCATGTTCATCTAGTACTCCTTACGTTAGGTAATGGGTTTTGATGGTTTTTTCTCAGTATTGAGGTAAACTTAAAATTAATTATGGTCTGGGATTTCTGACAGGTTATGGATTCTGATGCTGAGGGAGTTCCTAGCGAGTTTTTTGATTATTTCAAAGTATGGATGCCTCTCTCTTACAAGTTTTAAAGCATTTCTAATGTTATTTTTAATAAACATTTAACCTGATGTTTTCAAATGGCTATAGGTTCTTTGCATTCAAGGGTTCCTTACCTGCCGCAAGCATGCAGAGCGAATCATTCTTCTGGTGGAGATGCTGCAGGTGGGTCTTAATTTGGGAGTCTGTTAATTTTGTTTCCCTTGTAAATTAATGCGGTATATTTGATCAGATTCCCAGTTCATCTGCTCTTTCACTTCACCATTTTGTGGTTCTTGATTATCTACTTTGCTACAGGATTCTGGATTTCCATGTTTTAAAGGGGGGCTCCGAACCGTACAAAATCTTAGAAAACGGTTCCATCTAAGCCTCACAGAGGAGGTATAGCCTCCATTCTTTCTTTGCTTATGTTCTGTATGCATCTTCTTCTCACATATGTCTTTGGCATTAACTATCATCTTTTTGCAGCAATGTGTGTCCTTGGTGCTAAATCTTATCAGCACCAGCTTAGATGCATGGCGGACACGTCAGTATGATTACTATCAAAGGGTTTTAAATGGCATCTTGTAAGCTCATTGTTGATGAATGTTGGCCCATTGGAAATGCCAGTCCCAGTGATTTGGTGCCATGCTGTGTTGCTCTTCATATGATTCCCAAACGTACAATGAGGTGGATGAACATCAATGCTGATTATTCTCTCGGTTTGCTCAGTGCAAGTTTGTAACTGTGTTTGCTGTCATGCGAAACCCCTGCTGGCCTTACAACTTGGAAGAAAAGGGCACCCTCTAGCTCCTTGTCGAGGTTCTTCTGCACTGTACATAGTTATTTTATAGATGGTGGTGGGGTGCATTTGTCAACGTGGTTTTCTGGTGGAATTGCCTCCACTATCAACTGCATTGTGATGATGGTAAGCCGCAACTTCCTGTAAATTTAGGAACTGTTTTTGTAAAGGTTGCATCTACGCCCTGCTTTTTGTTATTAGTCCAAGGCCCTCAGACTGATTTTCTTCTAGGTTTTCCTGGTGGAAGTAAAGGTAGCTAGGATGCCTGTGGGTTTTGAATTTTGTGTAACATTTTCCTCTAAGTTTCTCTATTTAGGTTTCTTATCTATTTGTAATTTTTTAGTGATTTTTTCCGTTCTTTTTGTTATTTTTCTTGTTGCCATTATGCTTAGGTGCAAATTTTTAAAATGAACGAAAATGTTGCATTCAGTTATTATATTGGTTAATGGATGATCATTTTGTAGTTTGCTTATTTACAATTGGTCCATGAGCATTCAAGTTGAATAATCCTGTTAATTGTGATTTCTGGTTTGTGAGGACGAAATTCGAATCACCCTGTTAGCTATTTTCATCAATACAATGGTTTCGAAATGGACACGATCATATCGAGTGGCAATATTGCCAATATATAAGCTCTCTTCTGAGGAGCGTTAGTCGTTTTTGATGATTTTGTGCTCGTGGGACCCACCAAGGCCATTTGAAAAAGTATACTATAGAACGCCCGCAGCTAGCTTCAAAGCTGCCCGAAGACCATTTGACAGCAGTCCTTTTCCTTTGCCTAAGTTGCTCCAAATTTATGAGGTGGACCTACATTACCTCAACATACTTTAAACACAGTACCTAATATATTTTACATTACTAACGTGGAAAAACGATTCAAATATGAGCACATCTAGCATGTCTCTATAGTGCAAGTCTCTGAGCCCCTTAAGAATGTCCGGCGCCACCACATCTGAAAGGCTTTGCTGAGATTAGGGCACTCAGTGCCCTGCTTCGAGAAGCATCTAAACCATTCCATGAATAGTGCATATTGATGTTTCAGAGGAAGAGTAAGAAGCACCTGACCCATTGCTTCCTCCAAGTCTCTCATATCCAGTCCCTTTCTGCACCTCTGCAGCCATCCATAGTCCTCCAGCATCGGTGCAAACCATGACTGCATAAGCTTCAATCGTGATTCTGACCTGCAATGCAGTTTTCTGCTCCCCATTGCAAGAAATAAAATTGCTGAGACTCGGCTTAACTCGTAACGGATCATAGGAGATGCACTTTTGTGCATTTTCAGCAACTCTCTCTGACCAGTCCAAATATCTACAAAATCCTCCCCCATCTGTCTCTCAAGCAAAATTTCCACCAACCAGTTAATATTGTCAACTTGCATCGAAATGGATTCAATAAAGGGCTTATCTGAAGCGTTTTTATGTTCTTCATGAGGGATAGAGCTGGATGCCTCCTCAAAAACATCAACTAAAGAATTCAGGCAAGACTTGGATGCTACATATAGTTCCTCCTTGCTTATGTCAAGACTGTCCCTCACATAGACTGAGCTCTGGCTCAAAAGCCCCTTCACCATGGACTTCAGCTCTTTTGTGGCTTTTTTGTTTTCACAGTTTGTAATGGCCCAAATAAGCTGACTGGCCAGATTCTGCTTAGGACCGATAGAATCACGGAAATTAATCCTGGCCAAGATCTCTCTAGTAGTTGATTCATCAAAATTGAACTTTGTACACACCCTCTTAAGCTTCTCCTCTTCTTCCTCACTCCAAGGCACAGCTTCTAGATATTTCAGGCATGATAAAACTCCCCTAGTAAACTTGATGCTTGCTGACACCTGAAATCGGTGAGGCAATAAAAAAGCAACAAAAGTAAACAGACTGAAGAAGAAGAGAGAAAAAAAAGGATGGTAAAGTGGCAAATCAGTAGCAGGAGAGAGACTGTCCAAGCAACAAAGGCCATCAAATGTACAGCTTCCACACAAAATATTTTCTAACTTGAAAAATATAACTAGACTGATGAAACACAATGCTGCAGAGCTTGCCATCCCGGTTCCTTCCCCATGTGGACCTGTTGGAAGGTGCATACACAGAGATCTCCTTGATCAAAGTCCTACCAGCAGAGCTAGGTATAGCAATTTCATACAGACGAGTATTATAAGAATCACTAAATTCATCTTCTATTCAACAGGCTGCTCCAACAAAAAAAAAGGGGCAGAAGTTTGATAGACCCGTAATCAAACACACTAATGTGAGGAGGAACAAGAAATGGAAGACTTGCACAACAGTCGTTATAGCTTGTCTAGCCCGGCTAATATAACTATATCCTTTATGACTTTTGATGTTATTGTCCCATTAGTGAGTCTAGGATCTGTAATTAATTAAGCAGAGTTGGTTAGTTTAGGGTGAGCCTAAAGGTAGAAGTGTGCTATCATATTCTGTTCTGGTTGTTATACTGAGTCAGAGGATAGGAAGTTGTGCTACCTCTAGTAGTAGTCGGGGAGGGGAAGAAGGGTGGCAGGCTGGGAATCAGTTGCATAGTAAGGGCACCATCAGCCACTCCATCTTATTTCTGTTATCTTTATCTGTTGATTTAGCTGGTATCAAAGTATTTTGTAATTGGGGGTTATGGCTCAAAAAAAAAATGTAGATGCACTGGAAGAGAAGCACAGGGTGATCCAGGAGGAATGGCAGCTTGGAAGGATACAAGGAGGTTACCAACATTAGAGAAAGCCTTGGAAGAAATTAGAGGGCAGCTTGGGCAATTGTTGGGACAAGAAATTGGGGGAACTTCATCCGTTAATTCAGGAGAAAGAAAAACTAATAAGGCTTGAGAATTCGTTCTGCCTGTACTGGGAGAATTTCAGGAATCTCCCACTGCAGTGAGCCACTGCTTGGACTATTGCCTTGCTCGGCAGTTGGAATTCCCCACATTCAACAGCATTGATCCTGATGACTGGCTATTTCAGGCTGAAAGCTATTTTAATCTAAATCAAATTAATGAAGTTGAGAAACTAAAGGCAGTAGCGATCACCATGGATGGCAAGGCTCTAGTGTGGTTCCAATATATGAAGGAAGGAAGAAAGTCCCTGTCATGGCAGGGATTCAAGGAGGCCTTCCTCACCAGGTTTCACCCCACGTGTGAGGGATCCTTGTGTGAGAAATTTCTCTTGATCCAACAAACTTCGTCGGTTGAAGACTATCTTGAGAATTTTGAGCTTCCCGCTGCTCCTTTGCAAGGCTAATTAATAGAGAAAGTAATGGAGGGGACCTGCTACAATGGATTGAAGCCAATGATCAAGATAGAAGTCCGCACTATGAAGCCTAATGGGCTAACAAAGGTAATGGAGGCAACCCAAATGGTGGAGGATAAGAACAAGGTGATCCAAGATAGAAAAATGGGTCTAAACTTGAGGGTCCAACCCAAAAAAGCTAGTAGCAACAAGACATTGTGACAATTAAACCTAGTTTCCTTGCATCTCAACTATTGAAGCCAACCCAAACACACCAAGAAACAGTGAAACTCAGAGGAGGTCGCAGGGGGTTGGAAAGCCCTTGGGTCCAAGAATTTGACGGATTTTGAGCTCCGATGCTAATACAATCTCGGTCTCTATTTTAGGTGTGACGAGAAATTCTCTCTGGGTCATGTTGTAAGAACAGAATGTTGCAGCTCCTTTTGGATTGATGAGACGCCAAATTCAAAGGAAGAAGAGAAGGCAACAGTGGAAGATTTGGAGGAAATTTTGGTTTTTGTTGAACAAATGGACGGTAATGTTGCTCTTTGAATTCTGTTGTTGGATCGACTATGCTCCAAACTATGAAACTTAGAGGGACGATCAAGGGAGAGCCCATTGTAGTGTTAGTGGACTCATAATTTTGTTACATGTGTGCTAGTAAAAAAATGAGATATGCCATAGTCTAATACTATAGGGTGCTCATGGGGACAAGGTGATCAGTGCAGAAGGAGGGAATTTGCAAGGAGGTACAATTGTCATTGCTAGAGGTGGAAGTTCTTGAGGATTTCCTACCCAAGGTTTTAGGAGTGCAGTTGTTGAAAAAGCTAGGAGTTTGTAGATAAAATGGAAGTCCATAGGCAAAACACTAGTAATACTTAGAGGAGATGCGAAGCTATGTAAATCTTAGGTTTCACTAAAGGTGCTTATTTGCACTCTGCAGAAGACAAGGCAAGGCATACTACTAGAATTTTTGGCCCTGCAAGCTACAACAAGAGCACCAACTGATACAATTGCTATCCCCGCACCAATTCATGCCGTGATGAATAGGTTTCCGGAGATACTTAAGGCACTACAAGGGTTACCGCCACTTCAAGCATTGGATCATAGAATTACCCTGTTGCTTGGAGCTACGTTGGTGAGCATAAGGCCTTATCGATATCCACATGTACAGAAAAACGAGATTCAATGACTGGTGGGAGAGATGTTGGCAACTGAAGTGATTAGACTAAGTCACAGTCATTTTTCTAGCCCTATACTGTTGGTAAAGAAGAAGGATGATAGTTGGCGATTTGGGGTGGACTATCGAGCTCTAAATAAGGTAATAGTGGCAGACAAATTTCTAATTTTGATAGTGGACAAGTTGTTGGATGAACTACATGGGGTAATAATTTTCTCAAATTGGACCTTAAATCTTTTCTCAAATTGGACCTTAAATCGGGGTATCATCATATTAGAGTATGCTAGGATGCTGTGCCCAAGACAACATTCCATCCTCATAAAGGGCATTGTGAGTTTTGAGCAATGCCATTGAGCTTACAAATGCTCCATCCACTTTCTAGGGTTTGATGAATGAGGCATTTTGTCCCTACTTCCATAGATTTGTGTCGTTTTTTTTTTCTTTTTTTCTTTTTATAACACCGGTGTATATGGAGATTCATGTCCAGCACCTGAGCTTAGTTTTTGGAGTATTGAAGGCTCACTCCTTATTAGTGACCATTAAGAAGTGCGTGTTTGGGCAATTGGAGCTTGAATATCTGAGACACATAGTATCATCAAAGGCTGTGGCTGCTAATCCCTACAAAATTTAGTGTATGAAGGATTGGCCTGAACTAAGGACTTGTGAAAATTGAAGGGTTTCTTGGGTTTAACAAGTTACTACTGTAGGTTTGAGCATCACTATGGGCACATTGCAGCCCCACTCACTGCCCACTTAAAGAAAGATTGTTTTGGGTAGAATGAAGAAGCTCACTTTTGGGTGGCTTAAGAAACTCTTCCAAACTTTAATGAGCTGTTTGTAGTAGAAACAAACGCTTCAGGAATAGGGATTGGGGCTGTTTTGATGCAGCAGCAGAGTCCAGCCAAGCTTTAGGACAACGAGCTCACATGAAGAGGGAGTTAATGGTCGTAGAACTTGCAGCACCGCGTTAGCACCATGGGCCGAAAATTTACGGTTTGAACTGACCAAAAAAATCTTGATGTTCCTGTTAGAGCAGCACATAATTCTGAAAGAGCATCTAAAATGGATCTTTAAACTCTGGTGTTTCCAGTTTGACATTGAATACAAGCCGGGGAGAGAAAATATGGCTGCAAATGCTCTATCTAGAGTGGAAGTGGCAGCCTCACTAGCCGCTATCTCTGCTGCCTGGGTTGGGCAGTGGAGCCCCTTTCAATCCAAAATTGATGCAGACCCGGATTATGGACCTGCTAAGAACAAGCTACTGCAAGGTGAGGAGGTGGAAGGGTATTAGCTAAGGCAAGGGAACCTGTTTTACAAAAACCGCCTGGTTTTCCTGCAAATTCAGCAGTAATTCCTCTACTCTTAGCTGAATTCCATGATGGAGGGATGGGAGGACACTCCGAAGTACTGAGGACTTACCACCGGTTGGCTAGAGAAGTATCCTGGGCTGGTATGAGGGAAAAAATCCAGGAGTTTGTGGCTGGGTGCGATGTCTGCCTGCAGCACAAATACCTTGCTAAGAGTCCAGTGGGTCTGCTGCAGCCACTGCCAGTTCTGCAGCAGATTTGGGAAGGCATATCACCTGACTTTGTGGAGGGCTTACCACTTTCAGAAGGCCATAGCTGTATTTTGGTTGTGGCGGATCGGTAGTCGAAATATGACACTTTATACCCCTTAAACATCCGTTTACAGCACACAATGTAGCCGAGGTATTTATCAAAGAAATTGACAGATTACATGGAGTTCCCAGTTCTAGAGTATCCGATTGAGATAAAGTGTTTGTCAGTAACTTTTGGAAGGAATTATTTAAGGTGCAGAGTACAACATTCAAATTCAGCTCGGCCTACCATCCGCAGGCGGATGGGCAAACAGAGGTACTTAACTGGAGTTTGGAAACTTATCTACACTGCTTTGCTTGAGACAAGCCTAAACAGTGGGTCAAGTGAATACTGTAGGCTGAATATTGGCACAATACATCCTTACATTCAACCATACAAACCACACCCTTTTCTGTCTTGTATGGGAGAGATCCTCCACCGCTTTTACATTATGAGGTAGGGTGTAGCCCTTTCGCTGCAGTGGACTAGGAGCTACTAGACAGAGTTGCTGATTTGGAGGAACTAAAGCAGCACCTTCAGAGAGCCCAGGCGAGAATGAAAGTTCAAGCTGATAAGAAAAGAAGGGAGCAGAACTTTGAGGTTGGTAGCTGGTTGTTTGTGAAACTCAAGCCATGTAGGCACAGATCCTTATCCAGGAGGTTGAATGAGAAACTGTCTCCGTGTTATTTTAGGTCATACCAGAATGTAGCCAAAGTGGGGCCAGTTGCCTATCACCTCAAGTTACCAGATTTGACCTCCATTCACCCAATGTTTCATGTTTCAATGCTTAAAGCTACAGTGCGCACAGGTCAGCAGGTGCAGCCTTTTACCCCAGTGCTTACAGCTGACATGAACTGGAAGGTGGACCTGGAGTCGGTACTCAACATGAAGACCAATTCCTAGGGTATTCTGGAGGTACTGATTAGGTGGAAAGGGCTGCCTAAGTTTGAGGCCTCTTGGGAGAAATTTGAGGTGGTCAGCGAGTAGTTTCCTGCTTTTCACCTTGAGGACAAGCTGAAGGACTGAGAGAAGGGGGGGGGGGGAGGAGTAATGATAGACCTGTAATCAAATACACTTATGTGAGGAGGAACAAGAAATGAGAAGGCTAGCACAACAGCCATTAAAGCTGGTCCAGCACACCTAATACAACCATATCCTTTATGACTTTTGATGTTATTGTCCTGTTAGTGAGTCTAGGGTCTCTGTAATTAATTAAGCAGAGTCAGTTAGTTTGTTGGGGTGCCTTGAAGTATTAGGGCACGCTATCATCATTTTGTTTTGGTTGTTATGCTGAGTCAGAGGTTAGGAAGCTGCGCCTACCTCTATGAGTAGTCAGGGAGCGGAAGAAAGGCGCCAGGTTGGGAATTAGTTGCATAGGGCAGGCATTGGGAACTTGAACGCATGGTTGTATCTCTCATTCCCTTTCATCAATCTACAATCCTGCCCTTTTTATCTCTACACAATCCATCACCCACTCCATCTTATTCCTGTTATCTGTTTGTAATATGATGATTTAGCAGATATCTAACAAAGTTTTCTTATCCCAGTATTACTGTAGTTACAGTATCCAGATTTAGTAGTAAATTTCACCTGACCAATAGATTAGCATGTTCTAAAAACAATGCCAGTCCCCTCTGCGTGAGAAGCATGTTAATAAACAGGGTAACTAAAAGACAGAAACACATGAGCCAATTCAAGTCGTCGTACATGCAAAAAATTATTTCTCCAGCTTTGTTTCATAACCTCATCTAGAAAGCATGAAGGAGGCTGCTGAAAGTCGGTCCAACTATTCAAGCAAGTGCCATACTCCTGATGCCAGTGTATGTATCTAAGGCGAGATGGAAGTGCAAGCCACTTCAACGATGTATCAGCTCATTTTCTCTAAGGTTGTAACCAAAGAGTAGAGAAGGAACTGAAAACTGTGAAGAAATCAATATTCAGTTCTCGATATTATTGTAGCAACTAGGGGTCCTACCTTCCGGCATTGTATTAGGAACAAGGATCCAGCCACAATAGTAGTTCCAATAGAATTAGATAAGTTGAACTTAACTGAGTTGAATTAATTAGGTATGTGAGGGAACTAGGGCTAGGGTTTATGTGAACCAAAGAGCAGATAAAGAAGAGGCGATGGACAAGAAAGGAGAGAGCTAGGAAATTAACTTCTGCTAATTCTCCCAACTTCTCTTATTAATGAGGTCATGTAATAAAATTACGTTTGCGGCCATGGAAGCATAGCATTGCGATATTATGTGTGGCGATTGTGAACGGCATGAATTTTTATTTTTATTTTACAATATGATATAGTTCTTATTTACTGATCATAAACTATTGTTCTATATTATATTAGAATCATTTAAATGAGTTATTATATGTTAAATTGTCCTAATAACCATACATTTGCATTAGAATCAAAAACAAGACATGGTATTTAGTAGTAGATATACTTTATTATAATCCAATTGTCAGTTGATATATATATAGTAGATTTAGGATTTTCCAATAAATCTCAATTTATCGGCGTACCACCGATATTTTCCGATTTATCAACTATAAATTTGTAAAAAAAATTATCCGTCACATATCGGTTGATCCAAATTCTATTACATAACAGTCAATATGCTATAACAAGAGCGCTATTTAATTGTATAAGTCTAGCCCACTTAAAAAAATATCGACTAAGACATTGCATATTGGATGAGACACCTCAAATTTTGAGGGTCCTGATATGCTATCTCAATGAAACAAGATAGACAATTAAAATTACATATGTCGACGATATTTATCAATATATGACCCATATTTGTCGTGAAACATAATAAAAATTCACAGTGCGATATATAAAATATTTACCCATGACACCTTGATTTGCGTGCCAGAGATTGCAATTGTGACTACAATTTTATTGCCTGGTCTAGCCTTTTGTTTATAGTTTATACAGACTTGGGGACCAAGCTAGGGTTTTTAGTAGGCTTAGGGTCTAACAAACCTTTTTATTAAATGAAACCTATTAGACCCTATGACATAAATCAATTAATAAACTAAGGTGATAAAGCCTACTTAGAATAAATAAAATCAAAGTTTGCTACTTGCTAATGGACCAGCCCACAATTCAGGTTTCTAACATTACTTTGTTCTTGGAGAATAACCTTGTCCTCAAGCTTGTAATAAGGAAATGAGCAACTAGAAATGAACTTTGTTATAGCTCAATTTGAAGGTAAATCGTTCCACTTACCCAACAATTCCAAGTGAGAAGCAACCAAATATGTGAAGAGCTAATGCAAGCTATAACAAAGGCCTGTTGATATAGTGCAGCACCAAATGCTAAAAAGAGGGGGGAGGGAGGCAAGAAGTGTCAAGTTTTAACCATAGAACAAGGGGCAAGGAGGCCATGTTGATTAGCCAAACCTATTTGTGGTGAAGAGTTTCCCTAGGCCCATAAGTTTGTCATGAGAGAATCAAAGGGCACTTAAGAAGCACATCCAGTAGTGATCGAGCATCTTGTGTTCCCGTCCATAAGGCCTAAAATCATGCCTACATGGGGTTGGCCCTAAGTATAATCTATAGCTTCCTTTTGTCCACGCAATAGGTGAAGCCCGGATGGATGGAGTAGTGGCAGCTTGCAACACATAGTCCTAAGGTTCCGCTAACACTATAGAGAGCTACTTTGCCACAACAATTCCCCGGCTAGAACGCTATTAAAGTTTGACATGTTTGGGTGACTAGGGAGGCTTCCTTACACTAAACAAAGGTGCCAGGGAACTTTACACTACTTTGAGGGTTAGGTTGTAATCGAGGTTCGGCGAGACTAGTTGTGAATATCAAAGATTTAGGTGGTGTGAAAGGGATATGCAGGGGTTTTGGGGTGGAATTAGGGTTTGTAGGTGCTATTAAGGGTTGTTGATGCTAAGGTAGTCACTGGGTGATGTTGGGCATGCTATTAAGAATCGTCAATGCCAATATGGTTGGTATGTGATGTTGGATCTATGACAACCAGGCAATAAAATCGCAATCACAATCGCCATATCAGAGCATCGCGAACGATAAATTATGCGTTGCAGTCGTCACAGTGTGATTTTTATTTTTATTTTACCATATACTCTAGTTATTATTTATTAATCATTTGAACATAAATATTCAATAAACTAGTGTTTTATATTATATTAGAATTATTTAAGTAAGTAAATATATGCTAAATTGTCCTAATAGTCATGTCATTTGGTAGGATATGTAAAGGTAACAAATAAAAATACTTTATTATTGTTCAATAGTAACTTGATTCAAGATATATATAATAAATGAATTAGAAAAAATTATCATGCATAATTTTTTCAATAGATTTAATAATTTTTAATAAATCGTCAATTTATCCGTGATATTTTATGATTTATCAATTGATAAATGTGAAAATTTTAAAACCATAGCATAGCAGTAATTTTGTATCACGACTGACCCAAAAACCAATAAGTAGCGGTCGCTACTCTATAGTGAAACCACTATTTAATTGCAGAGGCAGTGAGGAGCCAAGAAAGGATGAGGTTGATTATTGGAGAAGTTTTTGGCGACCATAAGGATGACTCATTAAAGGTTGGTAAGCATGACAAGTGTGGTTGTCAGGCATAGGCAAGGCAAAAAGGGCAGCAATGAGGAGTATGGACCAGAGATGGGAGTTTTACGGTTAGGGTTTGATGAATTTAGGGTTTAAGGGATGGGAAATGGGGTGGTAGTGGGTTGTTGAGTTGCTACAAGGGGGCAAAGGGTTAACAAAGGTTTTAGAACCTTGAGCTAAGGGTGTGAACAAATCAACAAAGGACGCCGAAGCAACGATCGGTGTTTGGTTGGTTGTCAAACCCAGGAAGGGGTGTCACAAGAGGCAATAAGGAAGCAAGAAAGGATGGGATTGATTGTCGGAGAAGCTATTGGCGACCTTAGAGGTGACTCACCAAATGTTGATAAGTGTGGCAATGGTGGCTGGCAAGCACGGGCAAGGCAACATGGGTAGCGGTGAGGAGTTTGGATCAAGGGTTGGGGTTTGATGAATCTAGGATTTTTGAAATAGGAAGTGAGGTGGTGGAGGATTGTTGAGTTGTTGTGAGAGGTATCAAAGGTGTTAGACCCCTAAGATGGGGGAGTGAATAGATCAACAAAGGACAAGGGAGCAACAATCAGTGTTGGGTGCATCTAGGGTTGGGGTAGGTTGGGTCGTTGTCTTAACTTGTTAAGGGAGCTCACCGTCGCAATGTTAGGCTGCTGACAACTGACTGTCTTCTCATCTAATGGGGTTCTTTTATAAATTCCCCACTTCTTTTGGATATTTTCTTCATACTATTTTAGATATCATTAATACAATCCAATTTCTTCAAGTCCTCCATGAAACTAGTGAGGTTATTGAGAAATTTCGTTAGGGATTCCTTTATTGTCTCATCAAACTCTAATGACAATTTATTAGAAACTCGCTTTGAGGATCTAGCCATAATACTTGTTCCCATGGGTAGGGATTTTAAGCTTAATTGAGTTGAATTAATTGGCCATGTAAGGGAATTAAGGCTAGGGTTTATGTGCATACAAAGGATGAAATTGGGCCTAAACCTACTAGACCTAGTGGTACACAACCCATGACCCAAGCACAAATTTTTATTTTTATTTTGGTTTCTTGTGTTTTGATGTTCGTTGGCCTAACAATTCTAAATTCTTCATAATACTTCGCACTTGGCGATCCTCATTTCACGAAAGTGTGGACTTTGAGGTCTAAGAAAAAATTGTTCAAATAGTTAGAGAGGAAGCTAAAGGGCAAGATAGTTAATAGGGGCGAATATTTTTTGGGTTGTTTGATGTTTCAGCAAGCAAATGTTATCCCCCAATAGAGATGACTCCTAAGACCAGCCGGAGAAGGAAACATCAATCATCACGTAATAATTTTTCAAACTCAACTATGCAACAAAGAATCCAGATTTTGTATTTTTCTCTTTTCTTCCTCCTTCACTCTTTTGTGCCTCACACATTCCCTCCCAATCTATCCACAATAGAATAATTTTGTTCTCAGCTTCCTAGAAAAACTTCCACCATTGGCCCAAGCCATCAACATCACAAAAGAAAACTCAAGAATAATGAAATACATCTTCTTGACCAATAAAGACATCATTCAAGTAGGTTTCCTTTTTCTATTTCAGTGCTCATGCCTCACACAGAGGGATACCCACCAATATACCATTACAATAGAAACCTAGAGCGCTTGACTCGGCAAATAAGCATGCAACAAAATCTCATAGAAAAAGCTTGAAAAGGACATATCTATTGTGATTGGAATTCAGCAGCAATCCGTTTAGATTTGAAAGATCTGATCAACGTCTAAATTAGCAATGGATGAAGCCCACTCGCTAGTAATTCGATATACCCAAGTAGCATTCACACTAAGCACCCAAGATTCCAACCAAGGCAATCACGGGGTCCATTTGGAAACATAGATTAATCCACACTATTGATTGTTAACATCAGGTTGTCGGGTAAGTTGCTGATTATTCAGTTTATTACATTTCATTTTGCATCCATTTACAAACATTGTACTAAGGCCAAAGGCTTTGGGCGGAATATTTTATCAAACTAAGTCTCGACCAGCCAGATATCACAGATAACAATCACAATGGATGGAAAGTATCACCTGAAGTATATCAATGGCACGGTATGCTCCCATCTTCAAGAGCCTCTTCTTTAAATCGTCCTCAATCATAAGCTCAATAGTATCACGGAAGACACCCAAATTTTCGACTTCAGGAACCTCAATCCTACACAAATTTGTCCCAGAACCATCTGATTCTGCGCGACAATCAGCGATTAAATCAGCGAAAACGGGACTATTTTCACACAAAACCTCCGAATTCAACTCCAAAGCCAGACACCCTCCACGCTTTCCTCTTAAATTCAGCCTAACATCAAATACCCCATTGCCTCTGCCGCTGCCACGGCCGCCACCTCCTCTCCCTCTTCTAGAACAGCCAGCTGCCTCCCTCTCACCTCTCGTAACTATGTCACACAAATTCAACTTCTGCGTGGGTCTCACCTCATTCACCTGAACCACCGGCACCGCATCTGGTACCTGACCCACGTTGCTAATTCGGTCCGACTCGGGGCTCGTCACTTGGAGAGCTTCGCCAGTTGGGTCGGAATCGATGGGTGACACCCGACCCGGAGAGAGAATCCGGCGAGGGTCTATGCGACCTACTAAACTCAGACCAGATTTCGAGCTCTGAGGAGAATCCGGGTACGAAATGAAGGTTTTGGAGAGAATCTCGGGAGTGGGCTTGCGATGAGAGGCCTTAGAATGAGAGAGAATCTCTGGGCTCTTTGGAGGGGATTTGAAAGAGCAACACCAGGAGGAGGTGGAGGATTTGTTGCCGCGTCGACTAGGTTGAGATTGGGCTTCTCGTCGACGGACATTCTGATTTGAGTGCTTTCTGCGACTGTTGGAGGTAGAAGACATGGATTGTTGGTATGGCCCTAGATCTGCTTGGGCAGCCGAATCAGGTCAGCACGGGAAACGATGCAGTAGGGAGAGGGAAGGTTGAATACTGAATAGAGATGGGAGGGCTTCAGTTGGGGACTCGAGGCAAGAAGAACGGGATTGAGAGCTAAGGCATAAGTGACTGAGAGACGAATCGTGGTTCTGGAGCTTGGAAGATGATGTTGTTGGTGATTAGCTCGTGATGTCTTGGATTGCTGATTGATTGATATGGTGGTTATGTATTTACTCTATTCCGTGTTAACTTTATTGCTTGCTATTGTTGCATTGCATCTACCAGATTTAAGCGTTCAAGTATCCTACAAAAAACGGAAGTAACGGAAAATTTGTTTATCAATTATTACTAATGAAAGCCGTTGGGAAACTCTCGGTAAAACAAATATAATTTCACAATTGAGTTTTCAAAATATTTAAAAAAAAATTATTTCTTAATAATATATAGTTATTTCACAAAAGAATATAAAAAAGTAAAAGCGGCATTACTATTTTTTTTCCTTTATATTTCCCTTGATAATTAATAATTAAATTTGAGTATTAGTTTGAAAAAAAAATATAGGAATATATTAGCAAATTATTTTTTACAATTCCTTTTATTTTTTATTATATACACCATAATTTCAACGTTGTCGATCATGAAAAGCAATGACTATCAAACAATTAATTCATTTCATCCTCCCAAACTACCTACTTTATAACATGTCTACACGTGCATTATTCGAACGGTGTATTTTATTTGTGGTCCACCATATATACTGTATTTTTAGATCTTATATATCAATCATTTATAGCACCCTTTTTCCTAAAAAACTAATATTTGTACCAAAATAAAATGTCACAAATTAAATTACGAGAACCTAATACAAAAGCTATTTCTTTTTTACTATATAAATCATTCTTTAAAAAGTATCAAAAAGTAGTATAGAGTATGTTAAAAAAAGTAGATGAATATTTTTACAGATTTTATTATTTTGTTTATATGCGTGAAAAACATATTAACCTTTATATATTAATAAAAGGAAGGATCATATGTTTTAGGTATGTACAACTTACTGTGCAAGTTAATTTGGACGCATACTTGAAGCGATGTTTATGCTAAAGCCATTTTTTTTTTACTATTTTGTTGTGTTTATGGATAGAATAATTTGTCATATTCTTGAATATAAATTATATACTCAAAAGAGTAATAGCATTGAATTGATGGACACATGATTTATTGACATAAAATTTATCTTGGCGGCCATTTTTTTTTCAAATGTAAACTAAAAAGTGAAATCAGTGTCGACAATCGCTAACCATTCATATGATGGACCTTCGATATGTGGCAATACTAATGAAGTTGCACGAAATATCCTATGCCACATAACATGTAATATGACATTGAATTGAAAACAAATAAGCAATTGACGTCGCATTGGATTTTGGGCCTCTACTAAGTTGGAAGCCTGAATTCAAAAACAACTCATATTAGAGGTGTAATTGCTAGAGTTACTAAAAATCAAAATAAAACTTCCGTATAATAACAACACTCGATTGGATAAAGCTGATATGTCATATCGAAAAAATTTGATGTGGACTTAAAAAATTAAACATGATCTCAACTCCAAAATAATCCGAATCAGTCCAAACTAAATTCGAATTTATCTAATCCGATAGTGATTCGTATTAAAAATGATACAAATTGAAATAATCTAACTTAAAAAGAACTTGACCTCAAATCCAACTCATACTTGAACCAAAACCTGATAATGACCTTGTAACATTCTAAAATTTACTACCGAAAAAAAAATTATTTTAAGCAGAAGTGTATAATTAAATAGTTAGGTATTACCGTCGTAATTTGCATAAGTCTGGCTTAACCCACTATTCTTACGTCAATTATAAGGCAAAACGATTAGAAAATTAAAACATAATAGTAAGAAACGAGACAACTTTTAATAACATCAAATTAGCATTTGGAAATTGACTCCGATTACAATATCAAAATACAACAAAAATGATCTCATGGAACTAAGAGTCCAAAAAGGTATCCAAGTAAAATTATCATCCAAATAACACGACTCTATGCCCAAACCTTGATACAAAAGAAATCACTCCTCCACATATATATCATCAAAAGCTGCGAAATCGTCAATCTGGTCCTCATCAACCTGCACATATACATATGTGTTGTCTACTCATTGGATTGAGCAACACTCATGAAACCGATGATTAGTAAGCTACGAACTGAGTAAGGTAATGGTACAGTCAAGTAGGGTTACAAGAATTCTTATAAGAAAATTATACATGCGTAAGTCAAAAAATGTTAGATAATTACTTATTCTAAGTCTTTCATTAAATATACCATATTTCAATCTTTTATTTACATTGAGTTTAGGGATCCCACTATTTTTAAACAGGTGAAACGGTCTAAAACACCTCTCAGGGGCAACACACTCGAGTCACTATTATTATCTGGTGGAACGGACTCAATATCTCAATCCTGACTCACGTAGTCTTCTACTTTGCATGACTAGTATCTTTCCATTTTTAGGTGTTGACTCACGTAGTCTTATACTTTACATGACTAGTATATTTCCATTTATACTTTATCTCTTAATTGTATTTTCATTCACATTGAGTATGGAGTCCTATTATTCTTAATCTGGTAGAACGGACTGATACACCTCTCGGGGACAACACACCCGAGCCACTATTATTATCTAGTGGAACGGACCCATATAAATACATTGGCCCGACGTACGTGATCTTTTACTTTAAATGATTAGTACCTTATTCAAAGTTGATCATATATTATCATGCTGAACTTACATAAATATACAAGACATACAATTGAACAACATAAGTACTACCACGTAATTATCCTCAAATGATCATAACACCCTTAGGAAAATCAAGACAATCTTATTCTCCTAAAGCCTTATGAAACCCTAAACATATAAATTTCCAAACATTATCCAAAGTACATATCCTTTGTTTTCCGTAGATATTCTGTATCCGACATTATACCCAGATACGAACTTACATAATTTCATTACTCTTAAAAATATCATTTCATAGCATTTCCATAAATAAATTATTGAATATAACATACTCGACACAAAATTACATACGAAAATACATATATCATATAAAACCCTAGCTACAACATATATCCTTACCAAAAAGGACACTAGACTCTATATAAGTAAATACTAGACCTCCTCTGAGATCTCCGAAAGATCACTTACAAAAATAAGATAAAAATATGATTAGGATTGAAGATTAAAATCAAGAGAAAAGTTAAGGTAGAGGAGGGTAAAAATAGAAATAACTAGAGTCAAATAGAAGCTTGAATTGTATGGAAGTGTAGAAGAATGTGTGGTCGTCCGGTGGAGATATGGTTAATTTTTGGTGATTCTTGGACAGGGTTTTGGGGTGAAAATAAGGGTACACCGTACACGCCCAAAAAAAAAGGAAGTTGCACGGCTGTGCAGCAGGCACTGCAGCTTATCGTCGAGAGAAAATATGATGTACAGCCAGGTGGTGCAAAAGTTGCACAGCTGTGCAGCACCAGGCTGAGAAAAATCATGACGCAAGACCAAGTGGTGCAGAAGTTGCACGGCTTGGCGGTGCAGCAAGGGTGCACACCAGGCCAAGAGAAAATATGGTGCATGGCCATACGGTACAAAGGTTGCACTGCTATACAAAAAGAGATTTTAAGTATTGCACTACCATGCAGCAGGCGGTGCAAAGGTCATGCACTCTGCAAAACTACGACAAACGAGGGAAAGAAGAAGGGAAAAGAGGCAATGGTTAGTGACAATGGCTAATGACGGCGAGGGAGAAGGTTAGGGTGACCTTGGCGGTCAATCCACCTATCAATGGGTGGCGAGTGGTGACCGAGGTGGTGCATGGTGGTGGAACGGGTGGCGCGAAGGCCAAAAATAGGGAAAGAAGGAGGAAGAAGAAGAAGAAAAGAGAAGGAAGAAATAAGAGGGAAGAGGGAGCTAAGGCAATGGATTTTTGACACAGAAATAATAGAGTGGAGGCCAAACAAAGAGAAAAAAAGGAGAGTATGGGGTGGGTGGGTGTGTGTGCGTGTGCGTGTGTGTGTGTATAGTGTGAATCGAGCTAAATAAAATAGAGAGGGGAGAGGTGTTACAGGTGTGCAAGGCTACTATAGTGACGGTGCAGGTGATGGTTGAGTGTTGTGATGAAAAATGTAGGTGATGGCAATGGTTATGAGTGTGGGTTGCGTAAGGATAAGAGAAACAAGAAGAAGAGTGGCAGGGGAGGTGATGGTGGTTAGCTCGGTAGGGGTAGAGAAGAAGAAAGAAGATAGTCACGAGGGATGGCAAGGATGATGGTGTCATGGTGCATGTGGGAGGCAGGGTGATGGTTGAGATGATGATGGTACACGAGGGTGACGAAGGCAGCAAGGGAAGAGGCAAAGGAACAAAAATCCTTCAAGCCACAAAGTCGGCATAAGAGAAGAAGGAAAAATAAAAGAAAGGAAAAGAAAAGAAAAGAAAAAGGAAGAAGAGGTTAGGGGTTAGGATTAGATTAGGTGATTTTAGATTAGCCATAAGTATTTAGGATTAGTCAAGGTTTTGGTTTTGGTTAAAGTTTTGGGATTAAAAAATTAGCTTAAGGCTAAAATAAGATTTCCTGATATTAGAATCAAATTAGGGTGTTAATAATGCGGGATTAAGCTAAGCAAATTTTTGGGGTATTACAAACTTGACCCAAACTTATCCAATCTGAAATAATTCAACTCGAACATGACCCATATTCGAATATAATTTTAAATCTAATCCAAACTAAATTTAAATTTAATATATAAAGGTAACATTTTATATCATACAAATTGATACATAAACATCAATAAACTATATTATTTATAAAATTTTATGCAAACAAAAAATATACAACCCATAAAACAACAAATGAAACAAAACTGATAAAATTATGATCTCCTCACTTTATTTTATTATCATATTATCATCAATTAGATTAGATCATAGAAATTTATATTATTATTATTATTAACATAAAAAATGTAATAAGTATAACATATATTATTATAATAACAATAGTAAAATTTATATTTGTATTTCTATTGATAGTAATGATTATGATATTTTTAAAGATGATAATAACAATAAAAAACATTATAATTAGTATAGTTAACAACAACATAATAACAATAACAATAACAATAACAACAACAACAACAACAACTAGTATAGTCAATGTGATAATTATAATTATTTAACAATCATTATACATATGTATATAATAATATTTATATTTTTATTTATAAAAATAAATATAATAATAATACTAATGATGATGATGATGATATATTATTATGATTACTACTACATATTTTATGATAACAATTTATTATATCACTATATAATTATGATAAAAATTACTATGATAATCACAACAATAATAATAAACCATAAAATTTTAAATATTACTTATATTAAATTGATAACAATTAATGTTAATATAAATTCTAAATTGAATTAACTTAGCCCAAACCTAATATGCTCCAAAATTTGTAGACCTGAAGCAAAATCGGAAAAATCCAATGGGTTAGACCTATACCTAACCTGATATTCTCAGAACCTAAAATGACCCGATTCAATACAGACTAAATCTGAATCACGGTTTTTCGAATTAGATCCTAGCATGAAAGAAACCCAAAACTAAATCCAACCCATTTGTATAATAAGATGATTTTAATAAGACCTAAATTAATCCGACCCAAACCCAACTTATATGACCCGCTTACTACCAATTCACATATATAACACCCTCAAAATTTATTCCTAAAAAATTTCGTTTAAAGTAAAAATGCGGAAGGTAAAATAGAAAATGAAGAATGTTACTGTCACACTTAACACAAGATAAATGTTCACCATATATATCATGCTAGATGTAAGGCTAAAACCTACCTAACTAAAATTCAAACAACATCTATACCATAAGGACAAATTTCCACAAGGAGATATCCAGTAGTAGATGGCAAATGAAGGATTTTACTTAACAAAATCATCGTTGATCAAATCAACATAAAACCTACAAAATAACCCTGGATTTTAAAAGCTTAGTAAAGTAATGAGAAATTAAAATTCAATTACAATACCCTTCAATTTTTAATACAACACTTAAAATTTCCAAAGTTAGGTACATATGAATAAAGACAATTCTCTTGGGGATAAAACTCTGGGTTGTCTACTCTCTCAAAGTCCGGTCTTCAACCCATTAACAACATCAATCTCAAGCCTTCACAAGAGGTATGCTCCCTATCATCAGTTGATCGTCGCAGGACCTATTTAACCAAGGTAGTATTAGTATAGGTCTAGTATTGAATA
This sequence comes from Tamarix austromongolica, assembly GCA_039764185.1. Classification (NCBI taxonomy): domain Eukaryota; kingdom Viridiplantae; phylum Streptophyta; class Magnoliopsida; order Caryophyllales; family Tamaricaceae; genus Tamarix; species Tamarix austromongolica. The sequence continues at coordinate 59,893,140 of CM077808.1, read as the reverse complement.
AATCACGACTACCTAGCTCATGAGAAGAAACATGATACACCTAAGATATGTTAATCTTTAGCTTACAATAATCATGATCAATTAGACATGTGATAATAGGATAAAATATGTGGTCATGGATTCATGCTTATAAATACATGACTAGACATGTTAACAAATAGGGTACAAGCATACAAGGAATTATGAACGCATGTTGAGTAACACAACTATCTTAGAAGATGACATGCTCCACATAAGGCCCACGTGTAGTTTAAATAGTGTGATAATTAGATAAGGATAGGTGTTATATGGTAGCATGATTGTAAGAAGACTAATGATAGGCATACTTAGGATAATAAAATATAAAGTCCATGAATGAACGATAATAATTGATTATTATATTGCATTATCGTAATCAAAATTATTTGATTATATTATCTTGAGGGTGGAGACTCAAAGAGTTCGTAACAACTAATCTAGTACTCGAACAGTACTAGCCTTAGCTGGCCTATCCAAAAACGTAACAAGACCACCAATAAATAGGACATCTAATTACTTAAGTATACATATCCCTTATAGGGTTGAGATATATCAAGACACATATAGAATAGAAGAAAGTTTCTTTAAACCTCATAAAACATCCAAGATCATAGAAGAGAAAAGTACCAAAATGGTACTAAGTGAATACCAAACCTAAATCGGATAGCTACCCTGAGTGATACAACGCCCGACTCAAGATATTTCACTTTAAGTGATTAATATTTTATTTAAATATCTAACCAAGCATAAATCAAGCCCACATAATATTGCTTAAAGAATTTCCATCAACATAGTAAATTTTTGTTATTATATTCATTCCAAGTGGCATTAAATCCGATTAATTTCAAGTGGCATTAAAGCCGATCTATTCCAAGTGGCATTAAAGATGAATCAATCCAAATTGCATTACAACTGATTGATTTCGGGTGGCATTAAAGCCGATTGGTTCCAAGTGGCATTAAGGCCAAACCAATCCAGGTGGTATTAAAGTAAAATAATTCCAAGGCATAAAATCCAGCATAGGGTATCATATAGTTTTAATCTATACTCAACCAAGGCTACGATTTTTTAAACCGATTACAATTTAAACACATTAGAAAGTACTCTAAAATCACCAAACATTTCATAATTAGTTAAATATGTTAATGATGAGTTCATATTTTGATATATTTTATAAATTTATAATCTTAGTTTATGATATTTTATTTGAGTAATATATGTGAATAATTATGATTTTATGCTTAAGTGATAATAATTGTATAAATTTTATTATTTGAGCTAAAATGACATAAATTAAATAAATCTAGAGTATAAGATCACTTACTAATTTTTTCTAATTTTATTTTATAGGAAAAGAACCAAAGAAGGAATAAAAGGAGGTGCACGAAAACACGAGAAGAGAGGAGCCGCATAAGGAATGAAGGAGGGAGAGGCTAGAAAAGCATATAAAATGAAAAATAAAGAAAAAGGAGAGGTGGGTGGCAGAAATAGAGAAGAGCCAAACCAGAAAGGACGAAAGTAGAGAAGCAGTTCCGTCAGGGTGCAGAAGCCAAAGATGTGGCAAGCATGTCAGCACAGCGAGGCAACCCAACATAGAAGAGCTGCACAAAAAATTAAGCTTGCAACACAGGAGGAGAGAGGGTTGAAGAGTTAGAAAAACCATAGAAAAAGGAGCAACATAGTACAGGGAGGCGTAGAAGATCACATCCGAAGAAGAAAAATAAGGCACTAAAATCAAGACTGCCAAGAAAGGAGAGAAAGAGAAGAGACAATTTTACCCGAAAGAATTTATTTAAGATGAAATTAATTATTCTTTCATCTGAATAAATTTTTGATATTTCATCCATAATTAATTTTAGTTATTTCTTTCTCTATTTTTAATTTATATTTGTTGATATATATTTCTATGTAATTAATTCGATCATTATGACTGGCTAATTATTTATTGTTGGGGAATAGACTGAAACCCTAGATTATGGTTTGAGATATGATATTATTTTTCTTTGTTTCATGAGATTGTTCTTTGACTCTATTTTAATTGTTGTTTATATATATTTATATCAAGTATAATATATGGTGCATACCTTGTTCTGGGTTCCTCATAGTGACAATATATAAGATTATTTACTTGTTAGGTGGTTGATAGATGGAATTTATAGACTATTTTCCTACGTAAAAATGTTATTTATTCCTCCTTAATTTTATAAGATTTAATCTTTTCTCGAATTTTTCTCTTTTGAATAGATTTTGCAGGAAAAGATAAAATTGAAAAAATTCAAAAGAGAAATCAAAGAAAAGAAGAAATTAAGCAAAGAACACATCAAGAAACATTGAATCAAGGGGAGAAAAGTTGGAAATAGAGCAAATACACCAAGAGAAGTTGTGTTGAAATTTTAAGGGAAGAATAGTAAAAAAGCCAAGAACACGGTACTCCCGTGTTTCCTAAACACGGGCCGTGTTAAAATCTCAGTCTTATATTCAGAATCCAGAATTTGGCAGAGAAGTCGGAGAAAAACACGGAGGTCCCGTGTTTTTCTTAAATTTTGTAACCGCTCACGCAACCTGTTTTCTGATATATTCTCTATCAATTCGGGGTTCGAAAATCAGTTTTTAGGATTTGAAACAATTGAATGTGCTCTCTTTCTCTATTCCATCTAGAAAATACATGTATATCACAATTCCAACTTCCTTTATCTTTCCTGTATTCTATTGAACAATTGGCAATCTGTAATTCAAGTGATAAGTTCTTCTCTACTCCTTTATCAATTGCAAGTTCTACATTTTGATTGAATGCAAGTAACGTTTCTGCAATTGTGTTTTCATTTATCTTGATGTTAGTGTGTTGTTACTTTTATTAGATGTTGTTTGTATTAATTACAAGTTATTGCATGCAATAGTGTGATTTACAAGTATGCAGATGTTAGAGTAAATAAAGCAGAGTAGGATGATTTGAGGATGGAATTATGTTTCAAATATAACAACGTAAATTGAAGGTTTGATTCTAGATGAAATTTAATTGAATTAATGGATGGAATTGAATGATTTTGTATCATAGATTAAGAATTTAAACTAATTAGATTGATTACCTATTTAGTTTAGAACTTAATATCCGCTAAGACAATACAATTAACCCGTAATTGTTAATTAATGTGTCTAGAGTAGCAAGAAGATTAATTGTTAATCTTATCCACTAATTCATACAATTGCATAATCCGAGCTTATGTGGTTATGATTGTAGTTGACTGCTTTACATCCGTAATGCTGCCATTAATTGAATCTAGTGTTCGTAACTTAGGTTATTAGATGGTTAGGTGATAAATTTAGAGCTTATTCAATTTATTAGAATTGAGAGAAAGCAAAAAGATAAATTATTATGAGTTTCTAAAGGTCAACATTAAATTATTTAGAATCATCCTTTTTCCATAAGTATTTGATACTTTAATTCCATAATCAATTCATTCCTATCCTCATTCATCAATTAGAGAGAAAAGTTGTCTACAGTATATAATTAGTAATAGAATTAATGAAATTGTGTAACCGGGGTTTTAACATCAATTATAAAATTAGTGACTAAACATCATTCCTTGTAGGTTCGACTCCTTCTTACCATTTACTACGTAATTGGGAATTAGGATTTATGTATTAAATTTGTTTTGCATACGACAGCGCATTAAATTTTTGGGGTCATTGCTGGAGAATGGCGATTATAATCTTTAGTTTTGTTTTTGGTGTTGTTTCTTAATTTTGTTTTCAATAAATTCTCCAAGTGTACTCATCTATTATTTAATTGTATGTAATCCTCAGGCACTCGTATTTGAGATAGTTCATAATTGAGCATCAGGGATAAATTATCCCATCAATAGATCCAAATTCTTCCTCTCCAATTGCAACCCAAACAAGAAGGATATTGGAGTATGCTAGTCATATTCCATTACCTTCTGAAGGAAGTTCCATGGATTTGGAAGAAGACCACATAAAGGCCTTGTTTAATACACCTTGTCACATATGGCAGATCGAACCCTCAAGGACCTAGCTGCTCCTGTCTTCAACCCTAATCTTTTATGCATTAATTATCCTGCCGATAATGATACTTGTGAGATCAAACCTGGATTGATACGCGCTTTACCTATTTTTACAGGATTCAGAGACAAAAATTCCATGGGTTCAGGTTGTTTCACTGATCCCAATAAATTTCTTAAGGAATTCCATATAGCATGTTTCGGTATGAAACCGAATGGAGTAAGTGTAGAACAAATTAAACTCAAAGCTTTCCCTTTTGCTTTGGCTGATGATGCAAAGGAATGGTTATATGATTTACCAGCGAGGTCGGTGAATACTTGGACTGATATGCAAAAGGTGTTTCTTGAAAAATATTTTCCTTCATCTAGAACAACTAACATAAGAAAATAAATTTGTGGTATTAGGCAAGATGGAGGAGAATCATTGCATGAATATTGGGAACATTTTAATAAATTGTGTGGTAGTTGTCCTAATCATCAAATTAGTGAGCAATTATTAATACAATACTTTTATGAAGGATTATCTCCTATGGATTGTAATATGATAGATGCTGTTAGTGGTGGTGCATTGGTTGATAAAACACCTACCAAGGCTAAAAGATTAATTGCTAACATGGCATCTAACTCTCAATATTGAAACAGGGGTAATACTTCTATGTCTCAACAGGTGAAAGAAACTAATATTGCTGAATTGAAAACACAAGTGTCAAATTTGACAACTCTTGTAGAAAGAGTTGTGGGTGAAAATATTCCTATCAATGTATGTGGAATTTGTTCTTTTACTGGGAATCCTACTGATATGTATCCTACTTTGTAGAAAGAACAACAGGTGAATGCCATTGGAGGACAACAATTACCAAAAAGAAATGATCCATTTGCTCCAACATATAATCCTGGATGGAAGGATCATCCAAATCTAAGGTATGGAAATACTTAACAAGGTGTTAATTCATATTTCCAACCACAAGTTTATCAAAATCAACAAGGATCAAATCCACCTCCCAGATTCTTTCAAGTTCCACCAAATCACCAAAGACCACCATTTCAACCAATGCCTCCACCAAAAGTTCCACAACAATTAGGAGGAATGCCTTTGGAAGACTTGGTGAAATCTTTGGCTACCAATATTGTAACACCCCCAAATTTCACTCCGGAAAAAAAAAAATTTTGAAAGAATAGAGCGGAAGCTAGGAGCGAATTTAGGAAGTGTTACCGCCACATCTAACACAAGATAAATGTCCACCATCTATCTCATGTTAGATGCAAGGCTAAAACCTGTCAACCATTAAATCCGAATTCTAAAAGCACAATAGCATTACGAGAAATTTAAAAGTCAATTACACAATCCTTGAAAATTTAAATACAACACTTGTAATTTCGAAAGATGAAAACAATTAAACAAACAAATCCCGGGGAATAAATATCCGGATCGCCTACTCACTCAAGCCAAGCCTTCCACCCCAACTCAGTATCAACCTGCACAAGAGGTCTGCTCCCCACCGTTGGTGGATCATCACAGGACCCATTCAATCAGTGTAGTATCAGTACGGGTCCAATACTGAGTAAGTCTCACTACCCTATCTTATGAGAGAGACGTAAACGATAACATCAAATACATATTAAATTATGATACAATACGTTGATACAATATCATATATACTCACAACCACAGCAGGAATCTTGCCATACACCTACAGTAACATATGAAACATATATAACATCCCATTTAAACATATAGGCGTAGTATAACCGAAATATAAAGTGACTCATGCGCCTCAAGTAAGAATAATCCATATTATTGGATACTCGACGCGTGACATACTCACGAAAGCAGCATGTAGTAATACAGATAATAAAAGCTGACCATAGTCCAATTAAACTTATTTCCTTTGAGTCTTTATTAAAAGTAGTCATTTCACACCACAGTATTAATCCACGTGAGTGCGGGAACCCCACTATTATAGCCGGTGGACCGGAATATATAAACTCAGGGCAGAACGCTCCTGACCACTATTATTTGCCGGTGGACCGGTCTCCAGGGCAGAACGCTCCTGGCCACTATTATTTGCCGGTGGACCGGTCTGGCCCCGACTCGTATGGTGTTTCACTGTAAGTGCTTGTGACTCATTCTTTATTCATATCAATAATATATTCATTCCACACATATTCTTTAATAGTCCATGTGAGTGCGGGAACCCCACTATTATAGCCGGTGGACCGGAAAGTATACACTCAGGGCAGAACGCTCCTGACCACTATTATTTGCCGGTGGACCGGTCTCCAGGGCAGAACGCTCCTGGCCACTATTATTTGCCGGTGGACCGGTCTGGCCCCGACTCACACGGTGTTCCACTGTAAGTATTTAGTATCTTTCCCATATCTTATAAATTTTACGTTTGGATTGCTGAGCACGGAAACCCCCACTATTATAGCCGGTGGACCGGAAATCATACAGGGCAAAACGCTCCCGACCACTATTGTTCGCCGGTGGCACGGTCTCCAGGGCACCCCGGCTCCTGGCCACTATTATTCGCCGGTGGACCGGTCTGGGCCCCGGCTCAGCATCTTTCTCTTTAAGTGATTAGTATTTTAACGTATCTTATTTGAAAGTGTTTTACCCTTGACATGCATGACTAACTATATCCACACTTATCCTCCCAGGAGGGCACGTCCCATATCTTGGAACTCGTGCACCCCTTATCACACCTCGATATCCATTTCCCCTCTATACTTACACATAATGAAGACCGACTCCACCCGTCATTAGCCTCTAGGGTTTCCCTTGAAACCCTAATTGGACCTATGTGGCCCAACTTCCTCTTATTTCACTACCATTAATTCATCTATCCTCAACACCTCACCTCATTTAATTCCAACCCCAAATCACATCGCTCTACCCATCGATTCCACATGTGACTCTGAAAACCTAATTGGCTACTTCAACCCTAGTACCTTTCTTTTCCCACATGTAACGTCCCCTTTTCACCCAATACTTCTTCTCTCCCAAATCACCCATAATCATTCCTCATAACATAAACTCTCACTCTCGACACGCACCTCACTCACCATTAATCATTTTTACTTCCGCCTTTTCCATATTACTAATTCTTCTCAAAACCCTAATCGGGTCCCTTATACTCCATTTTGCAACTCACTTCCCATTCATTTTTTCCCCTTTTATCTCCATGTCATAATAATAATAATAATAATAATCACCCTAGCATGCATGCCCTAGAGGGTTACATCATATCACAGCACATCATAATCACCACATATAGGTATCACATTCACATCGTAAGAAAACACATACCACATACCTTAACTCCAAACTCACTACGCATAAAACACGTTAAGGTCAAACATGTGATGTACAACAAGACATGATATCTATACAAAACATCCAAGGTATACAAGTCACATAACACGCAAGAACCTTAGCCACATCCTTACAAAATACCCATAAGTAGAGGTAAGTAGAGAACTTACCTGGATCCGAAGCTAGCTACGCGACATAAGAGGGTGAGAGAGATCACTAACTCGTGGATCCACGATAATACTTTCCTAGATCCGATGGAATCGAAAACTAAATTAGAAACTATCCTATCAATCAATAATTTCAATTATTATAATTTACTCGATACAAAGAAACACATACTATTTTTTTTATTAGAAAACGTGTCCAAAACTTAGGACTTAAAATCATAGTTCTATTAAGTTTTAAGATTAAATATATATCAAACAGATTAATACAAATACACTTAGGACATTTCAAATTAATTTGAAAAGCCTGAGACAGAATAATCGATCATAAGTTAATTTATCGAAAATGACTTATTTATTAGGTTTTATAATTGAATAAGTAACCCAACCAATTTACTTAGAATCAAATCCAAATCGATTAGGTTAAAACATAATTTAAATTATTTAAAACCCCAAGATAGAAACCGATTAGATAAAATACACATAGCAAAATCAATTCTACAAAATCATCCCCGAAGATTAGGGTTTTAAATGCCTAACTACGAATCGACCAAATCACTTTGATTACCTCAAATTGATAGTTTTAAAACACGATTAAACTAATTTTAGATAAATCCAGATAATTGATTTCAACAAAACAATCTTCCGATTAACCAATTTCCAGCCCATCCATTTTTAAAATTAGGGTTTTAAAGTCTACAACACAAACTCCGTTAATTCAAATCAATTGATTCCAATTAAAGGCATTAAAATACAATTATGATCATTTCAACTACTTTTATAAATTTAATTTTAGCAAAACAACTACACAAATAACCAATTTCATAATTTCACTTAAAATCTAGAGTTTTAAGCCCGAAAATACGATTCAGTAAAATTCTATAAATTTAATCAAATTGAATGTTTAGAAATACAATTAAAAACATTTTATAACATATCAAATAATCAATTGATCAAAATCAATAAAGGAAATACCCAATTTAGCACAATTAAGGTTTTTAGGCCCGAAACGCAAACCCGATCAATTATTGCCAAAACATACCAATTGACGGTTCAGAAATGTAATTAAACATATTCTAATATAATTTATATAGTCAATTGAATAAAATAACCCAATTACAAAATCCAATTTAAACCCGCGGGATTTTTGACCTAAAAATCAAATTCCGGTCGATTACGTACAGTTTTCCCAAATTAACACTTCTAACATAAAATTAAATACATTTTAAACAATATTATAAAATCAATTGAGCGAAACGACTCAATTATACGACCCAATTTTATTATATCCAAAATTTGACCTAGGAATCAAATTCCGATAAATTGTGCATAAATTTCTCAAATTGACGGTTCCAAAATGAAATTGGATACATTTTAAAACATATTGTATAATCAATTTGTCCGAAATCGCAAAAACGGGCGGATCCGAAAAATTTGGGCATAACCCGGCTAAAAATCCAATTTTTCCAAAATTCCAACACAACCACAAAATTAATGTATCTAAATCAATCTTACAGCACATATATACACAATCAAACAACCAATTTAGCTTTTCATAAGCTAATCCATACTCAATTAATCAAATATATATATTAGGGTTTTCGGAAATTATACCAAACGAAAAACCGACGGATCGGGGCAAAGGAAGGCCGGGGAAGCTTCGTCGGAGGCCAAACAGTGCTCGCCGGTGGTCAGCGTGGCCTGCCGTGGCCGGACGGTGGCGGCGTAGCTTGCGTCACTGCTGCTGCTGTGCGCGGCTGCTCCTGCGCGGCTGCTGTCGCCCGCTGCTGCTGCTAGTAGCTGTTGTGGCGGTGGTCGACGGTTGCCGGCGAAGTTGGCCGGAGCGGGGAGGAGCTGGCGGCTGGCTGGGGTTTGGGGCTGCGCAGAGGGCAGGGGTCGGGGAGAAAGGGAGCCGGGAAAGGGTAGAGAGAAAGAAAAAGAAGAGGGGGCTCGGGGTGTGGTCGACCGGGTTTTTTTTTTTTTTTTTTTTTTTTTTTTTTTTTTTTTACAAAAGCAAGTATCATTAATATTAAAAGCTTAAAAATTAATATTGGAAGATTTTATCTAAAATTTATTAAATCAAAAATTTATTTCGAACGGATCCGAAGGCTTAAAATTAGTAAAAAGGCTATATAAAGAATTTCGAAAATATTTTCGGAAAGATTTAACAACGGACGTAAAAATTTATATTATTTACGGAAATACATTAGAAGACCCCAAAATAATATTTAAAAACATATAATTAAATATTTAAGTCAAATTTAAATAATTTCCGAAATCGGTTTTCTACAACCAAAAAGCATAAAACAAACGAAAATTAATTCCATAAGGAAATTCATAAATAAACTCCAAAATCTTTTTAATATAAAACTTCCCAAAAATTATTAACGATTACCGAAAACGAATAAATTTAAAGTCGGAAATATTTTCTACGGATAAAATTATTAAAATAAATTTAACTATTTAAATAGAAATTCTATAATTTAAATAATATATTTCGTTAACGAAATATAACTTCAAAACAAAGCGGTAATCACATGACGAAGATATAATCGAAAACGAATTAAAAATATTAAAAACCAAAATACGGGAAAGAACGGGAAAATATATTTTTAACCGAAGATCGAAATCATAAGAATATAATAAAATCATTGTCGTGAACGAATTTGTCTAGAATGATTCGCAACGACAATAATTAATTACATTCAATTATGAATTCGAAATCATCGATAAATTCGTAAAACGAAACGAAATTAGAATAATTAATTATCTACATCAAATTACGCTAATAAAATCATTAAACTCAATAAATCTGGATTCTAAAAATACGGGGTATTACAAATATATTGCAATTTCAACAAGAAACTAGAAATGGTATCAAGAATTTGGAGAATCAAGTGAGTCAATTGGCAGATTCCCTTGGGAAACTACAAGCACAAGGATCCTCAAAATTTCCTAGTCAGACGAAAAGAAACCCTACGGAAAATGCTAGTGCTATCACAACTCGAAGTGGGAAACAGTTGACAGATCTAAGAAAATCAAGTGAGGAAGAAGAAATAAGTAAAGAATCAGATGATACAATTGTTGAAGAAGAAAAGAATGAAGATTCGCAACAGGTAACTAAAGGTAAGTCATCCTCTCCTATTAAAATTCCTACTCCTTTTCCTAGCAGGTTGGCAAGAAATACGAAGATGAATTATGACAAGGAGATATTTGACATATTTAGAAAGGTAGAAGTTAATCTCCCCCTCGTTGATGCAATTAAAAAAGTACCAAGGTATGCAAAATTTCTTAAGGATTTATGTACTAACAAAAGGAAACTAAAGGGGGATGAGAAGGTAAGTGTGGGAGAAAATGTGTCGGCGATTTTGCAAAGGAAACTTCCACCAAAATGTAAGGATCCAGTTGTTTTTACTATACCTTGCAAGATTGGAAACACGATGTATGAAAAATGTATTCTTAATTTAGGTGCTTCAATCAACGCCATGCCTTTATCTATTTTTAATGCCCTAAGTCTAGGTCCTTTAAAGGAAACTCGTGTTGTTATTCAATTGGCTGATAGATCTAACATATACCTTGAAGGGGTAATAGAAGATGTCTTAGTTCAGGTGAATGAATTAGTTTTCCCTGCTGATTTTTATGTGTTAGATATGCAAGATAATGGTTTATATAATCCCTCTCCTATATTGTTAGGTAGACCATTCATGAAAACTTCAAAAATAAAAATTGATGTACATGATGGAGTTTTGACCATGGAGTTTGATGGTAAAGTCATTAGGTTTAACATATATGACTCCATGTGATACCCTACAGATGGTGAAGCGGTATCTATGATTGATGTTATTGAGGATTTAACTAAAATGGTGTACAAATTATCATATGCAGATCCTTTAGAAGTAACCTTGACTCAATGCATAGAAACTAAAGAGTTAGAAGAACTGAATGAGATATATGATATTGAGGAAGAAATCAAAGAGGTAGTAGCTGCTTTGGGGGCATGTCCTAGTAGAATTGGAAGATTTGTGGATTTACCATTGACATTGGATAGACCTTTACCCTCCATAGACCAAGCACGGGAAGTGGAGTTGAAATCTCTACATAACCATCTCAAGTATGCATTCTTAGGAGATAAAAATACCCTTCCTGTTATCATCTCTAGTGACCTAACACCCCAACAAGAAGAAAAACTTGTCAATGTTTTGAAAAAGTATAAATCTGATTTGGGATGGACAGTTGCTAATATTAAGGGTATTATTCCTTCGGTATGTATACATCGGATTTTAATGGAAGATGATGTGAAGCCAAGTAGACAAGTACAACGTAGGTTGAATCTGATCATGATGGAGGTTGTGAAGAAAGAGGTGTTAAAATTGTTATCTGTGGGAATCATATATCCAATTTCTCATAGTAGTTGGATTAGCCCCCTTCAAGTGGTACTCAAGATAACGGGAATCATAGTAGTGGAAAATGATAAGGGAGAAATGGTTCTTATTAGAGCTCAAAATGGTTGGAGGGTATGTGCAGATTATAGGAAATTGAACTCCATGACTAGGAAAGATCATTTTCCTCTACCATTTATGGATCAAATGTTAGAAAGGCTAGTGGGCCATGCTTATTATTGTTTTCTTGATGGTTATTCTGGATATGTGCAGGTTCCTATAGCTCTAGAAGATCAAGAGAAGACCACATTTACATGTCCTTATGGTACGTTTGCATATCGACGTATGCCATTTAGACTATGTAATGCCCCTACTACATTCCAAAGATGTATGGTGAGCATATTTTCCGAATATCTGGAGAAAATTATTGAGGTATTTATGGATGACTTTAGTATTTATGGAGATACTTTTGAAGAAAGCCTAGGTAATTTAACTCTCATTTTGAAAAGATGTCTTGAAACAAATCTTGTGCTAAATTCTGAAAAATGTCATTTTATGGTTCAACAAGGAATAGTTTTGGGACATGTAATTTCAGCTAAAGGAATTGAAGTAGATAAGGCAAAAATTGATCTTATAGCTTCATTACCTTATCCATCAACTTTTAAAGATGTGCGTTCATTTTTGGGCCATGCTGGATTTTATCGCCAATTTATTAAGGATTTTTCTAAAATAGCCCAACTGTTGTGTAAGATTCTTCAAAAAGAAACGGAATTTCAATTTGATGATGCATGCAAGAAAGCATTTGAACACCTAAAGAAAAAATTGATTAGTGCACCCGTACTTCAACCACCCGATTGGAATTTTCCCTTTGAATTAATGTGTGATGCATATAACTTTACTGTTGGTCCAGTGTTAGGTCAAAGGATTGGGAAAGACCCGCATGTGATATATTATGCCTCACGAACTTTGAATAAAGCTCAGCTTAATTACACAACCACCGAGAAGGAGCTTTTTGCCATTGTCTTTGCTTTGGATAAATTTCGTTCTTATCTATTAAGAACTGAGATAATTGTTTATTCTGACCATGCAGCTTTGAAATATCTGCTGGCAAAGAAGGAAGTGAAACCAAGGTTAATTAGATGGATACTTCTACTCCAAGAATTCAATATACGCATCAAAGATAAAAAAAAAGGATCAGAAAATGAAGTAGCAGATCATCTAAGTAGGTTGATCAAGGAGGTTGAAGTTGAGGTACCTATCAATGAAGCATTTCCAGACGAACAACTTCATGCCATTGGAAATGAGATACCATGGTATGCTGACATGGTAAATTTTTTGGTGACAAAGGTATTTCCTTCACACTTTACTAAAGCACAAAAAGATAGGATGAAGAGTCAAGCAAAATATTTTGTATGGGATGATCCATATCTGTGGAAACAATGTGCTGACCAAATCATTAGAAGGTGTATTCTTGATAGTAAAATTCTTTTTATCTTAACATTTTGTCATAGTTATGCTTGTGGGTGTCATCTTGGTCCCAAAAGAACAACCTCTAAAATTTTAGAAAGTGGATTTTTCTGGCCTACATTGTTTAAGGATGCTTATGAATTTTGCAAAGCATGTGAAAATTGTCAAAAGACTCGAAGACTAGGTCCTAGAAATGAAATGCCACAAACTCCTATCATTGCATGTGAAATTTTTTATGTTGGGTATGGATTTTATGGGTTATTTTCCATCATATTTTGGTTTTAAATATATTCTCGTTGTTGTTGATTATGTGTCAAAATGGGTGGAGGCAAAGGCCACCCGTACTGGCGAAGCTAAAGTTGTTGCAAAATTTCTTCGAACTAACATTTTTGCAAGGTTTGGCTTGCCAAAAGCTATAATAAACGACCGAGGTTCACACTTCTACAACAGAACAGTAGAAGCATTGTTAAAGAAATGTCATGTGATACATCGAATCTCTACAACATATCATTCACAAACAAATGGTCAAGCCGAAATATCCAATTGAAAATCAAATCAATTCTAGAAAAGATGGTGAAACCAACAAGAAAGGATTGGAGCTTACACCTCAATGATGCTATATGGGCTTATCACACAGCTTTCAAAACTCCAATTGGTATGTCACCATATTGTCTGGTCTACGGTAAGCCTTGTCATCTTCCAATTGAATTGGAACATAAAGCTTTTTGGGCCATAAAGAAATGTAACATGGAGTCAAATGAAATTGGAAGGCATAGAAAACTCCAATTAAAAGAACTTGAGGAAATAAGAAATGATGCTTTTGAAACTGCATTGCAATATAAAGATCGAACTAAGGCAATTCATGATAAGTTCATTCTTAGGAAGAATTTCGAAATCGGCCAAAAAGTTTTATTATACCATTCTCGCTTGAATCTATTTCCAGGGAAATTAAGGTCGAGATGGATCAACCCATTTATTGTAACTAATGTGTTTTCTCATGGTGCAATAGAGATAAAAAGTGAGAAAGCAGGAAAAATGTGGAAGGTGAATGGACACCGTCTCAAACCTTTTTACGAAGGACACTGTGTACGAAACTTGGAAGTGGTATATCTTACCATTCCAAGTTATAAAGGCTGAAAGAATGGGATTTTATCACTTGGGAAACACCCAAGTGTTTTACATAAGTTTTCCTTATCTCATATTATATTTCTTTAATATTCTTTTCCTTAGTGTATATGTGATTATCATATAGGATGTAGTTATGTATGATTACCATGTGTTATGTGTGTGTACAAGTATCTATTGTGTACATTTGTATTCCTTTATTAAAAAAAACACACGGGGGCACCGTATTACCAAAACACGCCCTGTGTTTTTTCCGTCAGAGAAAAAAACAGAAAAGGCAGAAACATTCAAAAATAACACGGGGGCCTGTGTTTATTTAACACGGCCTGTGTTTTTATATCAGGGAAATTTTTAGAAATTCCAGAAACATTCCAAAAGATACACGGGGGATCCGTATTTACCAAATACGGCCCGTGTTTTTCTGTCATTTCATTTTTTTAAATTCCCAAGATTTTCCAAAATAACATGGGTGGTCTGTGTTTCCCAAACACGGACCATAATTTTCTATTAGGAATTTTTCCCATGTACTAGAGAGTTGAAAAATGAACATGAGGTTACCGTATTGCTGAAACATGGTCCGTGTTTCTTTAAAAACTTCCTATTTCTTGCCGTGTTTTCAGATACTCAAAACACAACCCCCTCTCCTTCGACGCTGTCTCTGCAACTGCGATAAACCACCATCTCTCCCCTCTTAAATCCCCCATTTTATTGCAAAATATTTCATTTCCATACATTCTCACTTTCATTCATCATCCCTACCACTCCTCCATCCATAGTTTGGTCTCTCACAATCTTTCTATTACTCATATTCCTGGAAAGTTTGAAAAAGCTGATTTCAAACCCTAATTTTGATTCTTGCTACAATTGTCCAGATTTAAGCAAATTATCTTAGGGCTTTTGTTTAATTCTACTTTCCTGAGCATTAATGATCTTCATTCTGCAATTTCATTCATCAATATTCACAATACTAAGGTATGTGCCCTACTTAACCAAATTTGCCAAAGTTGTTGGATTCTACACTTTGTGTTACAATTGTGAAGAATACCTGTTTGTGTAATGCCAAATTTGTAACATAATACAATACATTTGCATTTGTTTGTTGAATTTGTTGCCAAACTTATACTATCCATCAATGTTGATTTACTACAAGTTTAGGGCACATATCATGCAAATGTTCAAAGTTGCACTTTTGTTGCAATTTGAAATACCTTCTTGGTAAATTAGGGGTATATGTTGAATTACTTCTTAAAGATGAGATTCTTTATCCCTGCAAATTGATGAATGTGGATATGCTTATGACTAATGCATCTTAATGCCAGTGACTTCATGGCAAGGAAATTACTGAATTGAATGCCAAGTATCACCATATTTGCCACATCAAATTTATATCTGGCAATTCTATTTATGTGATACATTGGAAATGAAGAACAAACACAATTTTATTCCCTTCCAACCCACTATCCTTACTAATGCATGTGTGTGTTTTGTAGATGGCACCCAAAAGAAACAACAGACCGAGGGGGAATCTTCAAGACCTCGATCATCACCGAATCAACATCGGAATCGAAGAAATCGGCCCAATGAACTAGGTATCATATTTAACACTCCGGAACAACAGCAAATGTACGACTATTTATCCCAAAGGCGCATTATTGGAACTAGGTATTTGGATGATGGTTGTCTTAATACATTAGGCATACATGAGCAAGTGATGTAATTGTTGAGAAATATAGGATTACATAATTTCGTCTATTGTACTAATCATACATATAGACGTTTGACACTAGAATTTCTCAGTACCTTTGAATTATATGCTGATGTTAGTGGTTCTCCAAATGAGCAAGGGTATATTTGTTTTCGCCTTTTTAATGAGGATAGACTACTATCTTTGCATGAACTAGCATATATTTTTATGTTGCCTCCGGGGGCGATTGTATCATATTTCCGTGGTTTAATGTCAATAGTTTCTTTGCTAAAATTGGTGATATCTCAAATATGCCCACTCCCAATACTTTCCGAATATCTAAAGCTAAGGCTTCTAGGATTTTCAATCTAGTCTTCAGATATTTACAAAGACTCTTAGCTACCACCGTTTTTGGGCGGAGGGATAGTACAGGGGTTGTTCGTTCCATTGAGCTTTACTTAATCAATGCTGTGCTAGATCATACTCGACTTGACACTGCTTATTTTCTAGCTAAGCAATTTCAAAGGATAGGCAATTCTAAACAGGGCGATATTGTCATTGGTGGTTTAATTACCACTATTTGT
Source organism: Tamarix austromongolica (assembly GCA_039764185.1). Lineage (NCBI taxonomy): Eukaryota > Viridiplantae > Streptophyta > Magnoliopsida > Caryophyllales > Tamaricaceae > Tamarix > Tamarix austromongolica. The sequence continues at coordinate 59,876,384 of CM077808.1, read as the reverse complement.
TTAAGTTTGGACATACCTCTTTCCGATGATATGCCCATAGAAGCTATGAGCACCCGAATCGATATTGAACATTGTCGTATTACGCATCTTATCGAGCGTAGGGGCAATGTATGGTATCTTTCATACCAAGGCCGTACTCATTTTCCTCGACCAAACCCTGCCAGATCAACCCTTTCAACACATGAAATTGGCAACTATTTGATGATGAAGATACTTTGCTCCTCTTGCCATTGAACATCCAATCCCTCCTCGTGGTGACCAAGCACCACCACCTCCCTTATCCCATTCACAAGCCGGTTCCTCTTCATCTTCTACTTATATTTCCGAATGGCATCTCCAATTTCAAACCCAAGTCTATTCCCAACTAGATTCCATACGCTAAAATCAAGATCAAATGATGGAGATGATAAAATCTCTTTATGAGTTTCATCTCGGACATAGAGACCCCCCACCACCTCCTTCATAAATCCGATTCCTAATCTCTTTTTCTTGGGTTAGTTCATTGGGGACAATGAACAAGATAAGTAGGGGTATGTGCTTGTGATAATTTGTTAAGTTAAGATAGTCTTTGTGGGTTTTATGTGCATATATATATGTAGTTTTATTTATTCAATTTTATTTATTTCTTTCTCTTTTTTGTACCTATTTTATTTAGGTAAGTTGTGTTCTAAGTATATAATCTTATGTTGGTTGTTTGGTTCTAAACAAGAAGTGTTAGATTTGAGTTATCTATTCATGGAGTAAAACAAAGTAATGGGACTAAATTGTTTTCACAAAGGATATTTTTAAATCATATTAACTGATTTGATCACCATCTTCCGAAACCTTAAAAATAGAAATTGAGAATGTGATAGTAGTGAAGGAAAGAAAGTTAGAATGGTTAGGAATCAATCCATGCATTGAATATGAATGAGATGAAATGAAATTAAAAATTGGTAGAGAAACCATTGTGAGCGCTTAAGCCTAATCATTGGATACATTGTTTATCCAGAATATATTGTCCTTTTGTGTGTATTCTCCAATGATATGTGAAACTAGAATTTGCCATTAATTCTCTTCAAGACTGCATAGAACTTTAGGATATTTGAAAATGATAAAGGCACTCTTCTTTCTTTATTAGCTACAAAACCAAAAAGCTTACCTTGAAAATTATTATCCATTTGCATACACCCCTTTGAGCCTAAGCCTTATTCTATTGATTTAAGCTTCATTAACAACTAATACCCATATGGATTTTTCCTCCTTACTCTATAACTAGTGAAGCAATAAATTTTCAGGGAAAACATTTGTTGATAAGGTTAAATCCAAGTATGGGGGTGCAAAATTTTGGTGAAGGAGCTGGAAAAAAGAATCTTTTATTCTTTATATGGTTGAAGGGAAATGTTAAATTACCAAAAAAAAATTGAAGGGAAAGGATTTTACCTTCTATATATATATATATATATATATATATAATTTTGCTTCTCTAGTTAATAGAGTTAAGCTACAATCCCAAAATTATACCCTACCTTATAACCATAGCCCCATTACAACCAATTTCAAGACCTTTTGATTCTTATATAGTGTATTTCTTTTCAGCGGTGGCAAATTGAGAATAATGGCAAACATATGGACGATCATTATCATTCGGAGAAGTTTTGAGAGTAAACACATCACACCATTCACTCATAAGAGTGACTGTTTTCACACACCGAAAGGAAGCTGCCAATTTAAATTTCATTAATCTTAATCTAACTTTGCATGGTGAGATACTAACTATATTAACTTTCATTCTCTACCCATTTGAGCATTTGATAAGACTGTTTGTAAGGTGAGTTAGATGTATGATCCAAAATATTCTCAACATTGTGATTTTATGATTTATAAGTGTTTTAAATTTGTTGTGCATACGATAAGGCATCCGTGGTCATATAAATATGCTAGAATTTATATATATAAATTGCATCTAAGTTAGATAACAATTCACCTAATAGTTTTATGATCCTAATTAGAGTAGTAAAACGTTTAGATATGTGTGGGTCAAAGGAGAGAAATACATTTAGACATGTTTATTGTACTAGTTTGGATACTTAGATCAATATCCTTCCAATTATACTTAATGCATTAAATCTAGTTAAATATAGGAGTTGTTTGTTGCTACTATACCACTAGTATTTAATAGTATTAATATTAGTGCTTTGTCGTATTAATTATTATAGGGAAGTAATATAAAGTGTATAAACCTACTTTTGGTGTACAACTTGGTCAATCTCTTTTTCATGATTAAATATTGACTTAGAAATTATTATTATATTTTGACCTAATCTAGTGATGTATTTCAATTTTCCTAACATACTTATCATATTTATGGTTATCATTATTTTCATTATTTTATTTTATTTACTGCTTTTATTATTTTTTTATTTTAAAAACCCTCATTAGTGTTTTTCTTATTTATTTATTTTATGTGATTTAAAGTTTTTATTTTTATTATTTTTTTAACTGGTTAAATATAGGCGATCATTCTCAATCCTCAATATAGAACAATGCCCTTATTTACTAGTAATACAATTGTCAAGAAGAGGGTTTAAATTGTGTGCCGGCTACGACCACATCAGTTAACCACATAATCATGTTCAACCCTTCACATAGTCAAACATATACAATATTCAAGAGGCGTACTAACATGTGTACGCATTAAAGTTGTAAACACATACATACATAAAATTACCCCACAAAATCATAATATACACTTGACATACTTAAATAATCACAAAGCATACTCATTACCTTCCACTTCAAGAAGACATACATTCCAGATCCAGCTAAGCAAAGGTATATAATGAGTTACCTAAATCTGAAGCTAGTTAAGCAAATTGAGAAAGAGATATCAAGAGCTTGACATTCTATAAAAATGTTTTATTAGATCACCAATAGAAACCGTAAGACTAGGTTAGAAACTACCTTACCGATCAACAATTCAAATATTACAATTTGATCAACAAAGAGAGACACAAGCTGTATTTCTTAGAAAATGTGTCCAAAACCTAAGACTCACAAGCATAACTCTATTAAGATTTAAAATTAAACATTCACCAAATTGGGTTTAACATATATCACTTAGGGTATTTCAAATTGATTTGGAAAACTAGGTAAAAGGATAATAGAGTATAAGTTAATTATATCGAAAATGACTCACTAATTAGGTTTTACGACTAAAGATATAAACCAACCATTTTCAAAGAACTAATCCACACCGATAGGATAAAAATACAATTCAAATGGTTTTAAATCAAAGCTAGTAATCCACTAGGTGAAAGAAGCATAAGTAAATCATTTTCATAAACTGTCTTTGAAAATTATGATTTCTAAGCCCGAACTGCAAACCACTAATTAACTTCGATTACCTCAAATTGAAAGCTTAATAATACAATTAAAATAATTTTAAATAAATATAGATAATAAATTTCAATAAAATAATCTTACGAGTAGCCAAACTAAGATAATCATTTTCCAAAATTAGGGCTTTAAAGCTCAAGACACAAATTTGGACAATTCAAATCAATTAGTCACAATTTAAGGAGTTAGAATGCAATTAAGTGCATTTCAAATATTTCTTTAAATTTAATTTAAAAAAATTATACAAATGACCAATTCCATAATTTCATTTGAAATTTAGGGTTTTAGGCTCTGAAATGCAATTTGATTGAATTTTATTAATTTATTTAAATTGAACATTTGGAAATACAATTATACATATTTTATAACATATTATATAATCAATTGATAATAAATAAAAAAAGAAATACCCAATTTAGCGCAATTAGGATTTTTGAATTTGGGATGCCAATCTAGTCATGTCTCAGTAAAATATTTAAATTGACGGTTTGAAATTTCAATTAGATGTATTATAATGTAAATTATATAATCAATTGAATAAAATAACTTGATTACACACTCCAATTTGAATCCGCAAGAATTTTGACCTAAAAATTCAATTTTGATCGATTTTACATCATTTTTCAAATTGACACTTCTAACATAAAATTAAATACATTTCAAAGCATATTGTAAAATTAATTAAATGAAACAACTCAAGTATGCAGTTCAATTTTGTTACACATAGATTTTAACCTAGAAATCCAATTCCGATTAGTTTCAATTAATTTCTCAAACCGACAATTCTAATATAAAATTAGATACATTTTACCACATGTTGTATAATCAATTTATCAAAAATAGCTTAATCGGATGGACAAAAAAATAGGACGTATTTGAGTCAAAATTTTGATTTTCACAAATCAGCCACATACACTATAATTAACCACTCTAAATTAATCATACAACTTATATATACATAATCAAACAACTAATTTAGCTTATCATAAGATAATTCATACAAAATTACTCAAAATAAAAGTTAGGGTTTTTGAAAATTTATACCAAACAAAGAATTGTGAATCGAGGAGAGTGAAGACCAGAGAAGCTTTGTTAGAGGTTGGCCCTCGCTCATCGGCAATCAACTAGGCTCACGGTAGCCGGACGTTAACCACCTACTGCTCTTTACTCTGCCCGAGTTGTAGCTTCATGTCTGTCGTTGTTGGTGTGCCCATGCTAGCGTGGCTTCAGCGTTGCTTGTTGCGGTTGTGGAGAAGGGATGATAAAGAGAGGCGTTGGTGGAGAATATCGGTGCACTATGATGGCTAGAGAAGTGAAGCAGGGAAAAGGATATGGGAGAAAAAATTTGGGGGGGGGGTCTGGGATTGAAGCCAAAGGAGAGAAAGGGAAGAGAGAGAAGAGAAAAGAAAATAGGGAAAGGGAATACGAAAAGGAAAAAGGGGGGGGGCGCACATTATTATTATTATTACTACAAATACAAATACACAACTAAAAAAAAAACTAAATATCTAAAAATATTAATGGATGATTTTATCTAAAACTCATTTATCAAAAATTATTTCATTAATATCTGAAGTTATAGAATCAATATAAAGGGTATTTAAAGAATTTTGGAAAAGTTTTTGGGAGAAAATCATAATGAAAGCAAAAATTTATATTATTTACGAAAATAAATAATAAGACCTCAAAAATTATTTAAACCATATAGGAAAGTATTTAAATCAAATTCTAAGAGACCATGATTAATTTAAATAATTTTAAAAAATGGTCATCCACAAACCAAAAAGGGAAGAACAAAAAAAAATTTAGAAAGAAAATCATAAATAAGTTACATTTTCTTTAATTTAAAACTTTCCGAAGATTTTAATGACCCTGGAAAAATGAAAAAAATTCATGGTTGGAAATATTTTCTATGGATAAAATTATTAAAATAATTATACTATTTTAAAGAAAATTTTATAATTGAAATAATTTATTTTTTTAACCAAATATAATTTCAAAATCAAGTCATAATCACATGATGAATTTTTAAGTGAAAACAAATCTAGAATATTAAAAATCAAAATAGGAGAAAGAATGGAAATACATATTTTTAAACAAAAATCAAAATCATATGAATATAATAAAATTATGTGTAACACCCCCAAAATTCACTACTGAAAAATTTTGTTTTATTTAAAAGATAATTGCGGAAACAGATAAACAAACGTGAACTTTGGGAGTATTACCGCCACACTTAGTACCAGACCGGTTCACTCATACCGTTTCAGTACCAAGTGCTAAGGCTAAGAAAATGAAATACAATTCGAAAGACATTCAACATGCATAAATCAGAGTAAATTGCAAGCTTCAACATATTTAAATCAGAGTAGCGCATCGAATCGTTCACAAGAATAAAATCCACCAACGGTGGTTACTTTAACAACGTTAATATTTAAAACCAAGAATTTAAATGAGAAAGAGAAAAAGCTAACGGTACCGGAAAATTCCTTACTCTCCTTCCCATAACCCACTTGAGTAGCACCTGAAAATACCTGCAAGGGAACTGCCCATTGAATAGGCAGGGGCCCCATAAAGGGAATCCCTTCAGTACCACGGTACTGAGTAACCCTTTAATACCACACTTAAAGACAGGCCCGCATACGACACATAATGCAAACCACACACATATAAATAATGAGAGATGCATACATAACAATGACAACGTAATACTTTATAAGTCACGATCGATACTTTGGGCCTTAAGCCATTATTCTGTCATTAATCCATCAATATCATATTTTATATCCATATGAATACGAGAACCCCACTATTATAGCCGGTGGACCGGAAGTCAACACACAGGACAGAACGCCTCTGACCACTATTATTGCCGGTGGACCGGAAGATAAACACACAGGGCAGAACACACCTGACCACTATTATTTGCCGGTGGACCGGTCTGGCCCCGACTCACATGGTATTCCACTATAAGTGATTAGTATTTTTCCATAATCTTATTCACATACATAACCGATTTTATTGAGCTCGGGACCCCCACTATTGTTGCCGGTGGACCGGAATATATATGTAATCATCATCCAGGGCACAACGCTCCTGGCCACTATTATAACCGGTGGACCGGTACTCATAATCACACACCAGGGCAACACGCTCCTGGACCACTATTATAACCGATGGACCGGTACGCAATATCACATACCAGGGCAACACGCTCCTGGACCACTATTATAACCGGTGGACCGGTACGCAATATCATAAATCACTGGGCCCGGCTCATTAATATTCCACTTTCAATTATCGTATCTTTCCTTTCGTTAATCAGCACATCAATCATATTTATTTGCCTCGAATGGGAGATCGATAACCCGGGACACAAAGGTACACCGGTCGTACCGGTGCATATTAGCTACTCAGTACCCTTTAACCATGAACCCAAGGACGCAAAGGTACCCTGGTCGTACTGGTGCATAAAGCTAACTCAGTACCCTACCGACAAGGACACCTAATCCATAAGTATGCATACCCCCTAACTAGGTCCGTAGAGCTAGGAAGAGTAAGATATAGGGCCTGGCTGGGGCACAAAGGCACACCAGCAAATACCAGAATAATCGTGGACTAAACCACGTCCTTAGGGTAGCGACCCCTAAGGAGTCACCATTCCCGATCTCGAGGTCTTTCACTTTAAGTAATAGTGTCTTAGTTAAGGTGATCACGAAAAGCACGGTAATCCGATACTTATTCACTTTCAATCGTTATGATATCATTAATCGTTTCTTATTCAGAGGATTATCCAAGATGTCACAGAGAAACCATCAAGGCCATACTAATCATTAGATACTCTTACTTGGCTAATCAACATTATTTAATCATATTAATGTTCCACAATCTCAAGGACGTGTTAGGTATAAACTACTCATTTGCCCTTTACTTATATAATTGTTAAGTATCCATTCCTTACTTGATAAATTACCACATTACCCTTAAGGTTGCATAATTACCAAATTACCCTTTGTCCAATTTAGATTACCAAATTTTCTCATACACTTTTTAGATCATCATTCACCCCTCATAATTACTATACTTATCATATTTCCCTTTTGGTTGGTTATATGACCAAATCGCCCTTCTCCTTTGTTATAATTACTAAATTGCCCTTGAGTTGGATAAATTACTAAATTACCCTCCTTCATTATCATGATTACTATTTTGCCCCTTTAGTTGGTTAAACAATTATCACTTTACCCTTTTATCGGTTAAATTACCAAATTGCCCCTTTAGTTGAACAAATTACCAAATTGCCCTTCTCCTTTATCGTAATTACCATTTTACCCCTCTCAATTATTTTAATTTCCATTTACCCTTTTTAATTATCACAAATCCCAAATTACTCTTCTTCGTAATTACCAATATTAATTTACCCTTTTTCATAATCAAAATTACTATATTACCCTTCTCCATTATTAAAATTACCATAATGTCCTTTAATTGGTTAATTTACCAAATTACCCTTCTATAGTATCATACTTATCCAATTGCCCTTCTACAATCATAATTTAATTGCTAAATTATCTTTTTTCGTTATCATAATTACCAAGTTACCCCTTACTCCCAAGTTTACCATAATATCCTTTCATTTACAAAATTACCATTTTACCCCTTACATCCAATTTTACCGTAATATCCTTTTATTTATGAAAATTACCACCATACATCTTTTACTTTACAAATTACTATTTTACCCTTTTACATCCAAGATTACCATCTTTATCTTTCCTTACATAATTACCATTTTGCCATTCTTTTCCAATTTACCATATTACCCATTTACTTATAAATTTCCACTTCGCCATTCACTTATAAATTTTACCATATTACCCTTTACTTATGAAATTACGATTTTTCCCCTCTACCTCCAAAATTACCATAATGCCCTTTTCACTTGAACAATTACCATAATGCCCTCCTTCATCCAAAATTACTATTTTACCCCTACTTCCAAAATTACCATTTTACCCTTCTTTCTCACAACTTACAATTTTATCATTTACTTGTAAATTATCATTGACCATTTAATCATAAGATTTCCATATTATTCTTTTATCTCAAAAATTACCGAAATACCATTTTCACTTATAAAATTTCCACTCAACCCCTTTATTCACCATTTTTATGAATTTACTAACACTATATAAAATAATGATATTAATACTTCATTTTTATCATCTAAGTCCACCAACTTATCATTTTTCAACATAATACTCATTAGCAACTACACACATTGATTTATATACCTCATAAGCATAATTACTAGAATACCCTTAAACAATAACATCATTCATGCATTAACAACATGGTACATCATAAACAAGTATTTAACATTTCTATCCATATTCCAACTCCTTCTTTATTTAACATACCTACATATGGCACAAAAGTTATCATGCTTTTTCTTTTTAACAAACAATATGAGAAACCATAAACATATCATGCTAAGCATACAAAACATGCATAAAATCATACCAAACCCTAAATGTGCTAGCATGCATTTTTTCCATATATTTAAGGGAGGATTAACGGTTACCTTAATCCCGCAAAATATCAAATCTTACCAAGCATATTTAGCAACTCAACACCTAAAAATAATATCCATCATATTTATGTTAGAAATAAGAACCAAAGCATAAAACTTTATAAATTTTAATTAATAAAACACTTAACATAAAATACCATTTTACCTTAAAAATTAGCCAAATAATTTTTAAAATGAAGGGGAGCTCACGCTGCATGAACAGCGTGAGTCTCATGCAAAATTATGGGGAGAAAAGGGTTCGAAGGGGGTGAAGGGAGAAAAATAAACCATTTTCGGGTTAGGGTCTTTAGGCTAGAAAAGAGGGTGGTTAGGGGAGGTTCTAAGGCAGGGGAATGGTGCAGGAGTGTAGAGGGGGTGTAGGTGGAGGCTAAGGGTGGTTTCACGGCGGATTAAGGCGGCGGAGACGGCGGCGGCGAGGCGGCGAAGTTGGCTGCCAAGCAGGGTCGAGGGCGAGGGGCTGAGAAGGAAGGAAAAGGAGAGGGAAAAATGGAGGGGTTAAAGGGCTGTTTTTGGCTAACTAATTCATGGAGGTTGTAGAGGGGGTTGCAGGGTCTTGAATGGTGGCTTGGGTGGCGGAAGAGGCGGCCGGAAGGCGGCGATCGGCGGCGTTACAGGTGGGCTATCGGGTAGGGTGAAAAACCGGGAGAAAAGGAAGAGGGGAGGAAGAGGGAGTTGCGGGGTGGCTCGGGTGGTGTTGGGGCGGTGCAGGGAGGTAGCATACGGTGGCAGAAGGCGGCTCTGGGGGTCTAGTTCGGCGGTGTACGCGGCGGAGGGTGGCGGTGGAGCAAAAACAGGGGAAAACGGGGGAGGAAGAAAATGAGAGAGAAGGGAGGATCGAGGGGGTAAGGAGCTCGAAATGATGGGCAGAAAATGGACGAAGGGGAGAAGAAAAAGAAGAGGGAGAAGAGAGGAGGCAGGGGTTGATCGGCGGCAGCGTCTAGGGTGGCAGGGTGTCGTAGGGTGGCAGGGAGGGGAGACGAAGAGGGAAAAAAAACAGAGTTGTGGGATGGTTTGCAGGGCTGGATGGGTTCGAAAATAGGAAGAAAATGACGGGAGAGAAGGAGGGCAGGTGGTGGCAGCGATGGGTGCAGGCGGTGGCAGAAGGCGTCTCGGTGGTCGGGCATGGCAGGCGGTTATGGCGATGGCGACGAGTCGAGGAGCTGCTGGGTCGAGAGTCATGACGTTGGGAGAAGAAGAAATAAGGGAGCAGGCCGGTCGGGGAAGGGAGAAAAGAAAAGGGGCTGGCCGACCGGTCTGGGGGAGGAAGGAGGGATGGGTAGGCCGTGCGGGGCTGGGGCGAGGGGAGGAATGGGCCGCTGGCCCAGGCGCAAGGAGGGCACAAACCTGGCAGCCCGAGCCAGGAAAAGAAGAAGGAAAAAAAAAGAAAAAGAAAGGAAGGAGGAAAAGGAGAAATGGAGAAGGAAAAAAAAAAGAAAGAAAAAGAAGGAAAAATAGAAAATAGGAAAAACAATTTAATTTAATTCAGAAAATAATAAAATATAATATTTTGATAAATTATTTAATTTAATAATTTAATTCAATATAATTAAATATATTGGCTCAAAAAGGATGATATTAGTAAAATATTAGTTTGAAAAATTATTTAAATAAAAACAATATGATAAAATAACAAAATATTTATTTTTAATTTATTATAAACTCCTATCCGCATTTACATACTCAAAAATCCATAAGATAATTACACTAAGTAATTTTAAAAGCTAATTTATTTCAAATAATAGTAATTTATTAAAATATAGGTTTTCGAAATTTTGGGGGGTTACATTATGGCCGTGAACAAATTTATCTAGAATAATTCGCAACAACAATAATTAATTAAATTCTAGTATGAATTCAAAATTGTCATTAAATCCAAAAAATGAATCAAAATTAAAATTATTAAATATTTTTATCAAATTACACTAATAAAATAATTAAGCTTAAAAAAATTAAAATTTAAAAATATGGGGGTATTACAACATAAGATATGTCTCATATTTAATCCTAAGAAACTCACATAGATGGAATCTGAATCTCATATGTTATATATTTACACTAGATAAATTCTACTACATCCAAAGCAAAAAGCACCCAACCACAGCTTCCCACCAAAAAGATAACTTTTTTTATGGCTTCCTTGCTCTAATGGTATGTTTAGTACCAAGTTTACCTAAACCATATTTGTGAGCACCCTAACTTCCTCCTCTTACAACCCTTAGGCTGTATTTAGTTCTAAAAAGGTTTAAGGAAAAGAAAATTAAAATTTAAATACTTTATTTTAAACTTTTATCAAATAAAATTAAATAGTTAATCTATAACAATTTTATTTCTTAATCATTTTCTATTTTACTATTTTAAGTAAACCAAACACAACAAATTATTTTTCTCTTTAGTTTTTATCTTTTCTTTAAAACTTTATATGACTTAATTCCTTTTCAGTATTTTTTGTAGATAAAATACTAATGCTATAATTTCTCGCACCTTGATTTCAACTATTCCTTTGGAGAAATATCATAACCATGAAGTAAAGCATATTCCTTTTTTTTGGTAATTAAGCATATTCTATTTTTAGACACACTATGCATGCCTTTATTCCACCCCATAGAAGAAGCAATTGACCTTTTTATTTTATTCCTTTATTTTACAATGTCATGTATTTAGAACGGTCTAGTTTGGTTTTTACTTGAAGGCTTGTTTGGTAAATGATCAAGAAAACCAACTTGTACTTAGGTTTCTTGATGGAGTTACGGAATAATTTGGCCAATTTGAAAACACTAACAAAAAATAGAATTATGAAAAATAAATTAAAATCTTAATAATATACTTATCTAAAAATATTTGTCATCATAAGTTTCGGAAGGAGATGAATGAAATTAGGTGAGAGATGATAATTTAGACCCCGGCCTCTCCATATAATTGCCTTAGAGCACGTTCATCAATATTTATTCTTAGTTTTGTTATCTTCTTATTTTTTAATACTCACCTGTCATTTTTGACTTTTTTAGGTTAAAAAATTAGAGTTGCTGGAATAGATTCCATATGTGTTAAAAATAAGAACTCAAGTCCAATGCTCCTACGGATTCTAAGAGCACCTGCGACGCATGAAATATGAAAGGCAAAAAATTGTTTGCCTCTTATATTATTCTACATAATCTTTGGTGGCCCAGGAGCAAAATGGCAACTAATTTTGCTTCTAAAAAAATAGAGACGAGCTGTATGGGAGGGGGTTGCCATTTTGCTAAAAAAATAGAGAAACTGTATGGGACGGGGTTGCCATTTTGCTTTGCTTCTAAAAAAATAGAGACAAGCTGTATGGGATGGGGTTGCCATTTTGCTAAAAAAATAGAGAAACTTTATGGGACGGGGTTGCCATTTTGCTTCTAAAAAAATAGAGACAAAATGTATGGGAGGGGAAGGGGAAAAAATGCAAGTCAAATATAGAGGCTGTAATGTGGTACTATGTGAAGCCCAAAAAGGCAAGTGAAGGGGTGGGGAGGGGGCTGTTCCCGTGAAATCAAACAAGGAAAAAACAAAGGGGAGGGGATTTTTCTCTTTTTTTATACTACCATTATCTTCATCCTCTCTCATCTTCGATTCCATTTATTAAAAATTAATTATTCATAATAATAATAATAAATAATATATTATCTATTATAATTATTAGTGCTATATCTGCTATATTATCAATTAAAATTATTATTAATGTGTGGCTATTATTACAGCTACTATAACAACAACAAAATTCCTTAATTACTACTATTGGTATTGTTATTTGTATTTTTGTTATTAATATTAATATTAATATTTTTGTTCATCATTGTGAATTTAATTTATTATTAATTCTGATATTAATACCACTAAAAGTATCAATAATTAATATTGTTCCTATTGTTGTTGTCGTTTTTATTTTTTAATTCTTTAACTACTACTACTACTACTGTTATTATTGTTGTTATTGTTGCCTTGATCGCTAGTATTGTTATTATTATTTATATCTATTAAATTGCTGTCATCAACATCGTTGATTGAGCATATCTGTGGATGCTTTTACGGAAAAATAATTGAAGTCTAGTGTTTTATTTTTTTACCAGTAGATGATGTATTTTTATTGTATTTTTGTATTTATTATTATTATTATTTTAATATTATTTAGTGTGTTGGATAAGGACCGTAAGTAGTAATATACGAAAATGGCATCCAGATACCATTTTTCATTTTCAAAACATCCTAAAAATATTTTTCGTCCTGAAATTTTTTCGGTATCTGAATTGATATTAAAATTAATTAATTAATTTTTTATTAAAAATTTATTAATAATTTATATCAACTAATAAAGATAGTAATTTAAAAAAAATTTATTTTTTCTTAATTTTAGTAGATTTAATCTACTTTTTAAAAAAATTGCATATATATATTTATATATATATATTATTATTATTTTAATTTTCTACCGTTTATTTAAAAATTTTTTAAAAATAACATTTTCGTAGTTTTCCGTAATGATTCCGTACAACAATGATGATGAGGCAACGGGACAGTTAAAAAGCGAAAGTCGTACATTGGAAATAAGTACTCTCAGTTAGAATTTCCTCCTACTCGAAGTCGTACATGAGTCGGAGTTCCACTTACTAACATCAGCGAACCGGCACGTGTGATTGAATTCTACCGTGTCAACGGATAAGACGTCGAAATGCATCCACCACGTTTTAGGAGATTCACAAATCATAATTGATTTGATCTCTCCTCCCATACTCCGGAGGGAGGAGGAGGAAGCGGGGGGTCCGCTCTGGCAAACACCTGTCATCCACCTATTCCTCTAGGGAATCGAAATTCCAGGCTACATTTCATTCCCAAATTGCCATCTTCCTCTTCCAGCTATGAGATGCCGCCGCGTGTCTTTTATTACGCGGTGGTGCGGCTTTTATTCCTCATAGTTTTATATTCATTCATACGTTGTAGTATAAATTAAGAATATCATGCATGCAAGTGTCTTGCCATAGCCCGCATGCTTTCCGTCTCCCTAGACATCGCCTAATACCCCTCGAGTTTAAACTTTAAAGTAATCAATCACCAACTAAAGACGGTTGGAACTTACTACATCCATCCATCCATCTATATATATATACATACATATAGCCACAGACATTGAAGAATAGATGCCATATTCATCAGCTGTTGGGACGAAAACCTCAAGAATTAATTAATGGCACCAACTCTGTATCCGGCTGCTGCTGCACCAATCGATAGAAGATCATCAATCGAGACAGAGCCTCCAACCCTAGACAGTCTGTCGATTAAGTATGCAAGGGTAGGTGTTTTCATTTCGTGTAACGAATATGTTGTGTTTAGCTGCTCCAACAATCGATTGATTCATACTGCATACTATGTCGGTGGATGCAGGAAGCAGCTTTATGTGTGATCAATACCAGAAGCTTTGAAGAAGCTATGCATATTTTCACCCAGGTGTGTATCAATCAATCTGTCGCCCCCTTTCACTTCCTGTTGGTTCAGAAAGATATTTGTCTGTTGGCCCCCACAAATACATACATTCGCACATAATATAATAACAGAGAGAGAGGCATTGCCCTCTTCTTTATGTTGGGCGTTGTTTCCTTTTTAATTATATACACGATTCATGCATTGCAGGGTTTGAAGCCTGTTACCAGCGCGCGGAAGAAATATGAGGATGATGCAATGCCCATGGCTCTACACAAAGATGAATTGAAATGTCCGGTAAACATTGGTTTCTCGAGAGATGTAGTAACCGCACCCTTTTAAATTTGCGTGGAGATCTCCCCCCACCCCTCCTTTCTTTTTCTCTCTCTTTTAAACATACTTTTCGCCGGTACCCCATCATCCAGAGCCTGGTGCTGTTTCGAGAAGTTCTATTGCTTTACATAGTGGAGTTGTATGGATAGGAGGGGCAGAGGGGGAGAGAGCCGCCCAGTCTCTCTAAGTTTTTATTGTTTGGTTGGTTTTCTACAAGTTCAGCCGACATGCTAACACATAAAAAGTGCATATATATATACACATCAAGCATATTCTATGCTGCCTTCTTTAATTTATTTATTCACATGAGCATACATAATCAATCATATCGGTGCCACAATTACGACAAATGTATATAAATACCAGAAGAGAGAGATTCAAATCCGTGCTTTTAATGCTAAGAACCGGAGCCTCAGCTACTAGCCTAGTTAGCTAGCGTTTGACACCTAAAATCACCGTAAAGCACACATTAACATATTCATGGATCTTCATAAGATACGGCGAGTAGATGTTTCTGAATTATCTCAAATCTTTTGGAAGAATGTCACCTTAATTAAGCAGCCATTAGCTTTAACTAAGCTTCCGCCTTAATCAATACAGAGCTTAAATCAGTGTGGTAGAAAGACTCGGGAAACGCAGAGAGAAGAGAAGGATCCCTAGAAGGAAGAAAAGGGAGCTGTAGATACGGGAATCGGATGTTTGAAACTAAAGCGACAAGGCAGCCGCCTTTTCCAGGTGAATGAATCTCACAAACATTGAACCGGCTTTAAGCAGCATACTTTCTTTCTTATACTACTCCCGACTTTCAATATCCAACATGCTACATGCTTGGAGTGGGACAGTCTTAGGTGGTACAGTATGAGATTACGCCAAAGCGGGTAGCAAACAGATGTTCACTTACTCTGAAATTAAGAAACGCCCACCAAAATACAACAACAACTACAAAATGTGCATCAACTGTCATCTCACAAATAACAGATGACAGTTGATAGCAAACAGATGTTCATTTACTCTGAAAATAAGAAACACGCCAACCAGAATGCAACAACTACTACAACAATGTGCATCAACTGTCATCTCACAAATAACAGATGACAGTTGATAGCAAACAGATGTTCATTTACTCTGAAATTAAGAAACACGCCCACCAGAATGCAACAACTACTACAACAATGTGCATCAACTGTCATCTCACAAATAACAGATGACAGTTGATAGCAAACAGATGTTCATTTACTCTGAAATTAAGAAACACGCCCACCAGAATACAACAACTACTACAACAATGTGCATCAATTGTCATCTCACAAATAACAGATGACATTAAAGTTACCGTCTTCTTTCGGTCAAAGAGAGGGATCAGGTTTGTAAGGCCTGTTTGCAAGTCCGATCCAAGGTGCTAACCAATTATCAAGATCTCTCTGTTCCAGGAAGTCACCAGCTGGAGCGGCCTCTTGTGGTGCTGATAAATGTGGTAACAAATTATCAAGATCTCTCTGCTCCAGGAAGTCACCAGCTGGATCGGCCTCTTGTCGTGCATACCCATCCTTGTTGAAGGGGCTGGGATAATCAAGTTCTTCCAGTGGACTCAGACCGCTACACACCCATCAAAATTTGCATCTTGCATCACTTGATCTTGACCAGTGGCATCTTGCTATTCGGTTTGGACAGTCCCTCGAACCAAGGTGTCGGCCAATTATCAGTATCTCTCTGCTCCAGGAAGTCACCATCTGGAAAGTCCACTTGGTGTGCATACCCAGCGTTGTTGAAGCGGCCGGCACACAAATCATATTCCAGTGGTTCCAGTTCATCAAAAACTACACCCACTTAATATTGACCTTGAGATCCCTCAGGTATTGGGACCACATTCCGGCACGCATTTGGATCGGGCAGATCATCAGAAGGCAGGGCACCAAAAAGATCTCTATGCTCCAGGAAGTCACCAGCTGGATCGGTCTCTTGTGGTGCATAGTTATTAATGGGATAAAATTCTTCTTCCAGTGGAATCAGACCGCTAATCAGCCCATCAAAATTTGCATCTTGCATCACTTGATCTTGACCAGCGGCATGTGCAAGCATACCAGCATCTGTACGATTGCTATTCGGTTCGGACAGTCCCTCGAACCAAGGTGTTGGCCAATTATCAATATCTCTCTGCTCCAGGAAGTCACCATCTGGAAAGTCCACTTGGTGTGCATACCCAGCGTTGTTGAAGCGGCCGGCACGCAAATCATATTCCAGTGGTTCCAGTTCATCAAAAACTACACCCACTTGATATTGACCTTGAGGTCCCTCAGGTATTGGGACCACATTCCGGCACGCATTTGGATCGGGCAGATCATCAGAAGGCAGGGCATCAAAAAGATCTCTATGCTCCAGGAAGTCACCAGCTGCATCGGTCTCTTGTGGTGCATAGTTATTAATGGGATAAAATTCTTCTTCCAGTGGAATCAGACCGCTAATCAGCCCATCAAAATTTGCATCTTGCATCACTTGATCTTGACCAGTGGCATGTGCAAGCATACCAGCATCCTTACGATTGCTATTCGGTTCTGACAGTCCCTCGAACCAAGGTGTTGGCCAATTATCAATTTCTCTCTGCTCCAGGAAGTCACCAGCTGGAAAGTCCACTTGGTGTGCATACCCAGCGTTGTTGAAGCTGCCGGCACACAAATCATATTCCAGTGGTTCCAGTTCATCAAAAACTACACCCACTTGATATTGACCTTGAGGTCCCTCAGGTATTGGGACCACATCCCGGCACGCATTTGGATCGGGCAGATCATCAGAAGGCAGGGCACCAAAAAGATCTCTATGCTCCAGGTAGTCACCATCTGGATCGGTCTCTTGTGGTGCATAGTTATTACTGGGATAAAATTCTTCTTCCAGTGGAATCAGACCGTTAATCAGCCCATCAAAATTTGCATCTTGCATCACTTGATCTTGACCAGTGGCATGTGCAAGCATACCAGCATCCGTACGATTGCTATTCGGTTCGAACAGTCCCTCGACACTTGTCTCATTATTAATAACAATCACCATAGACTGACCTTGAGATCCCTCAAGAATTGGGACCACATCCCGGCACGCATTTGGATCGGGCAGATCAACAGAAGACACGGCACCATTCTCAAGTGATACTGGCTCACGTGAAGAGGCAACAATGCCACTGTAATGATGACCAGGTACTAAGATGCCTGTCACAGCAGAATCCTCTTGATTATTACAATTCGAAGGACCTTCGGTGGGGGAGGTGGAGGCAGGAATGCCTTGAGTCTCATTGTTATCTTCCCATTCTCTCTCATTGAAAGGTGCGCCATATTGCTCCCCATTTTTCGGACCCAGACCACTCTTTTTGAAAATCTTACAGAGAACGTAAGAATCCCGATCCACTCCATCCGGTTGAGTGTCAACAAGCCTGTACTCATGCATAACCCAATTCGTTCTTTCATCTTTAGGTGGTTTTGCCAGGTAAAAAATCAGGGTCTTTCTTTTACCCACGAGTCTGCCTTTGTGTAGCACACGTCTATCCTCTCCCGTTGCTTTCCAGAACCCAGATTCAGTAAGCCGGCTTTCTTTCCCTGACTTACGACGCCTTTCCCGACGTGGACAGAAGAAATACGCGATCAGGTTCCTATTCCTCAAACTACCTAGTTCAGGAAGATCCCACGGAGAAAAATCATATATGTCGAGCTCAGATACCGCGTCACCAAGGATACTTTCTCCCCGTACCTTTTTCGTAAGGTAATAAACGATCAGCTCCTCATCGGTTGGGTAAAACCGATATCCAGGAGGAACCTTCTCGCTAGCAGTCGGCAAAACCATAAGTGCAACTACTATCCTCAAACACAACCACAGGAGAACTCTCAAAACCAAAGTGATCAGTCAGCCCGCAGTTACTCGAGGATCAATTGATTCTAAGTTAGATTGTTTCACAGCCACAGGAAATGTAAGTTGTTTAACAGAAAAATCAAACTACGAACGCCGAAGTCAAAAGGTTTAACGGAGCAAGCGACTGCGAGAGCTTTAGGATGACGAACGTAGAATATTGCAGGGAAAGTAGAATTTGATGAGATGCTTACTCGCAGATCGATCCTTTCTCAAATACAAAATTGCAACTATATACCCCGCAGTCTAGCTCGAATTTTGCAGCGCTTCACGAAACGGCCATCAAATGAGAGAAACGAGAAATGGTTATTGATGATGATCGAAGACATTGAAACCTGAAATCACAGTCGCAGCAAACAATATTTTTAGCATACTCTGGAAATAAGTAGATAGTCGAAGCTCAATAACAAAAGTTCGATAGCTGTGCAAGTGAACCCTAAAATTTCGCAAAAATAAAGATCGGCGGATCGGATTCGATTGAAATGGTAGGAACACGGATAAAGAACAGAGATAAAATAACTACAAAGAACAAGAAGTGGGATCGCTTTGAAGAGCTCAAAAACCCTAATTCATAGATAGCTGACGTTCAAACTCGATGAAAGTGAAAATTTTGACCAATCGAGATAACTCATACCTTGAAGACAATCCTAAAGTATTAGTTCAACTACAGGGATTGGAACGATCCATTCAGAGGTAGGATATTAACCTGAATCAAAAAGCGTACGGTGGCTTACGGATGTGCGAGGGGAGGTGGGAGCGTATTATGAAACGAGCGCGAGACCTAAAGCATCTCAGGCATTATGCGATATGCGATTCAGTATCAAGAAATGGTTGCCGATGGTGGTTTTACGGACGCGAAGTAGAGTCGATTACTTCTTCCACTGGCCAGCTGCTTCGTTTCTTTTTCTTTCTTCCTTTTTGTCTTTTTTAACAACATTGCATGGATCTTCCAATTTCCTACAATACCCCCCCCCAAACGCCGAAGAGCCGCAGGCTCGTTCCTTACCGTACCCTCGTACTCCATAGTATTTCTTATATAATATATTTAAAGAAAAAAAAAGATAAATATTTATTTTAGATATTAATTTAAATTACAATAAATATTTTCTTAACAATATTTTTAAATACTCAAAACATAAAATATAAAATAAAATAAAATTTCCGTCCTATTACTTTATACCAAAGAATCTCTAACTAAGATTATGATTCTCTCTCCTAAGTATCTATCTTATACATATAATCAATGAATTATTTACGTACTTTGGCGGACATCTCATACGTACATGTTGCCACAATAGTAATAATAATAAATAAATAAAAAACAAATCGGATGCCCTTGTTAAAATTTTTAGGATAAACATGATTTTAGATAAAATTAATGGCTTACAAGTATGTTTCATATGATAATACTGCGGTGCTTTTGTTGAGTAATTTTTAGGTGAGTCCATCTTACCACTTCATTACAATAGTTTGGTCTACGTAACAAATGAAAGCATCATATTATTCTGTTATTATTCCAAATATTTTATTAGATTATAGTTTCATCATTTAAGTAGTCGTCAAACATGCTATTCAGATTAGCCATGCAATGAATATTGCATAGGTGTGACTATTTCGTCGGATAGGTCCAATGATTATATCATGGACGAGTACAAGATGCACTCGAATAAAATACAGTAGCATATTTGTAATTACAACGAACTTTTGTTTCTTCTTTCTCGTTTAGTACCCCATGTTTCATCTTTAAAACTGAACAATTAGTTATGGTAATAGTTAAAATAGATTTATATTTCAAGACACACACACCCCCCACAAAATGTTTATCTTATTTTTATTTATAAATAGACATGTTCTTGTGTTAACTAGATTAATTATTTTATATAAATTTTGATGAAAAATCTTTGGATAATCAATTGGCTACTATTTTCATAGAAATAGATGATAGATGATTATAATATTTATTTTGCACACTAATGTAAAACCCTGAAGTTTACTCGTAAGAATTTTTATTTTTAAACAAAAGCATTAACATAATATAGCTAGTGTTACAGGCACACTTAGCATGAGTCCGGCTCATATCTTTCTCGTACTAAGTGTAAGGCTAAAACATTATGACAGATAAATAGATATAGATATTAAAAGGCTTTAATAATTTAGCGTAGGAACAAAGTATAGAGTACATGCTCTCGATAATATAATATATATAAAAAAGAAGATAAAGGGGATAAAAGAAATGAAGAGTCTAAAAGAGATATCTAAAATCTAAGACATATAACATGTGCGACCGTAGATAGATATAACTCTATACCCTAACCCTAGGGTATAAACCTGTATCACTCCGCCCGAGGAACCTTTTTAAAGCTAGCTGGATCATCACCATGTACCTGTGATACAAATAAATAGTATCAGTACGCATCTTGTACTAAGTAACACAACTATTCTAAAGAGATAACATCATGTACGAGGCCCATGCAAAGAAGCATTAGAACATATAATGACAATATAATAACATGATTGCATATTGATGTCAATTGAGTAGAAGAAAACTCAACCATCGAGTATAAAATAATGTAATATCAATGTACGGATATATGAGATTCATTGATTATTATATTTCATTATCGTGATCATAACTAATGTATTATATTAACTTGAGTAGGAGACTCGAAAAAACTATAACAACTAATCAAATTGGACCTGGATATATCAAATAAGATAATTACCTTAGTAAATATGCTTATTCATCTAGTTAAGAAATATTAAGCTAAAAATTTGTCAATGGTTGTGAATTGCTTAACAAGTAAGTTTGATTTTGTGGAGAAGAATCTCTATTTGACTAAATTTATTTTTACAATTAAGGATGTGATTGTGAGCGTGTATTTTGAGAAAAGGGAAAACCTTATGAGAGCTTTGATAAAAAAACCTCAGAGGAAAAAAAAAATTGACGAGT
Organism: Tamarix austromongolica; assembly: GCA_039764185.1. NCBI lineage: Eukaryota > Viridiplantae > Streptophyta > Magnoliopsida > Caryophyllales > Tamaricaceae > Tamarix > Tamarix austromongolica. The sequence continues at coordinate 59,854,806 of CM077808.1, read as the reverse complement.
TCCTATATTTTGCTGAAAGAAAAGAACAACAAACAAACTTACATTAGAAATACATTAGATCATATTATGGAACTGAGTTTAAAAATCACAAATTTATTGATATTTGCAAGATAAATGGTGTTGAATAACAAATTTAGTATTTTTCCTAGATAAAATCCTAATGCTATAATTTCTCGTACCTTGTTTCAAACTATTCCTTTGGAGATCGCCAACGGAAATCAAAACCATGAAGTAAAGCATATTCCATTTTTAGACACCCTATGCATGCCCTTATTCCACCCCACGGAGGAAGCAATTGACCTTTTTATTTTTTTTTTATTTTTACAATGTCATGTATTTAGAACGGTCTAGTTTGGTTTTCAGTTGGAGGTTTGTTTGGTAAATGACCTAGAAAACCAACTCATGCTTAGGTTTCTCGATGGAGTTATGGAATAATTTGGCCAATTTGTAAACACTAACAAAAAATGGAATTATGAAAAATAAATTAAAATCTTAATAATATACTTACACAACAAGAAAAGTGAGTTTGGGCGACGATTTCTATGACAATAGGGCGACAGAACGGATTTTGTTGCCCTTTGTTCTATTTTGGGCGACGAAAATATATTGTTGCCCTTTGTTTCTTTAAGGCAACAAATATTTATAGTCGTTGCCCTTGTTTTTTCTAGGGCAACAAACTCTTATAATTGTTGCCCTTTGTACTTTTAGGCTACGATTTAATTATTTTGTTGCCCATAATATAGTGTTGGGCAACAATATTATGTTTTCGTTGCCCATACCTTAGCAAATAATTGCTAAAAATTTTAAAATAAACACTTTAGGGCAACAAAATCTTATAATCCTTGCCCTTTGTACTTTTGGGCTACGATTTATGTTTTCGTTGCCCATACCTTAGCAAATAATTGCTAAAAATTTTAAAATCAACACTTTAAGGTATATTTAATATGGGAACTCTTGTTTAAATTGTAAAATTAATTTTCTTTATTAAATAAGGGGACGCTCCCGTAGGGGTCTAGGGGCAACGTAAAATCAATTTCTAATAAGTAAAATATATTGTTTGATATAATAATAAGGGCAACGAAATTAATCTCGTTGCACAAAATTAAGTTTGATATGATAAGTAAAATATATTGATGATAATAAGGGCAACGAAATTAATTTCGTTGCAAAAAATAAGTTTGGGCGACGAAATTAATCTCGTTGCACAAAATTAAGTTTGGGCGACGAAATTAATCTCGTTGCACAAAATTAAGTTTGGGCGACGAAATTAATTTCGTTGCACAAAATTAAGTTTGGGCAACGATTATATATTTTGTCGCCCATGGTACTCATTTTTTTGGCGCCCAAAATTTTTACCTCTACCGCCATATATTTTTTTTTATCTGTTTTTGTTTCAAAAAAAAAAAAAAAAAAAGGGCACGCACGACGCACGCCGACCTCCCTTTCTTTTTCTCTCTTCTCTCCTATCGCAGCCCCGACCTCCAGTCTCCCCTGCGCCTGCCTTCCGCCTGGTCGCAGCTCCTCAGCCCAGCCACCTCTCTCCCCAGCTCCAGCGTCACTGCCGGCCACAACTCCGAGCCCCACTGCCAGCCACCGCAACCAGCAGCAGCGTGCAGAAGCAACACAGGGCAGCAGCAGCGGGCGGCAGCAGCAACAGCAGCAGGCCGCGGCAGCGACGAGCCGCGCTGGTTGCGCCGCCTTCCGGCCACGGCAGGCCCTGCTGACCACCGGCGAGCTGTCCCCATTCCCCGACGAAGCTTCCCCGGCCTTCCTTTGTCCCGATTTGTCGGTTTCGTTGGTATAATTCTCTGAAAAACCCTAATATTAATTCGTTTAATTGAGTATGATTTAGCTTGTGATAAGCTAAATTAATTGTTTGATAATGTATATATGTGCTACGAGAATGATTTGGATAGGTTAATTGTATGGTTATGTTGAAATTTTGGAAAATTTTAATTTTTGGCGGGGTTATGTCCGAATTTTTCGGATTCCTCCAATTTAGCTATTTTGGGGAAATTGATTATACAATATGTTTTAAAATGTATCTAATTTCATGTTGGAACCGTCAATTTGAAAAATTTATGCAGAATTTATTGGAATTTGATTTCTAGGTCAAAATTCATGTGTGATCAAATTGGGTCATATAATTGAGTCCTTCCACTCAATTGATTGTATAATATCGTTTAAAATGTATTTAATTTTATATTGGAAGTGTTGATTTGGGAAATTGTGCGTAATTGATCGGAATTGGATTTTTAGGTCAAAAATCCCGCAGGTTTAAATTAGATTGTGTAATCGGGTTATTTTATTCAATTGGCTATATAAATTACATTAGAATATGTTTAATTACATTTCCGAACTGTCAATTGATATGTTTTGGCAAGAATTGAGGTGGTTAGTGGTGGACTTTTGGGGTTCGTCTAAGCAAAAGGTTCTACTATTTAATTTTTTTTTTAAGTTTCCGATGACAAGTATTTACACTCTAATTTATAAATTTAGTTTATTTGATGGATATGCATTGGCTAATGAGATGCAAAAGAGTTATGAAATCATTAATTTTCATTTTTTTTTCACATATAGCATATTAGTGAAGTGAATCGTAGAAATAAATCAAGACAAATTGAAATTCCTAGGAATGGAGGAAAGTCAACAGCGCGCTATCTTCATGAAATTGTAAGTATTTTTGATAATTTTTTGATTTTTTTTCTATTTTTTTTGCTACTACTATTTCTTTCAGTTAAATATTCACATGGATTTATTATATGTAGGAACATCAACCATCAAAAGAGCCTTCTATATTAGCTGAAAATGCTGATGAGTCGATTGAGGAGCCTGAGCAAGAACCAGATTATATTAGATTATGGGAAAAGACCAAAAGGTGTGTCAGATATGAAGAAGTATGTAAATATAAGTTAATTTTAACAAATTTGAAAGGTTTTTTTTATTATTTATTTTATATTATTATAGGAAAAAAGATGGTACATGGGAAGATGGTGCATATGCAAAATACCAAAAGTTGACAGAACTTCATGCTAAGCAGAAGGAGTTGTATGGAGTTGATAATCTTAGTGTGAAAGAAGCATATACCCAGGCATTTGAGCATCGTTCTGGCTATATTAGAGGGCTAGGAGCTGGACCTATGCCTTTAAGGAACAAAAAGGATAATGAAATTGAGGCTAGCCTTCGTCAACAAATTGAGGAGCTTAAACATTCAAATGCCTTAAGGGAGGAAAATTTAAGGCTCGAAATGGAAAAGATGAAGGAAATTGCTGAAGAAAGAGAGAGAAAGTTAAGAGAAGAAGCGGAGGAACGAGAAAGGAAACTTAGAGCAGATGCTGATGAGGCCACGCAGAAGTTGAAGGCCGAAATGATGCAAGTTGTGAGAGATCAAATTGCAAGCTTTCTAGGAACACAACAATCTTCACAACTCACTAAATTAGTATGAGGTATATTTAATCCATTCAAAATTTCCCATTATTAATGGTTAGAACGTTAGAACTCTGCACTATAAGTGTGGACAAATTATGGAACTAAAATTTGTAGTTTGTGCCAATGTTAGACATGTGATATTCATTGTCTTGAAATTGAGATGGATGACTTTTTGCATCAGGTATTCTAACCATACTATTTGTTCTCTTTTACAGCTGAGAGTTCTAATTGGACTTAGAAAATGACAAAGACTTTCAGAGGCAAGGAGCTTTTTTGGACTTATGAATGTAAGTTAGTTCTTGTATTCATTTTTATAATATGGCTTACAACTTTTTTTAATTAAAGGGAATTGGAAAATTATAAATAGATACCATTGCATATCTCTTTATAATCTTAATCTATATTTTTTTATTTCATGAATTGCAGATTAACTCGAAGCATATTTTGTGACGTTGCAATATACTTGATGAAGCTAAGTATGCAGAACTATAGATAACATCATCCATTTTTTGGTGGTCCTTCAAGCTAGATAGCATAATTGATTTTTATGATACCCATTAGGCATGACTTTTGCCAATTTGTATATTGCAGTATCATATACTTTGAAATTGGAATGACATTTGTTTTTGGACAATGATATCGTAATCTATGCATGGTTTGAATGATATATGATTTTACAAGGTAATGAAATATGGTGGAGTATCTATATGAATGATACTGCATTACAGGATGATCTATTATTATGAATACATAATACAGGTCTTTGGGCTACAAAATATTTTTGTAGCTTGGAAGAAAGACTAGGAATTGATTTTGTTGCAAAACAAGTAATAGGGCCACAAATGAAACAACTTCGTCGCACAAAAGTGGCTTTAGGCAACAAAAAATATTTGTTGCACAAAAGAGGTTTAGGGCGACAAAACATATGTGTCGCACAAAAGAGGTTTAGGGCAACAAAATATCTACGTCGCACAAAAGAGGCTTAGGGCGACAAAACATATCCGTCGCACAAAAGAGGTTTAGGGCGACAAAAAATATTCGTTGCACAAAAGGAGATTTAGGGCAACGAAATTTTCTTTTCGTCGCCCTAAGCAAGGGCAACGGGCTTATGGCGACGAAATTGTGACGAAATTTTTTTGTCGCCACAAATTTGTTTTGTTGGGCAACGAAATAATTTGTTGCCCAAAGTAATATTTCTTGTTGTGTTACCTAAAAACATTTGTCATGATAAGTTTCGGAAGGAGATGAACGAAATGAGATGAGAGATGATAATTCAATCTGTATGTATGCATGCTGAAGGACTTTGCCGCTACAAAGAATCCGAAGTGGGATGGAGGTCAGGTTGTGAAGTTCAGACCCCAGCCTCTCCATATAATTGCCTTAGAACACGTTCATCAACATTTATTTTAGTTTTATTATCTTCTCTCTTTTTTTTAAATAATCAACTGTCATTTTTTACCTTTTTAGGTAAAAAAAATAGAGTCGCTGGAATAGATTCCATGTTTACTGGAAATAAGAACTCGAGTCCACTGCTCCTACGGATTCTAAGAGCACCTGCTGCGACGCATGAAATATGACAAACTGTACTGGAGAGTGAGGGGGGAAAAAAGAGAGAGAAAAAAAATGCAAGTCAAATAGAAAGGCTGTAATGTTGTACTGTGTCAAGCCGAAAAAGGCAAGGGAAGGGGTGGGGAGGGGGGGTTGTTCCCGTAAAAACAAACAAGTAAAAAACAAAGGGGAGGGGATTTTTCTCCCTTTTTTTAGTGCCATTATCTTCATCCTCTCTCTTCTTCGATTCCATCTATTAAAAATTAATTATTCATAATAATAATAATAATAAATAATATATTATCTATTATAAGTATTAGTACTATATCTGTTATATTATCAATTACAATTATTATTAATGTGTGGCTATAATTACAACTACTACTACAATAACAAAATTCATTGATTATTACTATTAGTATTGTTATTTATATTATTAATATTAATAATATTATTAATATTTTTGTCATTGTTGTGAATTTAATTTATTACTACTGCTGCTATTAATACCACTAAAAGTATTGATAATTAATATTGTTTCTATTGTAATTATTGTTCTTATTTCTTAATTTTTTAATAGCTATTGTTATTACTATTTATATTTATTAAATTATTGCCACAGACATTGAAGAATAGATGCCATATTCATCAGCTGATTGGGACGAAAACCTCAAGAATTAATTAATGGCACCAACTGTGTATCCGGCTGCTGCTGCACCAATCGATTGAAGATCATCAATCGAGACAGAGCCTCCAACCCTAGACAGTCTGTCGATTAAGTATGCAAGGGTAGGTGTTTTCATTTCGTGTAACGAATATGTTGTGTTTAGCTGCTCTTAGCCGGCCGGTCTAAACTTTGTGACCCGTGCTCCAACAATCGATTGATTCATACTGCCTACTATGTCGGTGGATGCAGGAAGCAGCTTTATGTGTGATCAATACCAAAAGCTTTGAAGAAGCTATGCATATTTTCACCCGGGTACGTATCAATCAATCTGCCGCCCCCTTTCACTTCCTGTTGGTTCAGAAAGATATTCGTCTGTTGGCCTACAGATACGTACATACGCACATAATATAATAACAGAGATAGAGGCGCTGCTCTCTTCTTTATGTTGGGTGTTGCTTGTTTATTAATTATATACACGATTCATGCATTGCAGGGTTTGGAGCCTGTAACCAGCGCGCGGAAGAAATATGAGGATGATGCAATGTCCATGGCTCTACACGAAGATGAATTGAAATGTCCGGTAAACATTGGATTCTCGATAGATGCAGTAACCGCACCCTTTTAAGTTTTAAATTTACGTGCAGATCCCCCTCCCCCCTTTCTTTTTCTTCTCTCTCTTTTAAACATCCTTTTCGACGGTACCTTTAATTATATACAGAACTTGGTGCTGTTTCGAGAAGTTCTATTGTTTACATAGTGGAGTTGCATGGATACGAGGGGGAGGGGGGAGGGGGAGGGAGAGCCTCCCAGACTCTCTAAGTTTTTATTGTTTGGTTGGTTTTCTACAAGTTCGGCCGATATGCTAACACATAAACATTGAACCGGCTTTAAGCAGCATACTTTCTTTCTTATACTACTCCCAACTTTCAATATCCAAGATGCTACACGCTTGGAGTGGGACAGTCGTAAGTGGTGCAGTATGAGATTACGCCAAAGCAGGTAGCAAACAGATGTTCATTTACTCTGAAATTAAGAAACACGCCCACCGGAATACAACAACAACTACAAAAATATGCATCAGCTGTCATCTAACAGATAACAGATGACATTAAAGTTACCATTTTCTTTCGGTCAAAGAGATTACGCCAAAGCAGGTAGCAAACTCATTTACTCTGAAACTAAGAAACACCCCCGCCAGAATATAACAACTACTACAACAATGTGCATCAGTTGTGATCTTACGAATAACAGATGACGTTAAAATTACCGTCTTCTTTCGGTCAAAGAGAGGGTTCAGGTTTGTAAGGCCTGTTCGCAGGTCCGGTCCAAGGTGAAAACCAATTATCAAGATCTCTCTGCTCCAGGAAGTCATCAGCTGGAGCGGCCTCTTGTGCTGCTGACAAATTATCAAGATCTCTCTGCTCCAGGAAGTCACCAGCTGGATCGGCCTCTCGTGGTGCATAGTTACTACTGGGATAATAAATTTCTTCCAGCGGACTCAGACCGCTAAACAGCCCATCAAAATCTGCATCTTGTACAGCTTCATCTTGACCGGTGACATGTGCAAGCATACCAGCATCCGTACGATTGCTATACGGTTCCAAGAGTTCCTCGAGACTTATCTCATCATTAATAACAATCACCGTAGACTGATCTTGAGATCTCTCAGGAATTGGGACCACATCCCGGCACGCATTTGAATCGGGCAGATCAACAGAAGACAGGGCACCATTCTCAAGTGATACTGGCTCACGTGAAGAGGCAACAATGCCACTGTAATGATGACCAGGTACTAAGATGCCTGTCAGAGCAGAATCCTCTTGATTATTACAATTCGAAGGACCTTCGGTGGGGAAGGTGAAGGCAGAAATGCCTTGAGTCTCATTGTCATCGTCATCTTCCCATTCTTTCTCATTGAAAGGTGCGCCATATTGCTCCCCATTTTTCGGACCCAGACCACTCTTTAAGAAAACCTTACAGAGAACGTAAGAATCCCGAACCACTCCATCCAGTTGAGTGTCAACAAGCCTGAGCTCATGCATAACCCAATCCTTCCTTTCACCTTTACGTGATTTTCCCAGGTGAAAAATCAGGGTCTTTTTTTTACCCACGACTCTGCCTTTGTGTAGCACAGATCTATCCTCTCCCGTTGCTTTCCAGTACCCAGATTTTGTAAGCCGGCATGCTCTCCCTGACTTACCACACCTTTCCCGACGTGGACAGAAGAAATACGCGATCAGGTTCCTACTCCGCAAACTACCTAGTTTAGGAAGATCCCCCGGAAAAAAATCATATATGTCGAGCTCAGATACCTCGTCACCACAGATACGTTTTCCTAGTACCTTCCTCTTAAGGTAATAAACGATCAGCTCCTCATCGGTTGGGTGAAACCGAACTCCAGGAGGAATCTTCTTGCCAGCAGTTGGCAAAACCATAAGCGCAACTACTATCCTCACACAAAACCACAGGAGAACTCTCAAAACCAAAGTGATCAGACAGCCCGCAGTTCCTCGAGGATCAATTGATTCTAAGTTAGTTTGTTTCACAGCCACAGGAAATGTAAGTTAGTTTGTTTCACAGCCACAGGAAATGTAAGTCGTTTAACAGAAAAATCAAACTACGAACGCCGAAGTCAAAAGGTTTTGACGGAGCAAGCGACTGCGAGAGCTTTTGGATGACGAATGTAGAATAGTGCAGGGAAAGTGGAATTTGATGAGATGCTTACTCGCAGATCGATCCTTTCTCAAATACAAAATTGTAACTATGTACCCAGCAGTCTAGCTCGAATTTTGCAGCGTTTCACGAAACGGCCATCAAATGAGAGAAACGAGAAATGGTTCTTGATGATGATCAAAGACATTGAAACCTGAAATCACTGTCGCAGCAAACAATATTATAAACATACTCTGGAAATAAGTAGATAGTCGAAGCTCAATAACAAAAGGTCAATAGCTGTGCAAGTGAACCCTAAAATTTCGCAAAAGTAAAAATCGGCGGATCGGATTCGATTGAAATGGTAGGAACCCGGATAAAGAACAGAGATAAAATAACTACAAAGAACAAGAAGTGGAATCGCTTTGAAGACCTCACAAGCCCTAATTCATAGATAGCTGACGTTCAAACTCGATGAAAGTGAAAATTTTGACCAATCGAGATAACTCATACCTTGAAGACAATCATAAAGTATTAATTCAACTACAGAGATTGGAACGATTCATTCAGAAGTAGGATACTAACGTGAATCAAAAAGCGTACGGTGGCTTACGGATGTGCGAGGGGGGTTGGGAGCGTATTATGAAAGGAGCGCGAGAGCTAAAGCATCTCAGGCATTATGCGATATGCGATATGCGATTCAGTATCAAGAAATGGTTACTGGTGTTGGTTTATTTTATGGACGCGAAGCAGAGTCGGTTACTTCTCCTACTGGCCAGCTGCTTCGTTTCTTTTTCTTGCTTCCTTTTTTTTTTTGAACAATATTATATTATTCTGTTATTATTCCAAATATTTTATTAGATTATAGTTTCATCATTTAAGTAGTCATCAAACATGCTATTCAGATTAACAGTGCAATGAATATTGCATAGGTGTGACTATTTCGTTGGATAGGTCCAATGATTATATCATGAAGTAGAGTACAAGATGCACTCGAATAAAATACAGTAGCATATTTATAGTTATAACGAACTTTTGTCTCTTCTTTCTCGTTTAGTGCCCCATGTTTCGTCTTTAAAACTGAACAATTAGTCATGGTAATAGTTAAAATAGATTTATATTTCAAGACACACACGCACACCCCAAAATGTTTATCTTATTTTTCCTTATAAATAGACATGTTCTTGTGTTAACTACATTAATTATGTTATATAAATTTTGATGAAAAATCCTTAGATAATCAATCGGCTACTATTTTCATAGAAATAGATGATAGATGATAATAATATTTGTTTTGTACACTAATGTAAAACCTTCAAATTTACTAGTAAGAATTTTTTTATTTTTTAACAAAAGTATTAACATAATATAGCTAGTGTTACCACCACACTTAGTGCGAGTCTGACTCATACCTTTCTCGTACTAATTTTAAGGCTAAAACGTTATGATAGATAAGTCAAAATTTATGGAAATAAATATAAACGTTAAAAGGCTTTAATAATTTAGCGTAATAACAAAGTACAGAGTATATGCTCTTGATAATATAATATATAAAAAAAAAGATAAGGGGGATAAAAAAGATGAAGAGTCCAAAATAAATATCCCGAATCTAGGGCACATAACATGTATGACCTTAGATAGATATAACTTTATACCCTAACCTTGAGGTGTAAACCTGCAACACTCCATCCGAGGAACCTCCTCAAAGTCAGCAGGATCATCATTATATATCTATGATACAATGTCTACAAATGAGTAGTATAAGTATGCATCTTGTATTGAGTAACACAACTATCCTAAAGAGAAGACATTATGTAAGAAGCCCATGCAAAGAAAGCATTAGAATATATACTGATAATATATTAATATGATTGCATATAGATGTTAGTTGAGTAAAAGAAAACTTGGTCTAAATGGATTGATCGCAACATTCGTCGAGATTCCAATACTAAAGTCTTTTTCCAAGGACTTTCTGCTGCCCACATCAAGTAATTGAATTAACATCTTATTATAACCCCTCTCGTGAATAGTTAAATCCCATCTCAATACTTATAATATATTATAGTGAGCTAATTCCCCTGTTCCCGATTGGTTTTAGGATGAAACCGTTCGCGTATACGGATATTTAATTTTGGGTTCTTCTTTATCGGAATTCACCGACTCCCTGCGCTTAATTTTCACTCATTGTTTCATTAATGCAGCGGCGAAGAGCGGAACCAACCCACCGCAAAGAACTGCTACAGGCAAATTAGGCCCGTCAAGGGTTCTAAGTATCCAGGCGGCGACGTTCCAGGAGAGGCCATAATTAAGAGCGTACTAAGCCATATGAGGTTTCCTGTCCATCTGCTCGACATCACTTTGCTCACACAGCTCAGCAAAAAAGACGGGCATGCTTCCATCTATAAAATAATGTAATACCAGTTTAAAAGAAGATGTATAGGTAGAGCAGCCTCTAGGGTTCGAGGGTGCCAAAATACCCCATCATGTATACAAATTAGATAAGGCTTTGTATGGTTTAAAATAGGTGCTACGAGAGATTCGTGTGAGAGATTATCAAAATTATTGATAGAAAAAAAAAGAATATTGTAAGTGGTTAAGTGGACAAGATACCTTTCCTCAAGATAGTAGTAACTGATTCCTTAACAGTGCAAATCCATGGTAATGACACCATATGTGGAGTTACTACTAGTTCTTTATGTGATGAGTTTGCATATCCTATGACGTGTGAATCCAAGACAAACATGATGGGAGAACTAAACTTCTTCCTAAGGTCGCAAATCAAGCAAACGATAAAACAAACTATGATATACCAACAATTCAACAAAAGTACTTAAAAGAAATAATCAAGATATATGATATAGAAGGTGTTAAAGTTTATGACACTTCTATTCGTATGAACAAAAAAACTCAATAAGGATGTTGAAGAAAAGGTCTACAGAGTTTTCAAGCGAAGCCAAAGGAAACTCATTGAAAAAGAGGAACTGCTGATATATGTTTCTGGTATCCTAAGGGGCCTAATTTAAAATTTTGTGGCTAGAGTGATGTTGATTTTGCAGTTTAATTAATGGGTAAAAGAGTACTTTTTTCATACCAAAATTTCTAGGACAGTGTCGAATTTATTGGGCTTTTGAGAATTAAAATTCAATTATATTACCAAAGACTGAAGTTGAATATGTATAAGTTGTTGCATGTTGTGACGAGTTTATTTGGATTAAGCAACAATTACATGATTTGGGTGTTAAGGTAAATCGTGCTCCACTTATGCATGACGCTACCAATATTATTAATATTACTAAAATTCTAGCACAACATTCAAGAAAGAAATATATTTATATCAAACAACATTTTCTTATAGATAATGTTGATAAATGTGTTTTTGTGATTTAGATTGTCAGATAGTTTATATCTTAACTAATTCTTTGGGTTAAGGCAAGTATGACAAACTCAAATTAGAATTGGGGATGATTAGATATATTAAGAAAGTTAAGTTTTGTCCAAACCTAATGTTTTTTAAAAGAGGTGTGTTCTCTAGTAATTATGCATACTAGTGATTTAAGCCATCGTTAATCTCTCAACAACATAAGAATTGAGTTAGGAAATAGGCATCATCTGTTATTGTTTATTATGCATCATCATATTATTACGATGATAACTGGTAATTGTGCTTAAAGTCCTCCTACAAGGAACTCAAGAGAGTTCCACACCGAATAGAATGAATATACTATTTTCAAATGTTCTTTTTATAGTTGTAAAGTAGTGCCATATCAATAAAATTATTTTTATTAGGGTTATTTATGATAACCTTGGTAATTCTAAGATTTTCTCTTAAAATCTATCACTTGTTTAATCTTTCGATCCACTTGCCTCATTTACTATTACACGATAGCTATAATACATATATGCATGCATGATCGTCGTCATGCAACCATCAAACTTTCAACTCTCTTATTCTCTCTGAAATCGGTATCTTCATTAAACAAAAATTTCTCACACTTCCATGTACACACATGGCTCTAAAAGACCATACTATTACTACTACTAAGTTAGAAGCTCAAGAAGTAGAGGCTATTAGTTCAACAAGGGTATTGAAGGGTCCAAGCATTACTATGTGAAAAAGTGTGCAAGGCTTTAGAGCACATTATTGGAAGTTGCTCCAAAACCTAGAGGTGGTAAAAGAAAGACTAAAGAGGGAGTCGGTGGTGACACAAAGGATAGAACGAAATAGAGAAAGACTACGAAATATGTATCATTGCACACATTACAACCATGATTGTTACATATGTAACATACCCATGGAGCAATTGTCGTCATGACTCAAAATCATTCTAGAAGAATTACTATAACATATTGATAGCTCATCCGGTCCTAACAGAAAAGATGTGCAATAGAGATGATGTTATGGAATTTAATGACTCAATTAATTAGTATATGGTGTAATTGCATACACCATTCTCATGGTGTATATGGTGGCAATTAAGTAAATAAAAGATAATTATTATAAGATTAGCATTTATACAATAGTTTTTTTATGCTATGAAAATTATGTAAATAAGATCAATTTTATGTTTTACCATAGTGTGGTTGGTGTTTCAGCATAGTATATTTGATGTTTTACCATAATACATTGAAGTTTCACCATATATAGACCATCATTATGTAGTCATGTTTTTGTCAATTATAATACATTTCACCATAATGTAGTAGATGTTTCACCATTATTATATTATATTTTATTGATTTTTTTTATTATAGATATTATAAAATAATTTTTTTTTATATTTTTATAATTATTTTATTAAAAGATATTTTACTTTATTAAAAAAATTACCAATATTATGATAACGGTGAACATCGTTATATATAGGGAATGACAATTTCTCCCATGGATTCAGAGCCCCGTTAGAGATTTTTCATTTTAGTTCAAGTTCAGAGATTATTTTTTTTGGGACGAGGCAATGATGGATTTGGGATTCTCATCCCCGAACCCATCCTAATTTTTTTTTATATATTATTTGTTATATTTAATTTTTTTTATAGAATATTAATTAAAATAAATTATAAAAAAATAAGATCGGATATTGAAGATGGGATCAAAGTTTGGATATCGAATCGAATTTTAAAATCGGAGATCATAAAATCTTTAAAAATTGGGTTAGTTATAGAAATTCAATCCTTTAATTCCTCTAGAGATTGGACGGGGATTCTTTAATAAAAAAAAAATGAGAATCGAAATATATTAAAAAATAATTTTATTTATAAAGTCCCGGGATGGAGACCCCATCCTAGCTATACCGTATACACGATGTAGATGGTATTGACTATTGACGGGGGCAGCATAGAAATTGAGCGACTGAATTGACAGTACGGACAAATATTAGAAATCAAGAGTAGAGGGGGGGGGGCTAGCCGGCTAGGTGCTCGTTGATATTTGAGTCCTGGGCTTCTTGACTCATCGTGAGTCCATATCTGCTAAAGTGATGTATGTAGTCCGCCAAGCACCGTGGATTGGGCAGATTCCTTTTCGGTCTAGAGTCCGATGGTTGAGCTGTGGGGTGGTGGCATAGGCATTCATACAGTCATCTCCGGATTCAAATTTCTATTTGTGATTTAACGGGCCGCTTGAAGTTGCTATTTGTAGGAGGGACGGAAAGGAACAGGAGCATCCCCCCACCAGATTCTAAATTCTGGGCCTATGGAAGCGGGTCAAAGCCCATATGGAGCACCGGGTTTATTGCCCAGTAGCAATTGCTTAATGGACGAGGGCCGAAAAATAGAACGGTGTGCGTGCGCGCCTCCGTCTCTGTGTGTGCGTTTTCTTTCTCTTTCTTTTTTTTTTTCCTGTTGTCCCTTGTCGCTTGAGCTGGCGGGCAGCTTAAAAGGCCAACACAAAAGGAAGGATTTCAGTGACCCGGGATGATAAGTCGATATTATTTTCCTTCCTTTTAGATAAATAAGTTGGATCTGTATCCCTTTTTTTAGGCCAATATATAAACGAGAGTCAGGAAAAAAATTAGATCGGCTCACTTCTTTAAAAACTATTTATTTAGTTACATCTAAATATATTCGGTTCCACTTACCTCATTTAAAATCCTATCCATAACACATTTTAACTCCTCTGAGCCATTAGATATATAAAATGTATCCATTCATTTTACCAAATAGAGCGGAGCAGCAGCCGGCTGAACCAAGATTTTTTTTGATAATTTAACTTGAGGAAGTAAAGTTATGGATTATAAGTAGGGAAGGAAGTAAAGTTAAAAAAAAAATAATAATAAAAAAAATGACATTGCATGGTGCGCAGGTCCCGTCCCCTTTTGTGCCTTTGTATTAGATTCCCTCCATCATCCGAACGTATCTCCTAATTATATGTAGGGCCTGTACGGTAGGCCCTGTAACATGAGACGAGAGAGCCCTGGGACCTGGCTGCCATCCATCATTTCCCGCCAATCCCTCCGGCTCCCTTCCAATAATTTGGTTCACGTGTGCCTCACCTGGACAAGATACCCTCCAATCTTCATATATATCTCTATATATAAGTTAACCATGACAGCCGTAGATATTAATTGCAACATATTGTAACAAAAAGATTATTACGAGGATATACAAAAGGAAAAAAAAAAAAAAACGAACAAATGATCGACGTACGCGGTGCTGCCGCGGGTTTACGTCATGTGTGCGCGCGCGGGAATGCAACAGACAAGTAATTAGTGCCCTGTCACCGTCGGCGTCTGAAAGAGAAGCCCCCTTCCTTGCTTTGCTTTGCTAGCTAGTTCTAGTAACTAGTAAGTAGTCGCTAATGCCATGGCGGTCACCGGTCAGTCCATTTACGTACGTGTCCTGCTGCTCCATCGGGCCCGGAGCGTTTATATTTTTTCTATATATATCATGTATTATTAATTTATTAGTACTGACGAATTGTCCCCACCCACCCATCCATGTTTGACTATTTCTCCCGCTATCTATAAAGAAAGACGCCGGAATGCCCGTCCATCATTTGCCGACAAAACTAGGTTTTTTTTTTTTTGGGATATTCTATAAATCATAATTTTTATTTAAATAAAAAATTTCGTATTTGCAATGTTGAAATCTATTAGAATTTGGCTAAAAATTAACAAGCTGCATGTATTAGAGCTAGCTACGTTCTATTAATTTGATGGACTACTTCAGACAGAAATAACTACCTTGTTTAATCACCTGATAGTTCCCGTATTATAACAATTTAAAAAGCTCCCACCCCCTCCCCGTAACCCACAGCATACTGCTAGTCTGTCAATAAGTTTTAATTGAAACAAATGCTATCGCCATAATATGCATGTGTTAAAAAAAAAAATTTCTTCGGATCTAAGTGTGATTTGTATTATTTTTCGGCCTTCATCTGCTTGAATTCAAAAGAAATTAGAACAATATTTACTCTGATTTACCTCAGTTAAATTAATATCGTTCAAATAATAATTTAAAATATCTATCCCGATTCACTCTTATTTTTTGTTTCATTTAAATTAATTTTAAATATTTATACTCCCTCCCTCCCTCCCTCCCTTCGATTATCTAAAACAAAAACCATTAGTAAAGAACTAAATAGTACCGCATATGGATTCTACGCTGATCTTACTTGGGTCAGGTCTAGACCACTTAAAAGGACATGATTAATAATGTCCGTAAGGCCCAATCCCCTTTCTATTTCTTTCCCCTTGTACTTACTTACTTACTTCGATATTATAAAGGCAACTAATTAACAGAAAAAAAAAGTTTGTTGAATTACTTCAACTGATAATGAAATAAACGGGCTCTGACTTCTCCCTTCGTACAAAACCATATCCCCTAAAATCCTTTTGTCACTAATCAAGGAACAAATATACTCTGAATAAGCAGAAGATTGAACCTAAAAATCTAGGATTCTTAAATTTCAATCTTAACCAACTTCGTACTATAAACAAGGGCCCTATAGACAAATGCACATCCTTACAGAACACACATTTTTGTAAATGCTCATATTATAATTATAAATATGCATATTATATACACTAATATATATTTTCTTCATATGAATAAAATACATATATTATAACGATGACTACACATACTATAAATACGAGCTAGGGTGTTGCTAACATAGGAAGTAACAATTGCCAATTATGAAAGCAAGTTTTTTTTTTTTTTGTGTGAAAAACTTGCTTTAAAAATTAATGTCTATTTTCTAATATTATCCATACTATTTATTTTTTAATTTGGTTTTATTCTTCTATATATTCTTATTCATGTTATTTTTCTAGCGAATGATCGGTGTAATTGTTATATTAGGAATATATTTACTATACCTCTTAAAATAATATGTAAATTATGAAAAAAATATTTTTTTTAAAAAAAAATGGAGAAAGCAAATTAAAGTTTTATTAATTGAAGTTGTGTGACGTTATATTTCAACTCAAGTGAGATAAAAAATTGCAAGTGGCCTAGATTAGAATTAATAATGGAATATACTTATTTTAAGTATACATTAATTAATAAATGGTTTAAGATGATGTTAGGGTACGCTGTATTTGCAATGATTCCAATTTAGTAATTTCAATTTAATTTTATTCAAGTACTTGATTATTTTTACTATCTAAATCCTCATATAAAAAATAAATTAAAATTTAATGGTAAAACTATTAACAGCATAGAATATTCGTACGATGTTAAGTCTTGAGAAAATGAAATCGACGATGCATGAAAGACCAGTAGGAATAGACCGTGGTAAGATAATTATGCCGAGTAGGAAGTCGGAACATGCCGTGGGGACCTCCTCTTTGTCTGAATTCATATGACAGTCTGTGTCAGTGAATGTGTGTTTGATTACGACTTTCGGTGCGCCCTACTCCCATTCCTCGCTCTGTCCTTCTGATTGAAGTGTAGATGCGATGCGAGCGGCGTTGCCCAGGAGCTAAAAACAAAAATCGGGACAAACGTGAAAATATCAATATTTTAAAAATTGAAAAAACGATGATGAACAAAACGACAATATATGTACGTATGTATGTATGTATGTACATTAACTAATTAAATATATATACACCAATACCAATACTATACAATCCGTTACGCATAAAAAATTAAGTATAACCTCATAATATCAATATTGATATAATTTTAGTTTTACAAATAATATTTATTTTATCATACATTTAAGTAACTTTTTTTTTGTTTTTTGAGTAAGTTTGTTGATACTTGTTATTCATCCACGTCGGGAAAGGAATCAAAATGTACAAATATCATGCTAAGGCACGAGGATACACCCCCAATACTAATCAATGAAGAAAAATTTAAGCTAGAGATTACGAGGTAGTAAATCCAAGCTAATTCAATAATGCTTGATACAGGCTGTTTTGATCTTTTGGACAAGAGGTGAGAAGTCCGCAGGAGGTGTTGAATTGGATTGAATGGACAATTTGTGAGACAGACCGATATTTGTTGGAGAAAATTCTGAGGTTTCTTTCAGACCATATATCATAAACAGTGGCGCAAATGGAGGCTCTAAACCATTTATTTCTCCAATGCTTCCCCCTATTATGTTTATGCATCCATCTGAGTTCTTTGATTAAACATCTGCCTTTTTTGGTAATCCTCATCCATTTTAGAATGCATTGCATTATTTCAGTAGAAAATAGGCATTCAAAGAAAAGATGTGTGTGGGATTCAGCCTTGCATTTTCAAAGCTCACATCTATTGGTGATGGATATGCCTCTGGATGACAAATTGTCAATGGTTGGAAGGCTTCTTTGATAGGCTAACCAGGAAATGATTTAGTGTTTAGGGATGACACTCTTATCCCAGATTGATTTAGCATAATAAGTGCCCCTGATGGTTACCCTTGATCCAGTTATAAATTGAATTAGCCTTTAGCTTACCACCAATTATACACTCTTGGAGCAACAATTTTGCATCAGCAATGCCCCCAGCCTTATTGATGAGCCAAGTTCTTACATTCAAAATCTGTTTCCAGCCCCAGGAATCAGCGTGTTTTTTTTGGAATACTCCATATATCCTTCCCTTTTAAATAGTAATGGTGAACCCAGTTAGTCTAAAGGGAAGAATGTCTGTTTTCCAGCCTCCAAATCCATTTGAGGGTGAGGGATTTGTTCCAGCTAAGAGCTTCTTTAATGTCCAATCCACCACATTTTTTGCTTCTGCAAATGTTATCCCAGCTAACAAAGACCATCTTGTTTCTTCCATCAGTGTTTATGAGTTCCTTTCTCCCAGCATGGGAGAGGAAGCAGTTGGCCCAATGGTGAAGCTTTTTCTTAAATTTTTCTATAAGGATAGCGCACGTAGCAGTGTTTAGCTTGCTTCCATGGAGAGGGAGACCAAGATACCTGGAGGGAAGCTTTTCTTCTTTGAAGTTTGTAGCCTGCGGGATATCTTTTTTGACAAGAGAAGCATTACCTCCAAAAAAGATAGCTGTTTTTGTTGGGTTTGCTTCAAGACCAGAGAAGAGGGCAAAGTTCTGGAGGCAAACTTTGAAGGCCAATATAGATTTTAAGCTTCCTCCTGAGAAAAGAAGAAGGTCATCAGCAAACAGTAGGTGAGTAATACTTTGCCCAGCACATTTAGGATGCTTTTGATATTCAGTGTCAGGGCCAAGATTTTTCAGCATTCTTAATAAATATTCCATAGCAAGGATGAAAAGGTATGGAGAGATAGGGTCTCCTTGCCTTAAACCTCTTTTACCCTCAAAGAAACTATGGGAATTTCCATTAAAACAGATGGAGTATTTGGGGGAAGAAACACATCCCATAATCCATTTAATGAAGGGAGCAGGGAAACCAAAATGGCTGAGAATGTTCTCAAGGAAGTTCCAATTCAGGGAATCAAATGCTTTTCTGATGTCAACTTTAATCAAAACTCTAGGGGAGGCATTTTTCCTATCATAATTTTTAATTAGCTCATGAGCAAGAAGCACATTTTTAGGTAATGATCTCCCTGCTCCTTGCTGATAAGTTTTTCCATGACAGGGAGGAGCCTATTTGTGAGGATCTTGGTAATGATTTTATAAAGGATGGAGCAGCAAGATATGGGCCTGTAATCAATGACAGAGGAGGGGGAATTCCCTTTAGGAATTAAAACCAATAAAGTAGCATTTAACTGGTTAGACATGGTCCCATTGTTAAAGTAGTCAAGGATTGCCTCACAAATGGTATTACCAATAATAGGCCAAGCTTTCTTGAAAAATCCAGCAGTGAAACCATCCTGACCAGGACTTTTATGGTCTTTCATGCTAAAGAGGGCCTCCTTAATTTCTAGGGGGGAAATAGGAGCAGTCAAAGGAAGATGATCTTCAGAAGAAAGGAAGGTGCCAGGGAGCTGAGGGATAGTCTCAGAGTTTGCAGGTCCAGTGGTGCCAAGAAGATTTCTGTAGTAGTCTAGGAATGCAGTAGCAATGTCATGGGAAGAGGTTTTTTGGTCACCATGGATGTCATAGATGGAAGAAATCTTATTTCTGGCTCTTTTTTCAGCAATTTTGGCATGGAAATACCTGGTATTTTCATCATTTTCAACAAGGATCTTGATTTTGGCTCTTTAGAAGAGACTGCTAATTTCAGCTCTTTTAAGGGTGTTGTATTTAGCTTTTAGCTGCTTTTCTGTAGCTTGAAGGGAACTATGAAGGGGATTGTCATGCAGCAGCTTTTGGACAGAGATGAGCTCCTGGAGGCACAACTAGGTTTTTTGGGTGATGTTGCTGTAACTATGATGGTGGAGTTTCTTAAGCAGAGGCTTCAACATTTTGAGCTTTTCAAAAACTATCTTTATTTTGGAGTCATGGATGGTCTTGTCCCAGACATTTTTTTACTAGGTCCATGAAGGATGGATCCTCACCCTAGCAGTTTAAGTATCTGAAAGGCTGAGACTGATGGCCATGGTTGTCTTTATCATGAATGATGATGATGGCTGAAGAGTGGTCAGAGACTCCAGAAGGGAGAAATTCAATAGAACAGTTTGTATTGCTAAGGAACCAGCGATGGTTGGCAAGGATTCTGTCCAGCTTAGCCCAAATCCTATTAGAACCTTCTTGATTGTTGGTCCGAGTGTAGAGATAGCTAGAAAAGGGCAGATCTCTAAGCCTGGTAAGCGTCAGGCATCTCTGAAAATCATTCATGTCAGGAGAAGAGGCAGGGGCAGAGCTAATTCTTTCAGATTCTGCAAGAACAATGTTGAAGTCACCTAAACATAACCAAGGGCAGGAGATGCCTCGGCTCATATGGTGTAAGTAACTTTTTATCACTATTAAACTAATATTTTTCTATCCCTAAACTATTTTTTACTAGTGAGCAGCTATTTTACCATTATTAAACTTAAAAATGATCTTTCATAAATAATATACTAATATTTCACTACTACCATACAAAATTTCTACTAGCAAATCGATCATTCACCATTAATAATATTATATTTAAAAATTAATCTTTTATCATAAATATGTTAATTTTTTACCACCAATATACTAATCTTTCACCATTAATGAACTAATTTTTCATTAGTAAATTGATCTTTCACCATTACTTAAAAATAATACGACACCACTAATATACAACAAGTTGCGTGGTATAAATTTCCTATATGCATATTTGTATAGCTTAGTTATTTATTTTAATTATTTAAATAAATATATGTATTTTATTTAGTATGTGCACGGGCGAACGTATATAAAGTAAAATAGGTAGATTAATAAAGATATATTCTACTACTCAGACTTTGTTACCTACAATCTAAAATAGGTTTAATCCAACATTTTTTTTATAAAAAAAAATCCTACAACCCGTTATTCTTTTCACTTGGCCGTAACTTTGGACATGATCGTATATAAAGTTTATCATGAGAAGAGAAAAAAAAATAAAAAATCGAACGCAGTCCTCCATCTCCACCCCTTCTCTTCTTCTCTTGTAGTTTCGGTTCGAATGGAAGGGAACAAAACTCGACAGCACCGACGTCAACAACAAGGTCGAAGGTTGCCAACGATGGAGATATGAGAGTGCATGTAGTGAGTGCTGCGATATATATATATATATATTCCAAATACTCAACGTTTTCGGTGACGTTTATTGTTTCTTACCTCTTCAATGCATCCGAGATGTCCTGAAAAAACGAAACAACGATAAGTCACCATCCTCATACTTTCATGGATTTGCGTCAACATGGGATCAATTCGATGCGATGAAGCAATGCTGTTGTACATAAATTATTTTTGACTTGGCATCTTTATTTTAAAAATAAAATCTTTTCAACTCTCTATTTTACTAATATATACATATATAAAAATAGTTTATAATCTAAAACATGTTTATTTATTTATTTATTCTTATTTTCGTACCCGTACAATAGTACAAAAGACAACAGACTTTGTTTTGCACAGCAGCAGGCAGAGTGCTCTTCAGTCTTCAGCGATTAGTATTTTATTTATGGCCAAAGCCAAAGGGCCGGGGAGGGGGAACCCTACAAACTCGGAATAAAGGGCCAACTCGTTGTGGAGCTCAAACCTATAAATATAATTGGTGACATAAAAGGTCACGGTTCTCGACCATTCATTGATCCGAAAGGCATGGCATGCTCCCCTTCATCGATGACTGTTATTTCTTTCGGTACTCTCGTACAGCTGAAACATCGATTTTTTCCCCCCTCCCAAATCTGTAGTATTAGAAAGAATATGGTACTCTTCGGTCGTCGCACCCGCCCAATCAACCTCATGCGAGAACATAATTTTTGAGCATGCAACGACAATTAGGCACGAGAGTCATTCATGACCATTCTCCTTGAAAAAGCGAATCAAATAATTCACCGAGTAATGAGACTTTTCCTACCCATTATAAGTTTATAACTAACATATACTTTCTTTTCATAAAAAATAATAATTATTCTATCAATTTACATACTTTTTTAAAAAAATAACAAAAATAATTTTAAAATTACATTTATATCATTCATTAAAAACTACCAAAGCAATTAAATTGTATATAATTTAAAAAATCGAGGGAAAAAATATGGTTTAGCTTTTTTCATATAACTTTTTTTTTTGTACAAAAATTTAATGGTAGAACAACTTCCTTTATGATATAAAGGGAGTGGTAACTTGTATGTCATAAGGTGACTTTTGACCGTATTTTTTTTTTCTAAATATTATATAGTTTTGTTAGTTTTATTTTTTTCCCTTTACGAACACAAACAACTATATTGATTAGCACTTTAAAATCAATCCGTTGAAGTTCGATGGAAGACAAAATAAAATAATATGATATACATTACTAATAACTTTTGTAATGTACTTTAATATCCCTATTTCTTAATAGGCTTCATAACTAGTAAAGAGTACTCAAACCGTCAAAGATAATAATAATTATGATTATATAAGCTAAATTTTGGACATAAAAGTTTTTTTCTCCTAGATTTTGTTATCATATACCATAAAGATTTATCTGACAAAAACTAAGTTGCAAAAAAAAAAAAAAAGAGGAACAAATTAGTGTTGGATCCCATATTTCATTTATTTTATAAATATTTGATCTCATGTGTTTCATGGATACGGAAATGAGGGCAGGGAGAAAAATAATTTTTTTAAATTAGAAAATATTTGTATATACATTTTTTAGAAATACAAATACAAAAAAAAAAGATAATTTTTTTAGGATGCAAATGACCAATCAAATATAATTGTCATTCATGAATGAGTAATGTTATCTACTCAAATTTAAACCCAAATCTAAATTTTCCTAATACTATACATACTCATGCATTAGTTTTATTTTATTTATTATTAATTAAGTAACATAAACTAATAATAATACACTATTAAAAAAATTATGACATAAATATATAATAAATTTATTATTAGTATTATTTCTATTATAATAATAATTATTATTGTTATTATAATAAAAAAATATTTACACTTTTTTATGCTATAATATAATTTATTTTATATTATTATTAGTTTGTATTATTTAATGATTAATGAAAAATAAAATTTGTATACTAGTATATATATATATATATATATATATATTAAAAAATTAATTTTTAGTTTGAATTTAAAATTTACGTGGATAGAATTATTGTTCACGGATGGTGCTAGTACGGAAATAAAAACAGTCGGGCAGTTTTTGGACCCCATAAGAAGGCTGAGTAATGCAATGTACCGTTCTGAATGATGGGTGATTGACCTCCAATAGAGAATTGATGGGTGATTGGTCTTCAAAAAAGAATTGATGGTTGATTTTTATGACTCTACCTTAAAAACAAATTAAAGGTCTGATGAGCATGCAGTAGAACAGAATGGTAAATATGTGGACGTATGGTGTAAGTATCCTTGTGTTTCATTTAAGATTTTGCGTTTGAACCTCGTCAATCGGACAAATTTTCAAAATAATACAGCTGACTATTAAAATTATCGTCATAGCACCCCCAAATTCTAAAATAATTAAACTATATAGTACGTGGATTATGTATGCGTAGGTGTAAGAGAAAAAATGCACCGGTTGGGGGTGTTTTTAAAAAAATTATACTAAGTGCTCATTTGGTATGGGGGTAAAAGGGGTGAAAAAATTATCCTCATATTTTATATATTTGGTATAATTTATTTAAAATTAAATATTTTTATTCTGATAAATATCCATTTTAGATCTTAATTTGATATAAAATGAATATTTTATTAAAAATATATTTATTATTATTAAATACTTAATATAAGATGTATAAAATAAAGAAAAAATTTTTCCACCCTTATTACCCTCATACAAAACAAGCCCTAAATGCATGTGTTCCACGTCTCCGGTTAAAAAAAATATAGTTTCTTACCATAAATTAAAAAATATATATGTTACTTATTTGCGTTTTTTTTGGAGGGAACAATTCCTTAGCCCTTTAAAGGAGGGAACCAACCAACGACTGCAATAGAAAGGAGTTACAACTAAGTTCAAAAGTGGCTACAAAAAAAAAGTGAAGAAAGCCATTTCCATCTATCTTTCTTGTCTCATAGCCTATAGGGACAACGACGGACCCACATATATAAGGATTACCGAGGGAAAAACGCCACCAACCCCCTTGGGTGTCATAACCTCTTATCCCAATTATAATATACATTTGCATGCACCTTACAAAAAGATTATGATGTATAAAAGAGTCAAAAAAATATATTCTAAATGGAATAATTTTAAATTATTTTAGTTTTTAATTATAATAATTGTAGATATTATTCAATTATAATATTTATAATTATTGTTATTATTATAAATATTATAATTATAATAAGTGTGATTATAAAATATCAATTCAAACTAAAAAAAACATCAATTTAAAGAAAGAAAAATATTAAGCAAAGCTTACATAAATATCGAACCAAAGAAGAAAATATATCAACTGAAACTTAAATAAACATTAATCCAAAGAAGAAAATACAACATTCGAGATATATTTGAACAATATGTTGGGAGTTATTTTTTTGCCTACTTAAATATTACTAACTTATAATTCAAACACACCTTGCAAGGTATTTCCACATGCATAACAAAGTTTTCCCTTTATATATATATATATATATATATATATATATATAATATAATATAATCTATACATTTTTTCTTATTTAAATTGGTCTATCTTAAATTAGAGTCATTCAAAAAATAATTTTTTATATCATTATATTTTTGAAAACTTTCTCTACAAATAAAGACCAATATTGTTATACCATCTACTTAATAAAATGTGTTTATGCTTCACTACTTTATATATTGTAATTTTATCATTATAGAACTAATCTTATCCATGTTTGTGTTTCAACATTTTTACTATTGTATTTAAATTTATTATTATTATTATTATTATTATTATTATTATTATTATTATTATTATTATTATTATTATTATACTTACGTTTTGACACTTTTATAATCAAGTTTTACTCTTTTTTAGTCAAATATTAGGAAAATATTGATGGAAAAATAAATACATTAATATATGGTGAAGTAAAACACAATAATGGTGAACATCGGGAAAAAAAATAGTGAAACATGATCACAGCTGTGGTAAAATATAAGCACAAGCAATGAAACATAAGTATAGAAAAGATGAAATATAATAGTGATGGAGTACAATTGTGGTAAATATCAATGTAAAAATGGTGAAATGGAAACACGTTGAACACTTATTCAACAATGGTGAAAGTTTCACACAAAACTAGTGAAATTGAAGCACGCATTTCTTTTTGTACCAAAAGTATATCAATATAGATGTATATTTATAGATAAAAATATTACAAACATTATAATACACACACACACACACACTCTTACACTTCATAATCCAATTTTAAGATAATTTAGATTTAAAAATGTAAAATAAAAAAAGACTAAAAAAGATGGGCTTGGCATTGATTATATAGTATAATAGGTGAAAAAAATAGTATTTGTGCAATCCAATATGTCTATAGTATAATCTCCTATACAGTGCACACCACGTAACCAGTAGGTATCTTTTTGTTTAAATTAGTTTATCTTAAAATAGGTCATCCACAAAATAAAATAAAATAAATCAAATGACTATATATATTTTTATATTTTTATGTACAAGCAATCTCATATTGTTATATTTTATGTTAAAAAAATGTGTTTATATTTAATAATTTTATATACTAAAATTTCATCAATATAGAACTAATATTTCCCATATTTATTTCAATGTTTTATTGTTGATTTTCACTATGCTCATATTTCTTCATTATTATACTTTTATATCATCTTTACTGTATTTATATTTCACCTTTTTTGTTATAAAGTTTCGGTCGTTTTGCTGACGTAAAACATAATGACAATACTGATAAAATATAAATACAATAATGGTAAAACATAACATAATAATAGTGAACATAACTAAGGAAATAGCGAAATGTGTACACAAGTATTGTAACACCCCAAAAATTTGTAACATTTGCTTTTAAATATTTAGTCTTTTATTTAAAAACTAACCCTTAAACATTGGCTTAATTATTTTATTATTAATCTTTGACCCATAACCCAAATAATTTTCTAGTTAATTTCCCTCAATATTCATTATTATTATTTTTATTTTTCTAAAAGCTATACAAAATCAATTTCTTTTTTCGTAACCGGTAACATAACCTATCCAAACTAAACCTAAAAGTAAATAATGTAATGCTAACTTACCCTGCCATTTTACACTTCACGTAACCCTCTATCGTGCCAAGTTCCCCCCCAAACACTCTCCTTGTTTCCTCTACTTCTCACGCATAACCATCACCATTACCTTACCTCTCTGTCGAGCCATACTCCATCACCACCGCCTTCATATATATATATATATATATATACCCCCTTCTTTTGTTTCATGTGGTTTTCCCCCTATAAACCACCTCCTTCCCTCTCTATTTTCATTCGAACCCATCAATCACCACCCGAACACCGATCATCTTTCCTTTGCTCCCTTTTCGGCCATGTTTGGTTTCGCAAACCCACTGTCCGTTTCAGCTAGCCACCCAAACCTTCCTTTTCACTTCTTCTTCCTAGTTTCCCTTATTTAGGTGCCATCCACTGTAACTTTCCCTATTACTTTGGCACCCTCTTTCACACCCTCTAGATCTCCTGCACCACTCTCTACCACAACCACAACCCTCCTACACCACTCTCTACTGTAGTTATAGCCCTCCTACACCACACTCTACCACAACCAACCATCCTTTGCCTTCTACCCAACGAACCGAACCATTGCCACCTCTGTCACCACCAAATTCCTAGTATCCCAACACCACCTGCCCTTGCCTCCCTCGTCACCACCACGCCACCTACTAGACATCACCTTCATCGTAGCCAACCACCCAGCACAACCCCTTCACATGCTTAACTCATGTTGCAAATGTAGTGTGAGGAATTTGTATAAAGTTTGGTCCCATTTTTAATATTAAGGGTGTTTTGGTAATTCTAATTAATAAATATGTTAATAAAAATTATTATTAATTTATTGGTTAAATATTAATTTTGTTAATGTGGTATTATTTTTAGGTACAAAGTTTGATTAGTGGAGCTTAATAATCTTAGTAGGATACCGATAAATTGTGCTTTTGCTGGATTTTAAGTAATTCTTATACTTTACTCAAATGTCATCTGTCACATGATGACACATTTAGGGTCTTGATGTATGAAGCATGTTAAGTATGTTTGATATATTGTAATTCTTATACTTTATTATAATGTTAAATATTGTATGATAGCACATTAGGATAATGAGGTACAAGCCATGTTTACTATGTTGCTATATAGTACCTACTATATGTTACTAAAATGTAAAGTGTTGCATGATAACACATTAGGGTTTTTGGTGTATGAAATATGTTAAGCATGATTTGTTACTTTATAATTATGTGTTTATTTTTCTTAGTATGGAAATTGGAAAAGGAACATGTTATCTTATGTAAAATATTAAGGGTATGAAAAATTGACAAAAATTACTTTAATGTCAGGTAAAGAATATCTATGCCATGTAAGTGTAAAACGATAGATAAGGTATGCTAAGAAAATTTTGTGGTATAATTATTATTGTTGTGTGCCCTGGGGATAATTTGATCATTTTAAGTGTATTATGTTATTTATATGAACAAGCATATTTAATATGTATTTGTAACACCCCCAAAAATCACAGTTAAAATTTTTTGTTTAATTAAAACAAATACGAGTACGGGGGTGCTACCATCGTGATCAGTATAAGTCCGGCCCTCAGCCAGTCTCGTACTAACCATAAGGCTAAAGAAAAGTTTCCACAAGACATTATACAAACTTGAACAAAGGTTCATAGAATTCAAGTGTTCATAACACTAAAATCAGAGTGCGCGATAAAAGTTGTTACAACCGAAAAAGAATTACATAGTCAAGTTCCCAAAAGGGATAAAAGGTACAATGCGATAAAACAAAGTTGAAATAAAACGAGAACCATTAGTAAATAGGAATAAGAGAGTCCAGCCAACATCCGCTCTAACCTCGAGTAGGTCCGATGGTCAGCACACATCCTTGCCTGACACATCCAATACGTCATAGGCAACAAGCATGGTCCCACCTATTTGCACAAGTTTAGAAGGGGCATCTGCTTATGGGAATGAGCACAACCCATGAAATGGGTGATCAGTACGCTACGTACTGAGTAAGGTAACTATATGGGTAAGACCAGCAAGAAGCACACAAGTAAGGCCATGCAAGAAAACCAACACATCAGGCATACAAGGCATAATTCAGATTTATAAGATCATGCTAGACTTATACTAATATTTTGTCTTACACATCTCTTATATTAATTCCATGAGAGTACATGAACCCTACTATTATAGCCGGTGGATAAAAAATACTCCATAAGGCATAACACACCTAACCACTATTATAGCTGGTGGACCGAAATCACTCAGTAGGGAAAAACGCACCTGACCACTATTATAGCCGGTGGATCAGAAAATATATATAACCTCACTGGTCCTGACTCACATGGTGTTCCACTGTAAATAATTAGTATTTTTCCATGTCTTATACTTCTAGTTCACACATTTCTCATATTAATTCCATGTGAGTATGGGAACCCCACTATTATAGCCAGTGGACCAGAAATATTCCACAGGGCAGAACTCACCTGACCACTATTATTGTCGCTGGACCAGGAAATATATATCCTCACTAGCCCCGACTCACAAGGTGTTCCATTATAAGTAATTTGTATCTTCCTATGACTTGTTACCATGCAAAGTTTGGTTTATCGAGCCCGGAATCCCCCACTATTATAGTCGGTGGACCGAAGAATATATATCCTCACTAGGCCCTAGCTTGATAATCTTTTACTTTAAGTATTTAGTATTTTATTGTATCTTATTCCACACATAACCCCAACTAGACATGCTCGACTCACTCGATTTCCCGAACTCCTGCCCTATATCTTGGGACTTCTACTTCATCTAGTACATCCAAACATTCTTTCCCACTCTTTCTTCATTACCATGAATACTCAACTATGAGGCCCACTTTCTATATCTCTGAATCAACTTAATATCACTCTCTAGGGTTTTCCTCTAGGAAACCCTAATTTGGCATATATGGCCCAACCTTCCTCTATCCTACACAACATATACTCTTCCAATTTATCACCTCACTTGATTCATCCCCAAGCACCACATTTTACTTCCCATATAATACATGTGGTCACGAAACCCTTGTTGGCCATCCCAAAACTCTAGCACCTCTCTTTCCTCATACAATGTTATTCATTCATCACTCTTACTTACCATCACCTCTTCCACATGACACATATCCGACACAACCTATGACACCGAGACTTCCTTCCCATCCTTTTCCACTCACTATGAACCTAAAACTCTTCTTTATTACCAAAACCATCACTTCCCTTGATCCACATTTGACATTACAACCTCACTATCCAACTCCCACACATGATCATAAAAACCCTAGTACTTATCCTTTCTTTTATATCACTCACTCAACAACCAAATATATTTTTCTCACTTGACTAACTTTTCCTCCATGTGACACCCCTTCCATCTTTTATTCCTCATTCTAACCATTTCCATTATTTTTTCCTTCCTTACACATTTCTCTCACTTAGGGTTTCCTCTCAAAACCCTAGTCAAGTCTCCTATTTATTCTTACATAAACCCACGTACTATTTTTCACATATGGTCTCTAATCACCCTAACAATTCTTCCTTTACCTTACCTAACCCTCAAATAAACTTTTCCCACGTAAAAGTCATCCCTATGCAAAGGCTAACCATCTCATGCAAACCCTAGACTCTCCATGCAGGTTTTGATCCATTCCCTTAATTTATTCCCATTATTCCTCTTTTTATCCACCCATTGGTCATAAGATAATTAGGCCATCATTACCATTCTCTAGTCAACTCACTTTCCTCATTATTTTCTATTTCTCTCACAACCACATCATACTGTTTAGGACATCCTATCGTGCATGTCATAAGGGGCAGTATTACATAGGTATAATTCAAGTACAAGTAATAATATCATGTTACACATATCATAAACACATGGGACTT